>WNWU01000003.1:34569930-34828213 GCA_012654045.1 Ptyas mucosa | reverse complement strand
ACAAGATTTCTAAATAACTGCAGGTCTAACTTTGTAAATAAATGTAATGTATTTTTAGGCTCTATTAACAGCAGTAACATCTCAACACATAGAGATACATGAAGGGACCGTGTTGCAAGCTGTGAGAACATGCTACAATATTTATCTTGCAAGCAAGAATCTCATAAATCAAACCACAGCCAAGGCCACTCTCACACAAATGTTGAATGTAATATTTGCACGTATGGAAAACCAAGCGGTAAGTTTCTTTGTACTGTATAAAGAATTGTTCCAAAAATCCCTTTCAGCTCTAGGAATAGCAAACATTTAGATTTGTTTGCCAATTGTATTGTACAAGAAGTATAAGAGAATAATGTTCCAACTCTAAAACATCCCATTCCAACCTTACTATGTGTGTTCCAATGTTGGAACAAGCCTTCCAAAAACACTGGAAATCATTTGGCCAAATATGAAGAAGTTGAATCTTATCATATGTGCTCTGACTTTTGGCTTTGACCTTAAAATAACAAAATACCCATTTGCCAGACGTTACTTGTTTCATCTAAAAATCATTAGCTCTTAGACTTATATATCACCCTATAGTGCTTTTACAATGTCAGTATATTGCCTCCAACAATCTCCAAACAAACAAGAGCCTCGTGGTGCAGTGGACTAAGTGCTGTTAAAGTAGCACTTAAGTTGCCAGCTGCCTGCAATTACTGCAAGTTCAAATCTCACCAGGCTCAAGGTTGACTCAGCCTTCCATCCTTTTTAAGGTAGGTAAAATGAGGACCCAGATTGTGGGGGCAATAAGCTGACTTTGTATAAATATACAAAAGTATGAAGGCTATTGCTTAATGCATTGTAAGCCGCCCTGAGTCTCCAGAGAAGGGCGGCATATAAATCAAATTAAAAAAAAAAATCTGGGTCCTCATTTTACCAACCTCAGAATGACGGAAGACTGAGTCAATACTTAAGCCCATCAGGTTTGAATTTCAGGCTGTGGGCAGAGTTAGCCTACAATACTGCATTCTAACCACTGCGCCACCAGAATAATTAAAGGTCTGGGACTGAGGTTGTGGACAGGGGCATATGGCTGTGGGTCAGTAACCTCCTTCTTAGATCTGTGCCCCTCCCAACTAGCAAAGGCAGTCTGAAATTTGAGGTGATTGGGTTCTAGCAGTGGTGAGTCTTTCCTTGAAACATGGGGTTCTTCCACTTTGTAAGGAGGCACTGTTTCACCCTCTCGAGCCATTGCTGGATCCCATCATACTGGAGTATTTTCATCCAGTGTCAATGGTCATACAATAGCTTCAGCAAATCCTAGATGAAGCTGATTATATGGATCCCGTATTTGGATCCCTTTTAGTCAGGATTTAGGCCTAGATATAGGCAGAAAGGGATGCGGTGGCTAAGAAAGGGATGTGGCTAAGACGCTGAGCTTGTTGATTAGAAGGTCAGCAGTTCAGTGGTTTGAATCCCTAGCACTGCATAACGGGGTGAGCTTCCATTACTTGTCCCAGCTTCTCCCAACCTAGCAGTTCAAAAACACGTAAAAAATGCAAGTAGAAAAATAGGGACCACTTTGGCCCCTATTTGTGCCTTCGGTGTTGAGTCATGCCAGCCACATGACCACGGAGACAGCTTCAGACAGCGCTGGCTTAGAAATGGAGCTGAGCACCGTCCCTAGAGTCAGAAATGACTAGCACACATGTGCGGGGGAACCTTTATCTTATAGGCAGAAAAGGAATTGGTCATGCTTTTGGATAACCAGGATGGGGTTAGTGCATTCATCCTTGTTCTACTTGACATCTCAGCAGCTTTCAATATTATCAACTATGATATTCTTCTGGATTGACTCTGTAGAGTGGAAGTCAACAATACTGTATTGTGCTGGTTCCCTTCCTTCCTGTGGGGCTGGTACTGGTGTTGATTGAGAATGAGAGATCCTATCAACTCAAGCTATGTGAAGTTCTGCAGGGCTTGGAATGCTTTACACTCCTGTTTAATATCAACATCAAGCTTTAGATGAGATCATCCTCCACATGGAGTGAAGTATCACGAGTACACTCAGTTGTACATCTCCACTCCTGGTACACTAAGGAGTGCTGTTGATGTCCTGTCGTAGTGCCTGGAGGCTGCAGGAGTTTGTATGAGAAGATTTAAAACTCTACATGGCTTTGGGGCCAGGTTATTTGAGGGACCATTTCCATCTACCCATACAATCAGGAAAGATATGTTATAGTACCACGTCCTAAGGAGTTCCATGTTACAGAACCCAAAAGCAAGTCTTTTCTCCTGTAGCACCCATCATTTGGAACATCATTCATCCTAAAATGAGATTAGCCCCAAACTCATTGGCTTTCCAGAGATCTCTCAAACATTTTTTCTAGTAGATGTGGGTATTCCTAGGGAACCAGGAGCCTGCAAGAGGCTTTTATAATATATACGGTTTTACATATTCCCTCATGCTATATTTATGTTTTTATGGTTATTTTAAAATATTTTTATTATAATATAAAATATTTATTATAATATAAAATTTATAATAAAAGTTCAGCTCCGTGCCAACTTTTGAAGGGCTCCAAATATACAAAATAGCATCATGTCTGTCAAATATAACATGTATTCATTAATAACATGTTTTATTTTTCATATAAATAAATACAATTTATAGCTTCAAGAAGCCAAGCAAATGGAGAAAGAGAGACATCGACAACAGTATCACCTGCAGCAATCTCCTTTAAGCCATCATGAGCCCGAATCACCTCAATTAAGGCATCTTTCAGAGGAGACTGTTGATCAATTATCCCAGGATCATGAAAGGGATTTGGAGCATCATACAAATGATGTGGACAAAAGCCTTCAAGAAGATACAGAAGGAGAAAATGGGTCTGATATTTCTAGTGCAGAAAATGAACAAACAGAAGTTGATCAAGCAGCAGCAGCAGAAAGTAATAATCAGAATGGGATGGTAGAGGGCATGTTGTTATCTTATTGTCAAATTGTCTTAAGCTGGAAGTGATTTTCCCCGTTAGGAATTTTGCTTTCTGTTTGTTTGTTGTTTTTCAAATTCCAGGTGATATACCTTATGATGTCTCTGGAGAAAGGGCTCAGGCAATTTTAATGAGTAAAATGGAAGCTTTTTAGAGGTTTAACCATTCTATTTTGCATTAAGTGCCAATATGTATGTTGCTGAAAATTGGCAGATTTGCTTTATATTTTACTATTGCTATTTTGAAGTATTCTGGGTGCTTTGAGGTGCTACAAAAAATTGAGCTGGGAGGAAGAAATGTTACATTGAGTTGCCTTTTTCTATAAAAAGTTCATTTGGTTAAAAACTACACACAGTTATCAGCAGGCTTGAATATTATGGTTATGATTTTCTTTTTTATAAACTTTGCAGTAATTTCATATTGCTTTTTAAAATGTATTTGCTAAAAGCTCAGATATAGTAAATGTTATGAAATGTTATTTATATAGCATTTATAGTTTAGAAATACATTGACCAGACTGAATTCCTGATAATTTTAAATAATATATTTGTTTTTCTTTTGTAGCTCTAATTAAAAATGATGCAGGGTCATATGATGGAGAAAGTAATCAATGTGAAGAAACAGCTCAGGATGTTGTACAGAGTATAGTCCAGGAAATGGTCAACATAGTAGTAAGAGGTAATATACTTTCATCAAACCATATTGCTGATTTGAGATAGAAATTACTTCAAATTATAGATTTTATAGGAGGAGTTGATGGTAAAGTTTTGTATGTACTAATATGGGAAAGAATATTAGATAAAGCAATAATTTTATGGTTATTTTTTAAAAAGAAAAATAAATACAGATTGGGCTGTTTTCAACCCCCAGAAGCAGTCAGTGCAGTTCAGAGAGCTATAAGAGGATTGCTGAATTCTTTTCTCTTGAAGGAAGAGAATGGCGAGCCTAAGGGCTTTTCTGTTTTTCCCTAGAGAAAGATATGAAGATAATTGGCTATAGAGCAAACCTGGATTTATTATTTGTTTAAAGTAATACAAATGTTGTTACTTATGAGATATTAAAATCAGCCTTGAGAGTTGCTGTTAGTTTATCAATTACTGATTCCTGAAACATGGATGATAAAGTAAAATTAAGTAAAATTAAGACAGTTGAAACTGGTAACAGACTTTTATAAACTTAAAGGGAAGTTGAATAGTGTTTAAGCAAACGAGACAACCTAGTCTGAGTTAACAGGATTTGAGAATTTGCTTCTCTCTCTCTCTCTCGATTCTGGCTCAAGATAAAGCTAAAAAATTAAGCATTTATTGTAAAAACCTATAAGTAATTTACAAATTGATTGTGAATCACTCAATGAACATTATAAAACAGTCCTAGACAATTCATCTTGGTATCCCAGATAGAGCTAAATATATTTTGATTCATATCATAATGGTTCTGTTGTGAGTTACCTAGTAAAAATCATGATGTAGAATGCTAATCATACAGTATTTACACTAATTTTTAAAGAAATGCTGAACAAATGTTCATATGGCATCAAGAATAGCAAACTGGTAATACTCAGAACTCATTTGCGGCAATATATTTTGAGTTGTTTTTTGTGTAATATTACCCAATGTACTCCTAATTGTATAACTAATTACTTTTAAATGCCATAATTTTACTGTATGCCATAATTCTTTTCTTTTAGATATAGGTGAGAGATTGACTGAAAAGATTGTGGTTGATGGACCAATAGGTACTTTAGAGGATGGTAGTGATAGTGAAAATATCCAGGCAAATGGAATTCCAGGGACACCTATTTCTGTTGTGTATACGCCATCATTACCTGATGACAGGTTATCTGTCTCTTCCAATGATACTCAGGTACAAAAATGAATGATTATGCTTTGAAAATATGGGAAACTATAGTTTTAAACTGATTTGGGGGATATTTACAGTCAACTGATGCACTTAGCTTGTAAGGCAGCATATTTAGCATCTTAGTACAAGTGCTTTGATTTGGAATTATGTGAATCAATAAGAAGCATAGGACAATTTATATGCTGTAAACCGGTATTATATATGATGGTGGTGTAAAACAGTACAGTTTTAATGTTTTTTCTATTTTCACAGCAGTGTCAAAAGATTCATATGCATGAATGAACAACATTTGTTCCTTAAGCCATTTCTGTACTTTTACAACTTCCTTTGTGCTCTACATATGGATTTAAAGCTCTATATGAAATTAATTGCTGCTTGCTAATGTAAAAACATATATTCCAAATGTATATGTTTAGTAAGGTTTCTCTTTCCTTTCAGTTGTTTTGTTAGTATGTGGTAAAATACTGATGTTTTTACTGGAGCTAATGTCTTTTACATTAATAAGTGGCAAACATTTGCTTTCACAATTGTTTGGCACATGTGAAAACAACGCTAACAATGCATTACAATGTATTCATTATATTGTTTGAAAATCTGTTCCTATTCTGCAAGTATATGATTTCTAAGATAAATATTCTATCGATAAATTACCAATATGACCAATGCTTGATATTTAGGGTCATGTTAGGATAGGTAATTATCACGTTTCTTCCTAGAACAGATGTAGCACTAGCACAGTTGGCAAGCAGAATGGTGCCTTGGGAAATGCTCATTCTATTCTTATCACAGATTTATTTTAATAGATGACTGAATATTTTGAAAATCAGTTCTTGACATGCATGGTTACCTTCATCAGTTACATATGTTTGTGAAATGAATTAAGGAAATAAGCATAAGCATACAGGAATGCATTACTTAGATAATATATAATGTTATAAAAAAATAATGTGCATAGTGGAATTGCAGTAAAATGAAAGAGATATAGCATATGACAAATATGCTTAAAATTAAATATATATAGATAAAAATTAACACATGAACTATTGCAAAATAGTAATTAGTGATAAGTATCCTAGTATTACTGAGATTTTTTCTGTATTAAATGTGATCACCAATTTGTGATTTAATTTGTGATCTGAAATGAGTTGAAAATAATCTGAGGGTTTTTTAAAAAAAAGCAATGACAACAAAAACCTGGAATCATTTTCAATTTGTTTCAGGTCAGGAAGAAAAGGTTTGTTAATTATTGGAAATATTAATCCCATAAAAGAGTAGTTGTGTTTTTAAAAAGAGAGAAAAAAGAAGACTTTGAAGTAGAAGACTATATAATTGTGAGGCTGGTTTGTGGTTTGTTAAATTCAGAGCTCTGGAAGCCATAATAATTTCTGTCTGATCGTTAGTATATAAATATATCATGCTGACCAATTTTAACAAAATAACTAAAATATTAAACTCACAGTTATAGGAATATGTTTATTTTTTAAAGTTAAATGTTAAGTAATAATGATTTATAGAAATATGTTTACACCTTAGTCCATATAGATTAAGGCAGTCTATAAATACTGTTATCAAAGTTTCAGTGTAATTTTGTGTAGCCTGTTTTTTTCTCATGTAAAATGATTACATTGTATTTTTATTATATAAATTGAAAATGAAAATATTTTAACTTCAGGAATCTGGAAATTCTTCAGGACCTACACCTGGTGCTAAATTTTCCCATATTTTACAAAAGGATGCCTTTCTAGTATTCAGGTCACTGTGTAAACTGTCTATGAAGCCTTTGTCAGATGGACCACCTGATCCAAAGTAAGTTGGCACCATTTTTTTCTATGAAATATTCAAGAAATAAAAGTATAAATCAGCAGTAGTTATAGATTCTTCTTCCATTTCCAGTGTAGTACAATATATTATTATGGAACGTTGTATTTGTAGGGTCCTTGATACTCTCAGAAAGTTTAACCCTGAGCTACAAATATTCTCTTCTATTAATGTACTTTATACAATTATTTTAAAAAGAGTTGTTCTTGACACTTAGTATATATGAATCAATCAGCTATATATCTGTATATTATATTAATTTGAGATTTTATGCACAAACTGCATTATGCGCTACAGCAACAAACACAAGAATATCAATCTAAGCTAATTTAGTCATAGTTTATTGTTTAGTTAATTTCTATTGTTAATTGAATATTTATTATTATCTGCTCTTTACCAATGGTTAGAGAATTCGGAATAATTATTTTTTCTTTTTATTTCTCAAAAAGAGATATGTCTCCATAAATTGTTTCTCATACTAAGATTATATCTTTCTAGGTCACACGAATTGCGGTCAAAAATCCTTTCACTGCAGTTGCTGCTATCTATTTTGCAAAATGCAGGACCAGTTTTTAGGACAAATGAAATGTTTATTAATGCTATTAAGCAGTACCTTTGTGTAGCATTGTCTAAAAATGGAGTCTCATCTGTTCCAGAAGTATTTGAACTTTCCCTTTCTATATTCCTGACTTTACTTTCAAATTTTAAGACACATTTGAAGATGCAAATTGAGGTAATGTACATTTAGGTAATGTAATTTAAAGAGTGTACTTATTGTACTATAAACCAATATCATTGAGAGGCTTAAAGTATAAAAAAATTAAGAACATCTAATATAGTTTCAATTGATTGGACTTGTTTGCATTCAGAACATTATCCTGAATCAATAATAAATAATGTAAATTGTTCCCAAATTATTACTATTATAAGAACAATAAACTAATGCTTATTTAATATAGCATTAAATAAGTAGATATGTTATCTTGGGTAACCATTCAGATACTATGCAGAATGAAGCATTATTCTGCTCTTTCTTCTCCTGACATTTGAATTTAAATTTGGTTAGAGTCTTCTTATATACAGATCAGTATATCTGGTATTATTCGCCTACTTCCACTATATGGATCTAATATATGTGCTCCGGGGTACCTAAATGTCAATTTCTTTATAGAAATTTGTGCAAATTGGAAATCTAATATAGGAATGTTAGAAAAGGCTATTTGTTACTATTTTTTTCCTTTTTAAAAAAAAATGATGCAGTTGCAAACCATGAAATGAAACTTTTTGTATTCTGTGTTTTATTTCTGGAGAAAGTGAGATACAAATATAAATAAATAATTTAAAATGGTAAAGCACTTGCTGTTGGCACCCCAAATACAGTAATTTATCTTTGGTTACGTAGCAGGTTATACATTAAATTTCTTTAGCAGCGGTAATGATAGAAGAATGCCAGATTTTGATTTTGTAAATATATTCTAAAAGCAAAAAATGTTTAGAACTTTTGAATATTTGAAAAAGTCATGAAGAGGATTGATTTAAGTCTGAGTCTTAAATCACAATTTCTTATTCAGCATAGCAAGTTGTTTTGAAATTGAAAAAAGTTCTTAATTCAATTTGTAACATAAGTGATTTATTTATGTGTCGTAACTATCAGAGGTGTGCAAGGTTTTCTATACATTTAGAATCCAGCCAAGAAACACAGATAATTGATCCTAAAAATATATATTGATCTGTCCACCATCCAGAAAACTATATTGAAAGTAGTTGTTTTAGGCTTATTTTTGCAGGCTTATGTTCAATGTATCTTCTTTAATTTTATTTAGCAAGACATCCAAATCAATTGAACAGAATTTAAATGCATTAGATATTTAAGTAAATCAAATTACAATTTAAAATCAGATGCTGGCTGCTGCATGGCAATGTTTAATTACAAGTTTCTGTATGAATCATTTGTTTAAATCAAAATATAACTTTATCACACATGGTTGTCTATTACTTTGATAGAATAATTTTCATTGTACATAATTATAAAGTTATGAAGCCAGGAAACTTAAATAGCAGTTTACATTTCCCCCAGGAAAAATAGAATAAAGATCTAATGGTGGAGCCTGTTTGGGGATGGGGAAGAGGTCACACTGTCTTTCAGGGAAAAGCTCATAGGTAGTTTTCTATACTGTATATCTGATATTTATAATGAAAAGTATAGAAGGCAGAAATTTTTCAAATAAGCAGATAACATCTCTATTTTTCCTAGGTTTTCTTCAAAGAGATTTTTCTATATATTTTAGAAACTTCCACTAGCTCCTTCGACCATAAATGGATGGTTATTCAAACATTGACGCGGATATGCGCAGGTATTACTCCATTGGGCGTGTTATAGACTTTAACATGGCTGTTCAGATATCTTGCTTGCTTGACGGTTTTCACTATTATACCTATTTCTGTTCTTGATAAAAGCATTTCAATGTAAATTCTATTTTCTTTACAGATGCCCAGAGTGTAGTAGACATTTATGTAAATTATGACTGTGATTTAAATGCTGCAAATATTTTTGAAAGACTAGTTAATGATCTATCTAAGATTGCTCAAGGAAGAGGCAGCCAAGAACTTGGTATGACTAGCATTCAGGTAAGAACCATGCCATTTTTTCAGTTGTAAAAATTAATAATGATTAAAAATTGCTAACAATCTTAATGTTTTTATACACACAACCTCTTACAGGAACTAAGTTTGAGAAAGAAGGGTCTTGAATGCTTAGTATCAATACTGAAGTGCATGGTGGAATGGAGTAAGGATCAATATGTAAATCCCAACTCTCAAACAACCTTAGGTAAATTATTACTTTATTTATTATAATGATTATAAATAAAACTGTTTTCTAGAATTTCCATCATATTTTGCTGAACTATGTTAATTATTCGTTCTGAAGAAGTTTCACAGCCATTTCTCTATCACTAAAACTTCTCCTCTTAGGGATTCCAGGATTTAAAAAAAAAATCTTTAAAAATTTGAAAACTCCTACTTTAAGCGATGCAAATATAGAAGAGCAACACTTTAGAATTTACTTTATATGCATTCTATAAAATGTTAAATGTAAATTTATGCTATTGGAACTATGTAAAATCTTTTACTTCACATATATTTAACATTACTGCTAATAACATTTAGTGTGCTGTTAACTAATAAATATACTTTAGAAACATACTTTTATTTTTCTCCTCTTGCACAGGACAGGAAAAACCCACTGAGCAAGAAAGTACTGAAACCAAACATCCTGAGACAATTAACAGATACGGAAGCTTGAATTCTCTAGATTCCACAGCCTCCTCTGGAATTGGTAGCTATAGCACCCAGATGTCTGGTACAGACAATCCAGAGCAATTTGAGGTTCTAAAGCAACAGAAAGAAATAATAGAACAAGGAATAGATTTGTACGTTTTATTTTTTTCACTGTATGATGAATTTTAAGAACTTTGTTTTTTGAGCAATCTCCTCTTCATTTTGCTACTTTTAAGTATCTTCGCAGATAGCACAATACTAATCTTAAAAATAAACATCATTAACTTTAACACTTCAAGGACTGTGAAGAAGTGTAACACAAACTTTCCGTTACTAGAATTCCACTTAGAACAAGGATACCCAACCCCCCTGGGCCACAACCTACTACTGGGCCATGAGCTGTTCAGAACTGGGCTGCCGAAGCAGTGGGCAAGTGTGTATGTGCACACTCCATTTGCACTAGTACGCGGGCCCTTGCCACTGCTCACGCAGAATCATCCCCTTTCACACACACACACACACACACACACCAGTCCACAGAGCTGGAAAGGTTGGGGAACTCTGACTTGGAAGACAAGTCAAAGATCCTAATTTAGTAATATGGTTCATGAAGGAGCATTGAAAATGTACCATGCAGCCATGCAGTCAAGGCTCTCATCCATGTCCCCAACAGGTTATAAAATGCAAGAGAATACTCTTCATGCCATTTTAAAATTTACTAAAGTTTATTTTTTCAGTCCTACGACAGCTAATTGGTTCAGTTCTTTGTTATATTTAAGAAATAAAATCTAATGCAGCTACAGTCTGTAAGTGCATCCTTTGGCTGTATGAAAAAGAAGGTAGACTATTGTCACTGGCAGAAAATTAGTGGAGGAGACAACACAATTGAGTGTAAGGGGTATTAGGAAAGAAGAAGAAGAAAGTAGAGAGAACACAGTGCCAGTGAAAAGAAAACAAAATATCTGTAATTAGCAACAAATGCCAAAGATTTTAAACCATTTTCCTGGGATAAAATTGCAAGCCACAAATCCTGCCTATTATCTCAGTGAAAGTTAAAACTGTTCTATTTTTGCTATTTTGCAAAAACAGTGATTTATCTCTTTCACTGAGGTTGCTGTTTTCTCAGTAAAAGACTTCAGAATTGCTCTGTTTTTCTCTTTATACAATGCATAGGGATCCATTTCAAACAGTGGGTGGATTTATTTGTATGTTTATGTTTGAAGGAGGGTTCATGCTGTTTTGGATGCCTAGCCCCTTAATATAACTCTAGATTCATACAATAAGTACAATAGTTAATGTTCATTAATTAAAATTATTCATTGCTGTTTGGATGGTTGGAAGGTCTTCCAGAGTAGATTTTGGGCAAGTTAGACAACTAAAGGGGAAAAATAGAAAAATGTAAGTGTTTAAATTCCTTTCACTTTAAGAAAAATAATTTTGCTGCACTTTTCTGCATCATATTTTTCCAATATGAGGCTTTATTTGTGAAGATGGAGACTTTGAGCCCTGGAGAAAGTGAGGAGAGCTTTGCTCATCTCAGTTCAATTGTAATGGTCAATTATGATGCTTGTTTCTTAACAGTGGATGTTTATTTTTTATAAACTAATCAATAAAATAAGACAAATGACAATCTGATTTTGGAACAGTTGTTACTCTAAAGTTCCCCAAGTGAGAAATTTCAATTATTACAAAAACTAGATTGCCTAAAGTTTAGTTGTATTTTTTCTGGCAAAGAGTGTCACAGCTGAGACAGCCCCATCAAGAATCTTACTCTCTTCTTGCTCTCACAAAGACGATCAAAGCAGATCAGTTTTGAGAGTCTAAGAACAGTACATCTCCCCCAGCTGATGCAGGCATTTGATATAATAGAGGAAGCAGTTTTCTAAAAACTTGTGATCTAATTCATTTGGGGCTTTATCAGTTAATGTCAGCATTTGAATTGGGCCCTGAAGCTGTTGGGCATCTAAATAAAAATTTTAAGGATCAGTATTACATGGTTATAGTTAGTTGTCATACTAACTATGTAGACACATCAGGATCATTTTCAGATATAGCCTCTTGTACGCCATGCCCAATTGGATTAAATGATGTATAATTACTTGATTTCTGGTAATTATTTCTTGACTATGCAAGAATCCTAAGTGCTGTTATATTTGATTCTGTGCGGTATGGAAACAGATAAACGGCAAAGCATCCTATGATGGAAAGGTTTTAGCTTGGCATTCAAATTTTCTATGTAGGTCTACACATTTCTGATCTTTTATGTCCTTCATGTAAAACATTCATCCTAAATATATTCAAAAATTTTAAAATAAGAAAAATGGAAACTGCTGCTATCATAAACTTCCACTTTGGGATGCAAGAAAAGGTTAATTTGATATTTATATTATTTTAAAATAATTATGCTATTCTGAATGCTCTTTTTATATATACATTTTCTATCAGCATTTAATTAACATATTTTCTGTGTAGATTTAATAAGAAGCCAAAGAGAGGAATTCAGTATCTACAAGAACAAGGAATGCTTGGTATTACTTCTGAAGATATTGCCCAGTTCTTGCATCAAGAAGAAAGATTAGACTCTGTAAGAAAACTAGTCTATTTTCAATAAAATTACCTTTATAAACCTAATTAGCATTATTTGATCTAGACTAATGAGTAATCTTAAATTC
Source organism: Ptyas mucosa (assembly GCA_012654045.1). Taxonomy (NCBI): domain Eukaryota; kingdom Metazoa; phylum Chordata; class Lepidosauria; order Squamata; family Colubridae; genus Ptyas; species Ptyas mucosa. The sequence goes on along the minus strand of WNWU01000003.1, from coordinate 34,815,609 downwards.
CAATTATTGGCTTATTCCTATAATTCAAAGACTATGCAGATATACTCAAGGTGACTACTTATTCCAAGGGATTTGTGACAGAACAAATGGAAGCATTTGCCCTCTATGCTAAATGTCCCCTGCTTTGAAACCTTCTCTGAATTGTAAAAGCATTCTGCCATATAGAAAAAAGGGCTTATTGGCTGTGGAACATGCACTTGTTCTCTGTTTTTAAGGGATTCCTTATGAATAAAACTTACCTCTTTTTATTGTGTTATTTAACAAATCTCTGTCCCTGTTCCAGAAAATGCTGAACATTTAAGAAGAAAAGATAGCAACCACTCTTTGAAAGCAAAGAATATTAACCAGAATTAGCTACAATGCTCTTTTTGTCAAAAACAAAAAGATATTACTTTGTCTTACAGTACATGTTTCTTAAATCAGAATTCATGCCTGTAGTTAACTGAAGAAATACAGGTAGTCCTTGACTTACAACAATGATTGACCAAAGTTTCTGTTGCTAAGCAAGACAGTTAAGTGAGTTTTGCCCCATTTTATGACCTTTCTTTTCACAGTTGTTAAGTGAATCTGGCTTCCCCATTGACTTTGCTTGTCAGAAGGTGTCAAAAAGTGATCACATGACCCCTGCAACCGTCCTAAATACATGCCAAGTGCTAAGTGTGTGGAACTTTGATCACATGAGCACTGGGATGCTGCAATGGTCATAAGTGTGAAAAACAGTCATAAGTTACTTATTTCACTTCTGTTGTAACTTCAAATGGTCAATAACAAATGTTTGTAAGTCAAGTACTGCCTGTAATATAGAACCTGAAAGGTCTAAGATTTATATATTCTATGTCTGTCTGTCTGTAGCTTTATTGAATTCATTGTTTTTCTTTCATTTTAGACTCAAGTTGGAGAGTTTCTAGGAGACAATGATAAATTTAACAAGGAAGTTATGTATGCATATGTGGATCAGCATGACTTTTCTGCAAAGGATTTTGTTTCTGCTCTGCGTATGTTTTTGGAAGGCTTCCGCCTTCCAGGAGAGGCTCAGAAAATAGATAGATTAATGGAGAAATTTGCTGCTAGATACTTGGAATGTAATCAAGGGTGAGCATTTTTCTCTTCTTTTTTTTTAAACTAGTTAATGGGAAAATGTTTCTTAAAATCAGATAATGGGGAAAATGATTTTTTTCTCTCTCACTCTCTTTCTGCACCTATTTTTTACAGGCAAACTCTGTTCGCTAGTGCAGACACTGCATATGTCTTGGCTTATTCAATTATTATGTTGACAACAGATCTCCATAGCCCACAGGTATGTTTCATAAATCTCTTAAAATGCCTTTAAATGAAGAATTAAATGTATAGACAATTCAGTTACTACTCTCCTTTTTCACCTTAGTCATAATGCTGCTTTTAGACAAGTATTTCTGTTGTGTCTTATCCCATTTTCCTAGTGGTGAAATCCTATTTTTTTTACTACCGGTTCTGTGGGCGTGGCTTGGGCATGGTGTGGCTTGGTGGGCATGGCAGGGAAAGGATACTGCAAAATCTCCATTCCCATCCCATTCCAAGGGAAGGACACTGCAAAATCCCCATTCCCTCCCCACTCCTGGGGGAAGGATATTGCAAAATCTCCATTCCCATCCCACTCTGGGGCCAGTCAGAGGTAGTATTTGCCGGTTTTCTGAACTGCTCAAAATTTCCGCTATTGGTTCTCCAGAACCTGTCAGAACCTTTCACCCCTGCATTTTCCCCTCCCTTAATTGGTGCACATTTTCAGTAGCAAATAATCTCTGCTTCTGAAGTTTCAGTTCTGTTTTCTATGTGTTCAATTACCGCTGCTTTCCATTATTTTTATCAACAAATTCTAAGCAGATTGTCAAAAACAGGGAATTAGGTACAAATAGTTGGAAACTCCATTCTAGCTAAAAGAAGGATGAATTAATTTGGTGCATAGACAATCAGATGCTCTCCTAGTATTTATGTATTCATTACATTTCTATATGGTCCAGTAGCCTCTTGTGGCAGTTCACAAAGTTCAAGGTTCATCTCCCAAAATTCCTAAATAATAAAAAATGTATAAAGAGCAAAATCCAAGTAAAATGAACAGAAAGGACACCAAAATTGCCAAGATCTAAAAAGCATTAAATGTTTTTAAAATTGAAAGAATAAAAAACATAAAAGAAGAATGAAGTACTCAACTGGTACCAAAAAGATCACAGCAGGATTGCAAAGCAAATCTCTGGGAGCAGGAATCCTTAAATCAGACCATCAGGATTGAAAAAGATCTTTACTGACAGCTTATAACTAATACAAACTAATACAAACATTTTATCCAGATTGAATCAGAATGTCTTTAAATACAAACTAAAAAGTTGTGGGTACAGCCATAAATATACTAACTGTATAGCCACTATCATTGTAACGTAGATAATAAGATTAAAAATATGGCATGATGTGGTAAATAAAATTAATACTGAAATGTGTAGATTAGCAATCTCTTTCTTTAGATCAAATTAGTCTCAAACCTCATTTATCTTTTACTAAATTCTGATTAGCATTCATAAATTCTAATTTAATAAAACTTTTTCTTTTACCCATAATACTGGAATGTTATTCCTAACTTTTAGGTAAAGAATAAAATGACCAAAGAACAATACATTAAGATGAACAGAGGTATCAATGATAGTAAGGATCTCCCTGAAGAATATCTGTCAGCTATTTATAATGAAATAGCAGGAAAGAAGATCTCAATGAAGGAAACAAAAGAACTAACAATACCCACAAAAACAAGTAAACAAAGTAAGTATCTACAGAAGCCTATTATTCACAAGATAATTGCTAGTTCTTTCTGATGGAACTCTGATTACCTTAATTGCATCCAGAAACTAACTGGCAACCAGTCCAGTAGTAGTAGTCTTACTTGGACAAACCTTGATATACTGATAACTACCTAGGCCACTGCATGTTGTATCAGCTCTAGCCTCCACATATTGAGGAACAGCTTCTTTGATTATTGATAATATAAATAGCTACCAAAAGAATGTTAAATAAAAAATCAAATAGCAAAATATTTAATGTAGTTTATGACAAAAGATTATCTTTCTTTAAAGTATTTGGATGTGAATGTAGTTAAATGACTTCAATATTCTTTGTGATTTAGATGGTGAATAATTTCATTAAAATAATTTGCTTGCAGGTGTAGCTAGTGAAAAGCAGAGAAGACTACTTTATAATTTAGAAATGGAGCAAATGGCTAAAACAGCTAAAGCTTTGATGGAAGCAGTAAGCCATGTTCAAGCTCCTTTTACAAGCGCAACACACTTGGAACATGTAAGACCCATGTTCAAGGTAAATCTTTTCAAGTTTCTCATTGTTGCATATTTCATTGGGGAAGTTAACATTTTTTAGTTTCAAATCATCTGAAGAATAGATCTTTTTGGTTCTTAATCGTTTTTCTAATGTTAGCATTGCAATTTTAGGCAAATCAAAATGTGTTAACCGTACAGTATTATACATTTGATAATGTAAATTAGATTGTATTTTTAATAATATGAGTTAGAGAAGCTTACATTTTTATCGACCTTGTCATTCATACAAACACACAGACACATACATACTTACATGCACAGATATATGAATCTCTAAGCATGTGCGTTGGGTGAGATCTTCCCATCATGGCCTGGCTAGAGGCTCATAACTTCTCTAAATCTTTTACATATTACTAAATTGGTTTTGATTACGAAATAGTGAGTTCAGGAGCAAAATTCCATCTGTTAACATAATCCATTACTTAGTGATGTCCTCTAACTATTGAAATAATCACTTCCAACTTCCAATTCACTGTGAAAGATCACCAGGAAAACAAGTGTCAGTCATTCTAGTAGTGGTGAAAGAGGTAATTTATGCCCGCAAAGGAGTGGCAACTTGTGTAATAAGGTATAATAAACCCAGTACTAAAATGTAAAATTTGTTATTACTGGTTCTGTGGGTGTGGCTTGGTGGGGGGGGTGGTAATGTGACTGGGTGGGCATGGCCAACTTTTTTTAAAAAAACTTTTAAAAGCATTTTTTCTACAACCTTAAGAGGTTGCAGAAAAAAATGCTTTTAAAAGCCTCTGACGATCGGGCAACTCAGCTGGGATCGTCAGAAGCTTTTAAAGGCATTTTTTTTCCTACAACCTCTTCGGCCAAAGAGGTTGCAGAAAAAATGCTTTTAAAAGTCTCTGACAATCCCAGCTGAGCCGTGCGATCATTGGAGGCTTTTTTTTTAACCGTTAAAGGCATTTTTTTTGGCCAAAGAGATTGTAGAAAAAATGCTTTTAAAAGTTTAAAAAAAAGCCTCTGATAATTGCACATGGGGGGGGCAGGGATTTTTGCTACCGGTTCTCCGAACCACCCGCCACCATCGCTACCAGATCGGGTGATCCATCCGAACCAGGAACATTTCACCCCTGAATAAACCCCCTAACACTCTACCTTTTTTATTTGAGTCAGCAAACATGTTTCCCTTTCTTCTTATATAGAAGAAAATAGCAATTTAAGATATGAGTTGTACAATGAATAGGATATTGAATTAGGACTGGGCATACCCAGTTGCAAATATTCCCTTGCTATGAAGGTCACTAGCAGCCAGTTTATCTCCAGAATCCTTTAGGAATTCAATGAATGAGAGACCTCACATTATCACCATTGACAGCCATCTCACTGTTCTCTTTTGCGGTAAATGGCATAATGCTTAGCCCAGAAAAAGAATAAGAAATAGTAAGTCAAATAAATAAATGTCATGAGATAAAAAAACAGGAAATACAGCTGAATAGAATATATATTAAAAGTGAAATTTTAAATTATGTCATTTCCATACATAGCTTTATATATTTTGTTGACTATTAAAATGTGACATACCATTTTTTTAAATTCTGTGTTTTAGTTAGCCTGGACACCATTCTTAGCTGCATTCAGTGTGGGTTTGCAAGATTGTGATGACACAGAAGTTGCCTCTCTTTGCCTGGAAGGAATTCGATGTGCAATCAGGATAGCATGTATTTTCAGTATCCAGGTAAATACTAAATTCTAAAATTTCATAGAGCAAGTATTGGTTCTAAGAATAGTAAGCAGTATTAAAAGTAATTTTGCAAATAGAAAGCAATTTTTAATTTCTAACCAGATAAATTATGTGTACCAATTTCAAAGTAATAACAAGGTTAAATTTAGGCAACAGCACAATTTTGTATTGCTTGTGTTATATTATTAGCATATTCCTCATAATTAGATCAGATGGAAAGTGGTATTTGAAATTTAATTTTAAAATTAATTGAACCTTTCTTACATTTTTAGTACAGAAAAAAATGCCCTGTTAAATATATTACTATTTATTTTATTAGCTGTAAAAATTTTAAAACTTATTTTAATAAGCACAGAATAAATTCTACATTGTATTTTTTAAGAAGTGCTCAGATGCAGCTTTTGAAGAAGCTTATTTTCCTTATAATCTGATGTAAGTGAAATCATATGGGGGCATGGTGGCTCAGTGGTTAAAGACACTGAACTTGTTAGCTGGAAAGCTGACAGCCTGGGTTCAGGACCTGAATGTCATGAGACAGGGTGAGCTCCCATTACTTGCCCCGGCCCCTGCAGTGAGCGAGTAGTGAATGCAAATGTGAGTAGATAAATAGGTACCACTTTCATGAGAAGGGAACAGTGTTCTCTGTATTTCATATAATCATGCCAGCCACATGAAAGTGTCTTTGGACAATGCTGGCTCCTTCAGCTAAGAAACGGAGATGAGCACGGCCCCGTAAAGTTAGACACAACTGGATAGGGGAAATCTTTACTTTCTAAGTGAAATCATACTAGCATTATATGGATGTACATATGTCCAAAAATATTTTCAATTAATTAGAGAAAAACCATACTTTTGATTACCTTTCCAGGTTTTGTACTTGTTCATTAGGGAAAGAGACTCAGTAGACAATAACTGATAAAAGTAAGTTTTTTGAGAAAAACCCAAATATTGCATACAGTATTTGCTCCATACTGAAATGTTGATATATGTACTTATATCTCAATTTCATTTATTAAATGTATGGAACTTGAAAGAAGTAACAAAATTAGAGTAAGAGAACATAGCCAGCTGCATTTCTTCTATGAATTACCTTTTTCTTATTTAGTTTATAAGTTTCTTGAGGATTATATTACCTTTGCAAAGTATTGTGCTCATCCCTCAAATTCTCTGCAACAGTCACTACAGATCCCGTACATGTGGAATAACCTAAACATAATCAAAATATCAAGAGTATTCTGTGCAGCCATATGATCTGCCATACAGATAGTCCTCAACTTACAACAGTTCATTTAGTGACTGTTCAAAGTTACAACGACCCTGAAAAAAGTTACTTACAACCATTTTTCACACTTATGATCGTTGCAGCATCCCCATGGTCTTATCATTTATATTTGGATGCTTGACAACCGACTCACATTTATGATGGATGCAGTGTCCCAGAGTCATATAATCTCCTTTTGCGACCTTTTCACAAACAAAGTCAATGGGGAAACCAGATTCACTTAACACCGCGTTACTAATTTAAGAACAGCAGTGATTTACTTAATAAATGAGGCAAGAAAAGTCATAAAATGGAGCAGAATTCACATAACAAATTTTTCACTTACCAACATAAATTTTGGGCTCAGTTGTGATTGTAAGTTGAGGACTACCTGTATTAACTATTCTTGCAGGATTTTTTGTCTTTTCTCAATCCGCATTTAATCATACTAAGCAAGGTTCTCATTGTTACTAGAGTTTATATCAATCATAATTGATATAATCAATTAAGTGTACCAGAAGAAACATTTGAGCTAGGGGTGGGTTCTACTTACTTTTACTACCGGTTCACAACAGTTCGCATGCACGTGCTTGCTTCGCTCACACGTGTGCGCTTCTGCCCATGCACAGAAGCTTTCTGATGATGTCAGGGTCGGTGGGTGGAGCCTACCGCTGGTTTTACTACCAGTTCTATAGAACTGGTCCAAACCGGGGGCAACCCACACTGATTTGAGCATGACAGAAGTTGCTATGGGAGGTTTTGTGAATTCCAACAACTGCTCTGACCTTTTAATCATATACTCTAATCCAGAAAAGAAGACAAGCTTTTATCTTTCAAAATATTAAGTAACTTGTTACCTAGGGATAAAGAAAATTGTGAATAAAAATAGGGGGCTGCAGATGATAAAAAAAATATTTCAAATATTTAATTTGAATTAAAGGAGTTGAAATGTCATGTTAAATGCTGTAGAAAACATTTAATTTGAGCAGTGAGGTGACTTGTGAATTAAATGAGATTAATTCAGTGAATTGCAGAGAATAACAAAGAGATTGGGAGAGAACTGAAAGAGAAAGAACTGAAATAAAGAGATAAGATATAAAATTTGAGAAGATGTTTTAAATAAATAGATAAAATATACACACGTAGTCTTTGACTTACAACTATTTGTTTCGTGAGTGTTTGAAGATACAGTAGGATCTTGAAAAAAGTTACTTATGGCCATTTTTGAAACTGTTGCAGCATTCACATGGTCATGTGATTAAAATTTGGATGCTTGGCAGCTGGCATGTATTTATACTACATACTACACTTGATTTTTGACAGTTAGTGTCCTGGGGTCATATGATCACCTTTTGTGAGCAAAGCAAAGTCAATGGTGAATCAGATTCACTTAACAACCACCGTTCTAATTTAGCAACTTCAGTGATTCACTTAACAGCTGGGACAAGAAAGGAGATAAAATAGGGCAAAATTCACTTAACAACTGTCTTATGTAGCAACAGAAATTTGGGGTTCAGTTGTGGTTGTGACACAAGTACTATTTATAATGCATTTTAGTATAAAAAATGAGCCGCCAGTTTTAATTCATCCACTTTTCTTAATTTGATTGCTTTAGTTTTCACTTTGATTTCTATGTGTATAGAACTATTATATTTAAAAATTATAACATGGAATAAATATTAATGAACTGAAACAAATTATTTCTTTCTTCCTATAGCTTGAGAGAGATGCTTATGTCCAAGCACTAGCAAGATTTACTTTACTTACTGTGAGTTCTGGTATTACTGAAATGAAGCAGAAGAATATTGACACAATAAAAACACTAATTACTGTGGCTCACACTGATGGAAATTATTTGGGAAATTCTTGGCATGAGGTAGATTATCTTTTCAAATATATATAATAATTGAAATTATGTAATATTAAATGCAACATTTATTATAAAATTAAATTACATAAAATTAATTAAATTACATAAGATTACGCTACTGTCATATGTTTGCTTAATATTGCATATTGGAGAGAAACTCCAAAAGGAAACTGGACGGTTAACTACTTGCTTATCGACTATTTGTTTAGAAATTGTTCAAAGTTATGACAATGCTGAAAAAAGAGACCTTGAAATTCCAGGCAAAACAGCACCCCCTCAGTCACATGATTGCAATCTGGACACTTGGCAACTGGCTCTCACTTATGATATTTCCATCATCCCACAATCACATAATTGCCATTTGCAACCTTCCCTGCTACCTTCTTACAAGCAAAGTCAATGGGGAAGCAGGCTGGGAAGGTCGCAAATGGCTCCAGTAAGTTCTTCACACCCTCTTTGGCCTGGCAACAGCTACCTCGACCCGGCTGCTCTTACATTGCACCTCACAGGCCACTCAACCACTCCTTTGCCCCCCCCTCCCCAGTAGCCCCACCACACTCGTGGGCTACTCTCATATGCCTGCCTGACAACAGCTAGCCCAGGCCCCAACGTGCTCATATTGAGCCTTGCAAGCCATTCACATAGCTTCCCCTGGCCAGCAACAGCTAATCTTGGTCTTGCCATTCTTGCACCATGCTTTATCTGCCTGCCAGCCTGCTTGAAAGCCACCTGGGACTCAGTTAATGACTCAGTCCTCTTTTAATGATGGCAGTAGGGGTTGCCAGGATTGCTATTGCTAAGCAATAAGTTCATGTGACATCACACTTTATGACCACATAGCTCAGCAACAGAAATTTTGGTACCAATTACCGATGTTAACTGAGGACTACCTGTAGTGCTTTTAGGCTGTAGTAAAATTATTTCTAAAACATGAACCTTTGTGGATTGTTTAGTTAATTTGTAACATTCTTTTCTTAATTCAAGATTTTGAAATGCATCAGTCAGCTTGAATTAGCACAATTAATAGGTACTGGAGTCAAACCACGTTACATATCCGGGACTGTGAGAGGCCGAGAAGGTTCATTTACAGGAACAAAGGATCAGACTTCTGATGAATTTGCAAGCCTAGGACTTGGTACGTGTTGTAACTACTAATTGAGTGGAACAATTCCTTTAAAACATAATACCTATTTTTGGCATAAATATGTCAGTGTATTTTCTTTGAAAGAATAAAAAGTGGAAGAATTATGATGCTTAAAAATGCATCTTTTTTGTGTCTAAATAGCTTTATTATTGGCATCTCATTTTGGTTCTATAACTAGAGGGAAATATTGCTAGAATCTCCATGTCTAGGTCTTATTTAGAAAAAGGTGAATAGGAGCCAGTTCACTTTTACTTCTTCAAAAATAGAATAGAATAGAATTCTTTATTGGCCAAGTGTGATTGGACACATAAGGAATTTGTCTTTGGTGCATATGCTCTCAGTGTACATAAAGGAAACTAAATTATATTCATCAAAAATCATAAGATACAACACTTGGTGATAGTCATAGGTTACTAATAAGCAATCAAATCATACTAGAAAACTAAATAAAACAATATAAATCATAAAGATACAAGCAACAAGGTTATAGTTATAAGTGGGAAAGACAGGTAATGGGAAGGATGAGAAGAAGAATAGTAATACAGTCTTAGTAAATCATTTGACAGTATTGTGGAAATTAGTTGTTCAGCAGAGTAATGGCATTCAGGAAAAAGCTGTCCTTGTGTCTAGTTGTTCAGGTGTGCAGTGCCCTATAGCGTCATTTTGAGGGTAGAAGTTGAAACAGTTTATGTCCAGGATGTGAGGGGTCTGTAGATATGTCATGACATGTCCTTTGCATGTACAGTTTAGCTTTAATCCACTAAGATAATTCAACAGCTGAGACTATTAGGAAATACTGAGGAATGATTGTACAAACAAAATGTTCAAGGAAAAATAATTTGAGATCATGTAGGAACATCTCCATAATATAAAAAGTATTTGGTAAAAAGTAATGTAAATATTTCATAAAGAAATCATTTTTAGACATGGATGGAATAACTACATATTTTTATTTTCCTCTGCTGTTAAATTACATTATGTAGTCCCAAGCACCAAGCACATTACCAGCTAACAAACTGTCGTAAGGGTCGTGGTTTCGATTCATATGCATCAACCTTGGATGAAGTGGTCAGTCACCCCTCCCTGTTTGCAAACTGGAAATTTCCTCAACCCCAAGCACTGCATTTCACAGCAAATTTTTAATATATTGCTGGGAGTTTTGGTGCTGATCAAAATTGTGTATCCTGTAAACCTTCATAACATAACGGGTCCCTGTATCACTGCAAGGGAGAGAATATATTTAATTAGTGTGAATGGTGGCTGGCATAATTTCCCTTGCTTATGACAGCTAGTTGCATTGATGTTCTAATATAGTTCTGTTATTCCGATTCTGTTATTGCTTGCTCTTGTGACTAAGGGTATTCTTCACTTAGACCAGCAATAGAAATAGCCTTTATTTGTTAAGAGTTCAAAATGCTGTATCATTAATCAGTCTACTTATTTCCATCAGTGACTCATTTCTTCTGCTCTGCTACTGTTTAATTTTTAAATAATGTTAAATTAGATGGAAATAAGTTCAATATATCCTTTTAGTCTTTATTCATAGTATAGTGAGGTAGCGCGCATCTAGCAATAAATGGACAATATGGGATTAACATGCATGTTCAAATATATCATCTCTTTTGTAAACAATTTTTGGGTAGCAAGTCATTTTGCTAATGCTATTTTAGTAATGTAGTAAACATACCTTTAATTATTTACAGAGTATTTTTTCTCTCTTACAACCCATATCCTTTTTTAAATTATGTGTTTTATAGTTGGAGGAAATATGGACTGGAAGCAGATTGCAAGTATTCAAGAATCTATTGGAGAAACTAGTTCACAAAGTGTTGTTGTTGCTGTAGACAGGTAATTTATGTAGCATCAGAACTTGCTATCTAGAAAATAGTATTCTTTGTTCATTAGTACAAGTGGTATCATAGTCATTTTTATAAAGCATTGTAAAAGAATTAAAATGAAAGGAAAACTAAATCATATGGGTGTTTTACCTGTATGTTTGCATGCTTATGAGAGTGGTGAAGTGAAAATATCCTTATCTCTTCATGTTTCTTTGAACACCATACCTATTTTCAGAGGTAGAAATTGTAATATTCCATTCATATTTACTGCTAGAATTCTTTTGTAACCTAATTTGTACTAAAGAAAACATGTCACAAAAATTAGTGCACAATTTTCTTTTATTTGCAGAATATTTACAGGATCTACCAGACTAGATGGAAATGCTATTGGTAAGCATTAGTTTAGATATGGTGGAACATAAATTCTGTAATAAAGAATGAATTAATTGACATTTTGGAAATAATAATAAGTAGATTGTGTTTGGATTTAACAGTGGATTTTGTCAGATGGCTATGTGCTGTTTCTATGGATGAATTATTATCTGCCACTCATCCCCGGATGTTCAGCCTACAAAAAATAGTAGAGATTTCTTACTATAACATGGGACGAATAAGGCTACAGTGGTCTAGAATATGGGAAGTTATTGGAGACCATTTCAATAAGGTATGTCAGAGTATATTATTTATTATTTTTGTTACCTGTTTATTAACCTTCACATCCAACGAATATAACCAAAAATGAAGATAACCAGGAAATATAAATAATCAAAACATGCTACCATCATAGTCCATCCATACTAGTATTCCCCAGAGCCCACTGGAACAGAAAGATGTTTAGTATGATGTTTAGATGAGCCGGGTGGTGCAATGGTTAGAGTGCAGTACTGCAGGCTACTTCTGCCGATCACCGGCTGTCAGCAGTTTGGCAGATCAAATCTCACCAGGCTCAAAGTTGACTCAGCCTTCCATCCTTCCAAGGTCGGTAAAATGAGGACCCAGATTGTTGGGGGCAATATGCTGACTCAATATGCTTGGAGAGGGCTGTAAAGCACTATGAACTTAGCACTTAGATATAAATCTAAGTGCTATTGCTATTGCTAGTATCCCACAAGAACTAAGCAGAATTGAAGGCTCCGCACCTCAGAAAGATTGTTCTATGACATGGGCTTGTCATCAAAAAAAAGCACCCACTTTCCCTAGTTCATATAGGGTAAGAGACCTTCAGTATTAGACTATACCTGTACCTCTCAAATTGGAAGAGACAATTTTATATATAGGAAAACAAACACTTTCAGTTGATCTTAGAATCGTATTGGCAATCAGTGTGCCAAGTGCATCCATATTATGCTAACCCTTCCTGTCCCTTTTAGGATGTGGGTTGCTGCATTGTGAACTGCAATTACATACTGAAGTTTTAGACAGCAATAAAATTATTCTATTAAACATTGTTGCTGGAAAGTAATACTAAGCACTGTGATATTTTAAATAATTTTGTAGTGTTTTTGTCAAATGTAGATTTAACTTGTAGGTTGTTTTTGTTATTGTAGGCTGTTTTAATTTTTTTTATAGATAACATTGTATTTCATTGTGTTAATTTGGCCTTTTGCTAGGTTGGCTGTAATCCCAATGAAGATGTAGCTATTTTTGCTGTAGATTCCTTAAGGCAATTATCAATGAAGTTCTTAGAAAAAGGGGAACTTGCTAATTTCCGATTCCAAAAGGATTTCTTAAGACCATTTGAACACATCATGAAGAGAAATAGGTATTTAAAATCATTCTGGAATCTAAACACAAGGAATGAATCAATTTCTTCTTTTTCTTCCTTTTTTGTTATATTGTTATAATTTTGATATATTTGATTCAATATATTGTACAGTATTAATTAAAATGATTTATTGTTTAGATAACTTGGAATACTGAAAATAAAAGGAAGAAATAGTATATCAATACTAATTAAATTTAAGATATTTATATTAGAGACATATTTGACTTTTTTCATACAAAAGTAGAAAAAACAAATTCCTGCAGATTACATCAAAGTATTAGAATTAAGTCAATTTTAACCAGTAAATGTATTTATTTGTGAAATTCATTTTAGATCACCAACTATTCGTGACATGGTTGTCCGTTGCATAGCCCAGATGGTAAATTCCCAAGCAGCAAATATACGATCAGGCTGGAAGAACATTTTCTCAGTTTTTCATTTGGCTGCATCTGATCAGGACGAAAGTATAGTGGAACTGGCATTTCAGACTACCGGCCACATTGTCAGTGAGTACTAATTATATTTACAGAATAGTCCCAAGAGGTATAACATTTTGTCCCTATAAACTGGGACACTATGGCTTCTTCCACTGCCTTAGGCACAAAGCTCCATGGAACAATAATTCTCTCTCATCCTTAGGAAGGAGGCAGTGGCAAACCATTTCCAAAATTTATTCATTTATTAGATGTTTATCCTGTCTTGATTGCTTTATAAGTAACTCAAGGCAAGGGATATATATAATACTTCTTTCTGCTCCTCTTTTTCCCCACAACAACAATCCTGTGAGGTGGGATGGGTGAGGTCTTGCTAAGAATACTGTGGAGATTTGTCCAGGTAGTAGTTAAGAGTCAGTGCTGAATCAAAGGCACAATAATAATTTTTACTTTTAGGGAATCTTAAAAATAATAGTTATGTTATTGATATTTTATTTCTTATATTTATCTTAAATGCTATCAATATTTCATTATTTTGCTGTAGTAGTGATTATACCTTGCTTTAAAAATGAACTTTGTGGAACATTACACATATTCTTTCTTTTAGCAATTGTGTTTGAAAAACATTTCCCAGCAACCATAGATTCCTTCCAGGATGCAGTGAAATGCTTGTCTGAATTTGCATGTAATGCAGCTTTTCCTGACACAAGTATGGAAGCTATTCGCCTTATTCGTCATTGTGCAAAATACGTATCGGAAAGACCTCAGGTACAGTTTGTTCTGTGTCAGAATATTATTACATGTGTCAGGGGTTGATTATATTCTGTACTGAAAACTAAATTTCAGCAGGTTATAAGATGGCGTATGTATTTGAATTTTCCCTGAAATAATAAAATCTGTTTTGAAAACTTCCATTGCGTAAACTTCTATTTTTTTCCTTAATTTATTAGTCTGATCCATCATACTTCTATGCTTAGAAATAGACTTCTTGTGTATAAAGTTTGGACCATGTTGTCTATCCACATAGAAATGCTGTTACAACTAAAGAGAACTAATGTTATAAACTTGTCTTTACTTTTAAAGGCTTTCAGAGAATATACTAGTGATGACATGAATGTCGCTCCAGAAGACAGGGTGTGGGTGAGAGGCTGGTTTCCAATTCTCTTTGAGCTGTCCTGTATTATCAATAGATGCAAATTAGATGTAAGAACCAGGTAACAATCCATATTTGTCATTCAACGTTATAAAGTATATATTTTAGTTGTAAGCTCCTGGAAAGTGCTAGCTGAGATATATTATTACTGCTACATTATTTATAACTAATCTGACTGTCAGCAAGAGACTGCATCTTGCAAAGAAACAAAATAATGGGAATACATGCCGAATTTAGTATATTTTTATCACCATTATCATCACCACCATTATAGTTCATATATAATAGTTCATGTATTTGCTTTAAAGATATTGTTATTTTTGTAAATTGTTATAACTCTATTGAATATTGGTCTGGAGGAAAGAGAGAAAGAGAGAAATGGGGAGAAAGAGAGAGAGAGGTGAAATGTGTGGATGAGAATATAGTATTTAATATTGTGATTATATATGATGTGTGGGTGGGGCTGTCTAGTCATTTATATAAAAAAAGGCAGGGTTATCTTTAAATTTAAATCTAAACCTAAATCATGCAATAGTACTTTAAAACTAGCGTTGATAGTATTGAACAAGGTAATATAGTCAGACTGCCAGAGAATCATTAAGGTGAACTTCATAATTTAATCTAAAAAGCTAAATTTCTGAAGCAACATGTTCTCATGCAGGCATTTAATCAGCAATGTAAGCAGGTCAAACCAAAATATAAGTAGCACATTATGAAGTGGACAATAATTGGGATTTGAAAAATCCACTACTAAAACTTAATCAATCCATGATTATGAACTTCCATTTGCTTTCCGATTTCCTTTGCACATAATGTTATGGAATAGAAATGTTGCCAACTCAGCAATAACCTATGTGAGGTGAGAGAATAGGTCAAATTATCAAAATTGTGTGTCCACACAGAAAACTACAGTTGACTTAGACAAAGTTATATGCATCCAAATTCATAAGCACTACATAAAATAATCACTTTACTAGTAGTCTGGTAATTATAACAGAAAATGCCTGAATCATCGTGTAGTTTCTATGAGTATATTGACCAATAATATTTTTATGGATTGCATACAAGAATCCAATATATTAGGGACTGTTCTACTAACTTTCATTAGAGAAAGTTTAATATATCATCTGAATTTTGTATTGAATAATGCAGTCTTGCCCACATAAAATGCTTCTATCAGGCTTTTAAGCTTTTCAGCCTCTTTTTTGTAATTGTTGTTTCTAGAAGGTTTATATAACTAGAGTTGTATACAGGTTGTCCTTGACTTATGACTGTAAAATATTACCTATAAGATATTTGCCTATATATTCTGAGTGAATCAATTTATGTTTAATGATAGTTTAAAAGGAAGAGCTGAAAGATCTAGTTGGTAATTGTTTCTTATACTCCTTTTTATTTCAGAGGTTTAACAGTTATGTTTGAAATAATGAAAACATATGGTCACACATATGAAAAGCATTGGTGGCAGGATTTGTTTCGGATAGTCTTCCGAATATTTGACAATATGAAGTTACCAGAACAGCAAACAGAGGTAAAAATAACATCAGAGCAGTTCATTTTTTACTACTATTACACCTTTATGTTCATATTGCATTTTATACCCATAAGATGAGCAGGGAACTATCTGTATGATATCCATTGTTAAATTCTACTTTATGCTAGCTTTATCGGCATGCTTTATATAAAGTTCTTTTCTGCATAATGAACTACTTTGAGTACATAATCATGTACTAAAGCTTTTTGTAGATTAAATTGTTATAGGAATTATCACTTTCTTTCTAAATTGTGTTAATCCTTGTGCAATTCCTGTTTTCTTCTATTATGATTAGTTACTCATGCAACCAGCTTAGATATTTTTAAGAATATCAGGCAAAAGGAATCATCAGGATCTTTTAGCATCAAGACCTTAAAAGGAAGTGTGAAGGATGAATACAGACCAGGTTAACAAGGGCCAGTGGTGAAGAGGTGTTGATTTTTATTGTTAGGCCATGTCAGTTAAAAGTTGACTAAAGTGTTGAGTTGGAATTTGATAAAAATGATATTTTGAAGAGATACTTGAAATGCCCTCCTGAATTATTTCATAAATAGTATGCTATTTTAAACCTGGATGCTTATTATTTGGCAAAACTTCAATGTGTAACACTCTTTTTATAATAGCTGTGCATTTAATAGAAATTATAATACATTAAGTTAAAATTAAAATTTTAACTTAAGGTTGATCGTTCCAATGAAGTCTGAAGCTTCATAACTGTTTATGCTTTTCTTTGAGCCAAAAATATCCTGAATATATATAGTATTAGAAAATACTAAATGGCTCACACTTCCTGCTTTGTCTACTAATTTAACAGCAAAGTTGCTGTGGTGGTGTTGAATAAAATTTTCACCTTGGGTTCAGAGTGCTTCATTGCTTTGCATACTTTAGTTGATATCTAATAACCCAAATGATATTAAACT
Organism: Ptyas mucosa; assembly: GCA_012654045.1. Lineage (NCBI taxonomy): Eukaryota > Metazoa > Chordata > Lepidosauria > Squamata > Colubridae > Ptyas > Ptyas mucosa. Next base: position 34,798,641 of record WNWU01000003.1, on the reverse strand, counting down.
TTCATATGAATAATTAGCACATTTTCAAAGAAAATTTAATTACACGGTTAAGTGAAAAACATTTTTATAGTTCTTTGGAGATAGTAGTGATCTAAAATCAGTGGTTAAAAATGTAAAAGAAATCTGCCTTGTTCTCATAATTTCCTTTATGTCGCCATTACATGACGATCCTCTTTGGCCTTCTCTAATCTCTTCTCAGCACTCTGTTTAGGCTGCTAGTACAGAGTTGTTTTTTTTAAAATATTCTCCAAGCTTCCTGAAGGACTTTGATGCTCCTGGCTGCTGTTCAGTGTAATGAATACAATTATTATTGAGAAGGTTTCTCTGCTTTTTCTCTAGAAAGCGGAGTGGATGACAACAACTTGCAATCATGCACTTTATGCAATTTGTGATGTATTCACACAGTATTTAGAAGTACTTAGTGATGTTCTTTTGGATGATATATTTGCTCAGCTGTACTGGTGTGTTCAGCAAGGTAGGATTGCATCAATTTGTTACACACAATGCTTGCAATTTATTCTGTATAATATGAACAAGCTAATGCCTTGTTTGCATTTCAGACAATGAGCAACTAGCACGGTCTGGTACAAACTGTTTAGAGAATGTTGTCATTCTGAATGGGGAAAAGTTTACCCTTGAAATCTGGGATAAGACTTGCAACTGTATGTTGGATATCTTCAAAACCACTATTCCCCATGCGTAAGATATTTTTCCTTTTGTAAATATTTGGGAGCAAGTCTGCAAACAAATTCATATGTATGAAATATTGAACATGCATTAGCTATGCTTGTCTTGATATAATGAACATGTGTGTATTTGTTTTATGTGACATCTATATAGCCTCTATATTGGGTTTAGTCACACATAAGAATCTTGGAATTCTTATCCCTATCTGTCAGATCCTTAACTAATTCATGTTCAGAGCAGCTCTAATCCCTCACTTGCTTATGATTTTTTAAAATAATAGAGTGAGATGGTTTGGGCTTCTCTTCTGCTTTTTCTTAGTCATCTGAACTGTTCAGATATGTTTAATGACTGGTGACCTTGTATAACGTTGTTGCCTAATAAACTAATTAAGTCCTTTCATTCCTAAACAGCTTCTACTAACTGAGGAGCATTAAGATAACATTTCCAGATATAATGATCATGCTTTTTTTCCTCCTTTGCTAAAATAAACTGTAAATTAAATAAAAGAGGTAAAAATATAAGAAAATATGCTATATTTATTTATAACCCAGGAAGGGTTTTTAAAATATAAGTTTTGGGCTCATTTTTGTTGAGAACACTATTACAGATTTATAATTGTTTTTATCTTAAAATGTTGAAATATTTCTATTTTAGAATTAAAGAAAGTTGCTTTCTTTTTTCAAGGCTTTTAACTTGGCGACCAGTGGGAGGAGATACTGCTCCTCCATCTCCATCTTCTGGAAGAGAGAAACAGCTGGTATGTTTGAAAATAAAAATGTCAGGGAAAATATTTTGGAATACTCCTTTTTGTCCTTATTTAAAAGTAATTTTGGAAAAGATCACATGTCGGGATACCACATCATGCAGAATAAAGAGAGATATGTATTATTGTATGTTGTATGTGACATAGATTTCATGTACAACAAGAAGAAAATCACCTATATCTCAAACTGTGAGATGGATGTCACATAAATATAATAAATAAATAAATAAATTTACCAGGTTAGAAGACAAGTTAGTCCCTTATAGTATGTCATGTCATTGTAAATAAATCAAAACTGAAATTATATTGCTTAACTTCCTTGCAGTTAGCCTATTTAGTTAGATCCTTTTTGCTCACTAAAATAGGCTGTTTGTTTGTTTATTGATTGATTGATTGATTGATTGATTTATAGATTGTTGTAAAAATTCTCAGTTTCAGAAGTTTTCCCCCCTTTCTCTTTTCCCCATTGCACACATTCCATGGGTGCCTTAAATTTACAGGGCTGGCTACTCTGGTCTTCCAGAGCTGAGCTGGAATTTGTACAAGTGGAAGGACCAAAAGGATTTGTTCCATTAGTACTTGTTGCTTTGGTAAACGGAAAATAAATATATTTTGCATATATTATAATTAAATATACAATTACACATTTCATAGTGTTCTGTGCTTACCAGCTAAATTAACCAAAAATCCTACTTCAAAGCAAGTTCACTTTGTTGTATTGAGGTGCTCCTAAGAAGTTTATTTGTTTGCCAAAGCCATATGAGATAATTTTTGTCTTTTATTTTCAGGATGCCATATCACAAAAATCTGTAGATATTCATGATTCTGTGCAACCAAAATCAGTAGATAGACGTCAGTTTCAACCTATTGTAGGGTTGCCTGCAAATGAGGAGGTCAGCAAAAACAAACCTATAGCAAGTAAGAAGAAATGTTTCTAAACAGTTATTTGATAATCTGCATTTGTTTCTATGTTTGTGAGTTTTTCCTTCTGATAGGTTGCTGTTTGTGTCAGAAATAATTCTTGAAATTCTATAAGCATTGAGAATGAATATCACAAAAACTGTTTGGCTTTCTTAGGGCCTACTCTCTTATTTTAAATGCCTCAATAACCTAATTGCTAAGATTCCTGGAAGTTAAGAAAAGACTCTCACCTGTGATTTTCTTTACATTTCTAATTGTGGGTGTACATTCCTTCCTGATGTTTATGATTGCTTCCCACTTTTAGGTTTTTAGAAAAGATAGTAAAATAAAAATTTCCTATCTTCTATCTTCCTCTTCAGTGGGTTATTGTTTTCACTCTTTTGTACATTTTTGTATTGCTTTAAAAGTTTCTGGGGAACTCATATAACAACAATGTTAAAAGTAATACAGCACACTTTCATATGAATTTGAAATGGCTTTGAAGCCATTCAGTTTTACAATGACAACTACATCTCAGAAGTAGAGTTGATTTATTGCTGGGTGAACTGTGGCATAACTAAAATCACGGCAAAACTTTATATGTTTCTTTTTTCTAGAGTCACTGCAATTCTGCAGAAATTATAAACCATTTGTTCTCCTTTGGGTAGGAACTCTTACCGCCCTACACTCCCATATTTCATCATAAAGTCACCATGGTATTATTTTCAACATTTTGAGGTTGGCAGAAGACAGTTATGTGCTGGAGAGTAGAAACTATGGTATGGAAGTGACCTACAATAAATATTCCAAACTTCTCTCAGCACCTTTTGCATCTGGGCCATGCTTATTTAAAATGAGAATATGCTCTCATTCCCCAAAAGAGTGTTACACCTTTAGATAACAAACTTTTCAACTTTATTCTAGATATTTTAGTGTTAATCTATTTTTCAATTTAAATTTTCAGGTGAAATTTAACACAGTTCATTTTGTTTGTACAGCTTCGATGTTTAATTAAACAATACTATGATATTTGTGTTAAAGTTACAGATGGACAATATTTAACTCTTCAGAAATTATTGGAGGGCATTTCAATAATCTTTCATTACCTTTTGTGGCTAGGGCTCCTGGGATTTTGAGTTCAACACTTAAAGTTTATATTGATTACCATCAATTTTACAAGTACTATAGATATTTTATATACCTAATTTAGGGTAATACATTTGGCAATTGTTTTAGTGTATATTCAATGCAAATAATTTGACAGACTGTAGAAAGTTTCTAACACACATAGATCGTTAGTAGTTTGCATGATTGTTTCAGTTACCAAATTTATTCTACTTTTTTCTTGTTTTAAAAGAATTTCCAGATCAGAAACTGTTTGGTGCGCTGTTAATCAAATGTGTGGTACAGCTGGAACTTATTCAAACAATAGACAACATTGTATTTTTCCCAGCAACCAGCAAAAAAGAAGATGCAGAGAATCTAGCTGCAGCGCAGGTAAGGTGGAGTCCACTACTAAACCTATTCATGTGAGTGTTTTCTTCTTCCAGTCCTGAGCCAAATGCTCTGTTTCATAACTTTTGTAATTTCTGGAGGAAAATTCCTGGATTTCCAAACATTTAAATAAGCATCCAGAATAAACGATGATAACGGAAAAATTGGGCCTGCATCATAACATCAACCCTGGCCTTTTTTAATTGAGTGCCAGGGTTTAGATGCAAGTATGTCAGATTTGGTCATTGTGGTACATTAGGTGTATGTTTTGTTGTTTGCTTTCTTGACCCCTAAAATCCTTAGAACACTTCTTATTTAGATACCAAAAAAATTTACATATCGAAAATGAGATTTAGTTTCTTGTTTCTTCTGTAAACCATTTGAGTACATCCTGTTTAGTCAAACAGTTACATAGAGAATAGCTTTTAGAGACAAACAAGCTTCACATCTGATGCAGATTTCCTTATTTATTATTTGTAAGTGTTTCCATATAACTTTCTCTTAAATAATTTTGGAGACAATGGTACAGATTTTTAGGGAAAAAGCATATGATTTGCCTCATCACTGTGGCTACATAAGAAGCAGCTGCTCATGGATAGCAGCTGCTCCTGAAGGATGCTGTTTTCTTGTCCTTTGGATATGGGTAATCATTAAGTAACAACATAGTTCAGAATTCATATAGAGTAGACTTGTATAGCGTAAATATATTTTACCACATAGTTGTAGATTTACTTAGAGTAAAATGTCAATTTAACAGATTCCTCATTTAGCAGACTTCAGATACAGTGGGCAAAATCTGCATGCAGACATCACCTCAAAATAATGGACAACATTTCTTATATCTGATTTATTTTGAAGGCTAAGTAACTAAGTAAGGTCAATTGCATCTTTTTACATTATTTGTGCATGTTGCATCAACTTATGTCCTAATATAATTAGCTAATGTCATAAATTCAGATTTAATACTTGAGATTTATTCATTATGATATCTTGATGAAATCAGTTTGTTCTCAACAGCTGGAAACCATATTGAGATTCATTGTGACATCCAAAAAGCTAACTATAATAAAACTTAATATTTCCTTCCTTCCTTCCTTCCTTCCTTCCTTCCTTCCTTCCTTCCTTCCTTCCTTCCTCCCTCCCTCCCTCCCTCCTTCCCTTCCCTTCCCTTCCCTTCCCTTCCCTTCCCTTCCCTTCCCTTCCCTTCCTTCCTTCTTTCCTTCCAGAGGGATGCAGTAGACTTTAATGTTCATGTGGACACACAAGATCAAGGAATGTATCGTTTTTTAACATCACAGCAGCTTTTCAAACTGCTGGATTGTTTATTAGAATCTCATAAATTTGCTAAGGCTTTCAACTCAAATAATGAGCAAAGAACTGCACTTTGGAAAGCAGGTAAGTCTTTCTTGCCAATTGTAAGGACTTTAAATGATGAACATTACAGAAAAATACTGTTTGGGTAGTCCTCAGGTTACAGCAGCAATTAGGACTTAATTTTCCATCTCTAAGTAGTGTTATTGGAAAGTGCAACCTAACTTGACCACTTTGCTTAATAACTGCAGTCCCTTACTCACAATTGCCATTATTAACCCAGAACCATGCAATTTGTTATATGGAAAGAGATGAGAGCCCAGACAAGCGGCTGCATGTGAGAGCTCCAGGCAAGCAGGAGTTGCCACAGGCAGGTGCAAGCAGAAGGTACAAAGCATAGGTTGGTGAAAAAGTGGCAGGAATTACTTCCAACTTCCTGTTGGCTTCTGTGTTGTCTTTGCTTGTAGGAATATGAATTCTGCCTTTGTTATTCACTCATCGTTTCTTCAATGACTATGATTCTATAATTCAGTAATTCTTTAAAGAGTTAAATATTTTCAGATGGGTAACCATAATCTTTAACAACAAAAATGATATATAAATACTGAATGTTGTGCTGTGTCACTAGCATTTTTGATCACATGTGCATGCATGGAATTTTGAGATTCCATAGCCCCAAAATGGATGTGAGGGAGGAAGAGTCTGTTCATTCACAACATAGTTGCACCCATTTATATAACCAATCACAAAATTTCTATTTAACAAATGGCAGGATTTCCTTCCAAACCATGCAAAACCTCAAAATGCTTCCTGCTACCCTCACCTCACTCCCCCCCCCCCCCCCCCCCCCTGGACAGCCATGGGTTTGTTCAGATAAGATAGTGGGCTACAGCTTTGTATAGTCTAACAATACTTAGAATATTCTACGTAATATTTAGCCCAGATATATTCTTATATCTAAAGGTTTTGTTAGATGTTAGTGATTTGCTTTATCAGAATGATAGTTTTTCTTTTTAATTTACAAAATGTATTGTTTGATGAGCAGGAACTCTGCAGGCATTAAGAGGCATGCTATGAAGAGAGAGGATCCCATGAATACCAAAACGTAGTCCTCGGCTGATGACTACAATTAGGCAAGAATTTCTGCTGCTGAATGATGCAGCACAACACATGGCTGCATCCCTTAGCAACAGCAATCTTGACAGGCCCAGTTGCTATCATAATTCAAGATGTCCTATTCACTAACAGAAGCAGAAGGAGTCCCAGATAAAGAGTGCAGAGGTGCCACAGGTGGTGGTGGTGGTGAAGGAGGCCCTGGGAGGCTTAAAACCAGTCACATTGAGTTGGGATGGGAGTGCTGCAGTTAACCACCATGGTTCAACTGAACTGAGTTCTAGAAGGCCAGGGAAAGAGAGTCCTGGGTGTGTTTATGTATAGAGATGGGAAAGAATATACTGTGGCAGCGTGGTTCAGCAGCTCTTGGCTGTAAGAATCCCTTGAGTTACAATGTGGTGTAAAGCCATCTTGCCCTAGAAAGCCTCAACCACCCTGGCCTGGCACGATAGCAAGGTGCAAAGCTGCTGTTCCATATGGAGTATAATATTTTGCTTTAAAAAAGATATTAATGCAAATCCAACTCCCACTCTTGTAGAATTTTAGGAGCATCCTGATTAGAGAATCTGGATGCTATGAATAGCCTATGCAAAAGCCATTTTTGCCCGTTATTTTTTATTCAAGTGCTGATTTTTAGATAGTCAATAAAATCTAAATAACAGATATTGTTTTGGCAGGCTTCAAAGGGAAATCGAAGCCCAATCTTTTGAAACAGGAGACTAGCAGCCTTGCCTGTGGATTACGTATACTATTCCGCATGTACATGGATGAAAGTCGCAAAAATGCCTGGGAAGAAGTGCAACAACGATTACTAAAGTAAGGCTTGTTCACAGCTTTTACCTGGTTTCATAATAGTAGTTAAAAATTTAAAGTGAATTTAAACTGAATTTGGAAATTAACCTCATGATACAGGTGATTACATTTAGCAAAGTTCTTCAAAAGAGGAGCCTTGAGAAGACAGTAAAAGAAAGAGTCATTGTCTATCAGCATTTCTCTAGATCTAACTTTTTGCTTATTGGGAATGTTTTCTATTATTGCTGTTCAGTGGTTCAGTAAACAGGCCTATGATCTCACTCCTGCCTTCTCCTTTTACTACTTACCAATACCTGAAAAATTGACTGCCAGCTGTAAGCATCTTTGAGATGAGACCATCAATTCAGTAATCAGTGAAACATTCCATTGCAGCTGCCCCTTGACAGCTTTACAATATGCTGAAGTGTTTTGTCTAACTTTTAAGTATGCTTGGGCTTACTGACGTCCCTTTTAATGTGTTGATGTAGGATGGGATTATTGAATTATCTTTCTGAATATGCACTTTTTCTGATAAGGATTCTGTTTTGAAAATAAACAACTAAACTTTGGTATTATGTTGCATGTTGCTTGTAGTGTCTGCAGGGAAGCTCTCAGCTACTTCCTCACTTTAACCTCAGAGAGTCATCGGGAAGCTTGGACTAGCCTGTTACTTTTATTCTTAACAAAGGTTCTGAAGATAAGTGATGATCGGGTAAGTAAGCATTCTGAATAGTTAGGGATTGAGCCCAGGTTTTTTTCCTTACAAACAGGAGAGCATAATTCTCATAAACCAGTTTTAGGATAGATTCCCTTCCATTGTTGAGGAATAAAAACATTCCAATACATTCATGTCATATTGCCATTTGCCTTTTTTTCCCCTTTCCTGGTGTCAGTACTTCAGTGCCAATAAGACCATGCACATTTGTTTCTTCAGAAAATGGGATGAAGGGATCTGACACCTAGATAATTCTTATTGTAAAGTTTGAATTAGTGCATTTACTCGTTCAAGAACTTAATGTCTAATAGAATTCTTTTTTCCCTTAGTTCAAAGCTCATGCATCTTTCTACTATCCTCTTTTGTGTGAAATAATGCAATTTGATCTGATTCCTGAGCTCCGGGCTGTTTTGAGAAGATTTTTTCTACGAATTGGAGTTGTTTTCCAAATATCTCAACCAGCAGATGAAGAGGAAGTTGTAGCCAAGCAGTAAAAGCATAACTAAGGAAACTAAGAACCAAATCAACTTGCACTGGATGTTCATAATGAGGGTCTCTATATGGCAGTGTGTGCATCTACGAGTTCACAGTATCGAGTAAAGCTGTAACTTAGGCTTGCAAAACTTTTAATTCTCCAGTGGATTTTTCTTCCTCCCTTTCCTGGCTTATGCTGAGCATTGAGCCAGTTTTAAACAGTCTTATTGTCAGCTTGGACTGTGATGTCCTCTTATTCAGACATGCATACATATTATGTGTATGTGTGTGCGTGTGTATGTTTATGATGGCTGTGAACTTAAGATATGTACCCAAAGAACTAACACTTAAAAAGTTTGAACTTCCATAGAGTACAACTCAGGAGAACTGTATTTGAAAGAATGGTTTGTACTGAGAGCACAGGAAAACACTAGGTGAGTGATCTAGCAACTTTATGGAATTCTTATTCTGAAAAAAAATCTGCACATTCAAGCTGAGATATAGGTAATCATTCTTCCGTGAAAAAACATAAGAGTGCAGGTCTGTAATATAAAATTACAAACACTATATAGTTCTTCCTGCATTCTTTTATGATTTCATAGAAACACATACATTTGTTTACCAAATGCACTAGTCTGAGTTTATGTTGTGATTGATTTGGTCTGTATCCTAAAAGTTAGTCTTGCTAACTTTAGTGAAGGGCAGAGATTGAAAAAGTCACAACTGGCTTAACTGTTTGTAATATACCTGTGATAGGGCTTTTAAATATAATAAGCCATTGCAACGATCCTTCTGGGCTGGAACTTGAATCACTGCAAATGAGTCTAGGTTTTATCTTATGTCACCTTTTGGGGGGGGTTGTTTGATGTAGATTTCACTCTGTGTACAGAATGTAATGTTAAATATATTCAAGTAACAAATCTGGCATGGTTTAGGGACGGTTTTAAATTTATTGGAAATGTATTCATACTGTGAATTGTGCTCTGATGGTTAAAGAAAAGATTGTCAAGCATTCTGTCTTACAGTGGATGTAGAAAATTTTTTCAGATGGAAAAATGTATATGGTACAGCTCTGTAAAGTTTTCTATGTAAATTCTGTACAACTTTCTGTACAATATTGGTTCTCATCTGGCATATTCTAATCAGGTTATAAGTCAATAAAGTTTTTGAATTCTTTCATCGGTGCAATGAAAACCAATGCAATGTAAAACTACTTATTTTAATGTTTCAAGAAACTTAAAGTTTAACAATGATGGTTAACAGTGCTGAAGCAAACTGCCTTCAGCATGTTTGCAAGTGATTAAAGAATTTAACTTAAGTCAGTATCATTCCTTCTATTTTTCAGTTCAAATCTTCCAATTTTGGAAAAGCTGTAGCAAAATCAACATTTAGGACAGTATTCTGTCTCACATACAGAACGGCAGAACTGAAGGCTGCGTCAAAGTGTCCCCGATGCAAAAGTCTTTCCAATAGCCAGACAAAAAGCAAGACATACTGCAAATGTCAGGTAGTTGATCAATTCAGAGCAGAAAAGGCAAGCAGCAGCTTCCCAGCCTGTGATGAGGACTGCTGGATCTTTACTATCTTATAGCTATAGAGTAGCTGTAAAAATCAAGGATTTCAAATGAGGCAGAAGAGTAACCCTACTCTGAGAAAATACTATTCCCTTGGGAAAACCAGTGTAGTACATCTCTTTTTGCTCTAGGCCTGTGATGGCGAACCTATGGCACGCGTGCCACAGGTGGCACGCAGAGCCCTTTCTGCCGGCACGCCAGCCGTTGGCCCACCCCAGGTCCACCACACATGCACGCACCTCCAATCGGCCAGCTGGTCTTCTGGTCTCTGCCGCGGATGAACAGAAGCAGGGCCTTCCCCGATCTCTGCAGGTTGTGCCTCTCCGTGGCAGGAAAGCAGGAGAAAGCTAGCACGCGATGGGGGGAGAAACTGCAAAAATCTGAGGAGGCACGGAAGGCAGGAGGCACTCAATCAGGGGAGGAACTTTGGAGATCGTGGAAGGCAGGAAAACGCTAGGATTCCATGGGGGGAGGAACTCTGGAGATCGTGGAAGGCAGGAGGCAGCTGTTTAGCACTGCTAAAGCACAGCTCTTTAGCCAGATCTCTCCCCCCTACAAGCGCGGCTCTTTTGAACAAGGAAAGAAGAACGAACACGTTTAGCAGGAAACTTTGGAGTTGCCTGATCATTAGCCAAGCCATCTTGGCAGCGCCATGCACCAGGCGGGGAACAGCTGTCTCACCAGGGAACGGCTGGTACCTAGTTGTCCTCTGGTAAGAGGTATGCCGGCCCATTTGGAAAAAGTGGGGGGGGCGCATTGGGGGGGCATGCATGCACAGTGTGGGCACATGTAGAGGGAGCGTGGGAGTTGTCATGCACACATGCGTAAATGGGGGTGCGCATTGCATTATGGGTTCCGGCACGCAGGAGAGCGACAGAACACGTGTGCTTAGACTTTTGGCATGCAATGCCAGAAAGGTTCGCCATCACTGCTCTAGGCAATTAAGGACAGGAGATAAATTTACAATGAAGTACCAAAGGTGCTTTTTCAAGAGGCAACTGGACTTTCTGATTTTTCTTTAAGACGTTTTGCTTCTCATCCAAGAAGCTTCTTCAGCTCTGAAGTATTATGAAGTACTTTTTGAACCCCAAATAAGAGACTCAATAATCCCTCCCTATTTGGAGGGAAAAGGGTTAGTAACCAGATGACGTTGCCAATGACTGACATTACATTACAAATTACTGTATTTTGCTATTATAGCTTCTCTTCTGTTCATCTGTATATTTGCCTAAAAGCAACTGTTTTTTTGTTACAATTAAATGTTCAATAAAGGAAAACTACATCCAGGTGGAGGACAAGGAAAAGATGATATTTAGGTGATCAGAAAAAGGTATCTTTTTCTACCCATCCAGCCTTCCAGGTTTTATAGTTGGGAAACTGATTCTTGTTGGAAAAGAGTCAATTTTAATGATATATTACACATGCTGTTAGCACCTTGCAGTTACACAAAAAGGAACTGTATTGATCAAGCCCTGCAGCTTTGCCTTCACCCAGTAACATTTGTATTTTTTTCCCTTCCAAATAAATGTGAAGGGGCTAACAAATCAACAAATTTGTACTAGACTTAATACAGTTGTCAGAATTTAGTTCCATAATGAAATTCAATGCACATGCCATTTCTACTGCAGTGAGAAAGAAGCATCATCAAGGAAACTCCAGAGCTTTAATTATTAAAGACAATTTATTCATTTCACAAAATATCCATCTTCACAAATACTTCATTAGAATCTTGATAAAAATATAAATTTTTGTCATCTTAAGTCATGAACATAAATACATTTATAGAATTCCCTATTGACATTTGAACACAGATATATACATATAAAACAACACTTCAGCATTTTAGAACAAATGATTGGATAAGATTTGTGGGCTAGAAGTAAAGCAGCAATGAATTTAAATCCTCGGTAGTCCCTAAATGTCTATTACATGTCTAAGAACAATAAGCCACTTTTTTATTTGATTACATTCAGGTCATATTTCTCAATCTTGCAGAAGTCTGAGGTAATTTTTCAGAGAATAATAATAATCCAAAAATAAATTTTGCCCCAGTACCATTAAATGTACGCTAAATTGTACATTTAGCTATACTCTGAAGCCGTTATGAAAATTTACTGTGGTAATATATTTCCAAATTTAGCGGTCATCAGTAATTATCAATAATTGAACAAAGTAGGCATTGTTTACACAATCAAGTATGAATATAAAAGTGCAATAGTGAAACTTTTGAAAGGCACAAACAGCTTTAACACAAATTTATTTAGCCGTGGGCAGTTGACAGCCCCTGCCAATTGAATATTATGCTCTTCTCAGAAGTTGGTTTAGCTTGACTTGATTGCTTAGCCATGAGTCTTTTAAGTGTTTCTGATGTCCCAGGTCTAAGCCATGGCTCAGTTGCCACAGAATCAATCGAACTGGGTCTTCTGCCATCTCTAGGAAGTAATTCCTTCAGGATGTCATCGCCATTCCCCAATGAAATGTCATCAGCTTAAGGAAAAACAAATAAACTTTAATATATAATAGTCATACTTGGTATCCTACCATGTATTTCAGTGACCAAATTATTCATACTGCAGTATTACAGAGGACTTCTGTGGAATAAAAATGCAGCAAGGTCAGCACAACTGTTGTCCAGTCGGGGTACTTCAGATTTTCAATATTTCCTTATTCTGGAGTAACTGGTCAAATAACGATATTTGACACAGAAGTATGAGAAATGGCATTTCTAAGGTAAGTATGAAGGTGATCAAAAGCAACTGCATACTATGCCTTAAAACTGCACTGGAGGATCCAACTCCCCTTTTCGCCATATTTCTTATATACACCTGTATCCAAAACTTTAGGCACTCCTGGTCACGTAGGGACTTCATTGATCAATTTGGAAGATTGTTTCAGGTTGACTTGCTGAAATAACCAATCTCTCTTCAGGTGTCAATTACTTGCTGACTGTGGTGAAGACCAGGAAAAAATTCTGCTAGAATGGCCTGAAAACTAATCAGAGGTACAAAACAGAAACCAGAAATCACCACGAATGACCTACTGATATTTAGTTGACATTGGAGTCCCTGTCCATAGAACATTGTTTATACAACAATGATTTTGCATGGGAGAGTTATCAAAACAATACTTTTCTTCAACCTCATCATAAAAGTCAACATCTTAGGTATGCAAAAGAAAACTTACAAATCTCCAATCTTTTGGAGCATAGTGCTTTGGATTACTGAGATTGACCACAACAACATAAGAGACTTTTCGAAAAAACGAGAGATGAAGCGTTTGAAGAAAAAATACCTTGCCAACAAAATATACAGGAGGCTCTGATGCTCAGGGATTGTACAGCAGCCAAGGATACAGGAAATATTGTATGCATGGAGGGAAGAATAGATTTAACTATATATAAAAGTATCTATATAAAACAAATGATTACTAACTGATAAATTACTAAGAGTGTAAAATTTAAAGAAAATTAATCACAGGGGAAGCTGTATTAAAAATCTGCATATGCATCAAACAGTGGATACTTTTCCAGATAAATTCAGTCCTTTCTAAAACATAGGTGGAAGTTCTGAGCACCAATCTGTATATGAAAGACAAGTATCACATTTGAGTATTTTTGGGTCTACAGTTTCATATCTAATTCGTAAAGAGGGATGAATAAATTAATTTTAATCAAGCCAATCTTAATAATAAAAAAGTCAAACTACAATAAAGATTCTTCTTGAAATCGCAGCTTCAGCAAAAAATAATTATGTCAAATTTTATAATAGGTCCAACCCAATATAGAGTCTTAGAAAAATTTAAGGACTCCATACTATACAGAACTGTACTTAGGAGCAATATTTTGACACATCATTGAGGTTCCAAAGAAAGAGTAAAATGGTGTGCAGAAGCTGGGGTTTTTTAAAAAAATGATGCGGAAAAATCAAATGTTTGAATAGCACATGGTAGCATTCACCAAAAATAGCTGCTCTATGCACCCAGAAGAGCTTCTCTATAAACAGAAATCTTTTTTGGCATTTATTGCATTGAGAAACTGGAATTCAAAAAGGATCTTCAAATATCTATGAGTCTAAAAGATAACTAAAAGAAACTAAATTTGGTCAGTTACTCACCCTGACTATCACTTCCTTTCTACAAAGAAAATGTCAAAAATCAGTCCAGATTTTGGTGATGGAATATGCTAACCTATCAAGAAAGAATATATGATATTTGCAGAAAAATCTTTTTCAACACTTCATTAGTTTCTTTATGGTGATAGTACCTGCTATATAATGCTTCCTGGTGAAGGGAAATTTGAACACATTTGTAGACTGCATAAAGCAGGGGTGGGAGATCAAAATTATCTTGGAAAAATGGTAAGCCTGGCTCAGAAAAATCCCAGATGAAATTTCAAATAAAGACATATAAATTTGAGAAAAGCCAATTTGCATACTGAATGGTGGAGGGCAGTCAAGAAATTTAAAGAACAAGTTAAGTTATGGCGTCAAACTCGCCATGTCACATTGATGTCACACGACGTATTGTGACATTTTTTGCCTTTGCTGAGCTGGGGTAGGTGTGGTCTGTGTGTGATGTATCTGGCTCATGTGCCGCCAGTTTGACATCCCTGAGTTAAATAGTTAATGCTACTTTTAATGCAATCAATGATAAATTGATTATAAATCAGATGCATGCTGCAAAAAAGGATTAAGATGATGTTGACTGCTTGATCACAGAATTCCAGTGAGAAATTCAATTTATAGTTCCACTAACGATAGTCCAGGAAAGGAGGCAATTCCCCTACTTTCCTGAAGCCTCCTATACTGTATATACCTTTCATCATGGAAAATTATGTTAAGGAGATTTGAGAACTGTAGAGAACAACAGGGAAGAGTGTCCTATTGTGTAAGCAGGCGTCAACTCAGATGACTTTGAATTTCATCGATTATTATTATTATTTAAACCCCCCTCCTTTTTTTAAACCCTGAAAAATAATAGTTCTACTGATTTTATGCATCCTGTATATTCTGCATCATTAGTCTTTCTAATCCTCAAAACTTCAGATTGAATTGCACAACAGTGTATGGCTAGCTCCATCATAGCAATTATTAGCATTCACCAGAGCCAATTAGCTTTTCTCAAGCTGGCCAGTGAAATAGTTCCAAAACTGTATTACTGCAGGCACTCTATATAATGGAATGTGGAAATGTCCTTGGAAAACAGGAAGAGCCACAGCCTACAGTCTGATAAACAAAATTTGAGTCTGAAGGAAGAGGGGTGATGAAAGCATCTCAGAAGAGACTCTTCCTGCTTTGGGGAGAATAACAATGAACATAGGTAGGGTTACTTTCATGCTTGCAAGATTGATGTCAGTTTTGCAATGTGATCTAAACAAGAAGTACTAGATCTGTCTTTATTATCAATAGAAATAGCAATAGCACTTAAACTTACAGTATATACTGCTCCATAGTGCTTTACAGCACTAAGTGGTTTACAGCGCAGCATATTGTCCTAAACAATCTGGGTCCTCATTTTACTGCCCTTGAAAGGATGGAGGGCTGAGTCAACCTTGAACTGGTCAAAATCAAACTCCTGGCTGTGGGCAGAATTAGCCGGCAATACTGCATTCTAACCACTGTGCAACCACGGTGGTGGTAGTAGTAATATTACAGTATTACAAGGTTATTACAGGATTACATTAACAGAATCTGGCAAGTTTGGAAGTACTCCTTATTTCCTTCATTTTTAGGCTCCCAAATCTAGGGATGGTTTTGCCACTCGTCTACCTTTGCACTCAAATTTTATCCATCCCCCAAGGTAATTCCCACATACCCTTACATCCTGTTCTTCTCCCCTGATCCTTGTCCTTTCCTTTTTTTATTTGAGCACTTATTGTAAAAACAAAAGCAAACAGCCCTGGGCCAGATCATAAGTGTCTGGGAAACCAAGTATGAGCCAGCTAAGGTTGGCAGTCTGACATCTATAATCTCAAATTGAAAAATTGAAAGTAAGGGCTGCAAAGCTGAAGAAAAGATGCTCATGGAAACCACTCTACATAATACCACAGCAGAGGTTATATTCAAGTTCTGTGTGGAAATGTTATCAGAATATGGACTAAATGTGGACTGTATCCAACTCTGAGCATCACAGTTTGAGGGGGTTAAAACTAAAATATATGACTGGCATAAAAAACAAGGCATACAAGGACAAAATTCATGGGATTGGGTTCTCTTGCCTCAAGAAGAAAAGAACTGAAGGAGAACATGGTGGTACTACTCTTCATAGCACTTAAATATCTTATGCATAAGACCTGAAATATTTGTGTATGGTTATTTAGAGATGAAGATTCAATCAAATAAGATTAAATGAAGGAAAATATATTTCAGATGACAACTATTAAGAAATCTCTTAACAGTAACAGCAAGCTAGCAATGAAATCAATTACTGGGATAGGCTATCCCAAACTGGAAGCCTCTATCTTTAAATTACCTTCATACAATTGACTTAAAGACCTCTTAAAACTCGGTAAGTCTGTCTGTGATATAACCATAGGGCTACATTCAAATGAATCCAACAAGGTGAAAGAAGGCTACAACTAACTTGCTGCCTAAACTGATCTGTAGCTACTTCCTGATTTTTTCTGCTTTAGTCTTTTCTTCTTTTAATTACAAGGCTACAAAGAAAATCCAGAACAATTACCCCCCCACCCCCACCACTCCATTTTAAATGTTAATGTACTTGCATTTATTAAAAATCTGAATGTGGGAAGGTAGAGTAATGACAGTGCATTGCAGTGCAGTGCAGCACTCTTGTCTTCTGTGCAGTAGTTTAGCCTTGGTGGCATATTAGACATGTATGCTGGGTGTGCAGCATATATGCAATACTTTGCCCTTGGCTAGCCTTTCCCATCCTATGGGTACCAAATGTGCAGGTCATCTTCCAGGAATACATAGCTAGTTTTTAGTTTCTCACCCATTTCTGAGAATCCTGCAAAATGAGCTGCAAACATCTGAAAGCTACCAAGTTTGGGAAAGGTTGCTCTGGGTAAAGTTTGCTCACACTGTATCAATCAGTTCTTCCAAATCTAACAAAATGTTTAATTCTTCAATAATTTCTGTTCTAAAGGTAAAAGGTAAAGGTTCCTCTTGCACGTATGTGCTAGTCGTTCCCGACTCTAGGGGGTGGTGCTCAACTCCGTTTCAAAGCTGAAGAGCCAGCACTGTCCAAAGACGTCTCCGTGGTCATGTGACTGGCATGACTAAATGCCAAAGGCACACAGAACGCTGTTACCTTCCCACCAAGGTGGTCCCTATTTTTCTACTTGCATTTTTTACGTGCTTTCGAACTGCTAGGTTGGCAGAAGCTGAGACAAGTAACGGGAGCTCACCACATTACGCGGCACTAGGAATTCAAACCACTGAACTGCCGACCTTTTGATCAACAAGCTCAGCGTCTTAGCCACTGAGCCACCGAGTCCCTTTTTAATTTCTGTCCTAACATTCAAAAAAAAGATCATACCTATATGAACAGCATCCTTATGTAGTTCGTTTAATCTTTGCAGCCTTTCTTCATTTCTGGCTTTTAATAGATCTATATTGAGACTAGAATTTGAGTGGAGAGAGCTGTTGTCCGACTGTGGTGGTGGAGTCACCCTATGAAAAGCATCATCCTGAAGATACAGAGAATTATGATTGAATTATTATGAAATGCTTGTCAAGTCAAAATTACTGGAATTGCCAAAAAAACCACCTATTCAACTCAAAACTTTGCACATCACACAAACATTATAAAGAAAAAGCTAGTTTACCTCATTGAGGGAGGGAGGGAGGGAGGGAGGGAAAGAGAGAGAGAGAGAGAGAGAGAGAGAGAGAGAGAGAGAGAGAGAGAGAGAGAGAGAGAGAGAATTTAATTGAATAAGGTTTGTTAAAATAAGCAGATGGTAAACTTTGACTTCAGTAAGACTTAAGTGCACAAAGCTTCAATGGGGAAAAATCCAATAAATTCCTTTACCTTCTTCTCTCTCCTTCTTTCTCTTGCTGATACAGGGGGTGAAGGAGTTATATTCATATTGTAGTTATGCTCTTCTAAAATTGGGTAAGTTTCACCATCCGTATCTAGGAGAAGCAAGTGTTAAAATATAAGTTCATGCTGGATTTTTAAGCAAATCCAGTATTCAAAATGCAAAGCTAGTTTCTGAACTATATTAGTTAATCATAAACAGGTAACCCTCAATTTATGACCATTCATTTAGTGACCATTCAAAGTTGTAATGGCACTGAAAAAAGTAACTTATGACCATTTTTCACACTTACAACCATTTCAGCATCTCCATGCTCATGTGATCAAAATTTGGATGCTTGGCAACTGGTTCATATTTAGGATGGTCCTGAGGTCCTGTGATCACCTTTTGCAACCTTTTCACAAGCAAAGTCAATGAGGAAGCCAGATTCACTTAACAACTGCAGTGATTCACTTAACAACTGTGGCAAGAAAGGTCATAAAATGGAGTAAAACTTACTTAACAACTGTTTTACTTACCAACATAAATGTTGGGTTCATTTGTGGTCATAAATTGAGGGCTACTGTATTATGGAAAAACTAGACCAAAAAAGTCTCCAGTAACTTCATTCATTGAAGAGCTGTGATTTAGAAGATGCTTCAACGGACTACATTCAAACTGCTATCAATGTATTTCTGAATAATGGAAAACTATTAAATGTATCTATAGAAACCCAGAAAAATGAAATAGCTGAAAAATCAATTGATTTTATTCCTACAAATATAGGATGATATACGCCTTTCAAACAAACAATAAATATTAGCTATAACTAAAATGCTGCATAAACCTGAAGGGAATGCAGCATACATACAAGATAGCTCTTCTTGATAAGTAGTCTGCCAAATATAGAAATACTGAAAAGATAAATTCACCAATAAAAGCACTCTCAGATTCCAGGAGTGACGTTTTCATAAATCCATCTGAGTCTGCATCTCTAATCTACAAATGAAAAGCAACAGAAAATTCAAGTTAAATCAACAGTCTATTTTGTCTAACATTGATAACATTTTTCTATTATTCCTACTTGTTCCTATAACAGCCTTTCAATATATTAAGTCCAGATCCAGTAATCTGGATCTGGACTTAATATATTACTGAATAAATGTAATGCAGTACTGAAAAATTACTTTTTAAAAAGCAATCCATAATTTCATTTCCATATATCTATTCATATATGAAATAACTATTCATCCAGAATAAATTTTATTAAATGAAGGAATAAAATAAAGTCCCAATGAATCACAACAAAGATGTATTTATCCAGTCCAATCAACAAGATGCCTCTGTAAAGCCACAAGCAGGGTAGAAGTGCAATAGAATCTTTCCATGTTCACCTGGCACTGAAAGAGGAAAAACCCTAATAGTGAAGATAATTAATAACTATCAAGACTACTAGCCACTAGTCATGTACCTCTTTTAAAGGATTAATTTATCTAATCTCTTGCCTAATTGGCAACTATCATGTTTTGTAATAAATTTCAATTTAACTACAAAAAGTTAAAGAACTACTTCCTTTTCATTACCATTCTAGGCACACACAACACTGAAATACAGTATAGAGAGAAAGATTTCTATCTGATTTCTCTAATATTATAATTTAATCTTTTTCTTTTTTAAAAAAATATATATTTTATTGGTACATTTTTTCTTTAAAAACATAAAAAAATCCATGTCTATCTGAACAGCATGTTGTCTGGGCATAATTAATTTTGAGTAAAGGTACAAAAATAACCATAGTCATACTAGTAATCTTAATAAAGATATCAATATTAATCATAAAATAATAAAACAATTAGTTTGTTCATCTTACAATATTTTCAGTACAATTTTTTGTTATCTCTTTGAATTCTTTTTAAATTCTAACCTCTGTTTTTGTTAGTTAACCATTGATAAAATATATCCCATGTTAAAAAGTATTCTGTTTCTTCCTTTTCTTTTATCTTAAGTGTCAATCTATCCATCACAGCACATTCTAAATTTTTTTTTAAATTACACTTTCATCTGTCGGAACTTCTCCATTTTTCCATTGTTGTGCAAACACTATTCTTGCTGCTGTTACTACATGCAAAATTAAATATGTACTCCCTTTATTATACTGTTCTGGTAGTATCCCCAGCAGAAATATTTCTGGTTTCAAATCTATGTGTTGTTTTACCATTTTTTCTAACCAAGTATGTATTTTAGTCCAATATTTTTTTGCCTTTGGGCACATCCATCACATATGATAATATGAACCTGATATCTGATTACACTTCCAACATTTAACTGATAAGTTTTCAAACATCTTTGCTAGCCGCGCTGGTGGTAAATGCCATCTATAAAACATTTTGTATAGATTTTCCTTATAGGCCGTTGACATTGTTAATTTACAGTTTCTATCCCACTAGTTCTCTTTGTCCTTTGCGTTCTCCTTCCTTTCCCCTTCCCTGTTCTTCAGTAGTTCCAAAGTGGCATTCATAAAATTCATATGCTTTATCTAATGAGTCCAATCTATATCTTTTTTTCATTCCAAGTTACCAAATTTTCTCTGGTATCAGCCATCTAAAATTTACATTATATTTAATCAGCTATCTGTCAAGAATTGATAGTCTTCTTAGGTTTCTTACTCTTCTTGGCACCTGTTTCAACACTCCAATTTCTTTGCCTTTATATCGCAGAAGTTCATCTCTCACTTTTTTATGTATTTCAACTCTTATCATCTTCTTGATAAATCTGACATGAACTTCTCTTGGGAGATTATGTCTTCTTGCATAGGTTGTGTGTATTTGGAATATTTCATCTATTTCTGCTTGCATTTCCTGCTTTATAATTTGTAAGGCATTTGCCAGCAATTCTATTATTATATCAGGTAGGTCTTCTCTTTTTTCCTCTTCT
The DNA here is from genome assembly GCA_012654045.1 of Ptyas mucosa. Classification (NCBI taxonomy): domain Eukaryota; kingdom Metazoa; phylum Chordata; class Lepidosauria; order Squamata; family Colubridae; genus Ptyas; species Ptyas mucosa. Next base: position 34,777,906 of record WNWU01000003.1, on the reverse strand, counting down.
ATATTTTGGAATCTCAAGAAGTAAGCAGTCTTTTCCATTTGCAATGAAATCATGTTTTCCTCCAATTCTTTATTTTCCTGTGTAAGCCTTTGATTCATTTCCTCCATTTTTTTCTCAGCTTGATCTGATTTTTCCTCTATTACCTGAATCCTTTGTTCATTTTTTTCTATCATATATTGGGAACTCCCTATTTTTTCATTCATGTCATGTGCCGATTCTTTTACCTCTCCCAACTCAATCTTTACCTCATAATGATTCTTCATTATCGCCTCCTGTAAGGATTGGAACATTGTCATCACATCTTTTTGAAATGAATTTGATTTCTGTGCTTGTAACATGCTCTCTATTGATCTTTGACTTGATGGACTTGATGCTACAGATGATACTGCAGATGGTGCAGATGTTGTTTTCTTTCCCAACTTGCTTAAATTTGGATTGCTTGCCATTTCTGCTTGTATCTACTTATGTGTATTAACCTAGTTAAATGGGACCTTAATTTAGTAAAATACACCACAATAATCTCCTAGCCCCCAACCAACTTCTAATCCCCCTGTTTTAAACCGAGGAAAGGGCACTCTTTTCTCTTCCTATTTCGCATCTGTATCACAATCTTATAAATTTTATAATCTATCAGATCAGTCCAAAAATTTATCCTGTAGTAGAGTGGAGTACTTCTTTGCAAATAATTATTTTCCTTTCTTTTCTTCTTCTCTCAATAACTAGCATCTGTAATCCACAAGGCCCATCAATACCTCTGGACGTTGCAACTCTCCGTTCACTCTTCAAACTTAACAGCTGCTTCACAGTTGCTTCCTTCTTCTCTTAGTAGTAATATTAGTAATCCACAAGGCCTACCAATTCCCCAAGACTTTATAAATCTCAATTCGCTGTTGAGTATATTTATAATCCCAAGGCGTTGAAATGTGGAAAAACACAAAGTCACTTCTTCCATGGGGCTGTCCCAGCTTGCTCTGGCCATAATGACCCCCTTCTTCTGTCGGTTTGAGGGCTTCCTCTGGACCTGCGAGGGGCTACTTTCCTCCTCACAATCCATGGAGTGTCCCCTCTACTTTGTCACCTCTCCGGGGTGACTTTTGACCCCCTAGGTGCTTCCTGACAGGTAGCATTCAGCTGGCTTTGGCGGAGCCCCGCTAAGTCATTACCATACCATCACAACGTTATACTTGCCTCCATAATTTAATCTTTTCCTGTGTCTCCTCATTAAAAGTAAAATTTCATTTCAACTAAACTCAATGTGCTATGAATATCTCCCTTTGGTTTTCTTGGCAACAATATGGAAGTGGTCTTTCAGTGCCTTAATCCAAGATTTGAAAAAGTTTCAATAGTTGAAACTTTCCTAACAATGGATCTATTTCAGCTCATAGATCATTTTGGTTCTCCTTTGTCCAGCTTTTCCTGTTCCACTATATTTATTTCAAAGTGAGATATCTTTAATTTTCTATGTGTCACCTTATCTGATATTCACACCTCCAGTTTGCAAAAAATACAAAATAATGTTATCAATAATTATCAAATTCAATTTGATCAAACATAAAACTTAAACATATCCAACTCTCACTACTAAGGAAATATTTTAAACTCTCAGTTTTGAGAAATTGTTTTTTAAAAGATAACTAAAGACCCTTTAGAATACTGTTCCAGCCTTCAAATTATAGTGAAATGTGTAACAATTACGCGACTATTCAGTACTGTTAATAAGCATTCACGATATGAATCCCAGCCCACACTGACCTCATTGTTGCTTTTCAAAGGCACTGTTTCCAGAAGCCTTTGAAAATTATACATGTAACCCATGATACCATCTTAACTTAGACAAATTAGTTACCCATTAAAGAAGTCATACAGATAACTAGGTGAAACCTGCACAGAAAAACCTGGAGCTATAATCCTCATGTAAAAAAGTGAAATCTCTAATGAAAACTGAATATAAAAGGCAAAGGTTCAAGGAATATGAATTAGTATATGTACATGAGTTCACAAAGTTATTATTTCCCATAAGGAATAAAAAAATGAGTAAGTTAATTGTATTGTTACTCACCAATCTTTTGTCTCTTGATCTAATGCTAGATACCGGCTCATCAAAATCTAGGGAACCTAATAAAGCAAATATATTGACAAGAAAAATAGAATTAAAAACCAAAGGACCCTGATAGTGTTCCATAATACTAGAATTGTATGTAATGAATGTAATAAATATTATCAAAGCCATGCATTCAAAATCACACCAATAGCAATAGAATTTTACTGAGAAATAGTAATGTTAATAATTATAATTACATGCAAATAAACAAAAATTGATAATGGAACAGGAATAAAGTAGAAAATTGAATATGTTATCACCAAATCCTGCAATTTATTAGACATTTTTTGAAGAACTTATGTACAAATAGGATTTTTCTTATGAATTCCCCAAAGTTTTGTGCAACCCTCTTCACTCATTTTTTTTCCTTTTTAAATAAGTTCTTGATCAATATTCAGACAATTTGCAAACCCCCAAAATATGGATACTGTATTGTTAACATATTTTGTTTTGCAGTGAAACAACTTTATTAATTTTTTTATACTTTGTGCAATTCTATAACACAAGATCTAAAACCCCCAACTGAAGATTCCCTTGTTAATTTTGATATCCCAAAATCATCGCCAAGATGGAGTCTCCCAGAAATCTGATTTAATAGAATTTGAATACTGTAACTATGAGGAACTAGAATGCTAGTCTTCTGCCCAATCGCAGAAGATGGAGATGGAGATGTCCTGTAGAGAGGTAGGAGAAAACCCACAAGCATCAATGGAAGAAAAATACTGCAGCAATTAACCAACTGATATGACAGAACTCAAAGCTAATAGCAATAGGTATCCACTGATCTTATATAAGATAATAAATCATAGGAAATGATTTATTATCTGAGGAGTCTGAGGAGCTCAGATTCTCATATAGAGCATAAGCTTGCAATAAACCTCTATATTCATTTGAACTGCCTGCACATCTGATTTTCCCATGCTTGACATAAATATTTATATTTGGGGTATAAGTGGATATGTGCAAAGACCAAAATAAAGATTGCAGAGCTAAATTAAAACCATGAAAGACACACCTAGTTTGAGGAAGCCTAGCTTACCTTCTGCATTTTTCCTCATTTTTTTAAGTTTCTTTTTTTGCTCTCTTAGCAATGCTAGCTGCTGAATGTCCAGAGTATCATTATTGGTGGGAGGATCAGGATACAAATGTCTTGTTTCTACTCGTGTTTCTGAATCTATAACATAAAATAAAGCATTTAGAAGTCTCATATCGTTTTCTTCAAACATATATAACTTGTTTAAACAATTCTCTGCCAAAGGTGATAACAGATTTGAACAGAAAAATTTGGCAAAGGGGGGGACTAAATACAAATGATCTATATATTCAATGACTTTATTAAACAATTACTATTTAAGATAATTTGTTTTACCTTTTTATGTGCATTTTCAATTATTTTAAAAAGCAGAGGCTAAACTATGAATTTTTGCAGGACTTCCCAACCCCTAGGTTAGTTCTCTCAAGTTAGTTTTCTCAAGTAGCTCAATTTTTTGGTGTTTGCCTGTTTTGCAAAGTTTAGAGATTTCTTGCTCTTATTTATAAGTAGTCCTGTTTGGACTATTTGTCTTTGATAGCTGAAATAAATATTTCAGTTTGTTTTCCTTGTTTATGATTTCAGCAAGTCTATTCTGTTCCTTTCCTTGATCCCAACACTACCATTCTTTTTTCTTTGTCAACCATCAGGCAATATTCCATACCTACTGTAGTTTCAATTGGACTCTGCTGTTGTTTGTTCTTGTTACACTGGGTGGTGGGAGTTATAAAAATATATTATACGTTGCAAGCTCCAAGTTTCTATGTGTGCTGATAAATTTTCTCTGTATGTTATTAGCATCATTTTAACTACATATAGAATAGCATTTAAAAAACTAAGAACACCATGGTTTTTTGTTTTTTTTTTACAATGGTACACACATAAATGCTGAGAAATTGATTTTGGTGCTTGTTGCTTGGTTCTTTGACTTCATTTCAGAGTTTGCCAACTAACCTTTATATTTAAGTTCATTAAATTCACGGATATTCTGTAGATTAATAGGATCAGCAATCTCCTTTGAAGATGGTCGCCTTACTGGAGCTTGCATGCGGAGTCTGGCCATTTCAAATACATCCAAATTCTGTTTTTTCCTATGAAAGTTACCAAAATCATGCAAAAAGATAATCCAAATTTCAAAAATATACAAGTTCACTTAAAAGAAGTGAATTCTTCTGAAGAATTCAAAAGAAAATTTAGAATTAAACAGATGATAAAAATGGGTCTAAAACAAAATGAAAAAATGTTCCAATTTTGTGAATTCTAGAAAGCCAATTAGCAAAAACATGGAGAAGCCAATTTTTACTATTTACTAATTACAAATACTACATGCAGTAACGCCTGTGACAATATGCATTGCCATGCATTATTTTAGGTTTTAGGTTATTTTAGGCAAATAGTTTCCATGAAAGTTTAGTTATTAATGGTGGCTATAAATTAAGAACTACAAATAATCTCCAAGATGAAGAAGTTAAATATATCAAGTATTTCATTAAATAAAGCAGCCAGGGATGAAACTGTTTGATTATAATATGTCTTAGAAAAACTCAAATCTCCAACCTAAATACAAATGATTAACAATGAACTAAATTAAGCAATTGCTTAAATCCAGGAATGTCTACTTGAACCCACAACACAGTCATTGAATCAGTTAGCCCTCACTCTGACAATATGGGTTTGTTCGGTTGTTATTGTTTAACTATAAAGCAGAATTTCTTTAGATCATAAACAATTTCGGAACCAGATTCATCACAGCTTTATCTGATATTCCACTATGGGGCAGCTCCAGAAGAAAGAAACTATAAAAAGATTTCCCTTTAATTTTATATAAAATGTATTTTAGATCTCTCCTAATGGAAGGATACCAGTTCACATACAAAAGTATGTGTGGTACAGTATATATGGTAAGGCATATGTGGAAACAAAACGTAGAAAACCAAAAGATCCAATATTGTCTTCAGGTATTTTTTCATTCTAAAATGTTTAACTCCATACAAGTATCTTTACTGCTAATTAAAGCAGGGGTCCCAACCTCTGGGCCGCGGCCCAGTATCAGGCTGTGGCCTGTTTGGAATTGGCTTGTGGAAGTGGCCGGAGAGCACACACAGCACAGCTCCTCTTGCATGAGCAGCGGCCAGGTGTGCTCGTGCAAATGGAGCTATACATGCACCCACCCATCGCTCACACGGAACCATCCCCTCTCCCCACCCCCAGATGGAAAGGTTAGGACCTGCTGAATTAAAGTACCGTATTTATCGGCGTATAACACGCACAGGCGTATAACACGCACCTTCATTTTAAGAGGGAAATTTCAGGAAAAAACTACGCTCCGACGGCCGCGAGAATTAGACGTGAGGAAGGCGCGGGTTGCTGGTACTTGTTAATACTGTAAAAACATGGCTTCTTAACATTATATCGGCGTATAATACGCACACATCATTTGCCCCCTATTTTCAGGGGGAAAAAGTGCATGTTATATGCCAATAAATACGGTATTCATCACTTTCCCAAGAAGAAATGTGCATTTTATCAAATGATTTGTGACAAACCAAACTCCTTACCCTGGCATTTCATCATCATCATCACTATGTACTCTTAACAACTGTTCCTGTAGTCGTCGCTCTTCACTGCGGAGTTGCTTTCTCATCTCCGAAAGTTCATTTATTACATTCTTTTTTTCTTCTGCGAATTCAGTATAACAATAATTAGGTACAGAACGCCCAGTATTCATTTTCCTTTAGAAATATTTATTCTGGTCATTAACACAATCAAAGTAAGAAGAGTTATAGATTTCTTACCATATGCACGTAATTGATTTTTTCTAGCTGGCACTGGCGGGGACTGAGCTCTGGGGACATCCTAAAAAAAAAAAATTAAATTTACCTGGCATCTATACAAAGAGAAATAGCTCACTTTTACTGGCTTTGGTGTCATGCATTCTAAGGCCTGATTACATATAATACTAACAATATAACTCATGTTCAAGTAATTGTTAAATTAAATATTGAAGGTGGAAACTACAGGGAAAAGAGATATAATCCTTCCTTTCTCATTTATTTATTTATTTATTTATAATTTAATTGAATTTAATTTAATTTCTATACCGCCCTTCTCCCGAAGGACTCGGGATGGTGTACAGCCAATTAAAACATAATATATTTACATCAATTTAAAAACCAATTAAAAATAATAAACAATTTTGGCTCAGAATTAAAACCCAATTAAAATACCCAATTTAAAATCATTCACAAGGATAGCCCAGCCTGGCGGAATAGTAGTTTTAAGAGCGCAGCGAAATACACGGAGATCAGAAATCTTACGTATTTCCGGAGGCAGTTCGTTCTAAAGGGCAGGAGCACCCACAGAGAAGGCCCTCCCCCTGGGTGTCGCCAGCCGACATAACTTGGCCGATGGTACCCTGAGGAGCCCCACTCTGTGGGAGCGAACTGGCTGGTAGGAGGCTACTGGTGGCAGAAGTCGGTCTTGGAGGTACCCCGGCCCTAAGTCATGGAGCGCTTTAAAGGTGGTAATCAACACCTTGAATCGCACCTGGAAGACCACTGGGAGCCAGTGCAGCTCGTGCAGAAGAGATGTCACATAGGCGCAACGGGTCGCGCTCATAACTATCTGCGCAACCGCATTCTGGACCAGTTGGAGCCTCCGAGTGCTCTTCAAGGGGAGCCCCATGTAGAGAGCATTACAGTAGTCCAGCCGGGAGGTGACAAGGGCATGAGTGACCATGCACAAGGCATCCCGATCCAGAAAGGGTCGCAACTGGTGGATCAGGTGAACCTGATAAAAAGCCCCCTGGCCACGGCCATCATATGCTCTTCTAAAGACAGCCGTGCATCCAGGAGGACAAGCCCTCTTTGTGGGGGGCAAAGATTCACCCCCAATAGTCAGCGATGGCACCAGCTGACTATACCAGGGTGCCAGAAGCCACAGCCACTTGGTCTTGGAAGGGTTGAGTTTGAGCCTATTTCTCCCCATCCAGACCTGCATGGCCTCCAGGCAGTGTGACATCACATCAAGGGCATTGTTGGGGTAGTCTGGGGTGGAGATGTACAGCTGAGTGTCAAAACCAAAGATGATCTCACCCAGCGGCTTCACATAAATGTTGAACAGAAGGGGCGAGAGGACTGACCCTTGCGGCACCCCCCAATTGAGGCGTCTCGAGGTCGACCTCTGCCTCCCGTCAACACAAACTGCGAGCAGTTGGAGAGGAAAGAGGAGAACCACTGTAGCACGGTGCCTCCTATTCCCAACCCGCTCAACCGCTGCAGCATGATACCATGGTTGATGGTATCAAAAGCCGCTGAGAGATCTAATAGGACCAGGACAGAGGAGCAATCCCTGTCCCGAGCCCTTCAGAGAATTACATAAACCATAGCCACTCAATCTTTTCCATAACATTTAGTATTAAGAATGAATAGTCCATTAGTTTTAATGATAGATATTTCCTTAATTTTAAATGCTGCACAGGAAGGATGTTCTTTTTTAAAAAAAATATGTCCATGTATATCATCAGGGAAGTGGTGGCTCAGTGGTTAAGACCCTGAGCTTGTTGATCAGAAGGTCGGCAGTTCAGTGGTTCAAATCCCTAGCGCTGGGTAACGGAGTAAGTTCCCATTACTTGTCCCAGCTTCTGCCAACCTAGCAGTTTGAAAGCACGTAAAAATGCAAGTAGAAAAATAGGGACCACTTTGGTGGGAAGGTAACAGCGGTCCGTGTGCCTTTGGCATTTAGTCATGCCGGCCACATGACCATGGAGATGTCTTCAGACAGCGCTGGCTCTTTGGCTTTGAAACGGATATAAGCACTGCCCTCTAGAGTCGGGAACGACTAGCACACATGTGTGGGGGAACCTTTACCTTTACCTTATATCAGCTATCGTCTCTGCCATTTAATTTTTAAAATTATTATTAACCACACTGTAGAATTACACATTCTTAGAACCTCTAAGTCATGGAACATATGCTACAAGCTGAAGAAAGCAAAATTAGACTTAAAGTTGTCAGGTTTGGAAAATAATGCTCTAAACTGTGGCTAAGGTAATGACAATAGAATTATTAAACATTATTAAGGAGAATAAATATATAAATTAATGTGTTGATGTGCCCTTACCCCACGTAACTTACAATCTTTCAAGAACACAATTAGGAAATACAACTCTCAAAATAATTCCTGAATTACATCTGTATAATAATCAAACATACCTGTGTGTAATAAGACAAACGACTGTTCATCAGAAGTGTTCTTTCTTCTTTTACTAATGGTTTACTCTGAAGAGTTGGTATAAGAGGAGAAGGCTGTCTAGAAATCTGATAAACAACAAAATAGGCAGATGAAAATGTGCACTTCTAAAACTGACCTCAACAAATAAAGTTAAACCAATTTAATGATCAATTAAAAGATCATTATAATTTTCTTTTGATGTAATATATATTAATTAATTAATGTTCTGATTTGGCTATATTTATTTTTAAAGTGAGAACAAGAGGGGGTTTTGGAACATATTTATGAAAACTCATTGTCAAATAATATAAAGAATTTACATTTTTGGAAGCAAAAAACAATATTGACTGATGTTTGCATTCCATCTTGCTAATACTAGTAGAAGTTCTAGTTTCAGATAAAGTGAATTCAACTGTATTTTAAAAATTAAACACTGTATTAAAAATTAGAATACACAGAAAGGAAAAGTGTGGCAAAAACCCTGTTCTAGCATAAAACTCAATGAAGGTAAATACATTTATGTAGAGATGGCAGAGCCATATAATACTTTCCTGATGCTCTCAGCCCCCAAATTTTTCAGACTGTCAGTGTGTAATACTGGTCATGTTAATTTGAACATGAACAGAACAATACACAATTAGAACATAACATCATCAGAAACCTAACACTGCAAAATCTGTGTTCTCTTGAGACCACTCTTTCAGAAAGGGGCTTGTCCTGCTATCGTTCTATTTTATATATACACTTTCCCAAAATAAATCTCTCTCACACTATGAAATGAAAATAATAACTGAAATTTAGCATAAGTTAAGTCAATTATTATTTTTCTTAACACAAATGTAGTCTATAATACTAATAAAACAAATGGACATCACTATCCTTAGCTCTGAGCACTTAGGAAAAGGGGGAAAAGAGGAAGTAGAATTATAAATGGACATTTCTGTTTTGCATCTATCTTGCAAACTTTGATAATACATAAACAGTGGCTGTGTGGGATCCAATAATCCATGGCCCAGACCACTGGGCACAAATTCTCACTAACAAAGAGACTTAAAAGTTCTCCCTGCCCTATTCTTTATCCATACAAAGTACATTTGTGAAGTGTATATGTAAACCTGACGTTCAAGAAACACAGTATTTCAAAGAAAAACAAATGCTTTGATGTGACAACTACCAAACAGGACCTGGCCCATTACAGAACGAAATTCCATCAGTTATGCTGTGATCAGCTAAGCCTCAACAGCACAACCCAATGAGAGCTAAGTCTGTTTAATATATTTACCAATGTTCTGTACTACTTTGAACTCTTACGAATTATGCTGTTAAACATTTTAGAATGTGATTTAGGGAAACATTTGCACGAAGTTGAATTTACATATTCAGATCTTAATCTAGGGAATGTCTACAGGTAGTCCTCAATTTACAACTGGTCATTTAACAACATTTTAAAGTTATGACAGCCTCGGAAAGGATGCTTTATGGGTCATAAAGCACTTCCAGCCATCATAAAACATAAGAGTCTTCTCCTGCAGCCTCATGATCATATTTCAGGCAAACCAGCACACAGTGAACTGAAGAAGCTTTTTGGATGAGAAGTGAAATGTCTTTAAGGAAAAATAAAGAAAGTCCAGTTGCTTTTTGAAATAGCACCCTTAGGATGCCCAACTTTAAACATTCCAATGTTCTATGCCATTAAGATATTTTTTTTAATACTATGTTTAGCAATTTCTTTTACAATAATTAGCGGTGCTTTGGATTCAAACATCAAACTAGGAGCTATTCTTATTGATCTCCTGGAAGACCATGGGTTTTGAGACGGAAGCATTTTGGGATGTGCTTAGAACTGCAGATTTGAGTTCTATGGAGATGACCCTACTTGGATCTAAGCTAATAAGGACAGACTTTAAGATTTTCTTTTTAAATTACCTTCTCATCAATCAAATATTTTTCAGTTTCAATATCCTGTTTATTCTTTTCTTCTTCTTCTTCTTCTATCTTTCTCCTTTCAGCTTCTTTTCTTCTTTCTTCAGCTAATTTATATAATTCTTCATTTTTTAATCTTTGCTATAAAGATAAAAATGGAAATGATAAATCTAATGTTGATGAGATAACAATTGACCAAACTGCATCTCTTAAGTCTTTTCTTGCACTGCAAAGAATGGGAAAGCCTATCCATTTGTAATATTACCAAGTGCCCGCTTGAATATTTATGTGAGAGATTTGTAAATCAAACTGATATATTTAAAATACTTTCATTTTATATAAATTGCATTACATATGTTATTTAACTAAATTACTTGCTGTTCCCCACTTAACAGGAGTCCTCCAATTAAAGAATAGAAATACACATTTTCTTTACTGGCATATTAATTAAAGCGAAGTTGGAGTACTAGTGAAAAATAAATACATTTTACCTGTTCATTAATCAGACAGAAATATACAATCAAGGAAGATGTCCTTTAGCAACTTCCTATGACAAAAAAATATGGAATTTGACTTTTTTAAAAAACTCCTGATGTAAGGAATATATTACAGAAGTAGTAATTTATTGTCTCATTTTTGGGATAATAAAAGGAAGTAACTGTTCTTTTCATGGCAAAAATCAATCAAATTAATTTATAATCATACCTCATCTTCTTTCTTTCGCCTCTTTTCCAGTTCCTCTTCATACTCTCTCTGTATTCTAGCTCTCTGCTCAGCTAACCTTCTTTCTTCCCTTTCTTCTTCAATCCTTCGTTTTTCACGTTCTTCATCTTCTCTTTTTCTTTTTTCCTCTATCTGGAAACAATAAATTTTCTTTGTTGTTTTCATAAAATTAATTAGACTGGCTAGATCATTATGACCAACTACTGATCAATGGAAGTCTTTTCTCTCCCCAGCAATCTTAATCACTGGACTGTGTCAATACATGCATCTACTATGAAAACCATTGTATATCTTAGTATTTTTTATGAAGGTTAGTAGTTATAGTAGACTAATCTTGAATATTCTAATAAAGAAGAGGGGAAGCAATTGGAATCTCATGATCAGGAATTTAAATAGAATTATGGAATTTCGTGAGGAAGATTAATGGAGGAAAAAGGCAAGGAAAGAATACACTGATCACATCAAGGTTAGGTTAGGTTAGGTGAAAAGAAACCAAAGCTCTAAATGATGAAAATACAACAATCCCTAAAGAGTACAAATGTAGCAACAGTAGCTAGTATGAAGATGAAAGCCAATTTGGAAAGGAGTGCTCCCAATATACTAAAAGTATGATAAATACGTGACTAGCTGCTTATTGTGTACAAGTTATGCATTTATCCTCAATGTATTAAGCTATCAGAGAACAGCCCTTTTTATTGAGACCAGAATCCTAAACGATGTGTGCTCAGACAACCAGTAAGCTACACAGACAATACAAGTAGTCCTTGACTTACAACAGTTCATTTAGTGATTGTTCAAAGTTATAACAGCACTAAAAAAAAATAACTTGTGACCATTTTTCACACCATTGCAGCATCCCCAAGGTCATGTGATTTAACAATTGGATGCCTGACTACTGGTTCATTTTTATGACGATCGCAGTGTCCTGGGGTCATGTGATCAGCCTTTGTGACCTTCTGACAAGCAAAGTCAATGGGGAAGCTAGATTCATTTAATAACCATGTTACTAATTTAACAACTGTTGTGATTCACTTAGCAACTGTGGCAAGAAAAGTTGTAAAATGGGGCAAAATTCACTTAACAAATTTCTCACTTAGCAACATAAATGTTGGACTCAATTGTGGTCATAAAACAAGCACTGCCTCTAATTTCTAGAATGTAACAGCTTGATTCCATTCCCAGGATGCAGTTTCCTATGCTGTAATGGAGAATGAGGATTGTGGTAGAGAATATCACTTCAAGGATAAAGGAGATGTTCTCATAGAAAGGAACCAGCCCAGGGTGATGATCTATATCCTCTCATAATTACTCCAAGAAGTACAGAATTTTTGATTGTATATAATTCACTAGTGTCTCATGTAATGGTTGCAGGTAATGAAAATGAAAATTTCTCCCAAGCAGAAATTTACAACGTGTTGCAACTGAAGTGTTGAAGTACTCAGAGTTTTGACTCTTTTTGAGCATACTTCATTGTATTCTGTCCACTTCCCCACTAGTCAGTTTTCATATTCCCTAACACTGAACATTCTGTGATGTCTACACAAATTTATCCTAAGATTTTTCAAAAAGTGTTATTTAGAAATTATGATGGTATGATACATTTGCAACTTTTTAATAAACCTAAATTTTCTTATTTTAGCCTCATGAATTTTGGTGCATAGCCTTTTGGGGATTGTGTTCAGTATTTGAAATTTGTTACTACTAAATAAAAACACTACTATTTAATCTGTAGAAAGCCCAGATCTACAGCAGCATTTGGAAAATGGAAATAAGCTAAATCAGAAATATATTTTTCTTTGTTTAATATTGTTACAAATATACTTACCTGAAAACGAAGGAAGTTCTTATATGACTCTTGTCTCCTTAGTTGTTCTGGACTTGGGTGCTCTCCAAAAACATTACCCCGTGCAAAAGGGGATGTTTGTGTATATGTAAAGCCTAATTTAAAAAAGAAAAGGAGGGAAGTCGTAAGCATTGGTAATATGTCCTATCACAAATGCTTTTAAGCTGACGTTAGGATCTTACGCTAAATAATCTATAATTATGCTGTAATTAAATGTACTGCTATTACCCAATTTAAGATATATTTGCAATTAACAATGCAAAAGTATTTTTAAAAAGCTTTTAAAAAATCAATTGGATTTTTCTATAGAAGGCACTACCTACCTCCACTGGAAGCAAAAACAAAAGCTACAAATTTGAAAGGATTGAATTTTCCATTACCAATACTAATAAAGATTGCAACACAGACGACTAAGGAAACTGGAAGTCCAGACATAATATATATACTCTTCAAAATAAGAACCTTACAAAAGGGAAAGGAGAGAGAAAATGACTGCTAGATAGAAACATGGATATGCACACCCCTTCAACCATTCCTTTAATATGCATGGACACACTGACAAGGGAAAAGAAATAGAAAAAAAAAACCCCAAGCCTTTAATTAATCAACATTTTCTACATTCAAAGGCTTTACTGTGATGGTCTGAATTGTGCTTTAGCAATCATATACCAAGAATTAGAATTATTTAAATTAAATAATTTAATATGATGGGGGTGGATTTTCAGGACTACCGTATTTTTCAGATTACAAAACATTCTAGACTAAAAGAAGTACCAAGCATTTGGGGAGGAAAACAAGAAAAAAAATCTGCCTCTGCCTCCCAGCAATTTGCCTCCTTGCAGCAAACAGTAAACAGCCTGGTCAGCTTCAGCACAGACTGATTTAGCATGAACAGCTGATTGGTGGTTGGATCAGCCTCTCAGAATACCACTGATCAGCTGCTCCAGGCTGTGGGGATTGCTGCTGCTCATCCCCACCATAGCTGCCCATTGCTACCGCCACCTATCACCGCCACTTGGACTGGGCCGAAAACAGGATATGCATGGAGGCGTGGAGGCCAAAAATGGGGCATGCAGAGGTGGAGATAGGTGGCGGCAGTGATCCCTGCAGCCTGGAACAGCTGATCCGCGGTATTCCAGGAGGCAGATCCAACCACTAATCAGCTGCTCGTACTAAATCAGGCTGTGCTGAAGCTGACCAGGTTGTTTGCTGTTTGCTGCAAGGATGCAAATTGCTGGAAGGTAGAGGCCATCAGCTGGGGCTAGTGAGTGGGCAGGGCTTTGGGAACATTCGCTCTATAAGACGCACAGACATTTCCACCCACTTTGTGGGGGGGGAGTGCATCTTATAGACCGAAAAATACCGTATATCTGGCAATACTTGAAATTAATTTCACCATTTCCTTTCTGATTTGTTTTAAATTAAAAAGGCAACTGCATTTTTAAAAAAGAATATTACAAAACAGAAAATGTTAAAATCAATACATCTATTATTTCTATGTGGTCAGTTTTGAGAATGTGAAAATCTTGAAGAGAAGTTTAGTATTCTGACAATTTTTTCTCAAAAAACTAAAAATCCATTACATTTCTAATATTTTTCTCATTTCCCATATTCTTGTAGATCAAAAGCAGCCTTCTGCATCCACTGCATACCAGTATCTATATACACTTGGGCTAGTCCAGTTTTCTTCAAACGTTTATGCATTGATTGCAATCATATACATCAAAATAACCAAACTTCTGTTTTCATAATATCCACTTTTCCCCCTTCAAATCATACTTTAAAAAGCAATAATTTTCATTTCTTCACCCCAAATCATACAAAGGCCCTGAAACTAAGTCGAGTCCAGTCTGCTAAAATGGTAGTTCTGTAAAACAGGGTTCCCCAACCCCAGGCCGCAGCCCACTACTGGCCCATGGTCTATTCGCAACCAGCCATGGGCTGGCGCACACATGAGCAAGACTCAACTCATGTGAATGGTGAGCCAGTGTGCATGTGCCTATGCGCACAACTCAACTTGCAGTTGAGCTGCGTATGTATGGACGTGTGCATCTGTCTGCTGCTCGTGAATCCTGGCTCTCCTCTCCACCCAGCCGGGCTGCCAAGCTGCAAAGTTTGGGGACTGCTGGTGTGATGAAAGAGGCATGTCCAAATGCAATCCTGAAGAAGAGTCCCGTATATGACCCTAGGTAGGTTGAGGGTTTGTTTTCAAATAAGACAATATGGTGGAAATTATAATATTCCATTAAGCGAGATTTTTTTATTGTAATTTATGAACATGTTACTCAATCTTCCAGTTGAACAAATTCCTGCTTTGATTTTTTTCCTATTTTAGGTATTTGTCTTGCCTCTATAACTGCTCAAAAGCTTCTTGATGATGGTTGTAATTTTTCAATTTCATTTTGTATTTATATTGACATTTTAATTGTGATCATTCCTCAGAGTCACTCATACAAAATGAATGCCCATATAAAAGGAAAAAGATAAACAAACTTGAATTGGGCTTAAAATGCAAACCAGAAATAAATTAGAAACCATGAACAACCCAACTGAGAGATGTATGCAACGTAATTTCATTTTAATGTAGCCAATTAGTGTACATTCAAAGTGACAATAAAGTTATTCCTAAATCTAACTATTCCCATTTGCCTATTGTGCTGGACTACCTTTACAATGACCTATTTTTTTAAAAAAATCATTATTTAACTGTTTATTGCCTTAAAACAATGATTATTCACTGATTCCATTAATGTACCACACTAAGCACAATAAAAGTAACCTCACTACATTCCCAAAACGTGAATCCAGCCTGTAAATGAGTGGAAAAACCTTTGCATGTACACAAAGTCCATTTTGATGCAGATTAGAAGTCAACAGGGATGTAACAACTTTCATAATGTAATAATACAAGTCTAGTACTAGTTAACTTTATATGCTTTAAGAGGATTGAAAAAATATATAGGATTGCCTTCAGTGGAAAGTACAGCATAGGAAAAATGAACAATAATTTTGACCAATGACACAACACGGTTGCAACTGAAAATATATTAGCATTTAAACCTGCTGTTTTATTTGTAGATTCATCTGTATTTTCAAGTCTTGGTGAGGCCAAACTTAGATCAACAGACACTATAGCTCTTTTATCTTCATATACTCGTGCCTCTGGATTATGGTATGCATCTTCATTTTGCTTGTGCATAATATTCAAGTCCGCTGAAGAAAAGGGGGAAATTTTATTCCAATGTGGCATGTTTATAACAGTTTCAAGAAATATTATTTCAGAATTACAGTTAAAAGGATGCATGAGGGCCTCAATCTAAAACAGAATTATGTGCGCTGTGTACAATATTCTTTATTTCAAACTCTACTATAAGTCAAGTAATTTTTAAAAAACTTTTTAAAATTAAAAATATTATCATCCAGTTTAGCTATAAGAGTTCAGGTCACTCAATTTGTAGCACTCTTATTTCAATTTTGTTATTACATTTTACTTTTACCTAATAATATTAAAGGATTAGTGCAAGATTTACTTTAAAACATAGATATTTTAAAACTTTATATATGAAGGATTGAATTGATAAACTCTTCTTGTGAGAGATTGATGTCTTCTCTTTACAAGAAGGCTTTTAAATCAACAGCATTTTCAAAAAATGGAGAGAAGTAAATTCTAGTTAATCTCCTGTATTTTTTTGTTTCTGATAATCTGCTTCAAATACAATATTTCAGATGTGGAAAGTGAAGGAAAAAGAGAATTAACAAAACTGGTTTTTATCCCTCCCACCTAACTTGAGCACAATGAACAGAATTCTGCCCAGAAAGCTGTCTTCCTCAGTGAAAAGAAGCAATGGCTCCAGCCTAACATTGTTAAACAGTCAACGTGATTTTTATAATTCCGATTAAAATATGATTAAAATATTATACACATTAAAATCTCTACTGAATGTACACATGCTCCAAAAGGACACATACAACTTCTCTGGATAACAGTTAACATTAACTGAGTTATTTATTTTGAAAAAACAGAACTTCTAACAGAACTAAGAAATGATCCTTCAATTTTTATAAGAATACTGTAATTCAATTGCCTCTTTGTGGAGAATATAGGAAAGCCTACAAAAAAAAAATCTTGGTCCAGATGTTTCAGGTAACACAGGACTCCCTTTCTTGCTCCAACCGTCATTGCAATTCTGTCAAATCAACTTTTTAAAAATCCTGTTATAAGAACAGTTCTTGTTGACATAAAAGCAAATATTTTTCGGGGACTTCCGGTTGGGACCCGAGGCGTTGGGATGCTGAGAGAGTGATTGCTGCTCCTTAACATTTCCAAACGCTGTGCTTTGGGGATCCCTTCGGGGACGCGGTGCCCGGAGAGCCCCGCGGACAAGAGGGCAAGCCAGGCGTGCGTGACAGCGGATCGCAACGCCGAGCGCAACGACCGGGCGGCTCTGTCAAACCCAGCATAAGCGAGTCGGCCAGTAAATGGCTGACCTGAAGCCGCGGTAACTGACAACAAGAGAGGAAGCGACAGAGAGCGGAGGATATAGTGCCCAGCAGTTTAATACCTTTTTTCGGCCATCGAGAAATTAGCATCAGAGAGAGCTGCTGGTGGAGTCGGAGGAGAGGTGCTCAGAGAGAGGGAAAGCGGCGTGTCAAGAGAGAGAGCGGATCGGAGAGAGGAGTTGCCGACGAGCCGGCGGAGGAGACGTGGGAGACGAGGCGGCGAGAATATACACGCGAGGGAAGACGGGCGAGAGGAGTTGAGAACTGAGACTTAGAACTTTAGATCTGCTGCAGATGAGCTATAGTTGAAAGAAGAACGTATAGAAGATCACGGATCCTTTCTTTTTGGAAACTTTGGGACCGGAAGTGCAGCCATCGCAGAGACTTCTCTGAAGATAAGTGAAATAGCTGACTCATTGCCACATGGACAGTTCAGCATAGAGAAACTCCATAGAATATACTACCTAGCGAATGACTATTCGTTTTCCTTTGTTACTCTACTGAAGTGAACGTGATACCTCGATATTTTTATTCTCTTATCTAATCCTCTAACTACGACAGTGTATTTAACTGTATCTATATTTATTACCCTATATTAATATATACACCCTATAGAACAAATATATTTATACTATCTTATATAGCTATTTGATTTACATATTACCGTAACTCTTATCTTTAATTAACTTATATTAGACTATATATTAACTCATATTAATTTATGTTATATTAATAGTAGGCTGAGACTGTTTGAATAGAAAAAAAAACTGTTCTTTTTTTTATAATTTAACACAACTAATAGAACCGATCTTATATGTGATATATTTGTTTAGAATTAATTAAGGAACTTAAAATCAATTAAGAAAGATACTTGATTATAGCACCTTATACATTTCCCTTAAGAATTTTAGAGTAGATAGTAACTATTATTGTAATTGTTAGAAAATATATATTTATACTGGAACTATTTCTCTTAAAAAAAAAAAATTGATACAATCCAATCGATACTAATAGAATATCCCCTGAACCCTTTCACAAAACTAAAGGAGACACAAGTTAGAAAAGGCTCAAGATTGGTTTAGAAGGAGACTCTTTGAATAGATAGTGACGAGCTTCATTGGATGGTTATTTGGAAAAATATAGAGAGGATATTAAGGAAACAAAAGGTGATTTTAAAAGAAATGGCAAGTTTGACCTCTACTATTGCAAAAACAGGGAAAAAGGTCCCCTCAAATCCAACGCTGTTAATGGCCTCCCCAGCTACTCAGAAACCACTAGATGGCCTACAGAAATTGGATAAGCCCCCTGTAACACCTACACTGCAAACAGTACAATCTTCCCTCCTATCTATACAAGAAACCATGTTAGCTATGCAGGAAAAATTACTGAATAGCCACTCTGAGTTGAAAATGGATATCCATGCGTTGGACTCAAAAATGAACGAGATCCAAACCTCCATCAGTAAGAATGAAAACAGAATTCAAAAAGTAGAGCAAAGGACGGAGAAAAACGAGAAGAAATTAGAAGCAGTGGACCAAACCCTATCGGCACAGAAGAAGGAAACGGAGGATTCTTTGATCCAACTCGAGATGGATAGGGCCTCGTTCTATCTCCGTTTTCAGAACATCATAGAAGATAAAGAAGAGGACCTGGGAGATAAGATGGCCGAGCTGATAGCGGAGGCTCTCCAGCAAGATAAACAGGAAATAATCAGGGAAATCGATGAGGCTTATAGAGTCCAGACGAACTATGTGAGGAGAAACAGGTTGCCAAGAGAAGTCCACGTACGTTTTGCTAGGAAAAGAGTGAGAGATATATTATATAACATAGCACGGGAAGAGCCAATTACTTATGGAGGGAAAGAGATAAATGTACTTAAACAGATCCCAAGAAGAGTGAGGGAAAGGAGGAAAAACTATAGATTTCTAACAAATCAGCTAAATAAGAGAAATATAGTATTTCGCTGGCTTATACCGGAGGGAATGCTAATTTCATGGCAGGGGAGAAAAATTAAAATCGATAGCTTAACTACGGCTCAAGAATTCCTGGAACAACTAAGAGGAGGGGAAGAAGAACAATCGAGCAAGGAGGACATAGAAACGGCGAATACAGAGGAGGAAACATCCCAAGAACAGAGTACGAAGGAAGATATAGAAGACGAAAAGAAAAAGGAAGACATAGAAGATAAAGGGAGAAAAACCAGACCAGTAAGACAAGTAACCCTAAAAGCAAACAAAAACTAGGCACTAGATACTAACGCTAGGGATGGATGGTATTAAAATCTTATCATTAAATGTCAATCGTTTAAATGAACCAAAAAAAAGAAAACTAATTTTGACAAAACTAGTTAAACAAAACCCTGATATAATCTGTATGCAAGAAGTCCATGTAAAAAAAGATGAAGTATATCGTTTAGAATATCCTAAATTTGGCAAGGTATTCACGTCATTAGCTGAAAAAAAGAAAAGGGGAGTAGCCATTTATGTTAAGAAAGGAATAGAAGCCGAATGTAAATATAAAGACGGAAAAGGGAGAATATTAATAGTAGAAATAACGAGAGGGCCCTCTAAAATGATAGTGGTTGGGGTATATGCCCCAAATAAAAAACAAGGGAAATTTTTTGAAAAACTACACGAACAACTTGCTAAATGGACACAGAATGAAATATGTCTGTTAGGGGATATGAATGGAATTGTAGACCCGAGTAAAGATTATAAAAGTGGCAAAACCAGGAAAAACAAAAGACTTCCCCTACCAAAAAGTTTTTTCGATTTAACTGAGGAAATTAACTTAATAGATATGTGGCGCACACTACACCCCCAAGAAAAACAATATACATTTTACTCAATCCCACAGAACTCCTGGTCCAGAATAGACATGGTATGGGTCACTAGGAAACTAGGCTTAGAAATTAAAAGAGTGGAAATGTGTACAAATACTTGGACAGATCATAAGCTGCTAGAAATTAATTGGCTATATAGGAACAGGAGGAAACAACCGAGATGGAGCCTTAGGACAAATCTGTTAAATGATAAAGAGCTCCTATTAAAACTAAATAAAGAAATTAAACAATTTTTTGCAGAAAACGGGGAACAAGGCACGGCAAGAGAAGTTGTCTGGGACACTATGAAAGCTTATGTGAGAGGGATAGTTATCTCGCACATGGCATTTAAAAATAAAACAGAACGAAAGGCCAGGGAGGGTTATACTAAAACCTTAATAGAATCAGAAAAAGAATTACAACAAAATCCGGGAGACGAGGGGGCCAAGCAGAGGTGGTTGATGGCGAGACATAGAATAAATCTGTTAGATCAGGATGAGATGGCACAAAAAATAAAGAGATCTAAACACTACTGCTTCGAAAACGCCAACAAGTCAGGAAGATGGCTCGCCTACAAACTAAAGAAGGAAAAGGAAAAGAATCAGATCTTGGTACTGGAAGATTCTAAAGGAAATCTCTTAATAAGGGAAGAGGAAAAATTAGAGTATGTGAGGGAATTCTATGAAAACCTGTATCAAGATGAGAAAATAGAACCAAATAAAGTAGAAAAATATCTGATGGATGCTGGCCTACCCCAAATCACGGAAAAAGAAAGAGAAATGCTAAATAGAAAAATCACAATAGAAGAATTAAAAGCAGCCCTCTCTAAAACAAAAAAGAATAAAACTCCAGGTCCAGACGGCCTCCCTGGGGAATTCTATCTAAAATTGGAAGAAGCATTAAGCCTAGAGCTATTAGAAATATTTAACGAAGCCTTAGTAGGCTCAACAATCCCGGACACCTGGAGAGAAGCATACTTAACGCTCATCTTGAAAGACGGCGCTGACCCAAAAAGATTAGCAAATTACAGACCCATTTCTCTCTTAAACTCCGACTACAAATTATTTATGAATATAATAGCCGAAAGAGTTAAAAAAATCCTAAACTCATGGATACACAAAGACCAAAACGGATTCCTCCCGGGGAGGCAAATTAGAGACAATCTAAGAATAGTATTAAATACCATAGAATATTATGAACAGCACCCTGAAAAACAACTTGCACTGATGTTTGTTGACGCCCAAAAAGCCTTTGATAATTTAAATTGGAATTTTATGATAAACCAAATAAATTTAATGGAATTCGGAACAAACTTTAGGAAAATGATCCAAAATATTTATCATAAACAGAGGGCCAATATATTGATTAATGGGGATAAGACCCAAACATTCCAGATCCAAAAAGGAGTAAGGCAGGGATGCCCTCTATCTCCCTTACTTTATATTCTTGCACTAGAGGTGTTGCTGATAAAGATTAGAGCCACTAAAGAAATCAAAGGACCTAGGGTGAGGAAGGAAATTTACAAGATACAAGCTTTCGCAGATGACGTAGCCCTTATCATGGAAGACCCACTAGAAACTGGACCAAGAGTTCTATTAGAAATACAAAACTATGGCCAAGTGGCGGGTCTCAAACTTAACAAGGAAAAAACCAAAATAATAGCCAAAAACATGACAGACATAAAAAAAAAGGAGTTGGAAGCTCTATTAGGTTTTCAGGTAGTAAAAAAAATTAAATACCTAGGAATTTGGATTACTGCAAGACATTCATCTTTGAAAGAGGATAACTATACCCCACTACTACATAAAATACACCAGGAACTTAAAAGATGGGAAAAACTAAAACTATCTCTCACAGGAAAAATAGCCGCAATTAAAATGAGCATTCTACCAAAAATCCTATTTTTATTCCAAAACATTCCATTAAGTTTGGACAAAAAATTCTTTTTAGATCTGAATAGATATATTAGAAATTTCATATGGGAGGGAAAAAAATCGAGAATATCATTTAAAATACTACAGGGCAAGAGAAAAATGGGCGGATTTGGACTCCCGGATTGGGAAGCATATCAAAAAGCAGCGAAAATAATTTGGATCAAGGAATGGGTAACGCTACGTAACAAGAGAATATTGACGATAGAAGGACATGACCTACAAGAAGGTTGGCATGCCCACCTTTGGGACTTCAAAAAAAAGAAGAAAACCTATTTCCACAATCATAGAATTAGAGAAACACTTTTACAAACCTGGGAGGAAATCAGACAGAAAATCTACGTTAAGGCCCCAAACTGGCTCTCTATTATGGAAGCTATGACTGCCCCAAACAAGACGGAAACTGAAAAATTCGGCACATACAAAGATATTTTGGATGAAAATGGAAGACTTAAACCTCTAGAAACCCTGAGAGATCACGGATTCAAGCTGGATTGGTGGAAATATTGGCAGTTGAACTCAAGATTTCAAAAAGATAGGGACCAATTTGGTATTGAAAGGAAATATGTAGACTTCGATAAAATTATATGGGGAGTAGATAAGAAAATGTTAACAAAAATATACAATTTTATATTAGATGAGGACAAGGCAGAGGCCATAGCAAAAAACCAATTGAGTATTTGGGAAAAAAATTTTGGATATTGTGTTAATTTTAACGATTGGGAAGAGGCGTGGAACAGAAACTTTAAAATGACAAAAGCAGCAACATTCCGAGAGAACCATTATAAAATGCTACACAGATGGCATCTAGCGCCTGCTAGGTTAGCTAAAATGTTTCCAAATCTCTCACCCACATGTTGGAAATGCGAGAAAGAAGTCAGCACGTATTACCATATGTGGTGGTCCTGCCCAGTAGCTAAAAGGTTCTGGACAAAAGTACGACAATGGCTCTGTGAAATGTTAGAGCAAGATGTAATTTTATCTCCAGAACTCTTCCTTTTAGGTATAGTGGGTGATGGCCTAAAAAATAATAAAACCCAGCTTATAACCCAAGTATTAACTGCGGCTAGATTGGTATTTGCGAAATCCTGGAAGAGTCAAACTCAACCCCCAGAAGAAATGTTAATAAACAAAATTTTAGAGTGTGCAGAAATGGCAAAGTTAACGAGCCTGCTAATAGATGATGAGATATCTAAATACTATGAAGTATGGGAAAATTGGTATAAATGGCTAGATAACAGAAAAAGACGATGATCTGTTTCTTTTTGTGAATAGATATTCTGAAACATGACTATGTACTTATAGAATGTAAATATAATGATGGGAAAATGATAGTTTAAGACAAGGTAGATCAGATATAAGATATTTAATTTATAAGAACACTGTACCTCCGGATAACAAAGAGACTTTGTAAAAATTTTTTTTTAGTTTTCTTTTAATTTTGAAACTTAATAAAGTATTTGTTAAAAAAAAAAAAAAGCAAATATTTTTCAACCACATTATTTAATCAGAAAAAAAAAATCCTTCTATGCTGTAAATTCGCTGTAGTACATCCATTTTACTTGTGTATCAATATGCCCTTTAGAAGATAGCAGGGGTGAAATGCTCCCGGTTCGGACCGGATCACCCGATCCGGTAGTGATGGCGACGGGTGGTTCAGAGAACCGGTAGGAAAAATCCCTCTGCCCCCCCACCACCTTGCCCAGCTGAGCCACAGGATCATCAGAGGCTTTTTTTTTCCTTTTAAAAGCATTTTTTCTACAACCTCTTCCAACAAAAAAATGCTTTTAAAAGTAAAAAAAAAAAAGCCTCTGATGATCACGCGGCTCAGCTGGGATAGTCAGAGGCTTTTCAAAGAATTTTTTCTGCAACCTCTTGGCTGAAGAGGTGGTTAAAAAATGCTTTGAAAAGTCTCTGACAATCCCAGCTGAGTTTCCTGATCGGCAGAGAGGTATTTTTAAAAAAGCCTCTCTGACGATCCCAGCTGAGTTTCCTGATCGGCAGAGAGGTATTTTTAAAAAAGCCTCTTTGACGATCTCAGCTGAGTTTCCTGATCGGCACAGGCTTTTCAAAGCATTAGAAAAAGTGCTTTGAAAAGTTAAAAAAAAACCAAAAACAGTTGGCCACACCCACCCAGTCACATTACCACCACCACCAAGCCACGCCCACAGAACCGGTAGTAACAAATTTTACATTTCACCTCTGGAAGATAGTAAATATAAACAGCTACAAGTCTGAAGAACTAAAAGGAAGATAATTAGATTTTCAAACATACTTATAAGATTTCCTTTTTTGTCTCTGAGAGGAGCTCCGCCCCCTCCTTTTCCCCAAGGGCTGTAATTTCTCATTTCAGCTTCTAATTTGGCTTCATAGCGTTCTTTTTCTTCCTTTTCTTGCCTACGGCGTTCTTCTCTTTCCCTTATCTATATAAAATACACATGAAACAGCACTTATTTTTAACAAATACTGAATTTTAACAATACTTACATCCTATTGTGATATATAATTACAAATTAGGTTAAACAAAAATGTCCAGTTTTTTAATTGGTGTATAAAAGAATAATCAGTAATATCTAAACCAGCACTAAGAAAAATAACCATAACGTATTTATACTTATTAAAAATCACATGGCATTTTTGGAAAGCTATTTCAATATTCATATTTTATTAAGTATTGCAGGAGTTTGATCTTGTAATAATGATGTAAATAATATATTAAAGTTGGAAATATGTGCAGACCACGGGTGTCAAACTCGATCCCATCACATGATGTATTGTGACATATCACACGTTTTTGCCTTTGCAGAGCTGGGGTGGGCATGGCCTGCGCATTATGCATCCAGCTTGCAAGCCACCAGATTGACAATCCTGCTGTAGACCTCAGGAGGGTCCTTGGTGCTCTCTGAGCTTGCTTGTTTTCTTGCAGACATTTCATTACCCAAACTAGGTAACATCATCAATACTAGTAAGGAGTGCAGTTTGTTGTCAGTTTATATTCTAGTGGCTTGCCTGTCAATGTTGGTAGGGTGGTCTTAGATTCTTTGGTTGGGCTGTTTGCTGTTTGCTTTTTTGGCAGTTTCTTGATTAGGGTATTGTTTACTTGACTGTGTGTCTGATGTTATTCTTGGACTTAATCTATGCTGAACTGGGTGCTGATTGCTGATGAAGAGGTGCTTAGTTCTATTTGTTCCATTTATGGCTAGTTGATTGTCTCTTTTGAATAATCTATAGCCGTGATGGCGAACCTACCTCAGTCCAGCACGCTGGCCAGCTGACTTTCGGGCCTTCTGGGCACACTGGAAGTCAGGAAATGGGCTGTTTCCGGGCCTCCGGAGGGCCTCCAGGGGGGTGAGGAAGATCGTTTTTGTCCTCCCCAGGCTCCTAGAAAGCCTCTGGAGGCTGGGGAGGGCAAAAAATGGGCCTACTGGGCCCATCATGCCATCATGTGCCAAAAGTGGGGTGTGTGTGTGTCACGTGCACATGCATGGAGGGACAGGGCGCATTGAATTATGGGTGTGGGCATGCGCACACGCAATCCCCCCCAACTTCCCCCGCTTTTGGCACGCAATGGCAAAAATGTTAGCCATCACTGATCTATAGATACTGTTTTATGTCTATGTGCCTATTAATGGCTAATTTGTTATGGTGCCAGGCTTCTAGAAATTCCCTGGTGTTTTTGGTCTAGGATGGTCAAATTTTCCCAATTGAACATATGGTTAAATCCGTCTATATGTTAAAGAATTTTCATCATGTCTTCTGACTGCTAGTTGGTGTTCATGGATGTTTTCTGCAAGTCTGGCTGTTTGTCCTACATAGTGGTTGTTGAAGTTCTTACATTGTATGTTGTAGATGACTCCTGTTTTTTCTCCTGAGGTTGTTGGGTTTTGGTCTGCTTAGAATATTTTGAAGGGCTTTAGTTGGCTTGTGTGCTATGCTGATTCCATGTGGTTGTAGTAGACTGTTGGTGGTTTCTGAGATATTGCTGATGTATGGCAGTGTAATTCTTTTTAGGGTTTGTGTTGGTTGTGTGGTACTGGGTTGAGAGGTCAGGGACTTTTTGATAAAGTTGCATGGATATCCATTTTCCTGAAATATGTTGTAAGGATGTTCTATTTCCATTTACTGCTGTTCCTGGTTGTTGAAATGTGTTTGGGCTTGTCTAAATAAAGTCCTTATATGAATACTGAAGATATAAATTGTCACAAACTCTTAAATACTGCTGTACCATTCTGGTCCTTTGAAATCTTATCATCCTGCATAATACTTCTATATACACAGAGTACAAAAGGGATGGACAAGAGGAGGAAGAAGAAAGAGGGAGAGGAGAAGGCTGTCTGTTTTGGCAACATACCCAAGGTAGACTAGATCAAGCTGTCTGTTTTAAATGCACTGATGCCAGTGTTTATCTATATTATTTGCTCTTATCAACATTTCTTTTAAAAACTAACACCTCAATTGAAAATACAAAAATAATTTCTGGACAGATTTCACCTTCCTACCTGCTGTTGTAATTCTTGCTGATAAGCTAAGGTAGCCTCTCTTGTGGGTTTTGGTTTTTCCTCAGGAAATATTCCCAAACCTTTTGGTCTGGTACTTGCAATGTCTGTTCCAATGTAATTGCTGCATCAAAAAGATTTAAAGAAAGTGTATTTTAAGTGACGTTTTCATAATTTTCCTGTATAATCTTGTCAGCTATAAAAGTGGTCTGTTTTATATATTATGTTAAGTTCTGAAAGCTGTCAATCATTTCAAAATTATATTCATAACTAGAAATAAATAAACAATATAAACTATTGTTTACTTCGTACTTTTTTGTACTTACATGGGCACAGGAGGTTTTTGAGTAGCATCAAAAGGGGGTGGTGCAGATGAAGGCTGTGTCCCACCTGCACCATCTAAAATAGCAAAAAATATCCAAAATGTAAAGCAAAGATTTACATTTGTATAGCAAAATATAATATACATATTCTGAAATAATAAGTATTAAATATTATCATCAGAATCATGGTGATACTGTTAATAGGCTGGTAAAAGCTGCTAGGATTATAGGTAGTCCTCAATTTACGACTAAAAGTAGGACTGGAATTTTCATCACTAAGTGATTGGTTATAAAGCAAGATGTCACATGACTGTATCGCTTAGCAATCACTATACCGGCACTTTCCATTGATGTCATTAAATGCAACCGTTTGTTAGCCAAGCACCCACCCCCAATCCAAACCATTCTAGGTTTCATCCCTTCCAGCCCCAAGTCTCAGTAAGGTAAGAGACTGCTTCCAATGTCCCTCATGCATCTACCCTCCCCCCCCATCTCTGCCCTTTTGGCTGTCTGCACCCTGCCTTGTGGGTTGGCAAGCAGACCCAGAGCGATAAGACTCTGAGGATGCTTGTCATGCTCCAGAAAGCTGCAGCTGCCTTCACCACCCTAAACTCCAAAACTCCCGACCCCCTCCACTGCTTCTGCTGGGGTTTTTTTGCCATCTTCTTGTTCCTGCTTTTGATGAGGCATGCCTGGAATGGCTGGCAGGCCAGGCTGGGACTGGGCTTTGGCTGTAATAAAAACAAAAAGCCCAAGAGCAATAGTGAAGGCACTTTTGCATCGCTCCTGGGTGAGGTTGGGCTGCAAAAAAACCCGAAGTCAAAAGCAGCATCAAAGCTTCAGCATGCCAAAATGCCCTTTCACACTCCTGTAAAGCCTCGCCTCTTTTTTTTCCTTTTCCTTTTTTTTGCAGCACAAAGGGGCATTTTGTTGCTGTGAGAGCGGCAGTTCTGGCTTTTTTTTCTGCAGCTGAAGCATGGCCCAGGCTGGTCCAGGAGTGTGACACAAATGAGCATTTTGGAGCACCACAGCTCTTAGTTGCTTTTGGCTTCATTTTTATTTTTTTACAGCCGAATCCCAGACATAGCTCTACCCAGTAGCCAGGTGGTAGAGCACAGATCGGGGGCGGGGTGGGGGGGCAGGAGGGAGAGATGGGAGAAGATGAAGTGCTCTATGGTCATAAGTGCTGGTAGGCTGTCAAGTGCCTGAATTTTGGACTTGTGACTTATGGGAGTGGTGCTGCAACATCTGTAATTTGGGGTATGGATCATACATCCCTTTATTCAGTACCATTGTAACTTCAGTCACTTGATAAGCATTAATGGCTTTATAAATCCAAGGTGATCCTACAGGGATCTGGTCTTGGTTTCAGTATTATTCAACATTGTAATTAATAGCCTGTATAGCAACACTAATGAGTTGCTTATCAAATTTGCAGATGACACTAGAAACTACTGTTCAACGCCGTCCAAAACAGAATGAGATTGAAATCTAATTTAGACGTTGGAAGACTGGATTAAGAGGAACAAGAAATATTTCAATAAGGAGAAATGAAAGTTATTACATTTAGAGAGGAAAAAGACAAGGCATCCATACAAAACGAGTGATATGGGGTTTAGCAGCACTATGTCAGAGAAGGACTTGGGTGTGGCCACTGACAAGGAAAATATGAGTCAACACTATGAGCTATAAGAAGAGCCAATGTAATTCCAGACTATATCAGAAGTAGCACTGTATCAGAGACATATGAAGTTCTCATTACCTTGTACTCTTTACTATTAAAATCATATCTGCAGTAATTTGTGATTCTAGGCACCATATGTCCAAAAGGATATTGGCAGATTACAAAGATACAGATATGGGGATTAAAATGCGCCATACAAAGAGAAGCTGAAGGCCTCTAAAACCATAACCCACCCACCCCCAAGCCTTCCCCTGCCTTCACAACAGCACCCATGCCCATTATCTGGGACTTCTGTCTCTTCCTGTTTAACAACCTGTGCATCCTGGGGTTATACCAGGATTACGTTTGTTAGCTAATTGGGATTATGATTGTTAGCTAAGTGATGCAGTGACAATGTCACACTTTACAACTGCATCAATTAGTGACAGCAATCCTGATCCCAATTGCCATCATAACCCAAGGACTACTTATACTATTTTTTAATTCCTCAAAGTTAAATGAATCAGAAAAAATACTTCTCAGAAGGCACACTGGCAGAAATAATTTTAAATAGAGGAACAGCTTGAAACAGCTGTTTTTCTTCTCCCATGGTGTGGGAAGGAGGGTAAAAGAGAAAGCTGAAAGAATTATCATCAAAGCCACTACAAAGATTTGGGATGAGGTAAGCATTGCTTGGGAATTTTTGAACCCAACTTGCATTTCTATATTTCCATAATTCATCAATTCAGTAACATTTATCCATGAAAGACAAGCTATATCTTATCACTCTAAAGAAAGGAATAAAATAAAACTTACAATATGCGAGGCTGGGATCCAAAGGATTTCTGGTGCCATAGAAGTAGTAGGCATCATCATATGGAGTTCTATAACTATCAGTCAAAATTGGTGGTGGATGGGGTGGGCGAAGGGGGGCAATTCTAGACAAAAAATATGAGGCAACTTTTTAAAATAGTACAGAGGAACTCTTCATCCATAAACATGTTCCACTTAGCTCTAGTTGAGGCGGCACTATCTGGGAAGAAATAAATTGGTGTATTGGGGATTCTTCCAGATAGGTCATTACTGTTAGAAGAGAAAATAGAGACCATGGCTAGGATGGTTTTGCCCAGCTTAGTCTACTAAGCTACTTGTGCTTCTGTCTGGGGCAGGAGATTCTGATGATGGGGAGCAATGACCTCAATATCACATGATCTGACTCCTGTAATGGGACTGCTGTTGAAGTTGACTTGGAAGCTATAGCTGATAGAATGCAGCAGTAGACTGATTTATTAAGAGAAATAATACAGAAGATAAAGCACTAAATTAAGCAGCAGTTATTTTTCCATAAAATTAAATAACTGACCTCATGGAACAAATCAAAATATTCCCAACAAATATTAATGAATATCCATATTCAAAAACAGAGATATTTTTGAAGTTAATCAAGAAAAATGCAGATATTATAGGCCCTCAAGAAACACATATGAATTTAAAGCAAAAGGGAATCCTCTCCCCCAGTTCCAGCACTGTTCACCTACTTCGCTCCAGCACCAGTCTTAGTTGTTCCTCGGTTGTCCCAGCTTTGTGGCAGCCATCTTTAGGCTGCCTCTTCTTCTTGCCGTGGCTGAGAGGGAAAAAGAACCCCGGGTCAGACAGGAGAGCTGTGACTCTCCTCGACCTAACAGGGTGCCCTTCTTTGCTTCTTTGGCTCCTCTCAGAGCCCACAAACAAGGAGAAGTCAGCACAGGGAACGTGGAGATCTGTTCCCTGTGTCTGATATTGCCGCAATATCAACCGGAATTTAGAACTATCTACTCAGAATTATTTGTTAAAGCGGTGTTTAAGCATTCTGAGAAAATACCAGACCGGAAGTTAAAGATGCAAGAGAGAAAAATAATACATTTTGAAATATACAAAAAATTGGACTCTTAAACTGGGAAGACGTGGTACTGGGAAGGCATTTAAAATGCTGGAATCATTTACTTACAAAACTTATTCTGCTTTTATAATTGTTTTACAACTAAAATGATGATTGACTAGTGGCAATACTGAAATTTAAGTTGAGAGTGCCACCTGCTGACAAAAGGAAAAATTACATGTCTGGGAATACCTATATTTATGATGGCTAACCTTTTTGCCATTGAGTGCCAGGAGGGAAGGTGGGGGGGGTTGTGCGTGTGTGTGTGTGCCCACACCCATAATTCTATGTGCCCCACCCCCACTCATGTGACCCCCCTGCTCTCCCCGCTCCTGGCACGCAATGGCCCAGTAGGCCCATTTTTTTCTCTCACCTGGCTCCAGAGCCTCTCTAGGAGTCTCGGGAGGGCGAAAACAGCCTTCCCCACCCCCAGAGGCCCTCCAGAGGCCAGAAACAGCCCGTTTGCCAACTTCAGGGGGCCGTTTTCGCCCTCCCCAGACTCCTAGAAAGGGTCTGGAGGCAGGTGAGAGAGAAAAACGGGCCTTCCCCACCACCATCCCAAGGCCCTCCGGAGGCAGGAAACAACCTGTTTCCCTACTTCTGGTGGGGCCAAAAGGCCCGAAAATCAGCTGGCCGGAGCACACATGTGCGCTAGAGCTGAGCTCGCATGCCCACTGATATGGCTACCCGTGCTACCTGTGTCACGGGTGCCACAGGTTCACCATCACGGGCCTATATGAAGGATTGTGAAAATATCTATTGGATTATTTTTAACTACCCATGACTACTGGAGACCCAAATATGAAAATAAGGAAACTATTTCATTTCATTTCATTTATTAAATTTCTATACCGCCCTTCTCCTGAACGACTCAGGGTGGTGTACAGCCATATTAAAACAAACATATACTCATAAAATTTAAAAACAATTTAAAATATATAAAATTTGGCTCTTATGTTAAAAGCTACAAACACCCAATTTAAAATTCATTTTCTAAGCCAGCCCAGCCTGTTGAAACAAAAGAGTCTTAAGGGCACGGCGAAAGGTACGTAGGTCGGGGATCATGCAAATCTCCGGGGGCAGTTCATTCCAGTGGGCAGGTGCCCTCACAGAGAAGGCTCTCCCCCTGAGTGTCACCAGTCGACATTGTTTGGCCGATGGCACCTTGAGGAGTCCCTCTCTGTGGGAGCGTATTGGCCGGTGGGAGGTCCTAAGCCATGGAGCGCTTTAAAGGTGGTAACCAACACCTTGAATCGCACCTGGAAGACCACTGGGAGCCAGTACAGCTCGCACAGGAGAGGTGTTACATGGGCACGCCGTGTCGCCCCCCATAATTATTTAATTAAAGGGACCCCTGAATGTTATGTTAGAAGATTGAACCTGTAAAGGGGACGCAAAGAGGCTTTTGATAATTTCTGAGATTATCTAAATGAAACTGATTGTTTACGTATGGGATAGAAAGAACTGGGACTAGTGCACTCCTTGAAGGGCAACTTAAGGACTGAATAAATAGTTCTTAGACTGCTGGACAAAAGTTGATGTTTAAAAAAAAAAGATGCTTTATAAGGAAGAAATGAGTGGAACTTCAAAGGAGATGGCATTACTTTTTCAAAACACAAAAGACATCATGGAGAAAGGATTTAAGTAGATTGTGGAAAAATGGAAAACACCATATGAGGGATGATGAGTACAGACCAAGACGCCCAGGAAAGGGAGGAGTCAACAGAAGAAATGAAGGAAGAAGAAGACAAAGAGGAGACAACAATGAAAATAACAGTAACTGATGAATTAAATTGGGGGGAAATATATTAAGAGAGTTGGAAGGTATGTTTGAAAGGAAGATAGGGGCCTGGGCAGAAATTTTGGAAACTAGGCAGTGGAAGAGGTGGGAGAAATATCTAGATTGAATAGCCAAGAAGCAGATGCAGACAGCGATCCAAGAGAGGAATCTGAGAGGCAAGTCAAAAAAAGCATAGCAATTAAAGCATTGAAGTGGACAAGTTGTTGTTCTATTTGCTTTTCCTTTTCTCTCTCTTTTCTTTTTAGGTAGATGACATGAGTAGAAGTTAGGATAGAAAGAAAATGTCTTTTAATAAAGGGTGACATGATTAAAAGTTAGAATAAGTGATAGAAATAAGAGAAGTGGGAATATAAGTGTATACACTTTTATATAATATAAGTAATAACAAGAGAAAACATAGAATAATTGAATAATGACAGATTGCAACTTAATATAAATGTGTATCATTATTAGAAATATGTAAGTTGATTGAATGTAATAACTATGATTAAGTCTACTACCAAATGTATGATACCCAGGTGCCACACTGTTCACACATTGATATGCTTGTAAAAAATAAATATATAAAAAACTTGTAAAAAAAAGAAAAGAAACACATATGAAAAGGGCAATAGAACATAAAACATTTAAGTAAAAATGTGGGGGAAAGAATGGAGTAGTTACATACACCAGAACTATTATAGAATTTGGAAAAACAGATGAAAGATGAAGTAAGCAGATTTTATAATTATAATTTTAACGGAATATAGGAAAATTACAATTCCTTTAATTTATACTGTAAATGAAAATTCTATAGAAACAAATACTATAGAAAAAAGGGTTTACACATTACTTCAAATTACAGGGGGAGATATTTTGATCTGATATGAATACGTTTTCTTGAGAATCCTTATAAATCTGATAAATGTCCAAAAATGTCCTAGACTATATAATTTTCAGAAGTATGGAGATGTAAGTATTCTTTAGAAAAAGAATATATTCTGTTCTTAAAATGTAAGTGACATGCACTGGATGTTTAGTTTAGGATTAATTGAAATGGAATTTACAGCATTTATTAATATCATTATCCAAAAATTGTTATATTGCACAAAAGATTCATCTCAAAAAGTTAGTGATTGAATAAATTATTATTGCAAAAAGATATTAAACTGAA
Source organism: Ptyas mucosa (assembly GCA_012654045.1). Lineage (NCBI taxonomy): Eukaryota > Metazoa > Chordata > Lepidosauria > Squamata > Colubridae > Ptyas > Ptyas mucosa. The sequence goes on along the minus strand of WNWU01000003.1, from coordinate 34,744,448 downwards.
GTGCTATCTGAAACAGCTTCTTCCACTCTAATCTAACTTCTGATATTTATCTATGGCATAAGATTCCAGGAAAATGGGTATAAAAGGGACATTCATTTCTTTGGCATGAAGCAATCAGAATCAATATAGTACAATCCAATGTTTGATCTAGAACAAAAGACTGCAAGAAAGTGATTTGTAATCAATTACATTTAATGAAAAATACATGAGATTTATAAAATGAATGTATGGAAACCCTAATTTAAACCTGTTAATGGTTACCCAAATCACACCTTCACATTAAAAGAAACACAGAATACCACTTTCTCCCATTTTTTTTCTTTGAAAGCAATGCCCACAAAGGAAGCAATTACTCATTTTTCTATATCTGAACTGGATCATTCCATTAACCCCAATGGAATGGTCTAGTTCAGATATACAAATCTAACTCAATGCCCAGGTTCCTAGACATTTTGTCCTTTTAACACTGCTTCATTCCTAGTGTCAAGCATGCAGAAATCAACTTCTTCAAAAAGGGTCCACATGTTTTGAGAAATGGATATTTTTTTTCCTAATCCTACTTAATTATATCTTGTCAATCTGCATGCATTGGAAAAGTAGGATTAACCAAGAACCTCTTCAGCTAATTATAGTCACCCAAATGCAGCAATGTGAAGATGAGGTTTATGGACAAAACCCATTCCCATTTCTAATCATTATCCAATTTTAAAGTGAACACTACTGAAAATCACCTGGGAGCCAACACTTCTCCGAGAGCACTGGACAAGCCTCTATGGAAATCTTCATTCACTGGTGACACAGGAGGTGCAGATACAGAAGTAATTCCAGGAGAAGGAGTATGGAAAGCTGGTCTTGGCCTTTCAGGTGGTATTTTCTCCTCAGGCTTTAATCCCAACTCTTTTAGTCTGTTGGGCTATGAAAGAAAGTTGATTTATTTATTGCTTAGTTTCTTAAATGACTCAAATTGTTTCAGGTTTAGGAACACTCAATTTGGAGGGAATATTGGACATTAACCATGAAGTTTCATTTTACTTGCAGCCACCATAAAGTAATCTCATCATACTACTCAGAGGGAAACTATTATGTATAACTTTCAATACAAGATTCTATGTTACATGAATCCTCCTCCTTGGTGGGCAGCTTCAGACAAATAAAATAACATAATAAAATGCAACCTGTGTAGTATATTAGCTTGTGTAAAAACAAAACAAAACTAAGCAGTGGAACGTTGTTGACATATATTCTGAAGTCAGCTAATCTGACTAGAACGTGATTAAAATACCTCCATCAGAACAAACCAAAAGGAGCTTTCATAGTAAGTACTCAATATTGCATTTTCTTTTTAGTGAAAGAAAGCATTTCACAACAAGATATGCAAAACCAATATGATGCCTAGACGTAAAAGGTACCTCTACCACATCTGCTTATCCAATCAAGGTAATCCTGCATGATACAGAATTATTCCCCATTTGCCAACATCTTCTACTCCTCCTTTCAACTAAAAATATAGGCACAAGCCAAAAAAAAAAGGCTTTTCCTTTTTTCCTGAAAACATAAGGATGTCACAATAATGAGCACAAGCCCATTATCTGTGCTCAGTCTGGAGGATCTGGGCTTCCAATGCACAATATCAGGTTGCAAAATACTTGTTTTGAACAGCATTAGGCGTTTGTAAGGAACAGAGTACAGCAAAAAAGGACTGGATGCTAGGCTTTAAAAATACACTTCAAAAGAATGTACAAAGTGTACAATGAAAGAAAGGTTAGGCTGTATACAATAATGCATATACAATATACAGTATATATACAATAATGTTAGTACACAACTACAGAACTAGATCACATACAAATTATTACCCTCAAGTGTTACATATTTATAAGGTTGTGTAGTTGGTTTCAATTTTGGTTAGAATTGAAGAACATTTTGAAAAGCACCCTTGGTTTCCCATTTTGCCAATTCAGAATACAATCTTATCTAACGTATTATCTGGAGTGAGTTCTGCTGCATTTAATCAGATTTATTTCTGAGTTAAACATGTATACTAAAAGTTCAAAAGTTGGACTTAGAATTTAGGAGACAGAATGGGATAGCTCAAAAGACAAATATAAATACATTGGTACTTTCAAACTCTTCAATTAAATACACAACTAGTGCTTCCTCTATGTTATGGTCTCCTTATTTCACTGGACTATAACCATGTATAATATTAAAACAATGGCAATTCTCTAAATCTCAGTTGAGAAATAAATTTTAAAAATGATTTCAAGTTTCTTAAGTACTGTTTCTTTAACCAGTTCATATTTTGAAATTAAGAAAATATGCAAGTAGATAGTATTTTCAAGGGATTAAATTATGAAAATTATCAATTCATTGTTAATACAGTTTTTTCCCTTAAGATTTTAGCTATACCTACATTCATTTGTTCTTCTGTTATAGCTTATTTTGAGATACAGATTGTCCCACCATACATTTTCCAAGATAACTATATTGTATCCTATGTACCAAGACAGTCAAATGATCTATCTCTTGTGGATACATATCACTGAGAACAAAGATTATCCTGACCCACAATTCAATAATTTATTTGCCAATAATCATCAAATTAAGATACCTGAAGATTATAGCTATTTTTGATAAGGCAATGCAGCGTATTCTTTCTTTAAAAAAATATATTCCATTACATAATGACACTATTAATGATGTAACAGAGTACCATCTAGTAAGAATTTATGACGTTTATATATAATATTCTACCCAGCAACAAGCTTATAGCAGACGTTCTATTAAGGTCATAGATTGGATGGGATGGGGGAACAGAAACAAATATCTAAAATACCACAATTTACATACAGTGATGACTGTAGATTTGTGAGCCCTTTTGAATGTTCAATATTTCTGCATAAATATGACCTAAAACATAATTGTTCTGAACAGGTCCTAAAACTATAAAGAGCATCCAACTAAACAAATGACTCACTTATTTGAGGAAATTGATCTGAAGCTATATATTTTGCAGAGTATTATGCACCTTGCTCTTGGAGTTATTTTGGTTACTCAACCATTTCTGAGAAAGGTAAGAATAGCACTGAATTGCTTCCATTTATACACACTCTGTCTGACTGCAGACTTGTAGAATGCAAACTCTTCAGAAATTGTTTTGTAACCTTTTCCAGCCTGGTGAGTACCAATAAATATTTTTCAGATATCCTCAGACATGTTCTTTGTTTGAGCCACGACATATTGCCATGTCCTTGTTTTGTAAAAATTAGACTTTAATAGTGAATACCCAGAATTCTGTTTTTTAAATAAGACAGGACCCCCCCACACACTGTCACACCTAATTATCATCTCACTGATTCTAATTTCACCTTCAAATGAACCAATAATCAACACCTCACTAACTTTAATTATTGTTTCTTCATCCACAATGTATTGGGCACTTACATCTTTTGCAACTTCTTTGTCTGCTTACATCTTTATATCAATCTTTTTTTTTCAAATCAAGATTTTAACAGCTGCAGCATTATCAACAAAATTGTACTGTTTCACCAAAACAGAAAACAATAGTGAGATTAGAAGATGTTTTTCACTACAGGAGTGATTCAAAGAATACTGGAGATATTTATCCCCTATTAACTTAGCCAACCAAAGGAAGTAAAAAGACCAGCAAATCAGTTCCAAGTGGTAATTTAGCATAAATAGCTGTCATATTCCACAAAAATGAGATAATAAATTTAGCTGTACAAATAGCTTTCACTATCTTCAGGTTTTCTGAAAAGATATTATCTAATACAGTGATCAAGTCTGGACATAACAGAGATAAGCAATCTTTGGTCCACTGTGTACAGTGAAAATAAAAAGTCTACACATCTGTTAAAATGCCAGGTATTTGAGAAATAAAAACATTAGACCAAACTAAATCACTTCAGAATTTTTTCCACCTTTAATATAACCTATAAGATGTACAATTCAATAGAAAAAAACCTGAAATATTTTAGGGAGAAAAATAAAAATCTTACAATAATGTGATTGCATAAGTATGTACACCCTCTTATAAGTAGGGATATGGCTGTGTTCAAAATTAATCAATCACAAACTGATATTAAGCAGTAGTCAGTATATACCTGCCATCAATTAAAGTGACTCTGATCAAACCCATATAAAATTCAGTTGTCCTAATTGGATTTTTCTGGTATTTACCCAGTTGCTTCTTACAGCAAAATTCATGGTCTGTAAAGTGCTACAAAGCATCTAATGGATCTCATTGTTGGATGGTGTTGATCAGAGAAGGGTATTAAAAAATTTCCAAGCATTGGCTATACCATGGAACACAGTGAAGACAGTCATCGATGGGTGGAGAAAATATGGCACAACAGTCACATTACCAAGAACTGGATGTCCCTCCAAAACTGATGAACGAACAAGAAGAAAAATTGTCTGAGAGGCTGCCAAGAGATATACAGCAACATTAAAGGAGCTGCAGGAAATTCTGGAAAATATTGATTGTGACTACATGTGAGAACAATCTTCAGTATTTTTCACATGTCTGGGCTGAGGGTTAGGGTGGCAAGAACAAAATCTTTTCTTACAAAGAAAAACATCCAATCCTGACTATATTTACAAACCTACATGAAGTAAAAAATCATGTGTTATGGTCTGATGAAACAAAGGTTGAACCTTTTGGCCATAATTCCAAAACTTATGTATGCTGCAAAAACAACATGTGTGTCACCAAAGGTACACCATAACCGTAATGTAGCATGGTGGTGGCAACATTACACTTTGGGATTGGAAAAGAACTGAATAATTAACTCACCTTTTTCTCAGGATCTACAACTCCTGATGCAGCAACAGAGAGTTCAAGCTCCTTTTCACTATTAAAATAAAAAGGGAGAAACTGACTTTCACTGAGGATTAAGTCACACATTAGCTTGAGATATTTTATTTATCTAAGGTAATTCAGCATAATAATCCAGATCTTTCAGATTCAAGCTGAACAACCAACCCCATTGGGAAAGCTATAGCTTCATCTGCTCAACCCATTGTAATCAGTGCTCTGATACGACAAAAGCCAACAGATTCCTCCTAATGATCCATAGCGAGCCATAGATCCATCATATAAACTAAATCCCTCAATTCAGAAATCCATAGCTGGCCAATACTTCTGTTAGAACTAATAAAAAGGAATTAAAAAGATCAACATGTTCCAAAAGATGTCAGCAGACAGATCTCAAAGGAAAGAAAGACTCAAGAATGTCCAAAACTTACCACAGAAGTTTTTAATCATTAGGCTTATATTTTAGACATTTCCTTCATCTCAACCCAAAACTACTGTAGCTTTTTAAAAAAGCATACACCATTTTACTATAAATTTTGACCAATTTAAAACAACATTCTTATAAAATGTAGAACAAAATATTGAGTCAAATTTCTTTTTGTTATAAAGCAAAGTTACACAAACCAGCACATGAATACCATATTTTTTGCTCCATAAGATGCTCCGGACCATAAGACAATTAGCTTTTGGGGAGGAAAACAAGAAAACAAAGAATTGTTTTGTTTTGGCCACAAAAATCTTGCACGGCTTTGTCTAAACCTTTTAAGACTTATCTTCGGTTGCCTCTTGTAACATGCTGTTATACAGAATAACAGAGCTGGAAGGGATCTTGGAGGTCTTCTAGTCCAACTCTCTGCTCAGGCAGGAAACCCTATAGCATTTCAGACAAATGCTTCTCCCATCTCTTTTTTTAAAAAACAACAGTGTTGGAGAAGGACAGGAGGGAGGGAGGGAGGGAGGGAGGGAGAGAGGTAAGGAAGAGAGGGAGGGAGAAAAGGGAGGGAGGGAGGTAGAATAGCAGAATAACAGAGTTGGAAGGGACTTTGGAGATCTTCTAGTCCAACCCCCTGCTCAGGCAGGAAAAACTATAACATTTCAGCCAAAAGCTCTTGAAGCTACGGAAGAAATTTTCCGTAGGTGAGGTTGTCCCCACAATGGATTTTTTCTCCTAGGACCTGGGTCTATTCAGTTGCTGCTGCCACCTATTGTTGCCACCTATCGATGCTGCTCGCCATCGACCCTCGATGCCACCGTTATCTATTGCCACTGCCACTCGCTGCTGCCTATCAGCGATTGCATCGGCCTCCCGGAATACTGCCAATCAGCTGTCTGTTCCAGGAGGCATGAATCACTGCCGCCTGGAACAGCTGATTGGTGGCGATATTCCGGGAGGCTGATCCAACCACCAATAGGCAGTGGCGGAGATAGGTGGTGGCTATAGGCGGCAGCAACAGGCCATTTGACACTCCTGCCTGTCGCCGCTGCACCAACCCCCTCCCCCCTGCTGCCATGGCCCAGTCTGTGACATAATATTCACTCCATAAGACACACAGACATTTCCACCCACTTTTGGCGGACAAAAAAGTGTGCCTTATGGAGCGAAAAATATGGTACTTGTATTTTGCATTAGACCCTGTTTCATACTTATGAAAATTATTTTCAAAATACTGCAAAAATTTAAAATTCCTATAATTCCTGTGTATATCCAAAGCTGCTACAATCAGATTTGTGAAAGCTCATCCAACTATATTATCTACAAAAGTGTTGCTTTAAAAGCTACATACCGTAGTTATGTATATACTTTATAGAGAATATTCTTTTCCAATATGCAATTCAAAGATTAAAATACTATTCTGACAGAAAAAGAAGTTATACAATTATCATGTATATATATAATTTTATGTAAGAGCTAACACAGATAAATCCTATGTAACGTTAATGATCACATTACTGTATTTGAACTCACACTATTTGAAGTTATCTATGATTAATTGGTTCCAGCTCAATAGAAATAGGCAATTAAAATGTTTAAATATAAAATTTTATGTGTTTGTTAATGAAGTACTGTATAACAGTAAAAGAGGGTAAACCCATCTACAAAATATATGTGCTTATCTTGTATATTCTGTTGTAGTTTTATAAAATTAACCTCTTTTTTCTGAGCTTTCCTTGAGCGGAACCTTCCTTTCCTCCATTTCCCACACAAAATGTTTAACATCTAAACCCCCAGTGGCCCCAAATTCACATTAGCCTTGCACTAACTGAATTCTGGATTGCCTTAAGATGATCAATTTATAATTTGCACCAAATCTGATATTGCACTATTCAAACTAATTGCAATCTACCTGTAAAAATAAAAGTGTTATTACTAATCAGTCATGAAATAATTTTTAACCATCAGTCTTCTATTACCGTCTCTTATTTCTTTGCTGCTCAGCCATTTGCTCTATTAATTCTTGCCTGTATTGTTCTTTTCTTTTCTGAACAAAGTCTCTGTCTTGACTTCCTAAAAAGGAAATAAACACAGAAGCAAATATCTTTCTCTTTAGCCAAAACTATGCCATATTTATTCCTACTTACATAGCTCCATTAACATTGTAACCATAATAAGAAATATCTTTACATCCAAAAACTGAATTACGGCTTATGCACTAGATAACAAACAATAAAATGGTTCTGAACTCCCACTGGAATTAATAATTAAGTGGCACTCTATGCCATTTTTAGTGAACCATTCATATGACTGAAAAATCAGTAATAATAATTTTCAGGGAAATAATAGTACAGCAATTATATCTTACTTAACTAGAAGTCACATCTACATATCTGATCTCTAAAGTCAAACAAGAAAAAATTCAGGAAATCCAATCCCCTGTATGTCAGCCTGCAGGACTGATTTTTTTTTTTAAAATTTCAAATGCATCAACCAATAAAAGTAGTGCAGAATAATGCAATGTTTGATCAGCTTTATCTAAAGTACCTCATATTATTTTTTCGGAGAATGAGAAAGTAGAAGAGACAAGATTATATATTGTAATATTTTTAAAGTATCTAATATTTTAAATTTGTCTATCAGTATAGAGGTTTTCTTGAATATAGTTAAAGAGAGAATGTTGGAAAATATTGGAAGCGTGAGGAAATAAAAGTGAGAAAATTACTGTTTGAATAAGGACAAGTTAGAAGATCTGAGAATGAGGAAAACAATGAACTGGACAGTGAAATACAAGAAATTTTGGACTGGTGAAACCCGAAAATATTTCAGAAATAAGCAACAATTTGCCAGACATCTGTTACATAGAGGTTACATTAGCAGTGGGAGGTATCTATGTGGATGGTGCTCCCACCATGGACAGCTCCTTGAGGAGAAAGAGTTGCTGTTGACATTGACATCAGAGATGAAATGCAGAAAACAGCAGCTGGACTCGTGTATTTGAAATATGTGTATTCTCATTTAAGGTCCAGCAAGTATTCTAACTATGCTAAACGCGGGGAACGAGTCCTCGTAGTTGCAGCCATCACAAAGTCCCCATAGTCACAAAATTCGGGCTCTTGGCAACCAGCTTGTAATGATGATATTGTAGCGTCCCAAAGTCATATGCTCACCATTTATGACATTCACTGCCAGCTTATTGATTTTGCTTGTCAGAAGCAAAGGCAGAGGATCACAAATGGCGATCAGGACACTGATTGTGTGGGATTTGCCTAACAATGCCAGCTGGGATTGCCAGAACTACCATTATAAACTGGTATGGTCACATTCAGTTTACTGAACTTATATAGCACTCCATCTCACTTGCATATAAGTACAGTTCCCTCCTCCTAAATCAGTAGTCCCACCTGAGTCCAAGTGACTGAACTGGTCTCTAACTGCTGTTAATAAATGCCAGGTCTATGTGCAATAATACTCTGTCTGCTCATAAATTGATAAAGGTTGTGAACCTCGTGTGTGTATAATTGAGACATGGCTGCACAATGATAAAGATGGGCTTATCAAAAATCTGGTAAGTTGAGTTTTAGATCCTACAGCTATTGTGATGCCAGGATCAGGAAAAAAACTTTTTTCCCAATAACTAGACTGGGGAATATGTGCATGCAATTGGGCTGTTTTGACAAGCTGAGGCTGCTGCTGGGATACCAACTATCTATCTCCTTGACAATGGCCTCCACATCTCCTGAATCGCAGCTGCTGGCTAGAATTCCTGAGGAGGTTGCTCCAGTGGACCTTTTCCCAATCATAATCCTAATTAGGTCCTTGGTTTAATTAAGAGTTAAGGATAATGAAACAACTGAATAATAATTACATGCAATATCAAAATATTTCAGTATCCCAGTTTTTCAAACATACCAAGTATTAGTCCTGTGGCATATGGAACAGTAGTCTGTACTTGCGCGATAGGAGAATTTCCTTGACTTCTGAAATAAAAGATGAAAAATTGGCCACTGAATCATTTTTTTAAAATATAGAAAGTTTAAGCCAACTTAAAATAGGATTTAATGGTAAATCCTAAAGTATCCAAAATATTATTTAAAGGTATAACTGACAAAGTTGCAAAAGTGTCAAAACAAATGCTGATTAAAATTGTGCTAGTCTCAGGGGCACACACATCATCCAATCATTCTTCCACAGGAAATGAATTGTAATACAGCTAGTCCTCAATTAATGATTTATTCAGCAACCATTTGCAGCTACAACAGCACTGAACAAATGGTACCTACTCCTGGTCCCTGAAGTTATGGCTGTTAGTTAATCACAATACTTTTGAAGGTCTCAGAAGCTTCCCAAGATACATTGCCAAGAGGCACTGTGAGAAGGCAACATGCAATTTGGAGACTCATGTAAATACTGACTTTAAGGCATTCTAATCGTCTTATAAATATTGATACTTAATATTCTGATTTATGATCCTTAGATTTTGGAAAAAATTCTAGGTATCAGAGTGAAATAATCTCAGGAGCACACATTTAAGATTGGTGTTTGTTCATTTTACATTAAAATATATGTATACATTTCCTTCTAGGTTTCTGGAAACTGTACTCAACATTATGAATATGGAGTAAGTATGATACAATAATGTTCTGAATACAAAACAAGGTAGCTGAAGTACAGTGGTATAGAAGAATTGCTAGCTTTAAGATAATTATCTAGGATAGGAAGGGCTAACATGGGACAGCTGAACTCAGGGACAAAGATGCTTACCATCATTCACCTTAAAGTATACTAATAAGGAAAGTAAATTTACCTTTGGGCATGAAAGACCCGCAATGGTTTTTTGTCATAGTCACTTTCATATCGAAACCTGGGATCCATTTCATCATTTATTTCAGGATCATGATCCTCACACTTGTGATGTCTTTGGGAATAGTTATCCGGTTTGCCATCCGGCTTTCCTTGCTTTCGACTGGAAATGTTCAGTTTTTCATCAAGTGTTTTATTCAGTAATGAATCCCCAAAACCAGGTTCAATATCTTGTTTATGTTGTTGGTCTAACAATAATCTTATATTTGATAACCCATCATAAGTATCTGTAGATGTATAAGCATCTTTTTTGCTGGATTCTTCATCTTTTTGAAAAGACACATTTGGAGCATATAATTCTGATTGGATTCTGCTAACAGCAAAATTTTGCTTATGGATATCTGTGTCATTCTGTTAATACAAGACAAAAATTTAAAGACTAAATACAATAAAATTATTTTGGTTTTATTTGTTTCAATTTTAAGTCAGATTTTAATTTTAATTAGCCATTTTCACAAACACTCAAAAAGCAAGAGGAAATGTAATAGCACGTTAAATAACAACAATGAACTGCTTTCAGTATAAGACATGCAATGCAAGATACAAAGTAGAAGAAATCTTATGTTTGGTAATGCCATAATTTTAAAATATTCTGTCAACAAAGCTCAGATTAGCCCCCTGCATTTGTTTGGGCATCAACTTAAACTTTTTATATTTTCCTAGCCATTTAACCTTTCATAAATTTAATCTGATACCTGGTTGAAATGGCTTTATATTTCAGTTTCCCACCACCACCATCACCCATCCACTTTTATGGGGAATATTGTATAATTTTGAGACAGTTGACATGTCATTTGATTTGTATATATATATGAGGTGATAGGTAGTCTAGGTATTTTTAAACTAAATACAAAGAAAAGATATGCCAAAAATATGATCATTACTTTCCCCCCTCTCATTCACATATTTACAAATGGCAAGCAAAAGTAAAAGAGGTTAAAAAGAACGGGTTTATATGATGTCATATAAACATTTTCTGATAAAAATCTAGAAAAACAGCAGCCAATATTATATTGCCTCAACCTATGTTAGTCCACCATTGTCTCATAAGTACACAGAAGTCTATATTTATAAGCTAATGGATTTATATAAAGGAATAGAAAAAAAGATTGTCAATCCCCAATTAATCTTTCTTGCAGCTTAATCATTGGTATCATTCCATTGTTTCCAGTATGATTGCAAAAGAATCCATCTATTACCTCTATTTGTTTCTTCCCTACTCTTCTTAACCTTTCATTCCATTCTTCCTTTTCCCTGAGATACTGATTGTATTCCTTGTTTCTTTCAAGTCTTAACCTGTCCTAGAACAAACATCAGAAATTGCACAGAAGCAGCAAAAGGTTTTAAACCATCGGGACATGATTTTTCTATATATGAAGCAAGATCGCAAAAAAGCTCAGATTTCAATTTTATATGGATGATCTACATGTAATTAAATCAAGGTTCTGAGGTTTATTTAGAATTTCATATTCTAGGGGATCACTATAATGCAAAATGCATTTTGTCAAAGCAAAACAAAGTTTCACTTGAACAAGGAAATCATAATTTGATATTCATTTTTGAAAGTACAACAGCTGCTATTTTTTTTAGCATTAACAATATAAAATCAGAAGGTAGTACTCTAAACATTTTCCCTGAAATTTGACTGTTCGATCATTTATACATAGCAGCAGGAATACAATACTGTAATTAGCTATCCAAACACATGGGATTATCAAAACAAATTATTTTGAAATTGGAAGTTGGTAAAATAATACGTAGACTAGTTTTTTAAAAAATTGGTTTTTAAAAAACCAAAAGAATTTAAACTTAAATCTTACTTTACACCACTCATTGCAACACTAGTTTTTACTGTTAAACTTTTTATTTTCTAATTTGCAAGTTAAAATACATCAAAATATATATTTGCAAATCACAACAGTTCTGCAAATTGTTTAAATTCCCAAGAACTTACCTTAGCTGATCTTCTGTCACAAATAGGAAGAGAAAGTCCCTGAGTATATGGGTCAACTTCACCTGATGTTAAATACCTTTTCTATAAAAAATGAAATAAATATTTATTTAAATCAAATTATCTTTATATGTTGTAGAAATAATTTAAAGCTAATATAAACTGCTAATCAATTTGTATATTCTGTATTGATTATATTTAGGTAATACAGAATTATCAATTTTGCAGTGAAATCAAATACAAGATGGAGCATCAGTACAGATAAGATGATATGAACAGAAAACTATGAATAACATGTGAAAATCAATTTTTTAATGGTGGGACAGCTGCAAAGCCAAGCCAAGCACAAAGACTGATTTTTCACCCAAGACCTTTTAATAGCACATTCAAATAAAGTGAGATATTAATTTGAAGAGTAGCATAATGCAAGTATCATACCTTTCTTTTTGCCTGTGACATACCCTAAAAGTTTGGAAAACAGATTTCATCTTAAAAATATTCTGACAACAATAGTTCTGAATCTTTTTTCCTTCTTTAGACAGACATGTGCAAATTGAAAACAATTTAAAGAAGCTGATTCTTTAAAAGTGCAGTAAATAATACTGTGTTTCCCCAAAAATAAGACCCTGTCTTATATTTTTTTGAACCCTGAAATAAGCACTTGGCCTTATTGTCATGCGCTCAAAAGCCTGATTGGGTTTATTATCAGGGGATGTCTTATTTTGGGGGAAATGGGGTATCTAATATTTTAACTACTTAAATAATTTTTTATTTTTATTTTATTTTATATTAAATTTATAGACCGCCCTTCTCCCTGAGGACTCAAGGCGGTGTACAGCTGGAATTAAAAAATACATAATATAAACAATAAGAACAATTAAAAATAGAATAATAAATTTCAGCTCAAATTAAAAATACCAATCCCCATAAAATTTAAAATAATTAACCACTTCTAAAAACATTTTCAATGTTTTGGAAAACTATCACTGGAAATTCTTCTATACATATTGGGATTATTATCTTTACTACCATATCTTCACACAAAGACAAGCACATACTGAAAATTCAGCACAAAAGGATTTAAAACATCTGTAAGTAGATTTTTTAAAAACTAGTTGTTAACCAAGAACTAGTTGTTTTTTCTGCCATTACCTTATGAACTATCATATATATATGATATTAGATATGATGTAAAACATAATTTTCTGCTAATTCATCTTTTGATGTTAATGTTAATTATATACTAAAGTTATTTTTCTATTTCTCTAATCCAAATTAATCTCACTTTTTTGTACTGAACATATAAATATTCTTCTGGGGTTTTTTTCAACTGCCTCTATTTTTCAGACATTATCTTCTCTTGTTCCCTTCTATTTCCAGCTGCTTCTTCAATATTTTTATCTTCCATTTATCTATAAGTAAAATCCCTCTAACATATTTAATTTAGATAGATATATCACTCAGTCCGTTTTCATTTGTCTGAATAATGCTGATTGGCCTGCAGTTCCTTAAATATTGTCAAATAACACATCACAGCAATGTTAACTAAACATACATGAAAATTTGAGGGAGAGGTTCCTTCTACTTCTGGTGTCGGTAAATAAAATATTTAAAATATTTAAAAGTTAGGGTCATGTTTCATATACACCAAAAATATACCCAAACATAACTACCACCAGCAATGTTTTTAAAAGTCTTACATATAGTGATTGGTTGTTTAACAGCCATTTGCAGTTGGGCCAGCCATGGTGCTTTAAGGTTCATAAAGCACATCCAGACATAATAAAAGGTTACACTGCCCTCAACATGCCTGCATTTTTCCAAGCGACCTGTGATCATGTGATCACCATTTGAATCTTCTTTGCAGGTTCTTGGGAAGCTTGTAGGGAAGGTTGTAAGTGAGGATTTGAGGTCCATTCCACCAGAAATTTCCTCTAGTCCCTCAGCTGGAAAAGGGAAACATCCATCCATTGAAGGAATGGACCTCAATCTGGCAAAAATGCTAGCAAAGCCAGCATTCTGAAAGGCTCTGCAACATTCTGACAGGCTCAGCATTTCAGTCCACCTCTTTCACTAGTATTCTTCTCCTTTCTGGAGGAGAAAATGCTAAAGGCTCTGTGTCTCAGCATTTCTCTGAAGGACAAAAAATCAAGTTTCAGAACATGCAGATGAGAAAGGTTGCTAGTGAGAGCTGGAATTCCGAGGGGAAAATGTTATAAGCCCCTGATCAGCCTCAGCATTCTGAAACAGTGAGGCTCCAAGCCTTTCAGAATGCAAGATTCACTAGGGTTTCCTCTCCAGAGGAGAAAATACTAGCAAATGAATCATTTTCACAGTGGTTTGGAAGGCTATTTTATGGGTTACAATACAATGTACCATAAACTCATATAAAATATAGGCTTACAGTACACATTAGCCTAAAATGTGTTGGGCTACTTGTTGATTAAATTAAACTAAGTATTCATCTGTTCAAAATACAATTTCTCCCTTTCATCTTCCAACCAAACTCCTTTCAAAGCAGTTTCCAATCATTTTTTTAATCTTTTATTTATTTTATTTATACAACGTACAAAAATTCAATTTCCATCGAACAGTGTGTGATCTGAGTACATTGTTTTAAGCGGTCATAATCCACATATTTGTTATAGTATTCTTCACAATAATATTGATAATATAATAGCAGTAATAACATTTATCTTCTTTAACAACTCTCAGCTTTAACATTTCCTCTTTTTATATCTCTTATTTATTGACATAGATATTTTATATGGTACCTAATCTACATGATGCTACATAGCAACAAATTTTAGAAATTAATGTGTTCAGTTCTTAGGAAATTTAGTTTTAATGTATTTTTGTTTCACAAACCAGCACTTAAGTTTTAATAAGATAGTTTCTTACTTGTGAAAGGTATTGCCTGTAGTCCTGTCGAAGTTCTTCCTTTAGTTTGTGTTTTTTATGTTCATAATCCTCCCCCAGAGGCAAGCTTAAGCCATAGTCTACAAAATACAAGGCATTTCTTATCAATGATCCGTGCAAACAATATTCCAGAGTAACAAACTTCAGAATTTATTCAAATAAAGGTAATTTAATATTTCTATTACCCTATAAAGGAAACTCAATTGAAAAAGTTCCAGTTTTAAAAATTATGATCAGGAATTTAAAATGCACTCTTACTACAATGTGTTCTTAAGGATATAAACATAGCCTTTAAACATTTTAAAACAGGAAAGAAGATCAATAAGAGCTTCTTGAGCAATACAGTACTGTATATAACCATCATGTAGGCTTACATCACTGTGAAGATGTATCTGACACAATTTCCAAGCTATATCCAACATGTATGGAGAATTAGTGCTTTAGAGGGAGACCACAGCTGTGATATAAGGATATCTGCAAGAGTGATCTAAGAGCCTTGGGAATGGACATTAATGACTGGAAAACCTTGACCTCTGATCGTTCAGCTTGGAGGCCTTCTCCAATCTGAAGAGACACTTGTTGGCAGGCTGAGACAGAGGCAGTACCGGAACCAGCAAAATCTGGGGGCTGGGCAGGGGACAGAATGTATCTCCCCTCAGTGTGGAAGGGATTGCCACTCTTGAATTGGCCTTTTTAGTCACACCAGATGCTGTTTTAGGACCTCTTTCCAGAGCACAATACCATAGTCTTTTGAGACTGAAGGTTGCCAATGAAAGATCCAACATGTGTATTTTCTACAGTGTGTTCAGAAACCTTTTTAATCATTGTAGATATAAAGGATCTTCAGTCAACTAATTTTTTGGATTACAAAATTGAAATAGAATATAATGACTGGAAGCAATAAAGTTCCAATGCAATACAATTCCAAGGGTCACCTTATTCCTCCAGTGCCCTTGCACATATTCTACAGAATGGATTGCAACTCAGCAGCAAAACACATACCTTGTAAAAAGTTCTATGCTCAATCTCTGCCAGAATTTGATGTGAAATATCTGTGCCAAATATCCCGCTGACCTGGTACAATTCTTTTTATCAACTACCAGTTGCAAAGAGAGTTGAGCCATGTTGGTAGTATGGGTCAGGTAATTATCACTGAAACTAAATGTCGATGGAGATTCTCGGTCATCCAAGTGTGGTTGTCCCAAAAGTGCTTTTTTCCAAAAGGCAACTGTACTTCATTTTTTTTCCTTAAAGAAGTTCGCTTCTCATTCAAGAAGCTTCTTCAGATCAAACTGAAAAAGCTTCTTGGATGAGAAGCAAAACGTCTTCAAGCAAAAAACGAAGACCAGTTGCCTTTTGGAAAAAAGCACTTTTGGGACATCACTGAAACTAGTAACCAATTTGCATCTGTTACAAGCAACTGGGCTGAAGGAATTAATAAATACCTAGTGCATCTAGCTCTTTTTTTTTCTTCTGTTCAATTTTGTCCGATTCTTGGAGAGTGCCTGGAGCCAGTCCCTGCAGTTTTCTTGGCAAGATTTTTCACAAGTGGTTTGCTACTGCTTCCTTCCTAAGGCTAAGATAAACTGGCCCAGGGTCATCCAGTTGGCTTAGGGCCTAATGCAGAACTCATGGTCTCCTAATTTCTAACCTGATGAATTAACCACTATAGCAAACTGGCTCTCTGTTTAGATATTCAAAATACCAATTTCTCCTATTTTGTTTAGATTTTCTTCTCCAAAAGGAATCAGAAAAATAAACATATTTTGGTCAAGTCATCCAGCTGGCTTTAAGAATAGATTCCATGTAATCCAGCTATTTAAATAAAAAAAGAAAAGCCACAATTAACAAGAGCAAACTCTAATAACAGAACCTCAGATGTAAAGCTATGGAACTAGTCATAAAGACAATCTGCATCTGTTGGATTTATATAGCTGCCAATCTCACACTGTGATTCTGGGCAGCATTCAGAAAGCAACTGGTTAAAACAATTAAAACATTAAAAACTTTTAAACATAAATAGAAATAAACATTGTGTATGTTTACATAATTAAATAGATTACACTCCTTTAGCTCCATTAAACTTAGTGGATCTGTCTTGCACATCAGTATGAGTTTGATTAGACTTTATAATGTCAATGATGAGTAATATTTTTAAGAAGCAAAGAAACTTTTCTGGTATAAAAAAGTACGAGGGAATAAGATGTTTATCAGTTTAATATGACAGGAAAATACAGAGTATTTCCAAGGTCACACAACATTTAAACTTAGGCACGTTGGGAATGAGCTATAGCTTATTAAAAAAAATATACAACTGAGACTATTTATTTGGGAGGTTGCTTGAACTTCATAATGCATTATATACCATGATAAGCATATAACATAACAGCAGCTTATGAGCATTGGCCCTCTATGACATCATGGAAATATTTTTAACAAGGATAACTATAAGAGATCCCTACAGCTTACTGGAAAGCAGTTAGCTAAATACACTTTTCTGAATACATTGGTTTCTTTTCAATGGCAGTTGGATTTCCACAATCAATTGCTTGGTAATACTATATATACAAATATCTTCCTAAATACTAATGGCCTCTTTTGTACTATTATCAATATATTGCAACTATGGAGCATATCTTAATGACCAATATTATATGTATTAGTTAATTTAACCTGACAGCTACAGTCCTGTTTTGGTAAATAAAATATGCTAAATTTTATATGCTAAATAGGTTAATAAGAGGTTTATAGTACACAGGTACAGCAATAGCTATTACTACACAAAAAGGGAACTTTCGTTGATATATATTTTTTCAAATAATAATGCAACCAGGGAAAATGTTCACTAAATTATCCTTATTTATGAAATTTCCAAATTCATCAAGCTTGTAACAGCTAGTATGTTAGACTACAGCTAGTTTGTCTGAACAAGGTGATTTTTACCTTCTAAGATCAAAACATTTACAATCAAAATCCAAATATGGAACACATACTCTTTTTGGTGCTGTCATGGTGTTTTCCCAGGAGGCCTCTGAGGGTAAACTACATTTAATTGTTATTTCAGGTCACTTCTAGTGATGTCATTTTTACCACTGCCAGACTACTGACAACACCAAATACTTTTAAGCATACATATGTTCAGCAGTGGTAAATTGCAAAAGTAAGTGTGTATTTGTGATCTTTTGATATAGAAAAGAGAACAGTTCATATATGTATTCTTCCTGATCCTTTAAATTATCAAAGTTTTTTAAGGAGAAGAAGTAAACAAGAGAATTGTTCTGATTTTAATTAAACACCAAACAGAAGTTTTATCATGAATACTGTATCAACAGATGGACATTCCATATGAACTTTGTTTCAATATGCTAAAATGTAAGAATGTACACATTTTCTGGCAAAGAGAAAGGGCTGGATGAAGAGGGATAGAAATGGCAGAGCAAAAAAGTGGTATTAGATGAAAAATTAACAGGCTCTTTTCCCAACCACTGTTTTATTAAGAAATCCAGCCTCTTCCATTTAATTTTTTGTCACTTTTTTTTCTTCTCCAATTTTGTTACATAAATTATATAAATAAAATGTAATTAATATAATATAATCAATATTCCTCTCATTTGTATTAAAATTAATGATTATTAAATTGGAAAAGACAGGGTAGATAAAAGGGAAAGAACTTTTGGACAACTTGTTTCTTGATTTTAATCCATGTGCAAAAACATCATATGCGATTATTTTGACCTGGCAGCAAATTTTAGCCTATTTTCCTAGATGTTTTTGTATTCATGAAACAAACTTTGGACAAGTATTATTTATCTAGAATTTTTAATTTCTGAAATATATATAGATTTTTGCTTTAACATTCTGCCAGATAAACCAGCATTTTATCATTTTATCAGATGATGAACTGAAATTGAGAGAAACAGTAATTTGTAAATAGCCATACTTAGTGAATCCAAGAATGTCGATATGAGCAGAAAACTCCACAATCCATGCCATTGAATATTCATTGACATAATTGCTTGCTACATGGAGCATGTATATATGTTATGAGTCTAAGTACCAACTACAGGCAGTCCTCCACTTACAACAGTTCATTTAGTGATTATTTGAAATTACAACAGCACTGAAAAAAGTGACTTATGACCATCTTTCACACTTATAACCATTGCGGTATCCCCATGTTCATGTGATCAAAATTCAAACACTTGGCAACTAACTCGTGTTTATGATGGTTGCAGTGTCCAAGGGTCATGGAATCACTGTTTGCAACTTTTTCACAAGCAAAATCAATGGGGAAGCCAGATTCACATAACAACCATTTTACTAGCTTAACAACTGCAGTGATTCACCTAACAGCTGTGGAAAGAAAAGTTGTAAAATGGAGCAAAATTCACTTAACAAATTTCTCACTCAGTAACAGAAATTCTGGGGTCAATTATGGTCATAAGTTGAGAACTATCTGTATTAGACCATTTTCTAAACCTGGTTTTAGACAAACAGCAGCTACTGTTTTTCCTTCTAAAGAACTGCAAGGAAAATGTATGTAGGTTCTATGTACCTAAAGTACATTACTAATTTGTCAGAAAACAAAATATAAAATTCATTACTAAGCATCCTATACATTGAAATCAGCCTGCATTTTGAGGAGGAGAAGTTGCTAAGCTAAGATTAACATACAACTATAGTAGCACTTCTTTTTACAAAATGAGCTTAAATATTTTTTGTGAGCTACTTTGTTGGTATTAATATCTATTCCAATTTCAAAATTACATTCTTTCTGAAAGATGGACAAATTCAAAATTTAAAGCCACAGTTTACTTTAACATTCATTCTAAAAATATGTATTTTCCATATTTACTTTGTAATTAATTTAGTACAGGTTTCCAAAATAATTCCTGTAATAATCTCAAATGTCATTCACAAGAAAAAAAATTCATCACAAATGGCAGTTACAAAAAATAGCATATAGCAGAATAAATTAAATTTAAACAGAAGAAAGGCACATGTATAGGGAACTGCTGTTGCTAAGTAACAACTAACCCTCTGTGATAATATCTATCACTAAGCCCAGGTTGAAAAAGAATCTGGAGCATATATAGACAAAAATTGAAGTACCCCAAAGAATATGGTAAAATGAAGCACATAGAGATGGCCAAAAGTAGCAAATAAACCTGGAAAAATTGAACTGCTTGACTTAACTGGCAGACCTGCAGTTGTAAATCATCATTTTAAAAGGTCTTGCCCAGCTCTCATAATATTAAAGCCACAGTTCATATACCATAGTATATTGTAGAGTTATTTTTTATTTATCTTTTATTTGTTTTACAGAATTCATATTCTGCTTAAACCCAGAAATTTGGAATAAAATGTAAATTTCCAGGTATCTCTATAGGACAGGCAGGATCATGTTAGTAAGTCATGTTAATACCTTCCTGATAAAACCTAGAAATACTTTATAGGGCCTTCTAGGTAATAATGAGCATGCTAAATTGAAAACAGAAGTCCAGTGCAGTGACCCCCAAAAGATATTTTCTCTAATAACAGTCTAGCTTCAAGAATCAGAATCAAATGCAGCCTCTGAATCATTTTTAAAGCAATGCCATGTGCAATTTTACTGTATGATGATCAAGTCTGTGTTACCATTGCCAAGCCTCCCTTGCTATAGTTTCCATTGCTATTCCAGATGGAGCCGTACGTAGACCGACATAGACCTGTTCTTTTGGGGGACCCTATCTTCATCTTAGAGCAGCCACTGAAACCAATATTTCTGTCAAGATGTTTACAAACTACAAACACTTCCATCTTGCTACAGCCTAATCTGAACATTCAATCCCTTAAAACTCTGACCTGAAGTGGCAATATACGGCTAAATATCATCAGTATACTAAGGATATTTTACTCCAAAGAATAAATGATTAGCAGTTGCAGACAGGCATTAATTAACATGGGAAGGATAAACAAGTCCTGCAGTCTCATATTGAACCAACTGCTCTTCCTGCAATGACTGCAGACTGGAACAAACTACTTGATAAGATTGGAACAGGGTACATAGTGGCCTTTTTAAAAACCAAGTGACATCACACCTTCCCTCAAAAAATGGCATTAACCATCTTGCACCGCATGAAGTATGACATGCCATTCTGGCTTATCACCACACCATATTTGAAAATTTAGCTTAAAAATTTTGAACCTATAACATAACAGGGATACTAGGATAAATTCAACCTTTAGATCAATGTAATTATTTCCCAATGACTGCAACACAATAACCATTAGAAAAAAATAATACCATGCAAAGCAATATGTTGACTATTCGGTGGGATGTTTTCTTTAGCCATGGAGATTAACAATTCACTAGCCTTTGAAAGTTTCTCTGCACTTTTATTCTGAAAAAGAAAAAATGATAAGGTACAACTAACAAATGTACGCAAAGTATAAAAAGTGCTATTTGGAGTAAGAAAAAGCATAAAAACCATAGAACTAGCTTTCGGGTGAAGCTAGTTCCCCCACCTTTCCAAGTTTTGGTTTGATAGCTAGGGTTAATGGAGAAGTGGGGAAAACAAGTTCAGTCATTCTCATATTTTTGAAAAGAAGATTGATCTAATAGAGCAAGATAGTCCTGTTTTCTTGATATATCAGGTCCCCCACCCAAATGCATTAACAATTTAAGCTTTTGAACTGCATAATTTTGAATCATAAGAAGAGGTAGTCAGCTAACTGTATAGAAAAGAGGAGTATGTATATTATATATTGTTCCTCCCCTCTGTGAAGTTTGTAGGTATGATGGTCTAATATGGATTAAATAACCATTTATATAATAATTTGGACAGAAAGATCTGTAAGAGTCTTTAACCTGAACTACAGACCAGAATTAAAGGAACAGGATTGTGTTAATTTATTTGTTTTAAAATAAAATCTTACCTGCATCTCCATGTATGGGGGATCATTTTCAAGTTTTGCCTTGTCCTGTAACAACCTGGCTTTGTGGTCTTCAAGGAACTTGTCTAGATTCTCAGCCATCATTGTTTACTTCTGGAAATGATAATCTAACTGAATATAGTATCTAATGGATAAATAAAAGAAACACTATTTTATTAGATGCCTAAATTTGCTTAATCAATATACAGTCTGTTTGGTTTTTTCAATCCCATAGTAATTTGAAAGAAACTCCTTAAACCCCTCTTTAACTCCTTTTGGACAGAGAGGATTGCTGGTTTGCAAGAGGGGTTAAAGAGGCCATTTATGTCAGAATTGAATAGCCCTCTCTCAACAGACAGGGAGGGATACAATATCATCTATCTCCAATCTACAACACAGTCCTTTCAACAGTTCCAATTGGCCAAGAAGACCAATTTGCACCACTCAGGTGACCCTGATGACACAGATAAAGCTCCAGGTGACCTTAATGACCTGCTAAAAGAATGCAAGTGACCAGCTGTCTGCAAGGTATAAATCCTTCCAGTCCCCAACATCTAGTCAGAGCTGAAGAAGCTTCTTGGATGAGAAGCGAAATGTCTTCAAAGAAAAACCAGAAAGTCCAGTTGCCTCTTGAAAATAAAAGCACCTTTGGTGCTACCAAGTCTGGGGTTCTCAAATTGTGGGTTGCAATCTCCAGAGGTCACAAGTTATTTAGAAGAATTGCATTTTTTAAAAAAATGCTGATCAAGTTTGTGCAAACAAAGTGGAAGTGCTTTAAAACTTGTTCGTGCTGTCTGGACACACCTACTGTGGGTCTGTTCATATAAAATATGGAGTAAATCTAAAGCAAATTTTAAGAGAGGGCTAGGCTTAAAGAGGTCTACCTTCTGTCAGAGCTATCTGCCAATCACAATAGTTTTCTTTTTTTTGTTTTATTCATAAAACAAAGATGTATTATTTTAGAAGATCACACGACTGCGCACTTTGAGATAACCCCTATATTTACATAAGACACCTAATCAAAACATGAAGTAAAATTAGTTTATTATGATGCATTCTTGACAAATTCATAAGGATTTTACTAAATATCCCACTGTTTTCAGTAAATTTGTAGATTAACTACTGGGTGATCTCCTCTAGAGTCTTTCAAGCAATGGATTGCTGAATGATATGTAGCTTCCTAAGGGTAATATTTTCCTTTCTCTAGTACTGTACTCTCATATTTTATCCATTTTCCAGAATTTTTCAAAGATAGTGGAGAGAGGTTTGCTTCATCAACAAAGTTCCCTCACTTCATAAACTCTCTTATGTTATTTTTCTTCTTTAAAACGATGGCTCAAACATCACATAAAAGTGGCCTATCCAACTTCTCTAAGTACAAATGTACAAATATTCCTTCAAAATGTTTTGATGAAGCCACAGGACCATGTGATGAGAGCGGCAGAGACACCCCCCCCCCCCAAAAAAAAACAGTATTTCCAATTGCAGCTGCCATATTATGGGAGTGTTTCCCTTTCAAGGCTGGGTTAATAAATTAACTGTTAGCCTTCGGGAAATGAAGAATGGATTTCCGCAAAAGAGAACATTTGTTGGAGAATGAATCACCACACTATGTTTGCATTTTTTTCCCCCATTTGCATTAACTTGTATTTTTACACCTGATTTTTACATCATTCTGATGGCATCTTATGGCTAAATCTTTTATAGTTTCATGACGTCAATCGCTAGGATAAGATTCCAGCAGCCAAGAGCCACACTAAGCAGATAACCAGAAGTTACGGATATCCGAAACATCTTCTCAATCCAGAGAAAACGACACCGAACAAAGCGAGCCGCTCGCAGTTGAGACAGAAGCGCAAAAAAAAGCAGCTTGAAGTTTCCGCCAGCCCTGTCGCTTTAAGAAGCCGGACGGCGTTGTTAGGCAACCGAAGTACAACAAAACCTGCGGCCTCCGAGGAGCTTTGGCGAAAGCCGACCGGCCACGCAGCGACTCCATAAGCGCCCGACTTTCTGAGGCGAACATCTGGATTTAAAAGGACAATTCTACGGCCAACCTCGCCCAACCCCTGACCCTTCTGCCAGCCTTTTCCAAACCCCTGCGAGATATACAAGGGAGCTCCCTTCACCCCGGCCCCCCTGCTTGCCGCTTCGGGTCCATTTTTAAACCTTCCCCACGGGGGGGGGGGACGGGGGGGGGACGGGGAAGGGGGGAGGAAAGAAGAAACGAGCTTTCTCGGCGCGCGCTTGTACCGGACTAGTCCTAGTCCGCATGAGCCTCCTTTGGGGTTGCAGCGACCAATCCTTCGGAACCGTCGTTGCCCGAAGCTCACCTCCCCTGCCGCTCGCTCCGAAAAAAGGCCCAGGCGCCGGCGGGTGGGCTAGCAGCGGCTCCCGCCGATTTTCCTCAGTCTCAACCGAAGCTTCTCACAGCGCTCCGCCTTCTCGGGGAGGAACCGAAAAAAGGGGGTGGAGGGGGGTGGAAATAGGCTGCGTACCAACGGGCGGCCTCTGCTGCCTGGAGTCAAAAGCGCATCCGGATTTGTGAGAGAACCTGTTGGCCCTGTGCTGCGTTGTGGAAATGATAAAGTCTTTTGGGCAGCCTTTAATCCGTTTGCAGCTGTCTGGCGCTCCTCTGTGCAAGCTCAGAAACCTCCTTGCCAACAGGCATAACAGAGACTCCAACACTTTTTTTTTTTTTGGACTGTAGGAAGTTAGCACCCACCCCTTTCCTGGAAGAATGAAATATTTTGGGAAATATTAAAAAGGCAGAATATTATGTTTCCCTGGATGAGAAATGGAGAAGCATGTTTTAAAGACAAAGCAGCTCCCACCTTCCTGCCCCCACCCTTTTGTTAATGGGCCAGAGGCAGAAACCCAATCTTTGTCAATGAACCTCATCTGCAAGACAATGGGACCCATCTAACACAGAAACTCACCACATGGCACCTGGGAAGATTACATCAGCCAGCAGGGCTAGCTAAAAACCCCACCCCCTGAAAGTCTGACAACCAATCAGGATACTCTTTCTGGGCCCCAGGAAGTTCAAAGCCAGAGAGAGCATAAAACTCAGAGACTCGCTGTATCTGCCCTTTTCTGTTCAGGAACTCAAGCCATGTGATCCTGTCCACCATTAAATCATCTTTCCAAGCAGTCTCCATGTTTCCAGTGTCTTTTTCCCCACTTGGAGCAGAACCCAGAAGGATATTCTTCCTACAGGACCATCGAGTCAATCTTGACTTCTGGGGACTGCCTGGATGAGTCCCTGCAGTTTTCTTGGCAAAACTTCAGAAATGGTTTATCATGACACTTTTTAGACTACATCAAAGTGAACCCCCCCCCACCCCCAGTTTTTCTGGACACTTCATTAGCTAAGGACTTTGAGAAGGGGAGCGGCTGATGTTCAGTCTGACATCTCAAAAGTGCTGCAATGATGTGACAGTGAACTGCAAGTGTGCAGTGTAGATTCTGATCAGCTGCTGAGATCTTTCAAAGTTGTAACCAGCTGGTCTGAAGAAATATATTGATTTTGTTAACAGACCTAAATAAAAGCAAACAGGTTCCTTGGTAAGCAGCTGAAAGCCATGTATGAGAGCGTCCAGGTTTTTTTTTAACCTTAAAATAAATGTGTGAATACAATCACTAACTACAGTAGTTGCAAGGATGGGATAGACATGAAAACCTTAGTCAAAATATGACAGTTATTGTAAAAAGTTGCTAGTTTATTATATCAAAAAGGCTAAGATATTTTGATCACTATTACAAAAACCAAAGCTAAATAATTATCTGGGATAAGGATCAGAAATATTTTAGAGGAAAATAACTGGAAACATTCTGTTAATGCTATGGTCCAAGTTCACTCCATAGGTGGTAACTAATGCACAAATTCCTATCCAGCCATGGCCAAGAATTCTTCAATTCCCAACGTATATGGAGGGCACCAACTTAGGGAAGATCCTTGTCTCATTTAGCTATCAATATATCTAAAATGCATAACAATTACTAAATCACATTTGCCTCAGCTTTTCAATGATGTAAACTTTCAAAGTCTGTTCTGCACGTGTCCTTTCTTCACAGAGATGCAGTCATCATCCATAGTCCATATTTAAATACAATGGAGAAAGGCTGCCAGCAGCACACAGAGATCTCTTAGATCTGTGTTTCTCCAACTCAGCAATTTGAACTTCAAGTGCCAATATTCCTGGGAAATAGCATACTTGTTGGGGAATCCTGGGAATTGAAGTCCATACATATTAAAATTGCTGAGACTCAGAAACACCGTCTTGGATGGCCTGGGGCTCTCTGGCGCGCGGAGTAAACCAACAGTCAGGCTCTTGGGAGACTAATCCCATCACTTGCCATTAGGGGGCAAGCTGGAGGCTTCGCGGAGCGGGCGGAACCATTCGCTAGGAACGACTGTTCTCCCCTGACTTCCGGTTTGCGCTGTCCGACAGAGGACCGGGGGGTTCCTCCTTCCCGAGGCGGTTCACCGGGAAGCAGAGCCTGCTTTGGCTCGGCCTGACAAGCCGGCGAAATGGCGACTGCCGGCCCTTCGGGGAGCGGGATGGCCCAGAAGACGTGGGAGCTGGCTAACAACATGCAGGAGGCACAAAGCATCGACGAGATATACAAGTATGACCGCAAGCAGCAGCAGGAGATCCTGGCGGCCAAGCCATGGACCAAAGAGTAAGTGGGTGTCTGGGCGACAGGGAAAACCGCCGCTGCCTCTACGTTCCTCGTTCTCTGCCTTGGTTCAGAGAGTTCTGCCGGCTGCCGAGGTCGCTGCCGGGTCCCTTGGCCAGGAAAAGGGGCCGATGCAGCAGCGATGGTGCACTTGCCTCAGAGGTAGCCTGATGCAAGGCGGATCTGGAGAGAATGGGGAGATCCCAAAACGCGGGACCAAGGAGAGATTGCATTTCTCAGGGCAAGTGACCAGCTGGATAATAGGGGTGAAGGATTTAAATTTAAGAAGAGATAGAAGTGTGGGTTTTGCAGATCTTAGGGAAGTAGAAATAATGGGGAATTATTAAATTAGAAACAGTAAAAACGTGGATAATAAAAAGTTATTTATTTCATAGCCAGGGCATTGCCAGCTCGACATCACTCCTATCGGGGCCACCTGTATTGGCCAAGTGCTAAGGCAGGACTTCCCTCAGACCCTCCCTCACTCTCATTATAATCCTTCCTTCCTTCTCTTCTTTTTCCTTCTTCCTTCATTCTCCTTTCGTCTTCCCCTTTTTCCTTATTTTTCCATCCTTGTTCTCTTCCCATCTTCCCTTCTTTTTCTTTGCCTTTCCTCTTTCCCTTTCTCCTTTCCTGTCCCTTCTTGCATGCTCAAATGCAAAACGAGAAACATTTCTCCTTTTGTTTTTAGTTTGTTTTGCTAGCTCTCTGCCAGCGAAAACGGAGCTTGGGGTGGCACATGCAGCCCTTCTGGGCCCCATTTTTGGCTGGGACGGCCCCCTGCAGCCCTCTGCCAGCAAAAATGATGCAGACCCCCCAAGCTCCATTTTTGCTGGCAGAAGGCTACAGGAGGCCATCATGGCCAAAAACTGAGCCCTGGAGGGCCTTGCGCAGCCCTCCTATACTCTGTTTTTGCTGGCAGAGGTACCTTGGGCCAGTCCTTTGCTGTTTCCAGGGGAGCCCTGCGGGCCAGATCTAAAAACCCTATGGGCTAGTTCTGGCCGGTGGCCTTGAGTTTGAGACCCCTGATCTAAGCAGATAGTGAGTTAAATAATCCATAGTCAGTCAATTAATGTCTTTATTAGGACTATATAAATACCCCAAAAATAGTTTGTCTTGGGCTCATCACCCAAAATATTAGAAAGGGAATATTTTTATGTAATGGTGAAAAATATTTGTGTGTGGTGAAAACATGATTTTTTGTAATGGTGAAAACATGAATTTTGTGTAGTAACAATCTTATGAAGACCTGAAAGAGAAAGGCTTATATGTACACTAGACAAAGTTTTAGTAGATGTCATTCTATTGTATGCCAAATTTCAGGTTACACCAAGAGCTGTTGGAGCAAACAAATATACTGTAACTGATTCCCTGTTTTTTGGTAGATAGATTCTCATCTTAAGTCTTAAGTGCCATCTTATGGTGTTGGATATTTATCATGTTTATAATTTCAGAATTGTCCATTTTTCTTTCCTGAGTGTCTACCTCCAGTTACACTTTTTGTAGCATCTCAATTATCAAAACATTTAAGATACTTTTGATATTTCAAAAACTTTAGTATATTTTTGTTCTCTTAAACCTTAATGTAGATTTTTATATTTTTTTTATGACCTAAAAATAGCCTAGTGATTTTATGTCTGAGCCATTATGCTTAAATAATGTATGTGTATTTTTCCTGTTTTCCTTTCTATAATAATTTAGTTGCATTATAAAGATATTTGGTCTTTCCCTTCCAGCCACCATTATTTCAAGTACTGCAAGATCTCTGCTTTGGCTCTTCTGAAGATGGTCATGCATGCTAGATCAGGAGGCAACTTGGAAGTGATGGGCTTAATGCTTGGAAAAGTAGATGGCGAAACGATGATCATAATGGACAGTTTTGCTTTACCAGTGGAAGGCACTGAAACCAGAGTTAATGCTCAGGCTGCTGCATATGAATATATGGCTGCATATATTGAAAATGCAAAGCAGGTAAAACAAGAAGATAAGCTTCTATTTTAGCAATTTAACATTAACTAAAATTATCAGAATTCAGTTGTGGATCCAGAGAAACTTAGATAATAATATTTAAATTGAGTATGCTTTGCCCTTGAGCTCAAGTGAGATGAACTTGATTTTACAATGATCACTTTTTGCTGTGGTCATTAAGCAAATCACCACAGGCAGCCGTTAAACCAATAATGCTGTAGTTAAATGAATCCGCCTTCCCCCACTGACTTTGCTTGTCAGAAACCCTCTAGAAAGGGTTGAAGATGTTCATCATGTGAAGCCAGGATGCTGCAAAGATTGTAAATAAATGCTGATTGCCAAGCAGCAAAATTTCTGTTCACTGCACCACGAAGACACTGTAACAGTCATATAATTGGTCATAAGTCACTTTTTTCAGTGTTGTCATAACGTTGAATGGTTATTACTCAATGGTTAAGTTGAGGGCTACCTGTATATTCACAATATACCGCATTGTGATTCTGAATATTCTGTGTAAATAAAATCTGCAGTTTGCTAACAATCCCCAAAAATGGAGTGCTTATATTAATTAATTGTCTTTTGAACAATGTGCTTTCTTTCCTCTCCCTTCTTGTGGTTTTGGTTAGGTTGGTCGTCTAGAAAATGCAATAGGCTGGTATCATAGCCATCCTGGCTATGGTTGTTGGCTTTCAGGAATTGATGTCAGTACACAGATGCTTAATCAACAATTTCAAGAACCCTTTGTAGCTGTGGTTGTGAGTATAATATTAGAATTTGTGAACTAAGCATTAAAGTACGCCTGAGAGCCAATTTCTGCAGTATTGTGTGACCAGGGGTTTTGTTTTGTTTTTGCTACTTGCTTATGTGCTCGTCTGAATGCTATTTAAAAAATTAAGTGCAGCCTTTCAAGTTAAATTAGTATAAGAACTAGAAACTTCAAACTGATTGTATGCAGTTTAGTACAGTGTTTTTAAAATTACTAATGCTGGAAGAATATGTCTATTTGTGTGTAGTTTAAACCAGGCATTAGAGTCCATATTTGCATATCATATATGTACTCACATGCCAGCTTAGCAGGAGAACAGCAAGTATAAAAAGAGATGGGAAGTCCCTAAAATAATTCATGTACGATTGCATAATAAAATCATACATTTTACATAATAATATTTAACTGCTTTTTAGGAATGTATTGTATATGTTAACTCTGAATACATTTTACAGATTGATCCAACAAGGACAATTTCTGCAGGAAAAGTAAATCTTGGAGCTTTTAGGACATATCCTAAGGTAACAACACTATAACCAAAGTTATATAACATAAAATTGGAATTAACTAAAGAAATGACGTTTTGCTTGGATGTAGTTCATAATAAGAAATTGTGGTTATTCTCAGGCTTCCAAAAATATAGCGTTATATAGCAGGAGGAGATAATTACATAGAATACTGTATTTTCATTGCATAGAATATTTTCACAGGATAATCTGTGATCCCAATACATGTCAGTGGTATGTGAATAGTGAGACAATCATAGCTGAAAGTGACCATTCTCTGTTCTTGGCTTTTTCTGTTGAGATTATCTAGTCTGATTTAGGAAATTCAGTCCTTTTAAATTTTACATAGGGGACACAAAGATGTCTTCCTTAGAGAAAAGACAGATTGAACAAGCTGATAGGAAATGTACCTTATGAATTTAGGATTTCCTGTGTTAAAAGTATGTCTCTTTAGGCTTTTCAGAGGCATATGGTTTTCTTGAGGGAAAGCACTTTGTCAATGCATTAATAACAAGGGCTAATGCAGAAGTCACAAATTACTTATGGAAGCACTTCTTTGTTGAGGACAATTGCAAGAACTGGGGATTATAGTAGAACTTTTGTACAAAAAATAATGTAGTGTGTCCCTTATTCTTTTGTCAGAAAAAGTAGCATGAAAATTTCTATGTGTGCATCAGGGTGTTTTAATTATATCATTTTCAGGTTGCTTCCTGAAAATTTATAAACTTCCAGATGAAATAGAAATTGAACAAAAATTAATACATTTAATTGATAGGAAGTTGCTGTATTTCCATTCCTTGTAGTAGTATGTTTTATCTTTCAGGGTTATAAACCTCCTGATGAGGGCCCTTCTGAATATCAGACTATCCCACTTAATAAAATAGAAGATTTTGGAGTGCACTGTAAACAGTAAGATATTATCTTTTAATATAGCGGCTTTCAGGGGTGAAATCCAAAATTTTTCCCTATCAGTTCTGTGGGCGTGGCTTGGTGGGCATGGCAGGGGAAAGATATTACAAAATCTCCATTCCCACCCTACTCCAGAGGAAAGATACTGCAAAATCTCCATTCCCTCCCCTCCTGCGGGAAGGATATTACAAAATCTCCATTCCCACCCCACTCTGGGGCCAGCCAGAGATGGTATTTGCTGGTTCTCTGAACTACTCAAAATTTCCGCTACCGGTTCTCCAGAACCTGTTAGAACCTGCTGGATTTCACCCCTGGCAGCTTTGGAATGTTTTCCAGTTTGGAAAGAAAAATACAGCTACCGGTACTTGAAATTATCCAAATCATGCAAATATATTGCGTTGTAGGTGTGTGCATTGCTTTGTCTTTGCTTTGGAACAAAAAGAGAACAGATACACATAATTGATATGGATTTCAATGAAGCTCTTTAGCTAGGCAAATACGATTTGCTGAGGTATAGTAGAAAATTTGACCCAAACAGTTTTGATGAAAAATCATTTAATATCTTCCTCAATGACTAGTTTGCCCACGATTCCTATGCATCAAGCAAACTAACTTGTTCACATCCCACCCTCCCCATTTTTCTGTAATTATAATTGAGTAACTGTACACCTGCACATACACTATTAATCTGGATATGATGCCACTTTAATATCATTCTTCAGAAGATATGTGTGTGTGTGATTTGGAATATAAGCTAGTGAACAGAGCTTTGTGCAACCTGAAGTGAAAATTACAAAACATAGGAGAAAAAGTTCTGTTTCATTCTCTATTGTTTGATGGTACAAAATTTCTTTGTATTTTGAGATACAGTAATCCAGGCCCTGAAATATTTTTTCTCTACTTTCTTTCCTGTTTTACCTAACTTTCTAGAATCTCATAAAATTTTATTAATAACATCTTTTCTTGATTGTATTAATGTATAGTACTCAATATTTGTGTATATAAAAGCATTCTTAAATATATTAAATTACCATCCATTCATGAGCTTACTTTGAAAAATGTTCTGTATGTCTCTATATAAACATTTTTTTAATGAAACAGGTATTATGCCTTAGAAGTATCCTATTTCAAATCCTCTTTGGATCGCAAGCTGCTTGAGCTTTTGTGGAATAAATATTGGGTGAACACTCTTAGTTCATCTAGTTTGCTTACTGTAAGTATTCTGGAACACCTGAACATACAAATGCAGATTACTAACAAACTTAACACATAGTCTTTGAAAGACTCATTTGTGCCTGTAGGTAGAAAGATAAAAGGTCAAGAGGAGGGATTTCATAAAATGGATTACAAAATATATTAAGGGTTGGGGTGTTGCAGGACACAGGTCATATATTCTTCAGTTTAACACTGAGAAGTACCAATTATAGAGATAGCTCTAGAGACCACTTTCGTATTGAACAATTTCTTTCCTTTCTAATATACTATATTGGTTGACTCAGCCTTCCATCCATCCGAGGTGGGTAAAATGAAGACCCAAATTGTTGCGGGCAATATACTGGCTCTGTAAACCGCTTAGAGAGGGCTGTAAAGCACTGGAAAGCGGTATATAAGTCTAAGTGCTATTGCTATATCCTTTTTAAAAAAAATATTTAAGATTAAAAATCCTGTTTTGTCCATCTATAGTAAATACCATCTGCCTGCAAAGAGATTTCCATCCAATCCTTTTTCAGTAACTCTGCAGCTTACAAAAAATACTCTGGATAGGAGACCCAGTAGGTCTTGTAGGAACTTGAAAGTTGTAAGAGAAAAAAAGTCAGATCATATGTTCAAATGTTCAGGTATTTAAGTAGAAATCTTGGGGAATTCTGTGAGTTGAAGTCCACACATCTTAAAGTTGCCAAATGTTAACATTATTCTGAAGCAAAGTGAGGCTGTTGAATAATTTTGTAATTTAACCCTACTCTGATAGAAAATAACAAACATTACCATGTTTCCCTGAAAATAAGACCCTGTCTTATATTTTTTTGAACCCTGGAATAAGCGCTTGGCCTTATTGCCATGCGCTCAAAAGCCCAATTGGGCTTATTATCAGGGGATGTCTTCTTTTGGGGGAAACAGGGTATCTTTTCAGCCAGTAATTAAATTACTTATTCCATAACCATCAACTAAATCAAGTCATATGCTTAATTTGTTCAGTATCATCTTAATTTCTTAATTGTACACACGCACACACGCACATTCTAAGAGCATGCACTTTTGCTGTTACCATTAACTAGAGATATGCAACAGTTTGGATCCACAGCAGAAAAGGTGCTTTAGGTGGGGTAGGGGGTGCTTGCTTCACCTGTCAACACTATGCTTCTTTAAAGAGGTGCCCTGTATTGCAGTGGGTACTCTATGTCTCCTCCAAAGTACATTTCTGCATTATATCTAAACAATTGCACTAAACCATGTAAATTCTGTGTTTAAAATTGACTACTTGCTCAGCCTAGCAGCACTTAATCTATTTTGGTTGATCTTGGAAAAAATTATTTGAGGGTGGACCTCTGTAGTATTTGGATGGGAGACAATCAGACTAAAGAGGGCTGTAGACTAGATGGTGAAATTGAAAAGTACACTGAAAGAAAGCAGTGTCAAACCCCTATTGCCAGAAAAAAGCCCTCTACATGGATATAGTGTAGATTTTAAACTTCTTTAGTATGGATTGTATAAAATAGAGCACATGTGGAAATTGTGTTCATGATAAATCTTTTTCAAATGCAGAATGCTGATTATACAACGGGACAAGTATTTGACCTGTCAGAAAAATTAGAGCAGTCAGAAGCTCAGTTGGGACGAGGAAGCTTCATGCTGGGTTTAGAATCTCATGATAGAAAATCAGAGGACAAACTAGCCAAAGCAACAAGGGACAGGTAAGGTCATCTTCATTTGAGGTTTTGGATTAAGAATAAAATATTTATTAATTGTATGAAGATTTCATACTCTTTAATATTTAAAATACATTGATTATTTTTCTTTGTCAGCATTTAGAGCTCATAGATATGACTTTCATTTTTTTTTATATCAGCATGGCTTATGAAGCTAAATATTTTTATTTTTTATTAACCAAATGTATAAACTGCCCATCCCCCTGTATAAGTGATGCTGAACAGCATCAAATACATATGAAGAGTAATGATAAAATAATTTTAATGTATGTATGTAAGATATGAAAGTATGCTTGGATATTGGGAAAATTGAGCCATTTTTCCATTTGGCAATAGTCTGTTTAAGGAAAGCTGATTGTTAATCCAAAAGGGAAAATAATTTGCTTCAAGGCAGCCAATGTATGTATTCCATCCAATCACGTGGTTTTAAGAGAACTGCTGCTAGATCATGGACAGTACTAAGCTAGAAAAAGTAAGATTTTCATTCCATATACTAGCCACCTGTATGTTTGCATTACCCATTTAAAAAACATGGATGACTAATGTATAGAATGAAATTCTGGCTTTATTTAGCTTAGTATTATCCATGGTCTAGGAGCAGCTTTCTAGAATTAAAATCTGTTTTTCTTAGTCTTGACAGGAAAAGGAAGTAATTGAACCTGAAGTTTTTTAAATGCAGTACATGTGTTTAGTATCTGAATTATAGCCTTACAGATCTTCTCTGGAATATAGAATGTGTAGAGAATATAATGAGAAGAAAATATTTGACCTTTTAAGTAGTTTTTCACTAAACCATAATGTTACTTGCTGGGTTTTAGTTTGGCATTATATGTGAACCTGCCAGTGTAATTCATTAACCATTATTTGAGATATATAGTTACAGTGACTTAGCACAGTGTACCTAGGCAATGTACAGTGTTCTGCATATAATACGAATATGCCTCATTATTAGTCATTCCAAATGACTGACAAAGGAACTTCTAGGAAAATAGAGGAATGACTGTAGAATATGATTGTTGATTACATGTATTCAAAAGTTTAATTACAGAAATTTGTTGAGACAATACTGTGTTAATGAATCTACACAAAATACTATATTATTACTGTAAAGCATAGTAAGGAGTCCCTGCAGATTTTACTCTGCTAGTCATTGCCAACTATAGGGGACAGTGCTCACCTTCATTTCAAGGCCATTGAGCCAGTGCTGTTCAAAGTCATTTCCACGATTATGTGGCCAGCATGATGTTGCAGAAAGCTGTTACCTTCCCACCAAAATGGTACCTATTTA
Organism: Ptyas mucosa; assembly: GCA_012654045.1. Lineage (NCBI taxonomy): Eukaryota > Metazoa > Chordata > Lepidosauria > Squamata > Colubridae > Ptyas > Ptyas mucosa. The sequence goes on along the minus strand of WNWU01000003.1, from coordinate 34,709,486 downwards.
TTTACTCACATTTGCATGCTTTTGAACTGCTAGGCTGGCAGGAGCTGGAGTGAGGACAGGAGCTCACCCCGTCGCATGGCACTCAGGCTTCAAACTTAGGCTGCTGGCTTTTCAGCCAATAAGCCCAGCATTTTAACAACTGAGCCACCGGACTGCCCAATAGCATATTACATAGAATGTTTTCTATGTTGTAATTCAGGTCCATAATTTGTAGTCATATGACTACTTACAGAGAATGTTGAGTTTATCTTTTAATTCCTTTTGATTATAAAATACTGTATTTGCCTTTCCATAACTAATTGATAACACTTATGCAATTATGGACACTACTACTAGGACATTTGACTAACTTGCAATATAAAGACAGAAAGTTGCATTCAGCCATTTATGTTTTTATTTTTCTTTCAGCTGCAAAACCACAATAGAAGCAATACATGGACTGATGTCTCAAGTTATTAAGGACAAGCTTTTTAATCAAATTAACATTGGCTGAAGAATATCATCAACTGATACTTATATCCAAGATAGAGAAGACATGCCAATTTGGACTAATTTCAGAAGTGGAACTTGAGCCAAATTTTCAATTGATTTGTAGAACTTTAAATCATTCTTTCCCACTTCTTTGCCTAGTTTTAAGAACAAATTCAAAGTTTATTGTAGCTCTATTCTTTACCCTAACATTTTGTTGATTGCTTCAAAATAAATAAATAGGTTGTAGAAGTTTAGAATTTATCTGTGTCAGTCTGCAATAAAGATCTCTTAAAATGGTCAACTGCTCTTTTCCTTTTCACTTTAATGTTATCAGTGATTTTCATTCTTCGTGGTAAATTTTGTGCTGAGCCAAAACCATTTTTCCTGAACTGTGCCTACTCATCTACACAATCTCCCCTGCAATGGAAATGCTTCTCTGTCAATGAATCCATGGTTTGGTTCACAATTCTTTCTTAAAGTCAGATCTTTCTAATTTATACAGGTGGCAGCACATACTTGATTGTGGCTTATCTTTTAAATTGAATGGCTGGTCCTGGTTAGTATTTGGAAAAGAGAAAAAAGTGCCTAAGAATTTCAGGGCTCTTGACTGGAGTGAGAAGTTTAAAAAAATCATCCTGGAAGAATGCATATTTGGAGGAAACTGCATGGATGCAATAACATGAATCAAACTCAAATTGAGGGCATCTTAGTCTATGCACACAAAATATAGGTGTTAAATTTGTGAATGTTTTTAGTTGTGATTTTCCTTGTAAGCTTAATGCATTATCCTAGGCTAGAATTTGTAGGATAGCATTTATCCTGATCCTTTTTTTTTTTAATTAAAAAGTTTTACAAACAAAATTATACATTTTCCCCCCTTTCCCCCCCCTTGATATTCTTCTATACAACGTTACATCTATATAAAATTACATCCCCAACCCCCCCACCCCTCCCCAACCTTGACCTCCCCAAGCAGTAACAGAGTATTACAATAACAAACATAAGCTTAAACTAAAATATGCTAACATACTAAAAAAAAAGTTCAAAATTTCCCCCAAATCCTTTAACTCCTCTAATTAAAATTTTTCAGCCTCCCTAAAAATACAAGTAGCATTAATAAAAAAAAGAAAAAAAAAGAAAGGAAAAAAAAAGAAAAAAAGAAAACCAAACCCAAAATCCTAAGTTAATATCATACCCCTCTCCAAAATAAGATAGTGATGATATTAACTTTAGAATATACATTTGCAGTTTTACATTACATTTTTAAATCATTACAACTATAAATCCCCAACCGTCCAAAAGATAAATTAGTTTTAACTTTGAACACTGTAATCTTCTCCAACATATAATAATAGTATTGATTCTAAAATATACATTTACAGTTTTACATTACCTTAACAGTCAAAACCAAAACCACCAACCCTCTTTTTAGCTTACAAAAATTGAACATCATTTAAACTTTTAAAATCATCACAAATATAAACCGCCAGCCTTCCAGAGGGTAAATTATTTTTAACTTTAAACCTTATAGTAATAATAAATAAAGAAAAAAAAATTTTTTTAAAGAAAATAAAGAAAAAGAAAAAAAAACCCTTATCCATCTTTAAATATTAGGCATCCATGACTTTTAAATCATTAAAAATCTAAAAATTACTATTGCTAAATTACTAAAAAATTTTCATCTTCTTCTTACTAAAAATCATTACTAAAAATCTTTCATCATCTTCTTAAATTCACATAACATTAAAAATAAAATTATTAACCATCTTATTAATTTGTTAACATTAAACATCCATAAAGCTTTTTAAATCATTACAAGTATAAATCCCCAACCTTCCGGAGGGTAAATTGTTTTAACTTTAGGCAAGAACAGAATAAAGACAAAAGAAAACCTCCATAACCTTTAAGACCATCATTACTAAAAATCTTCCATCTTCTTCTTAAATTTCTTCCAATCCTTTAATTGCCATTGTTCTTTCCATATTTTTCCAGGCCCTCCTAGCCATTTCTTAAACTTGCTCTGAGGCTGATGTATCACAAAAATCCTCTTAAGTTTTAAAGTCTGCTCTTTTGGCTTGAATTTGTAGTCCTGATTCCACCATTCTTTACTTGTATCATCCAACAAATTAGTCCATTGTGCATCAAGCCTCCAATTACCAAATAGTTCCTCCACTTGCCTTAATTTTTTCAGTTGCAATTCTTCTGTAAACAAATTAGGAATGTCCACCAGAACTTCTGTTTTAATCATATCCCCCAACATACAGGTCTCTGCTTCTTGTATCTCCTTTTGTAAAATTTGTTGAGTTCCATCCTCTGGGTTCTCCAACAACATTTCATTATCAGACTTCTTTTGAATTAAAACCAAAATATTAGCTATAATTAAGTCTGAAAGTTCTTGAAAAATCTCTGCAAATCCAATTTGAATATCCTTTATTTCAGAAAGCAATGATCCTTCAGGTCCAACTTGAGCCATTGTTCCAACTTTTACTTCTGTTCCAAAGCAGCTCTAAACTTTCTTTGTAGCTCTTTGTCTGCTAGAAATGTAACAAGCTCTAACAATCACTTTCACTAAACGCCATTTTTTTTCCCCTCAAAGTTTTTAAACGGAGTTAAAGATTACACAAACCCATTTCCTCTCTCCTGCTCTGCTTAGCCAGCTTCTTAGTTTCCCAAATCAAGTAAAATTAAAAGTAGATCTTAAAAATTTTCTTCCCTTAAAATGATTTTAGATGCTGGTGCGGTCGCGGCTTGTAGTTCTGCGAAGGCAGAGGCGTTCCCGGTCTGGAGCAGTTGGCTGGCTTCTGGGGAACTCAGCCTTTCACCCCCACAGAAATCCTTCTGGGGGGCTTTGGCGAGCTCTACCCCCACCAGCCGGCTCTTTGCTTCTCCCTTTTGCCCTGGGAGAAGTTTTCAAACCACCCGGCTGCGTTGGATTGCAGCACGGAGGTTCTTACAGTACCGCGGAGCGGGCGCGCTAATTAAGGCGCCATCCAGGCTCGCGGAGCCGCCGGAAGTCTATCCTGATCCTTTGAAGAGATGTAGCACCTTGATTCTAATGCTGTAATCATTCCCACACTGATCAAGCTATTAGTGTATTTTTTGGCTTTAGCACACCATGAAGTTACATAAAGTAATTTCAGAACCTAAAGTCATTGGTGCAGGATACTCTTTCAGCACAGAAAATCTAGCCCTTCCTAAAGAAATGTTTAAAGGAAAAAATATTTTTTGGGTTAGTCTTTTCTTTGAGCTCTGTTTTGCTTAATGAAAATGGAAAGAGTCATTTCCTAATATAAAACTACTATATTGAGGGTTCAGCAAAATTAGTTTGTCTTACTGACTGATAAAATCTGTAGTTTTATTAAATGACTAATCAGTATTACTTGAAAGTGTAATATTAAGTACAATTTGATTGGAGCATTACATAAAAAGAACTACAGTTTTATGGTACATTTTTCTAGACTGAAGTAATTCCTTTAAAATACATTGGATCCAACATAACCTGTCTGCTCTACTCAATAACCCAACAGGACCTGTCTACTCTACCCAGGTCCATAGAATATGAATATTAATCCTTAACAAAGAATATGAATCAATATGAATCACTATATTTCAAAATGTTGTTTTGTTCCTACTTAGCTCCACCCCATTAATCTTGTTCACCAACAGTACCATTGCATTTTAACCAACTTTTAAATAATCCAGAACTATAGAAGAATGCCAAAGATAAACATGTTTTAAGTTTATATAATTGTGGACACAGTACAGACTGTGGATTCAACTAAAAACCCATTCTCATTTGAAATGTATCAATATATACTAGCAAAAATGTATGTGTGATACAAATGTGGGCAAATGCACACCTCAGGAGAAATTCACACAAAAGATCTTTACAACAAATTTTAAATATTCTCCCAAACTTAGGTTGTGAAAAAGGAAAAAAATGACCAATAGTTCCTTAGTTATAATAGTTAATGAATTATCAAGATACACAAAGTTATATTGTATACTGAAATATACTTTTTAATAAGTGTGTGTATGTATGGGAAACACAATAATATGATTGTGTTCATCTGCTGAAAGGTTTCTATAGGCATCTAATTGGCCACCATGAGATCAGACCTTGGACTATATACCTTGGACTATATATAGTCTGATTTAGCAGAACATTCCTTCTTAGCAGACAGAAAATCAGTTTTTACATGAACCAGAATCATGCAATTGAGAAATAGTCCTGATCATTCAATCTTATTACATTGGGGGGCAAAGTATGAAGGTGGCAGGTTGTTTGGATTTATTTGAATATAAGTGAACTTGGTCTTAGTTTAGGATCATGCTTTATTACTATCCTTATTGATGAGAGTTCTGCCTACAATTCAAGGAAACAATGAAAATGCTAATTTCTAATTTCATGTGATGCTAATTAACGGAGGAAGTTCAAGGAACATGAGTGGATGCCAATGTGATTATGCATGACTATTTATAAATTCAATTTACATGGTACTTACCTCCAATGATTCTTGAGTAGCTTGCTTTAAACAGAATAAAATATGAAAAACCAACAGCATAACTATAACAACTAAGCAACCTGATATGTAATTTTTGGGGCTTTGGGCCCCTCATTCCCATGAGCATCCCTGATCTTCCACCCATAATCCCGCATGCCGCTGAAGAGAACCTGTTTTATACTGTACTACAGTATCACCTCTTTCCCTATTCTTGAACAAACCCCATCTCTGTGCTTCCATCCACAAGACTCCATCTACAAGAGCAACACATAACATTTTACCCAGAAGATACAAGGTGCCTTCTGTGACTACTATGAATGAAGAACTTGGAAAGAATTCCAGAAGCACTGCTCTGCCTACTTTTAAGAATATGCTTTTGTTCTTAGAAACAAGTATCCTTCTTTGAATTAAAAGAGCCATTTTTTTCCTCATCCACCAAGAGATCCTCAGAGCAAACCCTTGACATGGTCTTATCCTGGCTCCAAAGGGCTAATCCAAGCCCAACTGAATGGAAAAACATGTATAGCCTAATTTTGTGTATAACACACATTTGGCTCATTATTTTACCCCATCAAGTTCAGGCCCTAAAAGTGAAACCCTTTGTGAGGACTAAACTTTGACTTGTCTATAGTGTGTGTGTGTGTGTGTGTGTGTGTGTGTGTGTGTGTGTGTAGCATATTCGTAGTAAGTCCTGATCAACAGAAAATCAGTTTTTTTACTTATGTCTGAATGACCATTATTAACAGTATGTAAGTACTGTTAATCATCTATCATATAATATTATATAACCAGCTATCATATAATATTATAAAATATTAATGCCAGCCATTGTATCTATTATACGTATTAAGAGCTGTAGTTCTTTTTCTATTATTATTTTCGAAGCGAGCTCAGGACGTTAACCAAAAAACAGGGATTCGCAAAAAACAAAAGCGAAATAGGCGCAATCTCCTTGGTGAGCCTAAATCATCACGCTGCGAATTCGGGGCTTCATCCGAACGGAACAAACCGCCCCCGCCACAGAAGAGACAAGGGGAGACCATTCCAAAGCAAGGCCTAATTCCGCCTCGCTCGCCGCCTTTGTCACAAGGGTGCTCCACTTGTCCCCGCCTCTCGCAGAAGGTTTCTGATAGGTAGCTCCTTCTAGAGGCTTTCTATCTCTATAGCAACCCGTTTGCCGGCTTCTGTTTTCCTTTTGCTTCTCTGCCTTTCCGAGCCGAGGATCCCCCCCTTGAGGCTGAGGAGCGAGGTGGGGCGCGCTTATGTAGGTGGTTGGCTCAGACGCGATAGGGTGCTCGCAGGTGCGGAAAAGGAGGCCGGTTGGGTTGAAGTGTAGATTGTTAGCAGCAAACTTCACGGAACAAACAGTGCTATAGCCGCCTCGGGGGGCGGGGGGGGGGGGCGTGAGGGGAAGACAGGCCGCCTCGCGAGCCTTATAAGCTCCTTTTCATTCTTTTCCGAAAGGTAACAGGTAACAGTAACAGAGTTGGAAGGGACCTTGGAGGTCATCTAGTCCAACCCCCTGCTCACGCAGGAGACCTATACTAGGGATTCGAACCACCGACCTTTCTAATCACAGAAGGGGGGGGAGGCGGGTGTTTGTACAGTAGGACCATGCCGAAACTGGTGAACCGGTTTGTTGTGCTGTTTTTTTTCCCCCTAAGCATTTCTCCTAATCGTAGCTCAACTCTGAAGCGACGTTCTGGAGAAAAAGCGGGGGAGAAGAGCTGCGGAGGGATGCCTTCCCTTTACGTTTCTTACATTTATGTTTTTGTTCTAAAATTGGATCCCTCCATTCAGTCTCTTTGCCTACATGTTGCTTGCGCTCAGATTTGTCTGACACATGACAGTACGAACAAAAGCTGTTCTCTCATTGATAATTTGCCTATGCATCAACCTTAACCAAAAGGAGTTTTCTAAAAGGAGTGTGAATATTGGTCAGGCTGTTTGATCAGTGAGCGTTTGGCATCTATTCATTTTATGCAGCCTTGAAAAAACATTAAAAGCCACACAATTCCCTGTCTTGTTTTGGAACTTTTTCTGCTTAGCTTTTCTTAAAGCAAATAAGCTCTCCCCCTCAAATATAATCAAAACAGTTCTCCATCCTGGTATCTTCCGTGCCATTAATCTTTGATTTTCTTTGCACTGTTTCAAGCACTGGAATATATACAGAAATATTAACTTGGGCTTTCTGTTCACACTAAGGCTTCCTGCATTCATAATGGGGTAGTGGGATAACAGATCTGAAACTGGAGTAAGATTTGTACAGTACAAATTGTATTAGTTGCTTTAAAATGCTTTAGAATGCCTAATAGAATTTCAGAAAACTGTCTTAGTAAGAAAAAAAAGCATCGGAATAATGTGAAAATGGCTCATCAAGCCATTCCATTCCATAATACCCTTTCATCAGCATTTAGTAAACTACAAATTACTCATAACAGTAGTTTAGCAAAAAATATTAAGCTTTTGTGGTTCAGCATGTATGTATTCCCCTAATGTTTAGATTATGGGAAAAATTAGTATGGTGATAATTGTGTATCAGGAAATTATTCACTTTATGGTGCAATCTTGTGTATGTCTGTGCAGAAATAAACCTAACTGAATTTATTTAAACTTACTTAGGCGAATATGTACCTTATTAAACCTAAAGAAACAAAATCAAAATACTTGTAGAATTGAAATTTATTTTTATGTACATCAGTGTATAGTCTTCTAATAAAAATACGACTTTGCACTATTGTAACTATAATAGCAATAACATTTAGACTTACATACTGCTTCACAGGGCTTTACAGCCCTTTCTAAGTGGTTTACAGAGTCAGCATATTGCCCCCAACAATCTGGGTCCTCATATAATCATATATAATAATATGATTATCCATCCAAGTAAGATTGGGGACAACAAATGAATCCTAAGAAGTACAGGTTGGAAATAATATTTAAGTAATTAGATATACAAAAAAAATTCTAGATCAGGCCAAAGGTCTATATAATAGTATTATTTTTCATATTTAGTTAATCCAGATTCATCATTGAAATTTAAAAGCAGAACCAAGACATGGGAGTGATATCCATCTTCCACTGTTATACCCTAGCTCTTGTTACTGGGTATGCTGTTTTTGATTCTAGGGGAAACAAATAGTAATAGCCCTTGATAGATCCACAAGTCGGCTAGCAAAAATATAAAATACAATTCCTGCTATCAGGAGCATATAAAAATGTAATGCAAATTAGTATAATGTTCATTAGAATGCATTATTTGATTTATGTAGAAAATGACTAAGATAGTGTAAAGGAAATTTATTCTAGTTAAGACATTTTAATAGTGCATGTTGTAGATAATATGTGATAATGATGTGGCAGCATAGTTTACAACTGTTTATTTCTATTTTAAGGCAGTGGAAAACTATCACAAAGTTATGGTGCGATTAACGTTGGAGCTTATTGCTAGAAGCCTTAATCAAAAGAATCGCAGAGATGAATCTTTGGCTCAACATCTGAGAAAACTAACACATCTGAAATTATCTAATAAAAATATAGATGTCATTGTAAGAAACCTTTCATTATGTAAAAATATAGCTTTTATTTTATATTTAAGAATTAGCCAGTATTAAATGCTATTTTATATTTTATTTTAATATAAGTTTCTAGTTGGAAATAAATTTCTGATTCTATTTCATGCCCTTGCCTTAATTAGTTTAATTTAAATAATATATATTTGATTTGTCTTTTATTGTTGAACTATTTAATTATTTGCAGGAAAATAGTTTTGGACAGACATATGGTTTTATATAAGGTAATGTTCAGTGTTGTTAAGTTAAATGTTTTCCAGAAATGGGATATTGTACAAATACAAAATAATTATTTTCAGCATGAGTAAGAGTTTGGTACATTGAGTAAGATTTCTTTTTCTTTCAAATGAATCAGCACACTCTGCTTAAAATAATTTATTGTATACAAAAGTGATGTGCAACACAGCTACTCAAGGATCATATATTTAATGCATCATTAGGTTATGTGGAATCTTTAACATGTATCCCAAGCTTATTCAACCTTATTCATGTATTTATGACTATACTTAAAATTGCAGGTTTAACATAATTTTAGGGCTTTTGAAATCTTGCTGAAGCTGTTACTTGTCAGTAAATTCTACCAAGTAACATATGTCAATTTTTTCTTGTAGGATGATCTTTCTTTGTGTAAAAATCTTAATGTCCTATATTTATATGATAATAATATTAGACAGATACATAACTTGGACTTTGCGACAAACCTAAGACATCTGTACCTGCAGAACAACTGCATTATACGAATTGAAAATCTAGAATCATTGATAAGACTTGAAAAATTGTAAGTGAAAAATTCTGTTTTTATCTTTATTGATTCATGGTTAATAATCTAAATTTTAAACTAATAAAATGGAATGAATATATATTTTATATGATGCTATATTGCACAAGCTTCATACAAACTCTGCATTCAAGAATCGAAGCTTGATAAACTTTAACATATAAGATATAATCACATTTTTCCCGTAGAAATTAATTAATTTGTATTTGATTATTGGTGCAATATGTTATGCTTTATTGATTTTACTTCTGAAATAGTGAAATTATTCAGTAAAATAATTGATTTTTTATTTTCCAGAAAATATGTATTTTAAAAGAAATTGTAAAATGAAAGGCCTTTCTATTTTGTTCTATTTCCAGATATTTGGGTGGCAACTGTATCACTGTAGTGGAAGGCTTGGAGACTTTAGAGGAACTGAGAGAATTGCATGTTGAAAGCCAGCAGCTTCCCTTAGGAGAAAAGCTCTTGTTTGACCCAAGAAGTCTTCATTCATTATCCGTAAGAACACTGTACTGAAATTTATTTGGTGACAGACATTAATTGTTAAAAATTGCTAACGGCTTCTATTGTATACATATCCTGATACTGCATAAAACAGGTTAATGTGGCATTTATTTTATTTAAAATATTTTAAAAACATATTAATAGTAAATTTTAAAATTATTTTTCGTAAAGCAATCTGGTATATACTATATTTATTTCTCAGTTTTAATAATAAAGCCTTATTATGCTTTCTATATTCAGAAGAAATTATGAAAATAACAGTGTAGAATATTGTAACATTTTAGCATTCTGTTACATGAGTCTTGCAGCTTTATGAACATCATACTACTAGCATATGTATTTAAAAAGTAATTTTCTACAAAACCTATCTTAAATCTTAACTTGCCCTAACTATAACCTTTATTTTCTCCCATCAAAATTCATTTGTTTGTTTTTAAGCTTTTATTTTCAATACTTTACTTGCCTGTGACAGATGATTTAACCCAATCAACCTGACAATTACAATTACAATACAAAGTATTGTAAACTCTTAGAATTTTTTAATGGTTTCATTTTATTACTACCATTGTGCTTATGAACAATTAGCTAGTGTAGACATATATGGATGATAAAGCTTGGAGAATTTATGTCCAGACTGTAAAAAAAAATACTGCTTTAGATTCAACAAACCTTTTGACCCATATACTAAAGTTTCTGTGCAATATCTATGGATATCTAATATCTCCTCTAATACCATAGCATAAAGTGCACCATACATATTTTTTTCTCAAATTCAGGTTGTCTTGTATACTTTACCTTTCTTAAGCAAACAAAATTTCAAAATATCTACAGGTGTATAATATGGATGCAATTGTTCTTTGAGTCTTAAAAGAATATGTTAACTCTTATAAAATATAATTACTTTTCTTTGGAGATTTATCTGCAGAAATATCAGTATTTATTGGGAAAAAACCATTTGCCATCTCTTACTTTTCAAACAATATACTGATAATTGGAAGATATAATATTTTTATTTGAAAAGTTATATTTTATTTTATATTACTGGTATTTTTTCTGAGGTTTAAATAACTGAATCAAAGCATTTAGAGTATATCATATTACTTTACCTAACTTCCTTTCTAAAAATGGAAAGAAAGCACCTTCTTCCCCTTACCATGCACATCAAAATAGGTTACATAAAATAGTTGGAAGAGGATTGTGTATTGAATTGTATCAATTTTAATAGACCTTTTAATAGTTATTTACTGCATTTTAACAAATTATTAACTATGAGTTTCAAGATTGTTTCAAACCAACATTATAGGTATTTTTGTTTAAGATTTTGTACATTTAAGAAAATTTTAGATTTTAATCAGGTTTTCTCTCCAGTTAACTGCATACAATTGCTGCACTTGAATATTGTTTTGTATTTGGGATAAATATATGTTTTGATTCATTACAGAAATCTTTATCAGTTTTGAATATCAGCAATAATAATATTGATGAATTAAGTGACTTATCTATTCTGGAAAATATTTCCCATCTTATAGCTGTTGACAACCAACTTCATCACATAAAGGTAATAAAAGCAATGCAAACTGATGAATTGCATAAATGGAAGTAAGTATTTTTCAATAAGTTGTCAATTGTTAAAATTCTTGTCCATCGTGTCTTGAATAATGGTGTCCTTTTATTGTGCAAATTTTTACTTACAAATTTATGAGCAGACAGTTTTATGATAGATGACGCTTACAGAGTTGTCAATCTTAAATTTTAATACATTTGGATTATAGAGATTTCTAACAAAAAAAATTGGGGAAAACCTTTCACACAGACTAGAACATTGTAAATATAAGAAGACTCTGTAAATATTGTAATAATCTATTTCATATATTACTTCATGGATTAAAATATACCTGCATAATTACATTAAATCCCCTTTTTCAATAGATTAGTGGCATTTCATTGAAATGAATAGATATTAATTTTAACTTCATATATAAAATTAAGCTTTTAAATGTATAACCTAAACAGGAACAAAAAAGTTACAAAACTTCAAACACATTGGACTAAAGCTAAGTGCTAAAATTGACTTTGAATAGAATATATATTTTTGTATTTCAATTTTTTAAAAAAAATTCTGGTTTGTTTTAGAAGTGTTGAACAATAGACCTTGCTAATTCTGTAAGCTTTGAAAATAACCGTATTTTTCGGAGTATAAGAAACACCGGAATATAAGGCGCACCTTAGTTTTTGGGGAGGAAAATAAGAAAAAAGTTGATTGGCAGGTGGATCGGCCTCCGGAATACCCCCAATCAACTGTTCCCAGAGGTGAATTTTAGCAACAGGTTCATTGGCTGTGAACTCTGTGCCTTGCTTTTTTTTTTGGCTTTTTTTTCTGCCTTTGAAACTCTGTTTCAGAAAAAACTTTTTTTCCTGCCTCTGAAAGCCTCCAAAACAGAGCTTCAGTAAAAAAACCCTCTGAAACTCTGTTTGGGGGCTTTTTTTCAGAAGCTCTGTTTGGGGGCTTCTTTTCTGAAGCTTCTTTTCTGATGCTTTTTTCAGCCTCTGAAGCCTCCGTTTGAGAAGCCGGGTGGGGCTACATTCAGAGTATAAGACGCACCCAGATTTTCACCCTCTTTTTTTGGGGGGAAAGGTGCGTCTTATACTCCGAAAAATACGGTACATCTAAATAGGTTTGTTATCATTCAAAATGTTAGCTACTTATATCAAACCAAATTGGGCAAAGATTTCCTTTTGTCTTGGCATGTGTCTATGCATAACAGAATATTCTTTCCTCATACAATGATTTCTGGGTCCTCATCTGATGACTCATGCACTTAGCTTCTCATTATCACAATTTTCAGAATTTCAATTTGTTGCTAAAATCTCAGTAGCAAAGTCTACAACTACTGTTAACTCAAACAGTACAATTTGGAGAGTGATGTTTAAGGAATTGAATTTTTAAAGAAGTGACATTTTGCAATACTTGGAGAAGGTTCCATTTCTTTATTTTTTAATTTTCTCTTAATTCCATTCTCTATGGTGTAACATATAGTGCTTCTTATTACGTCATATATACCAGAGGACAGGATGAAAGCAATGACATGTCCTATGTATTAGGAAGTTGTCTATCTACATCTCATAAATCCAGATTATTTTATAATACATTCAGCAATACAAGTCCTATTTATTTTAGAAGGCTTTGGTATTTTGAAGATTTGGCTGTAAATATTTAATGTATTCAACCTTTGCCATTATTGATTATGACACTAGATATCAAAAAGATGGATTCCTTCACTTCACAATTCAGTCAGGTACAAGAAAAAATATATAGATTTTTTGAAAGAGATAATGACAGACCGTCAGAATGATGACAAATTGCTATCTGCAGATGTAGTTAGGCTATTTGAGCTAGACACAGCCAATAAAAATTGGAGTGCATTGGTCAAATGTAGGTTTTTAAATGACTATCACTAATTGGGAAGAAGGCTATAGTTTGTGCTATGAATGACATCTGAGGCTTTTATACCCACCCACCCCCATCATGAGCCTAGAATACAATTTGCTTTTTAGTATTTTGTAGCAGACCTCTAAGTGATAACATGACATGATCATTTATCAAATAGAGACTGCCCAAAAAACTATCTAGTCCCTTTAGTATAGCTTATTGAAAGGATGTAAAGTGAAAGCAGTATATTGGAGACAGGAAGGCAGTGAACAAGTAGGGAATATCCAAAAGTAATATTTCAGCATGGAATAAGTGCATTCTTAGATAAACGAGAGTAAAGATATTCTGAATAATTGATCAACCGAGCTTAATTAATGAAAACCTAAAAATTGTATGCATTCTTCAAAAATAAATGGTTTTCAGAATTCCAAGAAATATACTGTTTTGAATTTTCAAAGTAATATTTAATTGACTAAATTTTTAAGTACATTTTTAAATTAAATGTACAAGGTGAGGATGATACTGTTATGCATTTAACAAAGGCTCTATTTCATAGGTCTGGATAAATTTGTAAAAATAAAAAAAGAGGGATGATTGTGAGCAAAGGCACTATTTGCACGTTTATAAACTTTGCTTTAATTTTAGCCATTAAAAGCTAAATTGCTGAAACATACAATTTTAAACCTAAATATACAGGGGAAAGTATGTAGTTCTATCTAATGTTATAAATATTAATTATAATAAATTTAATTTGCTTATTATTAATTAACATTTTTATTGACAAAAATAGCTATTTCATGCATCCATGAATTTACTAGGAATCAAACTCAAAGGAGACTTTATTCTTTTGCAGAAAATTAATTATATAGAAAGAAAATAGATTACGGAATATTTTCTATAGTAAACTTGGCAAGTAGCACTAAAATCCTTTTGAGTTTTCATTTTTGGCTTATTCAAATTGAAAATTAATGAATATCAAGTTTTATTCTTTTGAACATTCAGTTTTATTTATAATACTTCCTTGAACTTTGTAGGTTTCATAACAAGGTGAATTTAGGAAAAGATACAATATAGAAATTATTTCAGAATAAATTATGTACGGTACATTCATATGAGTATTCCAGCATTTCAGATACTGTATTAGTTTACCTATCTATGTGTATTTAGATTGGAGATAATGTACAAACCAGTGTTGCATAATTCCTTTTAATGATGCATTTAAATTGAAATTGTATTATTCGGTCTTTGTCACAGAAGGAAAAGAGAATAATTCGGTTTTCCCTTATTGTCTTTGCCAAATACTTGATAAGCTTCTATATCAAATATCTGGACAGATAGAGCATAGCATGTGGCTAAAATTCTAATTTAGAAAGTTCTAACTTAGAAAGATCTAAGTTCAAATTTACCCCAAACATAAAAAACTATTGGCTGACTTGGGCTAAAAGACTTGAATGTATTTCAGGGATGTTGTTTGGAATAGGAATTGAAGGAGGGAGTATTATATCTGATTGCCTGTGCTCTTAGAGAACAGATGGAATATCAAATGGATAGATAGATAGATAGATAGATAGATAGATAGATAGATAGATAGGATGCAGGAAGATAGATAGATAGATATAGATATAGATATAGATATAGATATAGATATAGATATAGATACGCACGCGCGCGCGCGCACACACACACACAGAGTAGACAGATGTGATAATTATATACAGTGGTTGAGTGCCAGTGGGATGGAGTTAGAATAAAACAACTGGAGGACTACAGGGAGCAACAGAAATTAAGAGAATAATCTTCTACCTTTCTGTTCCATCAGTTTCTTTCAAAATCTAAACAAAATTATACTGATAAAGTATTATTACAAATTTACCATTTTAAGAAGGAAAAGGAAGAGAAATTATTTCCCAAACATTGGTTTCCTGTTTCTAACACTGTTTCCATAGTTTTGATAGTTCCATATATGCTGTGGTTTCTATTATACATGGCATTAATACAATTTGTGATACAAAAAGTATCCCACATATGCTTTTTCTTGAATTTGTTTAGCTTGATTTAATAATAATTTGTATTTACAGCCAAAAGATCTGAATAATTGTCCTATATTAAATGCTGTTAGCTTCCCATATTTACAAATATATTTTTGCAAAACTTAGAGAGGCCACAGAACAGTATAGTTAATGTTTGTGTTTTTTCTGGTTTACATTTATATTTAAACTTTCATGAGATAGTGAAAACACAAAAATAGACTACAGATATGAATAAAGAAGTAAAATAGTTATCAAAATATCATTTATGAATATTGTGGATAAAATGTATTTTTAACTACACAGATATTTGATTGTGTTATTAAATGTAATAACATATTTTGAAATAAATGGAACATGTTACAACTAATCAAAGAAAGATTTATAAATTTAGTGGTAATATTTGGACTAGATAACATGATATTTTTCTTCGTTACTTCCAGGACTTGGAATTTATTCTGAGTATATGGACTAAGTTGTACAAAATGGAGCTGAATGGGAATCCTGTTTGTCATAAGCCAAAATACCGAGACAAAGTAATACTGCAGTCAAAATCTCTTGGTAAAAATCTAAATTTCAGAGATTGTTCTTTTATTTCATATTTATTGATTTATTAAGCCATTGATGCATAGGGATATGACCCAGGAGTCAAGGTTATTACTCATGTTAAATTCCACTGTTTTCCTGTGAATAGGAAACACAATATTTTCTCCAGTTGAAGCCATCTAACCCCACTTGCACTCAGTTCTACTTCCCATCAATTCTGAGGCCATCCAGATTACAAAAACAGAAACTTATTTCATGCTTATTAGCTGGTGTACAAATTGTAATTTGTCCAATTATCAGACATGCTTTCAAAGTTATCTGAAAGCTGTATATTATTGTATGTCCTGCACTTTGATAAAACTACTGTATCTTAAAACGAGGGGAGTCAGTCCATTTGAACTTCCATAGAATGAAACACCTTTTCACAGATTGGGTCAGGATCAAAACAGAGCCAGTTTTAGAATGTCCTTCCATAATCAGATTTAGAAATCTTTAAGAAGAAAGAATTAATTAAGCTTGTCTCTCCAGTTTTCCTTCCTCATAAAGTTCTGTTGTGTGTAGTTCTGGACCAAACTAGAATTAAAACAATCATAAAAGAGGGCAATAATAAAATGTGTTACTGCAGGGTACCCAGCATAGTTATCACAGGCATCGATAACACCTTTTTTGTATATTACACTACTCAAATTTTGTGCCCAAAAATCTTCCACTGAATATGAAACAAAATTCCCTCAGAGGACTGTTCTAGGTCTTGGACAAGTTAACAGAAAAAGACATTTATCGAGGGCTTCACAAATTATCTGTGAGAGCCAGCATGTTCTGATGATTAAAATTGGACAGGCATCATTGAGACAGAGTTTGAAATATTCCATAAGATACAGGATCTTATAAAATTCCTAGTAATAGTTCCTTATTAAATTCCTAATAAACATAAAACCAGTTAAATGTAATGCCTCCTGGTAGTTAATGTAACTGAAATACCACCCAGGATATTTAGGGCGGGTCAAAATTTTCAACTTTCAATTTCCAAACATTAGGGTGCTCAAAAGTTGTGACATGCTTTGGAGATTGTAAAGATTGGTTATTTTAATATAATTTAGATGTGCTTGGTGAGTAACTACATAAATACAACTTTTTAACATTTTGTTCGTTTCATTATACATTGTTTAAAAATAAGAGAAAGGGGTAGGTGGAAGTAATATAAAGAGTTGTATATAGGAGCTTGACATAACTCCCCCCCTCTCAGATTGAAGTGATTTCTAAACCTAATGCGGTGCAGTAATCTAAAACATAATGATCCATGAATTCAATTCACAATAGAGGGTTTGAATCTCTGAGAATAAGATCTAGCTTTCTACGTCTGATCATGATGTATCTGTAACTGGTCAAGTGTGGTGTCTTGTGTGGTTCGCCTGAGAAGCTTGCTGGATGACTTTATTTCTTCTCAACTCAGTCTGTATCATAGGGTGGTTGTTGCGGCATAGATAGGAGGGATGCTATGCTATGTCTGCTGCCCGAGCTCCTGAACAAAGGCAGGATATAAATCAAAGAATGCTATCCCTCAGTGATCAATGCTACTAATATAAGTGCTCCGTCAGCTTCTACTTTCATGTATTTGTACAATTTGTATAATTAAAACTATTTTTAAGATTATAAATAATGAGTAGAATTAGTAGAATTATAATGTGTCAGAAGATAAACTAGAAAATACATTGAATTTTACGAAAACAAATTGTTTCAAAATAATTTCCTATGAATTGAGGAAGACTACATCATTACAATACTAAGAACAGAAATTGTGAATATAAAAGAATTAGCATAAGGTACCAATAGAGGAAAACTTCTGTGCTGCAAAAAATTGTTGCTTTTGAAGATCAGCTTTAATTGGAAGGTTGCCTGATTAATTTCAACCCCCTTTTTCCCTCTTTTGCAATCCCACTGGAACAAGGCCCTCCGGCTCTTCGCCACCAGCGGCGCTTCCCTCCAGCCTTCGCCCAAAGCCCCGCACAAGGAGGCTGAAGCAGACCCCAAGTCAGAATTTCTGCCCCCCTCCGACTCACACAAGAAGACCCTGAAGAGGGAGACTCTCTGCAGCAACACAAACATTCATTGCATGTATCCGTCCCAGGAGCCGTAGTTTGAGGACCCCTGATTTAATGCAATATAAAAAATGCAAATAATTTTTCTGCAGACCACTAAAATTTTCTTGCGGACCACCAGTGCTCCATGGACCATCAGTTGGTGACCGCTGTTCTAGAAATCTCTCAATGTGCTGGAAGAACAGACCTCAAATCTAATGAAAATGCTAGCAAATGCCACCATTCCCATGATCATTCTATTTGGTGGTATGGGTAGAGTGCCCAAGCCCTCTCCCTGCCCCAACATACCTAGAAGGCCGATGTCCTCTCCACGGCACTCTATTTAACAACCCACATAGCCACTTAATGATTGCAGTCACCTCCCAACTTGACTATTGCAATGCACTCAAGATGGGGCTGTCCTTGAAAAACATCTGGAAGCTCCAGTTTGTTCAAAACACAGCGGCCTGCATGGTTTGTGCAGACCTAGGACTGCAGTTATGCCACCTCTCCTGGGGAGCTGCACTGGTTGCTGATTTGCTTCCGGGTGCAATTCAGGGTGCTGGTTGTCACTTTTAAAGCCCTTCTTGAGTTAGGACCAAGTTATGTGAAGGACCGTCTCTTCCCAGTTACATCCACCCGACCCACTAGAGCAGGGAGGCAGGGAATGTTGCGGGTCCCATCTCTTAAGGAGGTACATTTCGTAGAACCAAGAAGAAGAACCTTCTCCCCTTTTTTTTGGAACATCATCATCACAGAGATTAGAGTGGCCCCCACTTTGACACTTTCGCAGGGCCTTAAACACGTAGTTCGGCCAATGAGCCTGGGGAACCCAGAGTAATGGAGCCCATCAAGTGGCTCATTTGATTTTTGTTGTCACCAGGGGGGTGGGACGTTATTGCTTCATTCTTTTTATATTGAGTTTTTATTGTTTGTAAGCTGTCTAGAGTAACTGAGGGTGAGTGGACAGCTATATAAGTCTTATAAACAAACAAACAAACAAACAAACAAACAAATATAAATCTAATAAATAAATAGAGCCAGGACTCAGGACTGCGGTCATTGAGTGAATCGGTCACATGAAAAGCCCTTTAGTCATAAATGGAGGATTACCTGGATTAATTCAATAAATAGTATACTTTTTGTCATGGGTTTTCCCTTGGAGTGTGGTTTCTGGCAAACCCATAACATACATACAGTACATACAGAGAGACAGAGTCAGAAAGAGATGTTGCTTATGTGTATGCAAGCATATTACTTACATTTACGGTGTATATGTTTTGGGAAAATCTTCAGAACTTAAGTTGGAGCTGATAACTCCAGGTTGACAATTAGTTACTACCAAGATTTTTGTCTGCATTTAATTATTTTTAATATCTTTCTTTGTGGGGGAGTATCGTAAATTCAGAGTCATCTTTCTTTCTATTAATGCTATATTATTAAACAATTGGGTTCGTCATCTTGTGCCACATCCGTCATCGGACGTTGGCGATCATGTTGACGATCCTATTTTTATCAACAGCTGCACAAAAAAGTGCTGTTGAGTTTTGTCCAAACCAGTCCCTTAGATTTTGAAGTCATCATGTTCTTCTTCTGCCTGGACCTCATTTGCCTTCAATCTTTCCTTGGAGGATTAAGTGAAGTATGCTGTATTTTTCTGGGTGTTGCATCACATGTCCAAAATATTCGAATGTTTGCTTTTTTATGGTTTTGATGAGTTTCCTTGACTTTCCCAGGTGACTTATATATAACAATTGAGTTATATAACTAAAATTATATAAGGCATAGACTACATATATATCGTTTACCGTCATGGTAATTATAGATTTCAGCCTAAGTGAGCAGCAGAGAAATTGTTTTGTTTCTCTGGTTTTTTTTTGTTATTGTAGCAACTATAGCAGCTTACAGTTTTAAGGTCTATCCTTTTCACTATTGTACTACAACAAGTTATTCATCAGTTGTCCAGCTCATACCTAGTAGTACAGTAGTATTAAAGCCAAATGATCAATAATTTGGTGGTTTTTCAGGTATAATAGCATTGATCATAGAAAATGAGCAATATCTTTGACAACAAAACAGCTCTTTTGCCTTCCTAAAAATATAAAGCTGTCTGTTAATTTACATATTACAACATTTCCTCAGAACTGCTGGATGGAAAAGAAATAAAAGAAATGGAAAGACAGTTCCTGACAAATTGGAAAGCCTCCAGAGATGCCAGGAAGAAAAACAAAGTAGAAAGCTTCATTAATGAGCATGCATCATATTCACATTTTGGTAAAACAAACTATATCTTTTTAATTAATGACAGCATCAACATTAAGACAAAAACAAGCTCCAATAAATTTGTCATAAGACAATTATGTTATGAACATTTTCAGAATATTTTAATGTAAAATAAAAGCATTATTTCCCAATAATATAATACTATAATAATAGTATAAAGATGAATGAATAGCAAACAGCCTTCATTAAAACATTTTGAAATAAATACAGTATTATAAAAGTGTATGGAGTATGGTTGCATGCTTTTAAATAATTTCATTAATGGTGAGTCATACATTTAGTTACTGCATAAACACTTTTTAAGTGGTTTTTCTCCCGATTTAAAAATTCATCTCAGTTTTGACAATTTAATTGATAAAATCAGTAACAAAGGCCTTTTTTCCAGTAATTTTTCTGTTTCTTCCATTTTTATTGATTTTCCTGCTGTGCTGGAATAATATTCTCAGGGACCTTGTGACATAAAATATGCAGATCAGTAACTTTTGCAACAGAACATTTATATGCTGTATTTTTATATACCAGTTATAAATGTATGAAGTTAGCTGTTGCAATTTATTAAGATTTGAATGTAAGATTTGAATGTGCCCTGTGTTAAATATTTTGTATACTTTGAGTAAAATTGAATAATATATAATTTTGTATCTTTACATCCTCTAGATGATAATGATACAGAACATACACATTTTCCTATTTACCACTTCCCAGTCTCCAGAGAGGTACACAGAACTCCTTATAATAAAGAATCCCAGCCAGTATATGAAGAAAACAGAAATAGTGAAAAAATCAGGTATGATTTCTGTAAAATACCACTGGAATCCAACCTCAAGTCCATGTCATTGTGTTAAATAAATACTGTAGTGAAATTAGACAGATATTTGAAATTAAAAATTGTTGTGTTTAAAACAAAACACAAATATTAAAAAGAATGCACACCGTATATGTTAATGTATTTGTGTGGGAATTATTCAAAAGTGTTGCTTTGCAAAGTATCAACATGTGGAGGCAGAAGCTCTGGACAGCTCACTCAGCTGCTTTGAAAACTGCCTCTGTTTCTCCACCTGAATGTGGGTATACACATAGGGAGCATTTCTGTTGGATCTTTTATGGAGCAATGGGCAATTATAGTGAATCAGGTTTTAAAATACTTGCTAGCGTTTCAAAGAATGCAACTGCTTTAATGTTTTGCTCACAGTTTTGCAAAATGGTTCTTGTGTGTGTCTGTGTGTAAGAAATAGAACTGTAGAAATAAGAATTGCTTTTAAGAGTATCAAAAAAGAAGCTCTGTATACTACTGCAATGTAGAGGAAGCTGTATATTCCACCTTCCTATATATTATAGTGGTGTTCAAAACCTTTTTTTATTTATGTTATAGGTAGTTCTCGGGTTACAACCATTTGTTCAGCATCGATTTGAAATTTCCATGGTACTAAAATATTGGTACATAAATGTCCTTATAGTTCCAGCTATCATAGATTCCTGTAGTCATGTGATTGTGATTCAGGCCTCGGCTTGTGATTATGACGTTACTGTGAGCTACGATCATGCGATTTCTAATATTCCCAGCTAATTTCCCATGAACAAATCAATGAGACACCAGCAAGAAGTTGGAAATCATAGTAATATGACTTCACTTAAAGTTGTATGCAATCCTTCCTTAATGACAGCAACAAGGAATGCCAGAATTGTTGTCATTGAGCAATGCAGTCATGTGACATTGCCCTCAATTGCCACCGTAACCTGAAGACTATACTATAGTATGTTTTTGAAAAGTTATTTAAGGGATAACTAGATGAAATTTATTTCTGTCGTTTTTTAAATTGGGAAATCAGTTCTGACAGTTTGATCCAAAGTATGCAAAAAGACTTGGCTCCTTTAATTCTTTGAAGGTCTGGGGGATAAACTTATGAAAATTGTAGGATGGAACCTTAATTTTTTTCCCACATGTTAATATGCCCTGTTATTATTTTCCAGTGTATGTAGAAATTAACAGAAACATTTGATATGTTAGTGGAGGTCTACAAAAGTTATTATTGTAACTAAATATTTTATCCTTAAAGTACTCTTTTATAACATTTTGCCACACAGCCATTCAGCCTTGAAAACTTCTCAAAATGAACAGAAAGACCTATTTGAACCTCATCTCCTTAGACAAATGCCTCTCTAAGCAGCTACTAGAAAGCTTCTATATTATCATCAGAACAAAAGATATGCTTCAGAGCCAAACATGAAGAAAAATTGTTTTTTACTGCAAACGAAGTGATATTGCACAGTCTAAAATATTTTGTATTATAGATCCAATGTAAGTTTGAGTAAAAAAAAAAGGGTTAAAATAAGTTGACCTTATGCAAGTATGTTTTGATATTAAAAGTAATAGCCATCTTAATTAAACCACTGATTAAACTATCATTTTATCTAAGGTATTGGTGGACAATCATGAAATTTTAACTACATTTACTAGGGCCCAGCAGATTAATAAGAGTTTATAGCCAATGATTTGATATGGTAGTATTGCAATGGAAATGGGAAGGGTCTATGGAATTTAGGACATAATTATATATTATATATATTATTATCTATTCTCTGAATTGATCAGACAAAATATAATATACAATGGTCATATTGGAAAATATATCAACTTTTTCCTCTATTCTTAGAATAACAAGGGTACAAAGAGATCATTTTCGTTCAAAGTTTGACTTTTCCAGTCGTAATTCACAAGTGGAATTCAGCTAATGCATACAAACAGATCTAATGCATACAAACAGTCCTCTCTCTGCCTTTGCCTCACTTTGATATCTGCCTTCAAAGATGGGTGGAATGTAGCCAGTTTCTTTATGGTCTAATTGCTTTACCGTAGCTAGATTAACTATCTCCCTGCTGGCATTAGCAACTGCTGTTTTAAAATCAAAGGAAGCCTATTGTAATATGCCAAAATTTAATTCCTATTAATTTCTAGAAAAGCTTAATCAAATTTCCAATTAAAATGTAGGTGGCCACCTCACCCAGTTAGAAAACCTGTATCTTCTTTTGTGTGTCTTTGGATCTCAATCTAAATATCTGTGCAAGGTAGAGACATCTCATGTATTGCTCATCTTATATAGTAACCTGGATGCCAATTCCTCTTTGAGTTGCCTTGGAATCTGTCTCTCTTCAGCATTCCAATTTCTAGTTTTGCATACTACCCATTTATTTTTTTTCTTCTTGACCAATTTCCCTCACCATCACTGCTACTCTTTCTGTGTGAAAACTTTTTATCTGATTCTTTTCCCAGATTCCAGCTACTATCTAGTACAGTTTATATGTCAGTTGACAGGATGACAGATGGTACTTACTTCCGCCATTCTTTCGCATAGTGCCTGGGTCTATGTGTACAGCCACAAAAGACACGTGCAACTATGAGTTGGTATCTATTTTTAACCATCAGAACCATCAGTTTTCAGAACTTTGGGATTAAAAATATTTCCCATTCATGATCTAAAGAAGTAGAACCTTTATATTAAGATGTTACATGGTATTACTTGAGAATAATTGATGACTATAAAAACTGGGATATTGTTTAATATTTGCATATTAAACAATTGCAATAATTTGAATATTTTCAATAACTTTAATATTTTAATATTTTCAATATTTTTGATAATATATCTATCTAAGCAAAAAAAGAAAAGAAGATTGAAATAATATAGCACTATGAATTACAAATAAGAATTACTCAAACTGGTTTTTATACAAATGGTATGGTTAAAGAGATAGAATTGTGGGAAATAATTCAAAAATTGTATTGTAGTCTTATTTGAATTAAGAACTATGTTTCAATGTTAAATTGTATATTTTGGGGATTAGAGATAGGATCTAAATTTGGTGAAGTAATAGGGAAATAAAGATTTATTGAGTATTATACGAAGTAAAAAATGTGAGGAAGTTTTAGAAATGTAGCTTCTGTACATTTCATCAGCCGAGGTCACAGGGTAGGGGCGGAGGAGTGGCGGTTATTATAAAAGAAGGTCTTAATCAGAAGGAGGCCACTGTTCCTCAGATTGCTGGATGTGAGTCCCTCCTGGTGAAGTGGGGTCATGGGGTACAGGTGGGTCTGCTGATCACGTACCTGGCTCCCTGCCACGTGGCAACGGCCCTGCCCGAACTGCTCAGCGTTATAGCCAGGGTGGCGGTTGATACCCCGAGGCTTATGGTCATGGGGGATTTCAACCTGCCTTCCATCGGTGAAACGTCTGAGACGGTGCGGGAGTTCATGGCTTCCATGACGGCTATGGACTTGACCCAATTAGTGCATGACCCAACTCACACGAAGGGAAACACTCTAGACTTGATTTTTGTCTCTGGTCAGTGTCTGAATGATCTTGATATCGGGGATATAGTGACTGAATCCTTGTCATGGTCGGATCATTCCCTCCTTCGCTTTGACCTTCGAACCGCCACACCCCTCGCAGGGAGGTGGAACCGATGAAATGGTTCCACCCCAGGCGCCTGATGGACCCAGATCGGTTCCAGATGGACCTTGGGCCATTCCCTGAGGCTCTGGCTCATGGCTCGGCCAAGGACCTGATGGCCGCCTGGGATAGGGCGGCTGCCGGAGCCTTGGATCGGGTCGTGCCATTGCGGTCTCTGACTTGACGCCTTGGTTCACCGAGGAGCTGAGGGAGATGAAGCGTCGGAAAAGATGCCTGGAGAGTGATTGGAGGGCCAGTCGATCTGAATCTGACCGAACACTGGTAAGGTCTCATATTAAGACTTACCTAGTGGCGATAAAAGCGGCAAAATGTAACTATTTTTCCGCTCTTATTGCGTCATCAGATAACCACCTGGCCATCCTGTTTAGGGTAACCTGCTCCCTGCTCCTTCAGGAAGCGCGGGAGGACCCCTTGAAGGGTAGAGACGAGGATTTTGTAGAGTATCTGTATGATAAAATCGCTCAGATTCGGGAACACCTGGACTCTGACATGGTAGATTCAGAAGGAAGGATGGAGGCAAGTCTTGAGAATATTATCTGGGAAGAGTTTGATTCTGTGACTCCCGAAAACGTGGACAGGATACTGGGGAGACTGAATGCTACCACATGTTTATTGGACCCGTGTCCCTCCTGGTTGGTGCTGGCCTCTAGGGAGGTTACACGAGGCTGGCTCCAGGAGATTATAAATGCTTCTCTGAGTGAGGGTGTCTTTCCCGCCGCCTTAAAAGAGGCGGTGGTGAGACCTCTCCTCAAGAAGCCATCCCTGGACCCGGCAGTATTGGCTAATTACCGTCCAGTCTCCAACCTTCGCTTTATTGCGAAGGTTGTTGAGAATGTGGTGGCACGACAGCTTCCTCAGTACCTGGATGAATCGGCTTATCTGGATCCATTCCAGTCGGGCTTCAGGCCTGGGTACACAGAAACAACATTGGTCGCATTGGTTGATGATCTCTGGAGGGCTCGGGACAGGGGTTGTTCCTCCGTCCTGGTCCTATTAGATCTCTCAGCGGCTTTTGATACCATCGACCATGGTATCATGCTGCACCAGTTAGAAGAGTTAGGAGTGAGGGGCACTGTGTTACAGTGGTTCTCCTTTCTCTCTGACTGGTCGCAGTCTGTGTTGATAGGGGGGCAGAGATCGACCCTGAGGCCCCTTGTATGTGAGGTGCCATAAGGGTCAGTTCTCTCACCTCTCCTGTTCAACATTTATGTGAAGCCACTGGGCAAGATCATCCGTGATTTCGGGGTGAAGTACCACCAGTACGCTGATGACACCCAGCTGTACATCTCCACCCCAAACTACCCCAATGATGCCCTTGAAGTGTTGTCCCGGTGCCTGGAGGCTGTACGGATCTGGATGGGGAGGAGCAGGCTCAACCCATCCAAGACCGAGTAGCTGTGGTTTCCGACATCCTGCTATAGTCAGTTGATGCCATCACTGACTAGTGTGGGCGAGTCATTGGCCCCCACGGAGAGGGCTCGCAACTTAGGTGTCCTCCTGGACTCACAACTGTCTTTAGAAGAACACCTGACGGCTGTGACCAGGAGTTTTTTATCAGGTTCGCCTGATACACCAGTTGCGTTCCTTTCTGGATCGGGACTCATTAAATACAGTAACACATGCCCTCATCACTTCCCGCCTGGACTACTGCAATGCTCTCTACATGGGGCTCCCCTTGAGGAGCACCCGAAGACTCCAGTTGGTCCAGAATGCAGCCGCGCGGGTTGTTTTGGGAGCAATGTGGCACTCCCATGTGACACCCCTCCTGCGTGAGCTGCACTGGCTCCCTGTGGTCTTCCAGGTGCGCTTCAAGGTTTTGGTTACCACTTTTAGAGCGCTTCATGGCTTAGGACTGGGGTATCTACGAGACCGCCTTCTGCCACCAATAGCCTCTCACAGACCAGTATGCTCCCATAGAGAGGGGCTTCTCAGGGTGCCATCGGTCAAACAGTGTCGACTGGCGGCCCCCAGGGGGAGAACCTTCTTTGTGGGAGCACCCGCCATGTGGAACGAGCTACCCCCGGAGATACGGACAATCCCGGATCTTCGCGCTTTCCACCGTGCCCTCAAAACATGTCTATTCCAGCAGGCCGGCCTGGCCTAACCTCTTTTAAAACTGCTTTTAAATTTTAAATTTTGAATCTGCCCTATAAATTTGAGGTGTTTTAATTTAATTTTATTTCTGGACCAAATTATTTAATTGTATTTTAATGGCTTTTAAATATATGTATCACATGCATTTATTGTTTAACTGTTCACCGTCCTGGGTCCTTCGGGAGTAGAGCGGTAAAATAAATAAATAAAATAAAAAATAAAAAATAAAAATAAATAAATAAAAAATAAATAAATTAAAAAAAAATAAAAAATAAATTTGAAACATAAACATGTTTGACCTCTATTCTTAATAGTGAGGATTTAGGCTAAGAATTGTGAAATGTATTATGAGGTATTAATTGAATTGAGATTTAAAATGGATTAATAGAAGGGTAATTGTTTTGATTAAATAAATAAGAGTAAACTTTTTATAAGATGGTAATAGGGGAGATAGGTGATTTAAGATTAAGTATTGTTAATAGTGAGGATTTAGGGTAAGAATTGTGAAATGTACTATGAAATATTAATTGAATTAAGATTTAAGGGAGGTTAATAGAAGGTTAATTGTTTTGTTTAAGTAAATTTGATTTAATTTTTTTTAAAGATGGTATTAGTTGAGATAGGTGAGTTAAGATTAAGAAATAAGTGTTATGGCAAAATAAAGTTTTGTTAAAGATGGGGGGGGGAGACTGTATAAATTGATGACTGGATCAGGGCTCTGTTCCAAAAAGATGTAATTTGTGTGTTGAAAAAAATAAAAATAAAAACTTTTTGCAAAAAAAAAATAGTAGTAGAACCTTCATCCTACATATGAATAATGAACTCATTTTTAAGTATCATATTTGTGTAGCCAAAATCATAACATGTAGACAAAAATATGGTTTTGGAATATATGACCATGTAACGTTAAGATTTAGAAATACACGTAGTTAAAGAGTTACATTAGTGAGAACAACTAAACAATGAGAATTGAATAGAATTCTGACTCCTTAGTTAATGAGGATCAGAAAAAAATGGAAAAGTATCTGAAAACTTGGTTTGTTATGCAGGTTAGCTTGTTGCTAAACTAAAAAAATTCTGTGTTACATGTTATTTTGCTATGGATTTATTTTGCATATTAGTCCATCACATAATGGAATTAGATCATTAGTTAACAATAATGCTAGTATAATAGCAACTTGAAAGACTTGTTCCGTTTCCACTTACCCCAAGAACAAAACCTAAGATACCCTATGTTTGTGGAATCTGTTGTTACCAGCTCAAAACCTATACTTGATTTCATCAACGTCTGCTTTATACAGTATATAAGTATGAACTTCATTTTATTTCTTTAATTCATGGGTGTAAACTCACGGCGACGTATCATGACTCCCCCCCCTTTGCTAAAACAGTGGTGGGCGTGGCCAGTGCATGACGCATCCAACCCACGGGCCACGAGTTTGACACCCCTGCTTTAATTAATACAAGAAGTTCTTGTAAACATCTGGTGTTAAAACTTAAATCCAAACTGGATTAATCTTACTTTCCTATAGACCCGTGATGGCGAACCTATGGCATGCGTGCCACAGGTGGCACGCGGAGCCATATCGGTGGGCACGCCAGCTGAATTTTGGGTCCACCGGAAGTCGGGTAGCAGGCTGTTTCCAGCCTCCGGAGGGCATCCAGGAGGGTGGGGAAGGCCGTTTTTACCTTCCCCAGGTTCCTAGAAAGCCTCTGGAAGCTGGAGAAGGCGAAAAACGGGCATACCGGGCCCACTGGGCCATCGTGTGCCAAAAATGGGAGCGCGGGGGGGGTTGCGTGCACATGCACCGGGGGGGGGCAAGGCACATTGAATTATGGGTGTGGGCACATGTGTGCATGACCCTCCCCACACTTCCCCTGCTTTTGGCACACGATGGCAAAAAGGTTAGCCATCACTGCTATAGACTGTAATTACGAAAAAAAGAAAACAGTCCCTAATTGTTTTTTTATTGAATGAGAAAAAATAGGATCTGTATTTTAATGTGAAATTTCCAGATTTCCATAACTTTATTTCAGTAAAATGCAAACAAAAGAAGATGCAAGTTATCTAATAGAGTCAATTTGATGTAATAGTTAAGGCATTAGGCTAGAAAGCAGGAGTCTATGAGTTATAATCTTGATTTAGCCATGAAGTCATGTAGGAGACTCAGGCTAGTCTCTCCCTCTCAGCCCTGGAAGGGAGGCAGTGGCTTCTGAAATCTTGCCAAGAAAACTGCACAAGCTAGTCCAGTCATTAGGAATCAACACTGACTCAAAGGCACATACACAAACAAGTTATTTAACACGACTAACTGTTTAAATTATCCTGAATTCATATTGATTTGTATCACAGTCCTCAGTGTGCTTTGGAAACATAATTCAATTATTTTAAAGAGACATGATACCAGATAAAATGTGTTTAGAAAGGTGTAGTAGTTGGCTTGAATATAAAATATAATTTAACTTATCTCAAATTATAAATTCCAATATTATTTGTTTTGAAGGAATTAAATTTCCAGTACTTAAAAGTTTTGTTGTTTGCTGTTGAAACCAGCATGTACTTTAGGAGGAATTAACATAAGAACACTGTGTCTTTAGTGTCATAATATTTTAATAGTATTCTGCACTTTGCACTATGCCTTTTTTCTCCAGAAACTTAGAAATTATACTGCAAGTTTAAACTTTCCATTTTCTTGGCTAGCATAATTCATATTTTTCTGCCTTTCTGGGACAAAGACTTGATTTATTGTATCTATGTTATCTCACAATCACTCCCAGTGTTTGATTGGTATAACTCTACACCCTGCCTATTTATTTTGAATATCTCTTCTCATTAATGTCTTTGATCTGTAATTCCCAGCCAACCAAATGTAATTTTTCTTATTGTCAGATATCCTCATAAATATATTTGGTTGTGGAACATTTACATGTGTGTGTGCATTAATGGCAGAATCCTAAATCTATGTTCTATGAATCCTGTAAAAGTTGCACAATATTCACTATTCATTCAGATATGAATAGGGAATCACTAAAACTGGCTGACCTGTGATTAAATTTACTAATATTCACTATGAGATAGATAATATATATTAAACTATAGCTAACTCACTATTGGCTATTTTGATATTATTTTTATTTAATTATGGATAAAGAAGTGAAAATTTGAAAGAACCAGAAAAAAACTATGGTTTTGCAGTTTGACAAAACAAAGGTCAATATTAGTAAATTCTGAAAATAATAAGAGGGAAAAACACTATTGCTTAATCTCTTGAGTCCAATCTTTAAATTACTTCCCTCCAGCAAAAGGTTACTACATCCTAACCTAAACAATTTTCCTGAAGAGTAATTTTAATATTGGTATCTAGAGAATACTGCATAAGCATTGCTTCCATTGTGCAAATGCCTTCCAGGCCTCTACTAGGAAGATGATTAATTCACAGTCCTTGCAACTATTTCCTAGTGGAAAGTAAAATAAAGTGCCGGTTAATGGCTTATTGAGAGCGTCCATTAATGAGAGAGTCAATTCACATCTTGTTTTGCATGATTAGGAAGCCTGGCTTATTGCCAGTTTTTGAATTTATAGCAAGTGTGTCAGAACACTGTATGTACCTCATAGGTGGGATATTAGCTTGCAAAACATCTTTTCCCCTAGATAGAATAGTATGAGCATATGTAAGATAAAAGTAGAGTATGATTCTGCTTCAGGGACACTGGCCAAAATGGACCAAAACTGACATCAAAACTGGCAATTTGAGTTCAGAGAAGCAGCATATGTGAGGATGCACATCTGGTTTATCAACAACTCTTTAAAGAAGCTGTATGTGCTAATCTTCATACCAGAGCTCAGCAGTGTAGCTCAGTTGTCTAGCATTTAACCAGGAACAGGCTTTCTCAACAGAAAACTCAAATAAACTAATCTGGAAGATATACCTTTTTTGTAATATATTATTACAAACAGAAATTGAGCCATATAAGAGTGACTATTTGTTATCTGCTATGGAAATAAATCATGATATTTATGTAACTTTGTGTTCAGAGTTTAAACTCTGGTGTTTTTTCCTAAAGTGATTTATTTTAAAAAACCTGGCATTTTAACAAAAGGTTTATAGATTTTCTATATCTACTGTATATTGTATGTCCATAAAGTCACAGGCGTTTAGCATTAGTCACTTATTTTAGGCATGCCTGGAATTATGCTATTATTTTTTTATTTTATTTCAAATTTATATACCACTCTTCTCCCTGAGGACTCAGGGCAGTGTACAGCCAAATAAAAACGTACAATACAAACATTAAAAACAATTTAAAAAATATCTCTGTTTGGCTCCAAATTTAAAAAGACAAACCAATTAAAATTATTAAAAGAATTTGTTAAGCCAGCCCGGCTTGCTGAAATAAAAAAGTTTTAAGGGCACAGCGGAATGTGGAAGTATAATATATATACTTATATATTAAGTATATTAGGAAGTCTTCACTGAAATCAATGAGATGGAAAAATATTTAACTGGTTGAATTGTGTCAAAGTATCCATGATTTGAATTATTGCAATACTTGCTTGGTTATTTTAATAACTTTGTTCTGACATTCCAATAAATATTTAGATAATATATTTCAGCTCAGTAATCTCAAAATTAGATTAATTTCTACTCTTACTAGTTTTTTTTATCACTGATTTACATGCAAGCAATTATACTTCATGAAACTGGAATTTTGCTGATCCCATTTCAGTGGCTTTTCTTTCAAATGAATAGGCAACTGTGGACAATAAATGCAAACTTTTTATGTATTTAGCATAATTCATCAAAACACAAAGGTAAAATACACAGATGAAATGAAAGATAGCTATTTCATTTGTAGCAATGAATATAATACTTTTGTCTATTTTGATACCATTGTCTATAAAAGGAAACACTTTAGAAAATAGAAACTAAATGGAAGGAAATTATATTTACAAGAATGAAGTGAATTAACTTTAAATTTCAATTATTTGCTGTGAATATTAAATGTGTATTCTATGATACTATCACATAAATATTATATGCTGTTTATCTGACCAGCAATAAAAAAGGTGGATATTGAATCACAATCTTTTGAAAATTATCCCAAAATGGTTCTTACGATCATGGTGACCCTTTTACAATTTTTGCCTTTTCGGAGTCACTTAAATCTCTTTTTTAGCCCATTTTGCCTGAGGACAAGAAGCTGCCTAATAATTATGCACACCTTAATATAGGGTGTTGATCTTCTTAGGCCCACCCTCCCTCATTACACAAATACACACCACCTGATCTGTTTATATCCACTAAGCATTCAAGTTTATACAGCTTGGAGGTGGAAAATATGCATACAAAGGATGATATGGTCAAATACTCACTTGTATAATAACTCTACACACGGTGTAGTGGTCAAAATACAAGTTACCACTTGTATGTAATTCCCCAGTTGCTTCATGCCATAATAGTCAAAAGCCTTACAAATCTCCCCAAATACTATTAATTTATTATTATTTTTAATGTTTGATTTATTAAATTTTTAGTCTGAGGTATAATGCTACATG
The DNA here is from genome assembly GCA_012654045.1 of Ptyas mucosa. NCBI lineage: Eukaryota > Metazoa > Chordata > Lepidosauria > Squamata > Colubridae > Ptyas > Ptyas mucosa. Next base: position 34,677,172 of record WNWU01000003.1, on the reverse strand, counting down.
CCTACATGTGTACCTTATCTTTTTTTTAAAGAAGAAACCTTATTTTTTGAATGAAATAAGATACCTGTATACCAATTCTGCAAAGTTGTATTACACTACAGTATGGAATTTATAAGCTTTATCCAGAGAATAAAAAATATTGTATGCTATTGGTAGGTATAGGTAGCATTACATATTATCTTGAGAACAATATCAACATGATTTGCTACTGGCTTTTTTTAGTGTTCATTTTATGTCAAGAATTTCCTGAAGATCTCTGTTCCAATAAGGTGCTTTTACAAGATTCACCATGTTTGCTAATGCTGCCACCTGTTGCGCCGAAGAAGCTAGTCTTCCTACAGTCCCTATTGTAAGACTAAAGCTGGTTAGCAGGCTACTTTAACAGTGGAAGATATGTTGGATACAGATTCTATTGACTCATAATTATGTACCTTGCTCCCTCGCCAATTGTGTTGACATCCCTTCTTCTATTATAATGCAAAGTGTTTATTCCTTCCAGAGAGGCTCCAATGCAATGTTCATAGAAGTGCTGTCATTCAGTGTTACAACAAATCTAGAATCCTCCTCCCGGGTACTCTACAGTGTGCTTTCTATCTATTGTGTGATGTTCTGGGGGTTTGTATGGGATTGGGGGGAGCTACTCATTTAGCTGTCTGTTGATTGTGAAATGACACTCCTTCATCCACCATTAAACTTTGGCAACATGCCTGAAAATGTATGTTGCTGCTGCCAAGTCCTGCCTGAGGGGACCCATTGCATTTGTTTTCACTGTACCAAGGTCTTTCTGAAGACAGAAGTGAAGTGGAACAACACATGCTAAGTTTTCAAAACTTTGGGGAAAGCTAATTTCATCCAGTGCTTGATAAATCTAAATATTTCTGCTGCCACTACCTTATTCTACAATGAGATGTGCTCTGCTTTGTCTTTCATGGGTGTAAAGGTGCTATTACATTGCAGCAATAATCGCTGCACCCTACCAGGCAACCAGCAGGAGCACAGATCCTGTGGTTTTGTTTCAACTCATTATAATTGCAGTTATAATTAGAAACAAATGCTGCTCAATAAATGTAGTTAATGGTGAATAAATAGTGTTAATCTATAGCTTATAACAAAATCATTATGTTCTCCATCTTAAACAAGATAGTGTGAAAAATATATAAATTCGATTACTGAAAATCCAATGAATTACAGTTGTAAATGTTATCAAGCATCTGGTAAATGCATTTTTGTGTCTTCAAAGATAAGTAGCTATTTGGAATTCTAATTCCAATTAATTACTTTCTGCACATATATTCATTTATGGAGGGAGAGAGAAGCAAAATCCCTAAACCTGTCTATTGATATTCAGAGGAAATGAAAAAGATTAGCCAACTAACAACTTTTCACAAATGTTGTGTTATGCCATTAATAGAGGTGTATTTAATTTAGCTTTTTCTAAACTAGTATCCTCCAGCTGTATTGGCTGTGAGCGTTCATAATCTTCAAACAGAATAGATGCTGGTCAGATTGTGAGAGTTGAAGTCCAACATATATATTAAATGGACAACTGTCTTGATTTACAAAGCAGAGATCTCTGGCTTCACTATGACAGGATCTATGATCACTTTGAAGTCTCATAGCATTTGTGGGAAAGTGCATAGGCCTTCCTAATGGCACACTTTTACATTAGTATGTATAAATTTAATTTAAAAATAGTGACTAATATTAAAACAATCCAGTGTTCCACAGTACAGAGGTGGTTATGCGAAGTGACTTATGTGCCTGCTTATTCTACTGCCCAGATGTTCAGTATTTTAACACACCCCTGATTCAACAGCTGCAAAAGAAACCCTTTATGGAATGGTTATCTTTCTATTAATTTCATATTATACATGTATCATTTTTAAAAACATTCGTTCTTATTTCTATTTATTTCTTCCTACCGGTAATATGCAACAGTGTATGGTACACCTAAGCCCATTTTACAACAGGTTGTGAATTAAGTTGGCTGAGAGATCATTCCAAAAGTGTCTGAGTGGGTCCTTGCCCCATTCTAACCCGTGTTGCTTAGGAAGGAGTTCTTAATATTTCACACTTTTTGCGAGATGCTGTCGACCTGGGCAGTGGGCTATCTGTGAAGGCCAGACCAATAAGCCTCTCTGAGAAGCCGAGACACTCAGTTAGAAAAGCAATGGGAAACCAGTGGGGATTCACGACGCCAGGAAAATTGCGTGGATCTGCAACTTGGTAAATCATCATTCGAAGGCGATCCGACTCGACTATCGTGAAGTGGCGGCTGGATCTGGGAGGACGGAGCGCGAACGAAGATGGGGATGTTACCCGTTGCGGCTTTGCGAGAGGCAGTTCCGCCCCCGCGCGCAGCAGCCTCGATTCCCCGCAGGCGAGAGAGCCGGCCAGGAAGGGCAGAGGGCGACGCGAAAGGGGGGGGGGGGGAGAGGCGTCAGCGAAAGCCGAGCGCTGGTGGGCGCGCTCCCCAACCCTTATAAAAGCCTGGGGCTTCCCCACACCCGTCCTGGACTAGATCTGCAACGGGAGAGCGGCGGCGCCCAGTCTCCCTGATCGGGGCCCCCAGGAGATCAAGTAAGTTCTTTCTGAGGCAACTTTTTAATTCTCTCGCAGTGCTCCCTCGCGCTCTTTGGGTAGATACACGAATTTGGTCGCCCCCTAATTCTATACAACCTCTCCGTGCGCCGCAGTTGTGCGATCTTGCCAACAGGCTTACGGTAGGTCGTGCCTTTCAAGATCCTCAAAGCAGTTTAAATTGCAAGTCGTGTGTGGATCCCTCTCATTTTCCTAAACTTTCTTTCCGAGTAACCACCGTTTATTCGCTCGTATCCTGCTATTCCTCTTTGAATTGTTTCCAATTCACTATCTTCATTGGAAAATATTATGCAAGCGAGGCAATCTTAGAGAACAGGTTACTTAAGCGTTGCAATACTCTCTGGTGCAAAAGACAATCCAAATCATTTTAAAGTATTTATTTAGCCTCTGCAACCTGTAGCGAGGAGCGCTAATATGAGTTTTGGTTTGCTCTGGTGATTTACTTTAGAAGTACAATAGGTTTAAAAACTTTAAATGCGTCCAATGACCGTTCTTATATGGTTAATGTGCATGTTAATACGTATACTTAATTTTTAAAAATACATAGATAAATTCTAAGTGAAATAGGACTGTGAATAAAAATAGCGTGAACTTAGATATATATGACTTTCAAATCGGTGGGATTTTTCTCACTGGTCTCATGTTTTGAATTGAGATGTCAATGTTATAGGGCTATTTTGTCTGATTGTTCAGGTGTTAAACATGTATGTGGAAATAAGCCCCAGAAATATTTTCCATGTACGTGCAATTCAGATAAATATGTAGAATAGTGTTCTACACCAAAAGCTTTCTTTCCTAATATATGAATGAATACTAAATAAATAAAACCATACACTGTATAAACAAATTTTAAATATCCAATAAATTCATTGACCTGCACAAATGCAGCTTTGATTGAAAAAAAGTCAATTGTATTACTTAAATACAATCTTTTGCAGTAAAATAGCCCAATTATAAAATAATTTTAATATATAGTTTTAATAAGCTAAATGTTAAATACTAAAACTTTAAATCAGAACTAATGAGTAATTATGCTAATAAATATTTTAAAACAAAAAAGAATTGGATACATTTGAAAACCTATTAGGCCTTTACAAAAGGCATAATTGTAGGGCAACCATGTAACCATGTTAACTCAGGAAAAAATCTACCAGTATTATGTTTAATATAATTTATTTTTCAATAATCCATTTTAAATTTAGAAACTTGAAACTGAAATTGAGGCTGTTCTCAAGCTGACCAGGAAAAACTTCTTAGAGAACAGTTATTTCCAATCCTACCTTCTTTTTACCCCTTTATGTATCCTTTCCTCCATTGCTTGATTTCAGAAAAGTATCTTAAGTTGAATAGAAAAGTCTGTAACTGAAAAAAAATCATTTCATTAAAGTTAAATAATAAAGTTGGGCAGCACACAAATTTAATGTGCTTTTATTAATAGCTTGTTAGTTTTGCTAACAAAAACCACTACTGATAACTATAGAGACTAGATTATAATTTATAAGGCACAGTCCAGGTGAATACAGTCCTCAATAAATATAAGATTTACTGAATGCAAATACAAGTTAGATTCAAGGTACTTTATGGTTTGCAGATTGCAAAAGCACTCATTTTTAAAAGAATTCCAAATGATATTCCAAATCTATTTCATCTTTATCTTTTAAACTCAACATGTATCAGTACCAAAGAGAAAAGCAGTTTAATAAATGAGTTCACAATTCAAGCTTATATTCTTGCATATTATTTGTTTATTTTAGTGCGGTAGAAGCATTTAATCTTAAATAATCATCCAAATAAACGGGTGGGATTGGATCTCTCTAGTATTTACTTGTAGAACCATCAGAAAATCCCAGTTTGTAGTTTGGGGACTACTGGGAAGTAAAAAATAAATGCATAAAAATATCTAAAAATCCAGGAAGAAAATCACTTCCACATTACTGTAAAGAAATGTACGTTATATATTTATAAAGTAATTGGGAGCTGTGCACGGCGTGACTTTTTATGTTTATCTGAACACTTTATTAACATTTCAACACTAATCGTTTCTGCTAGATACTAAGTCACATTCACTGGGATTCACTTCTTCTCAAAGATAATAAATGTTGGCGCCAAATATATTTCAAGTTAAGATGCTTAAAAATATGTCCTAATATAGGGTTTAAATGAGGCCATTATTTTCTGAGAATGCATTAGAATCATTTGTGAGAATGCATTGTGAATCATTTGTTAGAATTATGTGCTGATGATTTTTCAGCTGAATTTTCCTATTTTGAAAATAAAACTGCAAGGTTAGTGGTTGCTGGCACAGGGTACCACATTAACAGAATATATTGCAGTATACTGAAAATTGTAACAAAAAGTTCTTAAAAATCAGTTAGCAATATAGTTCTAAAAAGAAAATATGGTTGTGACAATTCAAGGTATAAGCTGGGAATTTGCATCATGTCGGTTGCAGGTTTGGTCTTACCAATGGACTATAAAAATGCACCCGAGAACATCAAGGTCAATATTCCAAGCTCAAATGCCTCCCTGCCACCCCCCACATCTGGCACTAACTCCTTAGGACAACAGACTGGGGCAACTTTGGGGAGACCTGCAGCAGCAAACGCTGCCCGAGAGCGTAGCCGAGTGCAGACCCTACGACATGCCTTCTTGGAGTTACAGAGAACTCTGCCCTCTGTACCACCTGACACTAAGCTCTCCAAGTTGGATGTATTGCTTCTAGCCACCACCTACATTGCCCATCTCACCCGCAGCTTGCAGGATGAAGAAGAATTGCCTGGCAAGGGCTTGGGAACCCTGCGAGGGGATGGCTACCTACACCCTGTTAAGGTAAGCAAGGCAAAACAAGTAATTTTCCCCCCCTAGATGGTCCAATCATAGCATTGTTTGAAAACCTTTCCATTGTGCAGAAATCTTCAGGCAAAAGGGCATACTAATATACAAGTACACCAGTCTATACAAGAAAGCTTTAGCATTACAGAATCAGCAGAATCAATTAGAACCAACTGAACCACAATTCATTGATGTGATTACATATGACACTTCAGATAGATACAGCATTAAACCTCTGTGTACCATAATCATATGCCCAACACCAGGGACAAGGTTTTAAGTGACTCCCATTTATTACAAAGCAGTTTATGTCTTATGACAGTGGCTTGTAAACTGTTTGAGCCAGATAGCCCTTTTCCTGGTCTCAAATAATATCATTATTCCCACCAAAAAATATATTCTGTTATTTTACACAAGCACTTCGACAGTGGCAATCCCAAACTGGTTACTCAGTTCACAAACATGTTATTGTAAATTGCTCCATTTCCCCCAAGATATGCCCAAATATATCCCATTGGGGAGTAATTACCCCAATGTAAAATCCACTGCCTTATGAACCATCTTTAGCTCATATTGCAAGTTCAAACTACAAAAGGACTTCCCCTTGCTACTAGCTCTTTAATAAGTAATTTCTTTAATAAATTACACTTAGCTTAATTCAAGAAACTACTACTTAAAGACCTAGTAATTGCATTTGTGCAAGCAGTACTAATTATCTTGCATCTTCATCTTCTAGAAATGGCCAATGAGATCACGCCTATACATTGGAGCATCAGGACAATTTTTGAATCCCTCAGTGCAAGCAGAAAATGTAAATCAAGGAGAAACCTCAACAAATTCTCAAGTTTAATCCTGTTTTTTTCTTAAATGCTGTTATATTTATTATTCCAGATATATTTAAATTGAGTCTTCCAATATCTGTGATTTCTTCCAATTGACCAGCATCCTTAGATGGTAGACTTGAAATTCAGCATACTTGTTTGGATTGCTTTCTTCACAACCAGAGACAACGTGTTCATCTCAGTTGTGCAGTATAATTCATTTGTTTCTTACATAGCTATTATTTCTCAAAAGGCAAAATATACTTTTCATTGTGTGAATGTTGCTACTATTGAAATCCATAAGATACCAGCTCATGTGTCATCTTGTTTATGAGAACATATCCTTTTCTTTGTGAAGAAATGACTGAATGTAATGTAGTGGATAATTTACAGGCATTCTGCAACCTTTGTTGATAATTTATGAAATGTGGATTGTTGTACCCCAATTCCGAAAAAATTAAATAAGATAACCAAATACTGTAGTTGATTTTTAAGCTAATGTTTAAAAGCTGAGCCACATAGTCACCTTGAACTAAAATAAATAATGCATCCAAGCTTTGGGGACTTTTAACTGAGAAGAGGTCTGCATAACTATTTCAAGTATTCCAGTGATCCATGTCATATACTCAGATATATCTATTCATAATTTGCCATATGTGTCACAGAATTGTGATAGATGACATAAGGCAATATTTTTCTCACAGGTTGTCCTCGACATTTGTCATGCTCAAAGGTAAGCAAGTCAAATCTAAACTGCAATTGTGTTCAATAACTATTGAAATGTCAGTTCAAGCCCTCAATATTAAGGTAGTTGGTGTTTTGAAGAATTAATCCAAGAAATAACATTGCAAAACTGGATGTATGAATTTTAGACATGAAATTCTGTTGATGTTAGAGTATCTCAGCAAAAAAATGTTACTTTGAAGAATAAGTTAAAGCTTTCACACTTTCTTAAAAATATGTTCAAAATTCTTTTTACAATGTATTGTTATAAACTACATCTATTAATTTTTCATAAATACTTGATCATTTTATTTATATTGTGTATGTATAATCACTTTTCAATTTACAACAATTCATACATCTACTGAAACTGATCCTGAGAAATGTATGCCCCATCTTTATTTCAGTTTGTAGAGTACCTGAAGATTCTTTGCTCTTGCTCTTGCAAATCAAGACAGCTCTCCCACTGGAAATATTACTTACAGGCTGTTTTGTTAACTAGCTAAAGCAGAAACAAAAGTTATTCCAAAACACAAGTGTGGCATAAAAAATAATGTATGAGCTTTGTAGATTAAATATGGCTATTAAACCTATAGTATAATTTGCTATTGGTTGTGTTTATCTGTATCTTGAAAGTACCAATTATTTTGGGAAAGAGCTTACTTCTGCTTCAACATATACATATGCTTTACAAATGATGCTCATCGTAGAATATGAAGCATGCATATTTGGTTAATTAGATTTAATAAATGATTACAAGTACAGACAATTTTTCTTATGAATAAATTATTTGCAAAATTCTGTCTCAAATGATGTTTATTGTTATGTACTTTTTAAAACTACCTTGAATTTTTTTTAAAAAAAATGCAAACATTTCCTGGGAAGCGAAGAAAATCAAATTAAAGGTTTTTAAGGCATTGTACATCTTTTAGTAAAGTTGGGGTTTTAAGTAAATTATCATTATGGATCAATCCAGTTATGGCAATGTATTTTTTTTTTTAGTATGAAAAACTCACATCTCCATTGTTGAAGAAAAGCTTTATCTGAAATGCAATGATGACAACTACATGCCATCAAGTTGTCTTATTTTTGTTTTGGCATTTCTTAAAAAATATTCTTAGCTCATGTATGAGTTTTGTAGGTGCTGTTTACCATTCCTAAAATTACATTTCCTGAAAGTTGCTTCCCTCTTTTTCTTATACACAGACACACTTTCGCACGCTATTAGTTCACAAGGAATAATTGCACATTGTCTTTAAGTTATTAGAATGAGGGTTTTTTTACAGGAAACTTCATAAACTTTTAGCAATATTTGGTATATATGTTAAGCTGTAGTGAATTACGTTGACCTTTTCAGTATATTATACATATATATATATATGCACACAAAAATAAAAGAAATATAGCAATATAGCAGTGGAAAGAGGGCTGCATATTACATACAATCACAGGTTATAAAAGATCATCATTAAGTCAAATGTTATACTAAAACTCAAGATCTGAGAATCTCATATTTTTTTAAAGTAAATTTATTTGATGTTTCAAAATAATAAAGCATGGAATAGTTGTATAACTATTAAATCCTATTACAGTTTTCCAAATCTACCATAAAATAGTATTATCTGTTACTGAAAATCAGTTAAATTTTGAGAATAATTTTAACTGCTGCTCAGAATGAATTTTTACTTCTCCCACTTCCTCTAATAGAGCATTTTTCCTTAAATTCAGTGGGATCCAGAAATATTACCTTTGGATTTTTTTTCCTCCAAATAGAGGACCATGCTTTTTCACTGGCATCTTCCAGGTTCCTTTCACTAATTTTTGTTTTCTTGATGGTGGCAATACATAATTGACATACTGTAGCCTGTTTTCATGGCACTTATTCTCTTAAAATCTCAGATGTGTTCATTGGCTAATAAATGTTGAAGATCTTTCATTCAGTGTGATAGAATTACCTTCTAACAAAATTTTATATCATGTATGATTTTTTTCTTCAGGAATACTCTAGTCAATTGTAGGTATTTAGTGTTTTTTTTTTTAACCAGGTGACTGTAAGCAAAAGAACAGTAGTGCTGTAGTTTTATTTGGTTAAAAACAGTAGTGCTGTAGTTTTATTTGAATTTCTACCATTGTGACAGCATAATACAAGACAAAACAAACGTTACCCTGCATACTGCTAGTCTATAACTCAAGAAACAATCCTAATTTTCAGAGGGACCTATTGTCTAACTGTAGCCTAAGATTCTCGTAATTTTGTCCTGAATGTGTTTAAAGATTGACCACTGAATTCTGAAACAGCTTTATTTTCTGTTCCCAACATAGCTCTTAAAAAGAATTACTTTTACAGTCCTTGTGAAAAGTCATATCTTTTAGCAATAATTTATTCTTTAGTTGTTCCAACAATTAACTTTGATTCCACCAAAATATGTATAAACAATTCATAATTAGGTTACATTACAATTTGTTGGCATGCATGCAGATAAAAAAATACTTTGTATTTTTACAATACTTTATAATCTGAAAAATAATAATTTTAGTATCATTTTCTTTCCATTTTATTTCCCCCACCCCACCCCTTCCTCACATACTTCAAGGCTTTACTCTGCACAGTGTCTGTTCTAAGTAATCTCTAAAAAACAAATGGAGACTGGGAAGTCATATATTAACCCAAAGCATATTTAACTTGAGGATATGATATTGTAATTATAAACATCAGGACAAACACATTGCTTAAACTATTTAGAATAATTTTCCTTGGCTTAAGTTCATCTATGTATTTTGTGTGTGTGTGTGTGTGTAATTAAGTAACAAATATGGAAATAAATACTCTTCAATTGATGTAATTATTCTACATAGATCATATCTGCTTTAAAGTCTTTGTATTTATTTAATTTTTTATCCAATTTATTATTTTTAAATAATACAGATGGCAAACATAACTAATGCTACTTCCTTCTTCTATTTTCCCATAATTATATCCCAATGAGGTGAATTGGACTGAGTGAGTGACCAGCCCAAAGTCATTCCACTGGCTTTCATGCCTAAGGCAGAACCAGAGCTCACAGTCTTCTGATTTGTAACCTGTTGCTTTAACAAAAGCTTTGGCCAGGAGAGCTTTTTATCAGGTTCGCCTCATACGCCAGTTGCGTCCCTTTCTAGATCGGGACTCGTTAAATACAGTCACTCATGCCCTCGTCACTTCCCGCATGGATTACTGCAATGCTCTCTACATGGGGCTCCCCTTGAAGAGCATCCGGAGGCTCCAGTTAGTCCAGAATGCAGCCGCACGGGTCGTTACAGAGCAGCGTGGCACTCCCATGTGGCTCCCCTCCTGCACGAGCTGCACTGGCTCCCTGTGGTCTTCCGGGTGCGCTTCAAGGTTTCGGTTACCATCTTTAAAGCGCTCCATGGCTTAGGACCGGAGTATTTATGAGACCGCCTTCTGCCACCAATAACCTCCCATCGACCAGTACGCTCCCATAGAGAGGGACTTCTCAGGGTGCCGTTGGCCAAACAATGTCGACTGGCGGCCCCCAGGGGGAAAGCCTTCTCTGTGGGAGCACCCTCAATCTGGAACGAGCTGCCCTCGGAAATACGGTTAATTCCAGATCATCGGGCTTTCCACTGGGCCCTCAAAACATTCCTATTCATGCAAGCCGGCCTGACCTAACCTCCCTTAAAACCACTTTTAAATTCTTTAAATCTGAATCTACCCTATAAATTTGAGATGTTTAATTTAATTCCATTCTAAATCAGACTATTCAATTGTATTTTTAATCTGTTTCTGAATATCAATATTCTGTATTTATCGTTTAACTGTTTACCGCCCTGAGTCCTTCGGGAGTAGGGCGGTATACAAATCTAATAAATAAATAAATAAATAAATAAACTACTGTACTAAATTGGCTCTCTATGCTAATGCTATGCATTCTAAGAAAACACAATGCAATGTGACGTAATGGTGGAGACCTGCTATGTTATTATTTCAAACTTAAATGTAATGTAAAACATGTTGCACACATATTATAACAGTCCATTCCTGAAGAGCAATAATCTGAACAATTTAACATATATGAAAAAAAGAATGGCAAAGAAAAGGCTAGGAATCAATATTAGGCATTAGTGTTTTAAGGTTATGCAGTACTTACAATGAATGGAAACAATTGTTAGAGGGCACATGAATCCAGAAAGTAATCCCATAACAGGAACACTAACATAAAAATCCTGATGGATAAGAAAGGGCAGATCTATACTGGTGTACCATTTACCATTAACATGCACAAGAAAAGGAATAGGAGGAATATAGTGTTGAAAGAAAAATCCAACTGGTTCAGTTCCAAGCTGGGAGAAAGATGCTAGAAATAAAATAGAGGCTGATTGGAAAGAAAGGTCCATTTATTGATGAACAGAACCATCAGGGTTTGTGGTTCTGGTGCAGCTGACCAATTGGTTTGATGAGTACATCGATTTTTATAAGTTTCAGAGATGCTGCTAGTGGGGTTGTGCAATGTCTGAAATCCTCTTATGAGATTGTGCAATGTAGTGTGAGCTCTGTGACTTCTGTTATTGGTAGTGGGTTAATCTATTATGTCCTGAAGGATCATGTCCTGTTTTTAATCCCATCATCCTGGAGCTGAAGGTCTTTTGTTTTGTAGATACGCTGGCCCAGTCTTTCTTAATGGGCACAAAATATCTGCTGGGGAGTGCTATTAAGAAAGACTGAGTCTGCTTTCTGTCTTTAAGAGCATGTTTTTCCATTTCTCCCTTTGGGAAAATATAATATTCTGCCTTTTTAATATTTCCCAAAATATTTCATTCTTTTAGGAGTGGGGAGCGGCTTCCCACAATTATACAGTACTAAAAAGTGATACCCACACCTGTCTCCCACCTCACAAAGATCTCAACTTTACAACTCCTCAGCCTCTCTTCCTAGCTGCTGAAGCACTCTTCAAATTCACAACAGAAGTGGAAATATTCTTATTTCCCCTCTTCAGGGTAATTTTAAATCATATCCTGCTTCTGAATGTTCCTGAGATCACAATGATATAAAATAAACCTGTGAACAAATTATAGGGCCTTTCCACATTTGCTGGCACATGGCATAAACATGTCCTGGCTGTATCTTTATTTTCTACTGGACCTTCACTATTCCAAGCCCATGAGTGAAAAAGCTTAAGCCATTGTGCTTAAGTATCTTATCAATCAAATCTTTATTATAGTCATAGACCAGCATAAGGAGGCAAGATAGTGTTAAAATAGCATTTCTCTTTATTCACCTACCATCTAAGTAACTATTAGCCTTTGTCATCCATCATCCTAGAGCAGGGTTGTCAAACTCCCGACCCGTGGGCCCGATGCATCATGCACTGGCCACACACACGCCCGGTTTAGCAAAGAGGAAAGAAGTTGCCGATGCCAACGTGCGGATGTGAGTTTCACACCCCCGCCCTAGAGAAACAAGCAGCCAGTAATAATTGGAGATAGAGGAAGTGGCAGGCTAGAGATTGGCAATTAAGACAGGAAATTTCATGCTGATACACATGTCCTTGACTTACAACCATCTGTTTATAGTGATGGTTCAAAGTTACAATGGCACTGAAAAAAGTGACTTCTAACCATTTTTTACACTTAAAACAATTGAATCATTCTCATGGTAACCTGAACAAGATTTGGGCACTTGACAACTTGTCTATATTTATGATAGCTGCAGTATCGTGGGGTCATGTGACAAGCGAAGTCAATGCAGAAGCCAGATTCACTTAACAACTGTGTTACTAATTTAACAACTGCAGTGCTTCACTGAACTGTGGCAAAAAAAGTGGTAAATGGAGCAAAACTTGCTTAACAATTGTCTTGCTTAGCAACAAAAATAGCAATAGCACATAGACTTAATGTATTTTTCACTCCATAAGATGCACCTGACCGTAAAAGGCACCTTGGTTTAGAGGAGGAAAACAAGACAGAAAACTTTCAGGCGAAGCTTGAGAGGACCACAAATAGGTGTCCTCTCGTGTGCCAGCTCTGCCTATTGACTCCTGCACTGCAGAAAAGAGACAGAAGAGGTGGGGTTCAGCACTGTAAAAGAACCTCGCTGCCGTGGCCCAGCTGCTATTCACCAAAGATGCACAGTGATTTCCACCCACTTTTTGGGGGGAGTGTGTTAAGTATAAATGCCTGCCCTCCAAACCTAGTGTTGTAAGGGTTAACTACCCAGGGATCCCTTCACCCACTGACCCCTCCTCACCTGGACTCCGCCCCTGGAGTACTTAAGGGTCATCCATGCGGTCTGGGCTCCATTCTAGCTGCAAACCTGTAAGAGAGAAACATTATGTAAATAAACAAACTTGATTATACACATGCCTGTGTATCTCCTTCACTGGGCTCGATCCAAGAACATTCCTACAAATATGGTAGCAGAGGATGGTTCTAAATAGCCCAAACCAAACTAAAAGGATGTCTGAAAATATCAAGCTGAACGAAGAAACCGAAAGAGTAAACACCCGTGCATCCAAAAAGAAGATGGAAGAAATGCTAGCCTCAGCTGAAGCCAAGCTAGCAGAAATGCAAAGGAATAAAGAACGACTCTCCAGCCCTGGCTACTCAAGAATAACAGAGAGAAGCCTAGACGAAAGAGAGGATGAATCAGAGACCGAGCTACGCGAAGAAAAGGAGCTAAAAGAAAAGCTACTAAGCCTAGCCGGATCGACATCAAACAAGTCCAGTCTCATCGCGGAACTCCGCAACCTCCTTGATGACTGCGGGGCAGCGACCGGGAAGAAAGATGACAAAACGGAGTGCAGAGACCAAAACGTGGTAAGCGATTTAAACCCCTACCACTCGCTCACTGATGAAGCCGATCCAAGATTCGCGCGCTCCCCACAACGGCCATCTTGGATGGTGACATCACCCAAGATGGCCGACCAATCCCCAATCAGATCCCGAGATTTAAAAAACCCGGCGGGAAACGAGGCCTACCACCACAAGGCCTACGAATACAACCACGAGGCCAAGAACTATACCGGACAGGTGACATCAAGTTCGCCTACCGAACTCGAAGTAGAAAAGGCCATGCGGACCATCACCGCGGCTTTCGGAACCAAAATAAAAATAATAAGTTCCGATGCCGATACCGATACCGCAGGGGGAAATAAAGTGACGTCCTACACGCATAAGGGCAGCCACGAAGACCAACTATGGAAGAGAAATACCGAGGCGTGGGCACAGCCCCCCACCTTCTACGCCGGAAACCTCGCCATGCATCCCCTAAGCTACGCCATAAAACCGGGAGAAATAAATGAATACTTACCACACCAAAGGACTCAGCCGAGACCTCCGGGGTTGTCGACGGGCATAGGCGCCGGCCCGTACCTAAACTTCGGCCTCCAGAGCGGACCGGAGCCCCAGGGCCTTCACCCAAGCCTCGCGGACCCGCATCGATGTCCAGGCGGCGCAACGAGACCCACGACGCTCCAGACGGCGACCCAAATAAACTTCGGCCTCCAAGGACCTCCAAAGACGGAGCCAGAAGTCCAACTCGAGAGGCAAGGCCTTCACCCGGGAGCAGCAGGAACGAGCTCCTTCCACGACGGCGGCAGAGACAGAATGGCCCAGGAGCATGCGCAGAACCGACCTGCAATAAAAAAACAACAGACCATAGAAGCAAGTCACTACAGACTGACTCCCTGCATTCACCTGCCTTATTGTGAGTTCCCTTTTGCTTTGGACCATGGACAGCAACCCTCAATAGGTAATATTACTCACAATACAGGGACACTTCCAAATGACTTTCCCAAACTCAGGGTAGATGGGGTTAACTTTGTTGAATGGAACCAACAGTTACAGGTTGTCCTCTTAAAGGAACATTTACTATTTTTTATAACTAACCCACCTGAAAAGCCTTGGACTTTTCAGTTAGATTGCATGCATCATAAGGCTTACCATTTGTTACTAACCAGCATATCACTCAGTATGTATCCCAGTATCAGCCACAACTTGACAGTGTCAGAAATAGTAACCTTTTTGCATAAAATGTTCCACAGCAGAAGTATAGCCACTACCACAAGAATCACCAGGGAATTCTACTCAGCCAAACTCAAGGGGGGAACTTCAATGAGTGAACACATATTGTCACTCAATGCCACCAGAGCTGAGTTAATTCAGAGGGGGGAGAACATAACAGAAGGGAACATGGTGAGCGTGATCATAAATTCCTTAGACCACAGCTGGAATGATTTCATCATGCACTTAGACAGTTCCAGCCTAGAACGCATCACCTTAGATATGCTAACCAGTAAACTTATCGCGGAAGACAACCTCAGGAGGGATAGATACCAGAACCACAGAGAACCAAGGATTAGCAAAAGAGTAGAATTCCACAGCAGAGACTACAGCGACATAGAATGCTTCAATTGTGGCTCCAGGGAACACTATAAAAGAGATTGCCCCAGGAGAATAAGAGACATGAGACACTCACAATCTAGAGACAGGACTGAAAACAGACATAGACTCCCCGAAAGACAGACAAATGAGAACAGATATAGGCGCAGAGATTCACCCAAACCCAGGGACGGGAGGAGATACCGGGACAGTTCCCGGGACAGTCACAAGGGTTCACTATATGGGCTGAGAGCAAGGGACAGCACACTGGGATACACCAACACCAAAAATGCATGGCTCCTAGATTCAGGAGCCACAAACCATACCACTTATGACACAAAATTATTTACTAAATTCACAGAAGAGAAATTCACCATTAAAGTGGCTAACCAAAGCAACGTGCTAGTAACCGGAAAAGGCAACATAAACATCCCAGAGATAGGGGAAATAGAGGGGGTATTGCTTGTTCCGGAGATACCCTATAACATACTAGCCACCTTGAAGCTAAGCAAGGAAACGGGAACAAAAATAACATTTAAGGAAGGGAAGGTATTTTTGACCAGAGATGAGAGGATCATCGGTAGAACTATAATAAGCGAGGGTTTACCATACTTCCAGCCTAACTGTAGCAGCCCCCCCAGGATAAACACCAACACTAGCGACATGATAGACACTGCACCCAACACCGAGGAGACAGAGGAAGTTAATCACGACCCGACGCCCAGTGACCCAGACATGAACCAAACTTTAGAAAAAGAGAAGCCATCGTTAGGCAAACCCATTCACGATGAGTGTGCCCATTTATTGCATAGAAAATTGGGTCATAGCAGTTTTCCGGTTGTACAAAAAATGGTCAATTGTTCTGATGGATTAAAGGTTAAAAATTGCAAAAACTATTTAGAGTGTTCGGTGTGCAAATGTTCCAAGTTGAAGACCAAAGCCAGACCAAAAAAATCAGAACGCACCACAAATTCCTTGTTTCAAATGGTACACATGGACCTAGTTGGGCCCTTAAGGCCATCCATCAAATATAAGAAAAGGTTTTTCCTGACTATCGTAGATGACTTCAGTCGCTACGGTTATATATATACACTCAAGCACAAACATGAGGTGTTCCAGAAATTTAAAGAATTTCATAAAAAGATAGAACTGCAACATAATATTAAAATCAAGCAAATAATGACAGACCGAGGGTCCGAGTTCATGTCTCAAGAATTTTCAAATTGGCTCAGGGCGCAAGGGATGCTGCGCTTTACGTCGGCCCCTTTTTCGCCATTTCAAAATGGAGTCGCAGAGAAAAAAAATGGAACCCTACAGACAATGATGAGATGTGTGCTAGAGGATGCAGGGTTAGGACAACACTACTGGTCAGAAGCCGTTTTATACTCAAATTACACGCTTAACAGGTTATGGTGTAGCGTAATAAATAAAACACCGTACGAGGTCATGTATAATAGGAAGCCAAAGATAGCACACCTTCACATATTTGGTGTAACCGCCGATGTTCATATCCCCAGACAGATACGCAGGAAGGGAGACAAAGTTTCCAGGCGACTAAGATTCATGGGATATGAACCGGGCACCAAGGGTTTTAGGTTCATTGACAGCAACAACAATTTCATAGTTTCACGCACCGCAGTATTCCATGAAAACTCTAATTGGTCCAAAATACATCTTAATGAAATAACCACAGAAGGGGAAAACACCAACCGTTCACATATCAAAACACAACAGGGCAGACCAATAAACAATGACATAGAAGCTACAAAACCAAGGGAGCATAGGATAAGAATCAGAGAGTGGAAAGAGGGACACCCAGACCTAAAAGTAGAAACACTCACGGAAAAGGAAGCCAGGTACCTTCACGATACGGAAACCACGCCCGAAAGGCCAGTTAGGACTTCTAGAAATAAAACCCCCAAGAAACTAGAGGACTATGTGCTATCTCTCCATGCTAACCAAGTAACCCCCAATAATTACGATGAAGTCCTCAATTTACCCACTGACGAGAAGGAAAAGTGGGAACAGGCGATGGAGAAAGAGATGAACAGCCTGCGTGAGCTAAAGGTATACACGCCCGCAGAGGCCCCTAGTGATAAGACCACCATAGGCACTAGGTGGATATACAAAATAAAGTCTCTAGAGGGAGGTAAATCATTATATAAGGCTAGATTGGTAGCCCAGGGATTTGCCCAACGATTCCCAGACGATTACACAGACACATATTCCCCCACCGTCAGAGCAGAAAGCGTAAAGTGTGCATTGGTGATAGCCTCGATTCTAAACTTAAAAGTACACCAATTCGATGTGCAGACAGCGTATCTCCACGCTGATCTAGATAAGGAAATTTATGTTAAGGCTCCACATAGTAAAAACACACGCAAAGGGGAAACCTGGTTATTGAACAAGAGTCTATACGGACTAAAACAGTCTGGGAAACGGTGGTATGAATGCTTGTCAAAAACATTAAGGTCAATGGGTTTTGAAGCCACCTCTGCCGACAACTGTTTTTTCATCAAAAGGTTGGGTAAATCCATAGAATACGTTCTGGTATATGTTGATGACATTCTATATGTTGGTGACCAAGATCATAAGTGTGAAACATTTGCTAAAGAACTGGGAAAGCACTTCACCTTGAAGGTACTAGGAAAGGTTGACAAGTATCTGGGGGTACAAATTACCAAAACCAACAAAGGCTTCAGACTGTCACAGAGAGAAAAGATAGTGGAATTGCTACATAAATGTTACATGTTTGATGCCAGACCATGCGAAACCCCCATGACACCAGACTTCCTAAAAAACATGTACGATGAGTCAGAGCCTTTTAATGACAATACCTTATACAGATCCATAATAGGCTCCTTACTTTATATAGCGAACTGGACGAGGCCTGACATAGCATTAACTGTCAACCTTCTGTCGAGGCATGTGGGCAAGCCCACCAGTTATCATTGGGATGCCACAAAAAGGATACTT
Source organism: Ptyas mucosa (assembly GCA_012654045.1). Taxonomy (NCBI): domain Eukaryota; kingdom Metazoa; phylum Chordata; class Lepidosauria; order Squamata; family Colubridae; genus Ptyas; species Ptyas mucosa. The sequence continues at coordinate 34,658,843 of WNWU01000003.1, read as the reverse complement.
AGATACTTAAAGCATAGTACAGAAGCATGCCTATGTCTAGAACCGGAAACATCCGGTAAGCCAGTTCTTTCATGTTATGCAGACGCAGATTGGGCTGGGGACGTGAAATGTAGAAAAAGTACATCAGGGTACATATTTTTCTTGAACGGCAGCCCTGTACATTGGTACACTGGTAAGCAAAACCTAGTGGCTACATCGACTACTGAGGCCGAATATATATGCTTATCCAAAGCTGCGAATAATCTGGTGTGGTTCGATGACTTGCTCTCCAACATCTGGGCCGAACCCACATACCCCATCCACATACATGAAGACAACAAGGCAGCTATCGAAATATCTAGAGCTGATGCTGTGGGTCAAAGGTCGAGACACATAGATATAAAACACAAACACGTTAGGCAACTCTCCAGCATGGGCTTTATTAAAGTATTACATTGTGATACACAAGAACAAACTGCTGACATCTTAACCAAACCTCTGTTAAACAAACAGCATACCTATTTGACATCCAAACTAGGTGTCATACTACACAAATCGATAAACCATGATCAATCCACTTGTGATCTTACGGCCAGGCATCTAGAGGGGGATTTGTTAAGTATAAATGCCTGCCCTCCAAACCTAGTGTTGTAAGGGTTAACTACCCAGGGATCCCTTCACCCACTGACCCCTCCTCACCTGGACTCCGCCCCTGGAGTACTTAAGGGTCATCCATGCGGTCTGGGCTCCATTCTAGCTGCAAACCTGTAAGAGAGAAACATTATGTAAATAAACAAACTTGATTATACACATGCCTGTGTATCTCCTTCATTGGGCTCGATCCAAGAACATTCCTACAGAGTGTGTCTTATGGAGCGAAAAATACTTTACACCTCTTTCTAAGTGGTTTACAGAGTCAGCCTATTGCTCCCAACAAAAGTTTGGGCTCAGTTGTGGTCATGGTCAAGAACTACCTCTAGTCCCCCCCCCCCCAATTCAGTGAAGAGTGGACAGCAGTAGGAAAGAGCTGTAACTAGATCAACTGGCCTAATTCATCCATTGCTAGCATGGCTCAAGTCAGCAATATTGCTGAGACGGACCATAAATGTTTGCCCTTGAGAGAGGTTACTGTATTTGCCAAGGCCCTGTTGAGTTTTTTTTTCCTGTGTTGTAGTTTTAAATGTTTTTGCTGGATTTTGTAATCTGGAGTAGGCGGCTGTAACAATTAATATAGTAGTAATAAGGTGCTGTTCCGAGATGTATTTGCCTTCCTAACATCGGCTCCCAGCTTGTGGAGTTCCAGCTTGCTACCTTTACGAAACCAAACTGGCCGCCTCTGGAACTACATTTTCCACAATGCATCGCGAGCCTGTATATTTTTTAGGGCCGATCCTACCGCGAGAGGTCGCGCCGTTTTCACGAAGAAACGAGTGGTTGCCTTGTTCTTTAAAAGCGGCCTAAAAGAAATCTCGGAAAGTATCCCATTTCATTTGTGTTTGTAAACTCGTCCTGGACGGCATTAAACTTCGGTGCTATATGGACCTACCAAATCGATGAGGGGAAAAAAAAATTCGGCCCACCTAGGCCCGAGGGCGACAGGCGAATCACGTGGCCCTCAAAAGGACCGTTGTGGCTCCCGCTCCTCGCGAGACTTGACGTGTGGCTTAGCCGCGTGGCGAAGGAGGCCCGCGCGCGCGATTCGCTTAGAGTCGGCTGCGGTTGAGAATGCCCTCAAGCACGACCGGGTAGGCCTCGCATTGCCTCCGTTTTGACAGGTTCGTCCCCGGAACCGCTGGGCTCCTCCGTTCTTCTGACCCGAGAAATGTGATGAAGCAAAGATAGGCTCCGACGACCTTCTAGCGGACGGCACCGAGGGCTTGAGAGGTAGACATTTGGCAGAAGCGCCATCGCTTCGGGTTTTCCTCAAACGGTTGCTACGCCGGGAAATGGGGCGAGAGATTCTTCGGAGCCTCTCGGTCTGATGTGGGTGGTCGAACGGGAAAAAAAAGACGATGGCGCCCTCCTCAAGAAACCACAGCACTCCTCCTTGTTCTTAAAAAATAGACCGAGCTTTGCGCCATTTTGTCCATCTCGGCGGAGGGGCTAAGCCTCCCGAACTAGTCAGAGACCAGGTCGTCTCTTTAGGAGAATGCTGGTGTGTAAGGAAGAGCGCTGAATTAGTTCGTTCGCCAAGGTTTAGAAAAAAAGAGCTTGATGCTCTTTTTAATAATTCGCCCTTAAAATCACTGGGCTCCCCCGGGGAGACGCCTAATATGAACAGAAGAGTTTAAGCTTTGATCGCTTTTGCATATTGTACTTGCTTCTATCATTACTGGCCTGCAGAATCTCAAAACTTCTTTTATGGAGTTTACAATATCAGCTCCTTACTGGACTATTAACTAATTTGCTGAATTGTATTTTCTGTCTAATAACATGGCCGGGAAGATTGGATTTGCTGAGCTGAATCTGCTTTGTTGTAATGTGCTACTGGGATTGAATGGAAAAATGATTGGGGATGAAGCAGCTGCTCCTTTAAAACCTTCGAGGTTGGTGCAGTGACTATTGGGCTAGTAGCTATTAAATCTACCACATGGGACTACAGATCAGTTTCTCATGTCAAATAGGGATAACAAATTCAAGGAGAACAGATGCTATAATTTAATTGTAACTTCAAAAGAATCTAAGAAAAATAGCTATCTAATCTTGAGTGATTATTTAAAAACACTTAAAAGTGAAATTTATTTAATCCAACAAAATTTGAAACAGACTGACTTTGATAGTACTGGAATCTGCAAAATATTACTGAACTATGCTGGATTACATTTTTACATTTGCCATACTGAACGAATTAATAGTGCATTTTCTAGTATAGCGCTACTGTAAATTGCAAAGTAGCGCAATTTTTTTATGCCAATGATGAATGTTGAAGTGTTGAAGTGAAGAATTTATTGACTATATTATAGGACAGAGGCTGGGATGACAGACTTTGGGGAGAAAGAAGGAAAAATCAGAACTGCGGTACTGAATATGAAAGGATAGCTTAGAATAATTGAACCTAATGAAAGAATGACAATATAAAACATGGCGGCAACACTGAAGGTCTCAAGCTTTTTTTTTGTCTAGAACCAGTATATTTTGTTTAATAATCAGATACTACTTCTGAATTTAGTGAAGTTGTTAGTACAATTCAATATATTTACATGGTTCTATCCATCAGCTAATTAATTGGAAGGAAGAAGTATTGTGTGTGCTTGCCACCTTGAATTATTTACAAAATATAAAGGCGGGAAAGTTCTGAAATAGTACCTTGGTTTGCTTCAAAGCCTCCAAATGTCACAAGATGGAGCTGTTGTGCAAAAGGGGTACAGGTTATCCAGCAATAATATATGATGCTATAATGTATTATAGTTAAGATAAATTATATTTGTAGGTTAGTGTACATAGAAAAACGGGTGTGTAGAAGTAGAATGATTATTTGGAAAAAAATTCACTTTCAGATTTTACATAATTACACATAAGTAATCTTGATATTACAGAAGCAGTAAAATAGTTTGATGAAACAACATATCTCTAGTGTTACAAGTCAGATAAAGAGTTCTGAACTACTACATAGATTTTAGCAGAGAAACATATTGATAGTAATTTTCTAGCATGTAATTAGGAAAATCTTTCTCTGTAATTGATTTTGATCGTGAAGTACAAGTTGAGCTTGTCATAAACCTATATATAATACCAATGGTAACCAAATTCTTGGCTGTGCTATTATGTCAAATGAGGAACTACAGAAAAAATACAGAATTAAATTTGGAACCTTACACAATATTTAAAAAAACCTATAAAACTAAACCTGAAAACTCACACTATGAATGTGAAGCAATAAAAAACTTTCTAGTGGTGCTAAATTGTGAAACAGTAATTTTAAAGCATTTTCCAAATATATTTTGGTAGACAAAAGGATATTTTGAAATATATCCGCAAAGAAGATAATCATACTTTTTAAAAATATTATTTTAGGCATACTTCTTACACTCCTTGTAATTACTTCTAGTGAATAACTTGGTTTCTCCAAACTAAAATTAATAAAAACTAGAAAGAATTTACAGATTCTTCAGAAGAATTGATTTGCAATTCACAGGAATATTTTTATAGGAGAGTTTTTGAAATTGTTAAAGCTGATACATCTTTCAGGTTTATTGTATAAGAATGCTTTTCCAGTTTTCTGCATGTTACATTTCTGTGTGGTGAATCCCCTCCATTGAAAGATTTACATAACTAATGCAAGAAAGGATCTTGTGACAACACAAATAGCTGCACCAGTATTGATAGTTAAGAAGCAGAAAAGACATTTTAATTATTATTGAAATAGACATTCACTAGGAAACAAGTTTGGTGGTAGCTTCTAATTGACTGATTTCAAGACAGCCTGTGGCTATTGTTTTCCATCTGCTTAGTGCAGAGAAAGACTACAATAGAGCTTCCCTTTCAGAAGCTTAAAATAGCTGTAACACTTCTTGTTTTGTTACTATCCTCTTTTAAAACCATATCCAGCTTATTTAGATCTTCCTAGGAATTTATTTTGCCCATTTTTTTTGACCAAGACCTGCTATCACGCTATGAAGTTGATTATGTGCCATCAAGTTATTTTCAATTACTGCTGACCACATAGATTTTCTCTATGACAATCTGTCTCTAACTTGTTCTTTCAAGTCTGCCAATGGTGCATTCATTGCCATTGTAAGACTTATGCATCTTGCTGTTGATTGCCTCTTCTGCTAGGTCTTCTCATAATATGTCTGCAGAAAGATAATTTGAGCTTGGTCATTTGTGCCTTGAGAGAACTCTGGGTTGATTTGTTCAATGATATATCAGATTATTTTCTTGGGTGTCCACGGTATTCTCAGAGTCTTTGTCTGTCTATCATGCTATATAGATAGGGACCATTCATAGTTCCATTGTAACTTGTTACGATGGCACTCACATCCTCACGTTTATGACCTTTGCAGGTCTGTAAAGCAAAGTAGTAAGTAGCAAGAAAGATCATAAGCACAGTCACTGTTTTGTTTAATGACAGCGTTGCTTAATGACGTTGCTTAAGTTAGTCTTGCTTAAGTTAGCGTTGCTTAAGTTAGTCTTAATTGTGGTCACTACCCTTACTTGAAGTTTAATGTGTTGTGTTTTATGTTGAGTTTTCTAATTTTTTTTTATTTGGACAATAGTGCTTTTTGCTGATTTGCTTCAGCAGAAAAATGACAGGAGTCTGCTATCCTTGTAAATGTAACAAACCATTTCCAATATTACTTTCATTTCCCCAAAACAAAAAAATGAAGTGTTTGCTGTGCATGAGATATTGTGTGATGTATTGTAAACTACAGCAAAGTTTCATAAAATTCATAATATATGATAAATATAATAAAAGAATGCCTACAAGAATAAAAAACCCTTTCCAAAAAAGTGCCCATTATAATACATAGGACCTGGGGTTTTTTGGTTGGACATAAAATACATTAAAGTTTTAGAACCCCTAGAGCAGACAATAAATTTCATTTTTGAAGCATATATATGTGTATGTGTAATAGGTATTTTAATGCATCTGTTTTTTAGTTGTGTATAAAATTGCTAATTCCTGGTTCCATTTGTCTATTTTCTAGAATTTGGTGGCTTTTAATTAAAATTTTCAAAAAACTGTAGGGAAAATATACTTCGAGTATTGATTATTTTGAGTTATTTCCACCCTGTCAAGCTGTCTGAATAATGATGAATTGTGCAAGTAGTGATCATTACTGCAGTTGATGTCTTCATAAATCAGTAGCATCAGCTAAGATGTCCCTGTTCTAATGATTAATTGCTTCTTTGTCAGTGCAGGGATTAGCTATAGAGTCAATGTGGAGTCATGACCTCTGCCCTCTTTACTCTGTAACAGTAAATTTAAGCCAAGGAATACCATTTTATTGAGACTTTGATGGTTTGGGGGGGGAGGATGTACTTAGTTCTCAACCTGAACCAAGTCTGTAGGGAATATGTTTTACTAATTCAGATAGCTGGAGTCCCAAAGAGTGGAAATTGTAATCCTTAACCTTAATTTCATTCTTATTAAAGAAGAGTAACTATAAGATTCATTCATTAGAATAGTGAATGAATAAAATAGTTTAATTCTGGATTAACTTTTCCTTTGTAGTTTCGTTTAACTCTTCCTTTGTAGTTTTTCCATAAGTTTTGAAATAGCAACAGCCCAAATCAGTCCATTGTAGAATAAAGGCCTTTTCAGAATTTTATAACTACTTCAACATACTGCAAGTTATTTTCAATTATTGTCTTTGCAGTTGAGATGTTTCATTTGTCAGCACTTCTTTGGGCATTTTGGGTGTTTTAAAGTCATGGGGCATTCAGCTGTTGCCCAGTTTTAGTAAGTTCCTTGTACAGTGTAGCCAGCTCATGACTATTTTCCAATGTGCTATTCCTACAATCCATGGATGGGTATTTTCATTAACTCCCTTATGAAGTGGCAACATAGGAATAGTAAATTTAGAGAGTAATGTTAATAATGTATTCTTTTGAGAGAAAAAGCTTCAAAGTACATTCAAGATGATCCAGTGTTTTAGCTGTGCTTTGTTTTTGTTTTTTAAGGATAGTATAGAATGAGATCTCCTACATACTTGCATACCAAGCAATTGTAAGCAATAAAATGCTTTTATTCATAAATATATTTTATTCATAAATGCAAAATTTTAAAAATCCTAGATGCTTCCATTTTATTACATGAAAAATAGTATTACACTTAAATATTGCCAATTGTTTGATTTTTTTTTTGTGTTGTTTTGTTTTGTTTTGGAGCAATCAGTAGGCCTCACTGGATCCCATATTAAATGGTGAGTATTGCTCTTACTATATAAAGAGACTAAGAATTGTGATTTGGATTAATAAATGCATTTGGAAAGTTGAATACATATTTCTAGAAGATTAAAGTTACATGAATGCTTGTTTGTTTTATTTTTTCCCCTTTAAAATAAAATAAAAATATTTGCAAATCAGTGATAAAATGGAAAATATTTTAATACATGTTTGTATTAATGGGAAATATATTTTATCGCTGGCACAATGATGATTTCCTTTAGCCGTTTACCCATCTGAATGTGTGATGTGTATTTCCAATTCTGAGGTGCCAGTAAAGCTTTAATTATACCATGTAAAGTATTTACTTAGAACATTTAAATACTGTATATTAAAATGTCTTTCCAAGTGATTTAATTGACATATTTCCCCAAGTAGTCATGAACTGCTGTTCAGAATTAACATTCATGAGATTCTTACTGAAAATTCTAAAGATTTGCTAATTTGAAAATAGCTTTATCTAATTTGAAAATAAAAATGACAGCTTTGAATGAACCTTTTTTATTTAATATATTACCTTAGTATAACATTTGCTGCTGTTTAATGTGCTGTTGTTTAATGTGATATACTAATCTCCCTATTTCTTTGCAGGATATGACAAGACAAATGGAAGAGTGATCGTTTTCCAATATGAAATTAATTTTAAACAAATACTTTAGTTTGATGTTGATATAATTCTAAATTAAAAAAACATATATAGGACAATTACACTTCAGCATTTTTCTAAGGATATTTTTCACCATATTTTTTCCTCAGATTTCCGGGAAAGGGTAACTTTTTTTCAGTTAGCTTGTTTTCTTGTTTCTGCATGAAAATTGGACGAGGAAAGCAGACTTGCCATGATAGATAACATGGTTATACAAAGACTATTTTCCTACATCTTTTTAAAATCCAATCTCACAACCATGGTTGACTTTTGTATATGTATATCTTTGTTTTTAATGTTATTGTAAACCTTAGTGAGCACTGAATCAAATTGAAGTCTTTACTAATGAACTGTCATTTATTTATACTATGTGGGAGATTGAATACCAGCCTGTATATTTTTGAATTCCATTAAATTTCATTTCTTGTTTTATATTATAGAAAATGATTTTAATTTTTTTGGGTGAGAGTAAAATCCTATGTGAAGAATTTGAATACAATTTCAGTAACAGAAAATTTGATGAGACAACTAAAACAAATGTATCTATTTTCCTATGCTTGTTATAACATTCAAAATAAGAAAAATTAATAAGATATAGGGGGAAAAACTACTACTGTACAGCAAGAATAGAATGTTAGCTTTAGCTGAAATGCAACGCTTTTTTTAAAAAAAGGTTAAATTTGAAACATTACAGCAGGGGTGTCAAACTCAAGGCCCAGGGGCCGGATCCAGCCCACAGGGTTCTTGGATCTGGCCTGTGGGGCCACCCTGGAAACAGTGAAGGACTGGCCTGCAGTGCCTCTGCCAGCGAAAACGGTGCTCAGGAAGGCCACACACTGGCAGACATTTGCAGGAGGAGAGCCTGTTTTCTCTGGCAAAGTTCTTGGGCCACCACAGGTGCCCCCAACACGAGTGATGTTGAGTTGGCAATGCTCACCCTGGCCATGCCCACCCTGGCCCCCTGAAGTCAAACACAAAATTGATGTGGCCCTCAATGAAATTGAGTTTGACACACCTTTATTACAGCATTAATTGAGTCATTACAGCATTAATATATTCTATAACATAACTTGGAAGGGCAAAGAAGGCTAGATGAATGAATTAATTTTCCTGAGAATTAGATTCAGTATTGTGTATTATTAAATCTCACTGCTGAGAACATGTGTCACAGGCCCATATGTAGCAATGAACTGTTTCAGTTGTTGGTGGCACTCCGTCAAGTAAATATCCCTTTGATTCAGGGAGTTCTCAGAATTGAGTTCATATGGAAAAAGTGCATTAGGAGCCACACAAAATACAGAAGCACCTGTATAAAGAAAATCTTTAAATTAATTAACATTTTAAAATCATACGTTTATCTAGGAATGTTTTTGAGCATAAATTTGCAAAAGCAAATTATAAATTTGTTATTTGAAAAGTTGCTAGTTAAATATCCTTTTATATATGAAATATAATTGCAAAATTAGCCTTTTGGAAAAATGTTTTTCTATTTATCTTTAAAATTACCTATACCCTAATATCAATCTCTCTATGCAATAAATTCAGACTGCTAATAAGGTCCAAGCTATCTGATCTGCAGTTGTTTGGAAGAGAGGATATCGAGAGAACAGTGGTGATATCCCCTCTTGTTTTTGGATTATCCCCCAGAGAATGTTTTTCATCAGAAAAAAGGTTCCAAATTATGCCTTAAAGAAAACTTATTTAAAAAGCTGTAGTATGGATTACACAGTATCTGGAAATGGAAATTTATTATTATAACCACTGAATAAAAGTTATTTAATGCTTGATGATGCAAATTTTTACATTTGCTCAATTTCCTATGTCATTAATTTGGAAAGTGATTACTTATATAACTATATTTAAGAATAATATAAACATTTATTTACTTTCTACATCAAGAATAGATTTAATTTTCCAAACCAACCCCCCCCCCCCCAAAAGAACCCCACACATAACAAGCTGTGTTGAATCAATTCTGAAAATTGAAACATGCTACTAGAAGGCAAATAGTAAAATATCTCCTACCATTATTTTTCAATAACATTATTTCAGCCTATTGATAAGAGGAAAAAGGATAGAAATCTCATGAGTAGCATTGCCTGCTATTTGGCATCTTTGGCCTTATGTGTTCAACTATATGTGTGAAGACTCCTATTAAGGATCTTATGTGATCTTACTTGGACTTATGAGCAATTGCTTGGCTTAAATTTTTTACCATATTTTAAAGTAAGAGATGATTCAAATAATAACACTGCAATTAAAACATCTTGTTCGAGTACTTTTGTCCTTAGACTCAGCTTAGCATGCGCTTTAGACAGCGAAATCCTACAAACAAAAATAAAACTTTTAAATCCATTGTACAACATTTCAGATGACTAATTTTCTCATTGAAAATCTTGCTTTTATGATTCCAACATGTACATAATATACATGTATTCCACTATTTCATTCACACACACACACACACCCCCAATTGCTGAACAAATAAACCGATAAAAGGATTAAAATGTCTGTCTAGTAGCCTTTTATGGTAACTATTAGAAAACTATGGATAGGAAAAATCCAGGGGTCTACTCTGATCACTAGCAGAACGTCTTGCAGTGAAATGACTCATTTGCTTCGACTTAACCCACTGAGCGGAATCTGAACAGTTACTAGGGATAAACAGCTAAATACTATCTGAGAAGACATTGAATATGTGGATCAAAGTGGACAAATCTTTTTTGACCAGTGCATGGGACAACACACTTGTACAAACTAGACACATCTTTGATGTATGTTCTAAGCAACAGTGCTTTGATGTTTGGACTAATACCTGGATAGAGAAAGCATAAAGATAACTATGCAGTCTGAAGCACATTTATAGATACATGTTTGAATGAGATCAGGAGTTGCTAATCAGTGCATCTCTTAATTTCATCTATTAGTCCAACTTAAAGCCAAAATGGGCAGTATTTAATTAGCAGGTGTCAATTTACAACTTACAAGATTTTTAGTGAAGTTGCTGAGAGAGTAGGTCCATTCATGAGCTGTGTTCTGACTCTTCGACTTGCTAGATAGTAGCCATGAATTAACCTTTCTGATTCGGGACATAATTCTACTTGCAAATTCTTTGAAAAAGCAAAAAACTGAAATGACAGAATAAATTATGATTTATGAAAAAACACTAATATATTTAATAATATTTTAATAAAATGTTTTAATTAAAAAGTTTCTTTTTATAATTTCTAATAACTACTTACTTCCTCATAATCTTGGGTTTGGAACTGTTGGGTGATAGTATAAATCTCTTCTGAATTAATAGATTTTTTAAAAATGAAATTCGTAACAGGATATGGAGACTGACAACATGATGCTTCGTTGCAATATATCAAAAGTCCAAATGCATCTATAAGAGTAGCTGAAATCAAGCTTATGTCCTAATTTTAAAAAGTAATTTAGAATAAACTGTTAACATTTTAAAAATATTTAAAAGTAAAGATTCTAAAAATGCAAGATTCAATGTTTTTCACAAAGGAACATTCAGAATATTATTTGATGCACTTATTGCTATGGTAGTAATTTCTTGGATATTATTTATGCTGTCATACTATGATTTTTATTTAATTTGTTTATGGTATTTGAGTGATACCAGGTGTTATAGAATGATGAAGATATGTTTCTTGACTGGGAAAATTAACACGTTTTAGAAAATGCATGCTAACTTGGCATTTTATCTATAGTGCCTTTCTAAAAGGTAGTACTGTTCCTAATCAATATTGTACAATATTGTTCTAAATATAGACTCACCAACTGGCCAATTACAGTATTATCCAATTGTATATGCTTTTTTGAAGATGAATCCACATCAATAAATGACCAGAAACTTGTTTGAATTGGAAAAATAACTTGCTGATCGCTAGTTTCTCCATATTTCTTTCCTGGAATGAATTTAGTAATTGTCCTGCTCTCTAGTACTAGTCAAAACAGCAAGAAGAAAAATGCTACTCAAAATATGGTGGTTTATATAACTTACTTTACTGTATGTGTTAAATCATTGCTTTTAACGGAACTTGGATATTAATTGCATATTTCCCAGTTTTAGAAATGTTCTTTCTATAATGCTCCTCTCTCAAAAGTATCATCCAAAAGGTTTACATGGATTGGATCCAGTCTGTCTCTTGATGAATAGAAAAATTCATTCTATTTACTAAACAAACTATAATTGAATGGAGGGCTTCTGTTAAAGAAATCGGATTTCAGATTTCTTTCAACAGATAATTCAACAGATATTCAGGGGATTATTTTGGTAGTGAAAATAGCACTCTCTACAAGTGAAAATCATTTTAGTCCAACTCTGCTGGAATTGCCAGAATCTAGAGAAAACATTTAGGCTCACTTTTGAACTATTGTATGTGTAGTTTTATATGTATATTTATGTATCAGGCAATGGAGCTTGACATTTCTCTCTTACACTAATGTATTTCATTTTGCAATAATCTCATTAGGATATAGCACAATACAAAAATCACAGTATGCATGTATCCTTCATGCAAGAAATCTCAAGGTCAATTCTTGATTTTAAAATAAAAATAAATAATGTGAAAGAACTCTGCCTCATACCCCGGAGATCTTGTCAGCCAAACATGCAGTAGCACTTTTAAATGCTATCATAATCCAACATGAAAACCCAGACACCGTCTCAAGTCTGAAATCGCACAAAAATCACCAAATCATGAGACGTTTTGCATGTTTTATATGGGGCATTGCCAGTATTGCTTCCAGGATACACATACTAATATCTGAAGATGTCAGGTACCATACTGAAAAATTAGTATAAAGCAGATTGCCATATTTTTAAGAGTGCTGCAAGGAGGCATTCTTAGATCTATGAAAACTTATTTGTATGCCCATTGTAACTGTCAACCAGAACAGTGGAATGAACATACAGCATGATATTTCTAAGGAAATTTTAACTTTGTAATAGAAAAATATTGATTGTACAGTACTAAAATGAACTGGTATAGAAATATCTCTAGTGATTAAAAGAATTTCTCTAGGATTTCAAAGCTGTAAGGCAATCTAGCGGAAATATTTAAAGTTACCCTTGGTCTTACAAATACTTGCTAATTGCTGTACCTGCTTGTAATTGTTCAAGTTTCTCTTTCTTATATGAAGTCAGCTCTCCAATGAAGCATATTCCATTTTTAGCCATTAAAGCACTACCAGCCTGAATAATAGCACTTCCGGTCCCATGTTTATCTTTTGATACAGTTGGAAAAACTTCACCAGATGGAAAGTGCCGAATGCCTCGAGGCACAAGACATATACTATAATTCATAATTCTAGATGATTGGGGAAAATATATAATTCACTAATGAATTTTAGATAAATAAATTTAAAGATAATTCACCGTGGCATTGAATTTCAGTTGACTAAATCTATATATGCGGAAAAGAGGCTTAGATGCATAATTCAGATTATAGCAACATCTGTTATTGATGATACAATGAAACACAGGTTGCTAAATTAAATTTTTGTGTGTGAGAGAGAGAGCACTTTTCTACTGGGGAAAGCTAATAACATCACCATAAGAAAAAATAATTACCTCTCCAGTATAAGAGAATCATTTGTTATTACCAGAAGATCTAAGTAGTCTGCTGTTTTGTCATCTCCATCTATCGTCTGTACTAAGCTCAACATTATAGACAATTTCAGAATATTATAAATGCCAGATGGAAGAACGTTTGAAGCAAAGCTATCAGCCAGAAGTGCTGTAAATTTCCAACACGAATTTGAAGTCAAAGAAAGCAGGTACGTAAATTTTTCACTGATACAAGAAGACCCTGATACAAAACAAAAACAAGATAGATACCTTAACATTTACAAGGATGAAATTCGGTAGTTGGTAAAGGTAAGATATAAGTGAAACTGCTGCTACCACTAGAACACAACTCTGGGTTCAATTCATTGTAGGTACATCAGGAAACAATATAAACAAATAGCACTAAAGGAATATCAGGTTCCAAAATTCTAGTTCAAAGGGAGATAAATTCTTGAATTCTAGTAAGAAAATGAGTGGACCTGAAAGATTACAATTTCAAGGAATACAAGATGAATATAGCTAGGCTAACAAAATTAAAGCAGAAAAAGATTTAGGTATAATTGTCTTTGTTTTTGAAGATAAGATTAGGAATAGTATCCCTATTTTTGGGATACTATGATTCTGAAATTGAAATTCATGTTAATATCCCTTCCAGCACAAAACAAGAATAGATCAATATTAATGTTATTTAGTCATGTTTTATTCCTTCCAATCCAATGAAACTGAACATGATGGAGTCAAATAGGGAAAAAGCTGACTAAAGAAAAACCCAAGTTTAAAAATAGATCAGACTTGGGTGGGGTATCTTACAATTTGCCATGGCCAACTCACCGTGGCACAACTTGTCACAGCCAACTCGCCACAACACACTGCGGGATAAGAGTTACACAAATATCAAAGAAATGGTGCAATAGAATCATTAAAGAAAGGATGCAAAAGATGGGAGAAAATGAAATGTGAATGACAAAATTTAAAATATTTTTTCTTTATTTTAAATAATTAAATTGAATTGTTAAATTGTTCCATGGTGGTGAGTTGTCCCGTGTCAAGTTGACGTGGTGAATTGGCTGTAGCAAGTTGTCCCATTCCGCTCTGGGTCTGCAGAGTAAAAAAATCCCAGTGCATCTCTACTGGAAGGGCAGTTGAGCAACGTCTCAGAATGTTGCCAAGTGTTCTCATTCCATAGCCCCTCCTTCCTGCTGCCTACATGATCCAGTATGGATGGATTATGTGCCATGAAATCAATGTCGCTTTTAGCTGACCCAGAGGAGAGTTATTACTAAAGAGATGAAAAGAATTCTAGAAGCCATGCTTTGCATGCTTTCTCTACATTGTTATTCTTTCTCAGGAACTTTTGGCTCCTGAACTCACCAGGGATTACTGTCCCTGCCTCTCAGAGAGAATGAATGTGCTGAAAATTAAGACATTTTTTTCACAGCAAATATACTAAATAAAACAGTGATTCTCAAATATTTTAGTTTTAGTACCCGTCTTAAAAATGTTAATAAACCCCAAATAGGTTGGTTATATGTAGCAGTATTTACTGTATTAGAAATTAAAATAGATATTTTAAAATATTTATATATTTGTCTTAAATTCCCCCTGAAAGGGATCCAGGGACCTTCAGAAGTCCCTAGATCACATTTTGAGAACTGCAGAAGAAGAAAATTGGGATGAAAAGAAAGAGACAGTTGCATTTCTGTTGCCTATTATTGGAACACGTATATTTTATTGTCTATTTTCACTGGCCTCTTGTCCTACCTGTAGAATTAGAAGGATATATGCTGTTAGCTTCAAGACAAATTGTGGCTTGTAAGCAGCTTTGCATACAGATAGGAATTCCTATAACTTTATATTGATTTCCCATTTTCATTTCATTGGATAATTCATCTGGGAAAAATACAAATAGGCAGGTGAGGATTTTCTATTGGGCGGAATAATTCTATGGACTCATATTCATATCCCTTCAACAATGTAAAGATATCTTAAGAACCACTTTTTAAAATAATTTTTCATATTATTTCCAAAGTTAAAATATAACTTCAACAGGAAAAAAAGGAAACAACAACTATCAAAGCAAAAATTGAGACAAAAAAGTGTCCAAAAAAAGCAACATACACATATATTGTTAGTTGAATACTGATAAGATATATTTCAAGAATAATAATACAAATATTACAAATCCATAATGCCTTGAGGACGGTGGCAATTATGGGTTCAGGACAGGAATCTAGTGAGTTCTTTTTGATCATTTCTTGAACGCTCATCCTTCCATCTAGTCATTAGGTACTGACCTATATAGCATTTTGGCTTGAGTAATGAGACACTAGACATGTGACTTTCATGATTCTTTTTATTTGTTTTGAATGGAAATAATGATATGGAATGCTAACAATTATTGTAATACTGGTAGCATCTACGTTTTTAAAAAATAGGACTGTCAATCTCCTGGCTTGTCACCAAGCATAGACTTCTACATTAAGTTTCGCTTGTGCTGCAGAATTCCTATAACTTGTGCATAATAATCCTATCAACTGGATTTTAATGTTTGCCCTAGGACAGTGATAGCTAACCTTTTTGCCTTCGTCTGCCAAAAGCCGGGGGGGGGGGAGTGCAGGGGGTTGAGCACGTGCATGCCCATACCCATACCCATAATTCAATGTGCCCCGCCCCTGTGCATGCACGCATGACTCCACCGTTCTCCCACCGCTTTTGGCCTGCGATGGCACGGTGGGGCCGGTAGGCTTTTTTTTTTTGCCCTCCCCAGGCTCCAGAGGCTTTCTAGGAGCCTGGGAAGGGCAAAAATGGCCTTTCCCAACCCCCGGAGGCCACAAATGGCCCATTTCCCAATTTCCGGTGGGCCCGAAAGGCCCGAAAATCAGCTGACTGGCATACGCATGCACGCTGGGATGAGCTAGGGCAACGCTCACGTGCCCACAGATATGGCTCCGCGTGCCACCTGTGGCACACGTGCCATAGGTTCGCCATCACTGCCCTAGGACAACTGATCTCCCATATCTGATTTCTTCCATTGTTCTATAATTCTAATGCAACCCTCATACCTTTCCAACTGACAGATTCCATTGGTGTGTGATTTAAACACAACAATGTTGGTCTGCCAGCAGATAGTCCCAGTCTCCCACCTTCCAGAAAAATGTGGTTTACAGCAGTGGTGGTATTCAGCCGGTTCTATCCGGTTCAGGTGAATTGGTAGCGGCAGCTGCAGGAGGTTCCACCCACCTGCCCAGACATCATTACGTCCCATTTTTGATACTCTGCACAAGTGCAGAAGGTCCTGCACATGTGCGGAGGTGGCACGTGCGAGCAAAGTGAGCGAGCGCGCTCCCATTTGCAAACAAGTAGCGAAGGTAAGTGAATATCACCCCTGGCTTAAGGTGTATTCTGCAGACGCTAATTATCCATTTTCTCTTGCACCCCAAGAGAATGCCTATATGTTGTTAGTCTCCTAGCTCTGCTGTGTTACATGTTACAAAAAGTAATTGGTGACCAGGATGGGAAAGAAAGCAAAAGAGTACATCAGTTACTGTCCTGAGATTTTTCTTCAGGAACTCTGTAAGCAGAACACCATATTTTGGTATCATTGCTAAAGCACAGTAAAATTCAGTTGAGGGAGAGTACAATTTATGTTAACATTTCTGCCAATTCAACAGCAGAAGCAATACACAATAACAGCCGTGTGAAAGTACTCTAAGTCAGGGTAATATCAATATCTCTAAACTTGGGGGCTTATACAAGCTAGGGTGGAGAGGAGAAGGAGCATTTTGCTAAAGCTTTTAGCCTTCTTGAAATTAATAGGGGAAGACATTCTTAAAAGAGGTCCGAACAGATGTGATTTAATCACAAATTCTGCCAAGAAAATTAAATTGGTTTTTTCCCCCAGTTTTGTTCCGTATATACTTTTACTATGGTGACGTGACAGTTTAGAGTGCATATAAATAATGAATTCTTTTCACATTATTTTTTTAAAAATGTTTGTGAACAAACTGCTTCTTAGATAAATAACACAATCACTGATCAGGAATTAAAGATTTTGCTCGTATTATTTAGCTTAGGGGAGATTGTATAACTAGATAAATATATAATTAAATAGGGGATTAAATTTTATTAAGAAAAATATACGCAACTGGATCATAAAAACAAGAACTGGCAAGGAGAAACACTAAATTAAAGAATCTTAAAATATGTTAGATTACCACAAAACAATTTTGTCATAAGAAATGGGAAAGAGAAGTCAAATCCCAGCAAGGCAAGATACTGCTGCAGTAGTTAAAGTAGCTGTCTTTATTTAATTGAAGTCTTAGGTTTTATTTTTATTATTTCCTCTTCATTAATGTCTTATGCAAAAATTAAATCTAAAATGCAAAAATTAAATCTAAAATAATCACATCATAATATTTATATTTTATTTCCAAGACACTAAGAAAGTAGAATGTCTTTTCCCCTTCTAATCAAATCCTTGTTGAATATTTTCAAAAGTAAAACATGTAATTATGCCTCACTTCTCATTCATACAATGATTTTAAAGTATATAAGTATAATTGATGCAGGAAGTATCATTCCCAGGAATTTAAAAAATTACATTGTTGAAAATATTGAAACCAAATGTTGAAAAGAAGTTCCTGGATTTAAATTCAAATTTCTGACCTGTGAATTGTACCCTATCGTGCAAATATGAAGAATTCTGGAAAACAGGAAGGATAGTCTAAAAGTCTTTTCTGAAAGGGAACGATGCTGAGATGCTACACTCTTTCCATTGTAACAGCATAATTTCATAGGGATGTGTGAGTTCATCCAAGGAGGAGTTGACTGGGTGGGAAGTATAGGAGCTGGGAAATTCTGAAGAGCATAGCACAGATGGATAGTGAAAAAGTGGATAATTTTTGGGTGTTTAGACTGGATGTATTATAAATGGATATGCTTGTAAAATATTTGGAAATATAATGTTCCTGTTACGTATATATGTATCTTCTACTGGCTATTTTGGGAAGGCTTTGCCCTGAAAAACAATGCAAATGCTTAAAGCCAACAAAGAAACATATGTCTTACCTCTTAGAAACACTGTAAATGATTGAAATCTGAGATGTGTTTTACTTCCAGAAAATCCCTGAAACACACTAACTGCTTTAGAGTCAATCATTTCAACCATTTGTTTATCTTAAAAATAAATAAATAAATAAATAAATAAATAAATAAATAAATAAATAAATAAATAAATAAATAAATAACACACAAATACACAATTTTTGTTTCAGATAAATCTATTTGCTGAACTGGTCCTAAAACAAATTTAATGGATGATTTATTTTTTTAAAAAATTCCACTTGTATCTATTTTACTGATATATGCACACTTCGCCATTCATGTACTTTTCTAAACCTAATTCACAACTGTGTGTTCTCTTTTTTTTTCTATGTTGTCCAGTAGCTATCCCCCTTATATACCGGTAGTATGAAGCCCTTTAAATTATATCATGTTGAATTAATAACAGCTATTTAGTTTTTACCACCAAGTACTCGAAATTTCTTGTCTTCTTTCAGTGGTGACATACATAAGCTGCATACAAAATCATTTCTTAGTGTTGCAGATTCTGTAGCTCCAGCAGTATGTACTCTTATATACTTAAACCCTAGAATCATACAAAAGATTGAATTTAATTTTCTAAAAATTCAGAAGCAGATAATATTTTTCATTGTATTTTTATCAGAAAACTGCTCAAAATCTATGCACTTTTAACAGGATATTTCCATATCATGCTGAAAACATGACATCCTTTTTATAGCCCTTATAACCCCAGCCAGATAGTTCCTTATTATAGTATCTTTATATGGTTGCCTCGGTTGGCTACAATCTGTGTTTTATGCTCCACCAAAGTTAGATTAGTAGAAACAGGAAACATTTTTGAACTTTATATGTGGAATTCACTGCTGATAATTCTGAATACACCTAACCCAGTATAATGAATTATATATCGTTAGTCATATACTAAATGATACGCTCAATAAATTGACAGAGGAATCAAGACATTGTGACTTTCTAGACATTACTGAACTATAATTACCAGCATCCCTAGGAAGCATGGCCAAAAGTGAAGTATCCTGGGAAGTGTAGTTCAACAATACCTGAATGCTGTTAGGGTGCCTACTTTGCCCACAGTTTTACTGAGCCATGGTGACACAATGGTTAGAGTGCAGTACTGCAGGCTACTTCTGCTGACTGCCAGCTGACTGCAATTTGGCAGTTCAAATCTCACCAGGCTCAAGGTTGACTCAGCCTTCCTTCATTCTGAAGTGGGTAAAATGAGGACCCAAATTGTTGGGGGAAATATGCTGACTCTGTAAACTGCTTAGAGAGGGCTGTAAAGCACTGTGAAGTGGTATATATGTCTAAGTGCTATTGCTATATGGATAAATGCATATACAAGAAATGCAAATTGAGATACCCAATTACTTTAATTGCCAACATATATTGGAATTACTATCCCATTCCTTGTCACTCCCTTTCCAGTCATTCAGAAATTATTTATATGTATGCATGTATGATTGTGTATGTAGGCTGCCTGGAAAAAAAGCCTAGAAACTAGTGGATTGTGATTTCACTGAACTAGGGCTGCATAAAAATCTAGGTTTTCGTAGGAAGAACCTGGCCAAAGAGAAATACACATAACGCCTACGAAAAGAAAAGAAAAGAAAAGAAAAGAAAAGAATATATATAAGGTGATTGATCCCCATGAGAAATTAGGACAACATAAATTGGACAACAGGCACTGTTCCAACTTTTTAACCCAATCAAAATTAGAAAGCATTTTTTCAACTTTCAAAAATAAGTTCGTTTCAGAGGAGAGTTGTAGCTCACAATTATTTATTGAACCCTACACTGTGGGTCAATGCAGTAGAAATACAGGCATGTTTTGATGTCATACTTAAACATATTTCCCAAATTGCATGTAGCTTTTTAAAACATCTTGGTTCTGATTGTTTGATATAAGAAATCATTCTGAATTTGTTAAAATTTGTAACAGTTCAACTTATTTGGAATCTATTCTACATAAGGGGAATCGTGTTAGGATGAATATTGAAGAAAATAATTATTTTCTGCTTCCTCTTGCTTTCTATTATATGCTGTAGGAAAATCATCTTGACTAATATATGAATCCACATGGGAAATGAAATATAGTATCCAAAACAAAGTTATAAACTTTAAAGTTGGGCTTCAAAATGAAAGAATCTAAGTTCAAACTTACTAGCATACCTTCAGAAAATTGACATGTCTCTTCAGAACAAATAAATTTTGCTCCCTGTGTATACTTCGTTATGATACTCATTGCAATCACTATTCCTTCTGCCACATAAAACCTCTGAGTATTATAATCAAATGGAAATTTGCAAAGACTGAGAACGTAACAGGGTAAGGAAGGTAAATGTGTTAGTTTCAGGACTATGTTCATCTAAAAGAGAATTAAAAAATGAGCTGATTACAAATAGGATAGATATTTAAATATTGTCATTATTAAAAATTTATATTATTATTATATACCGTATTTTTCAGACTATAAGATACATCCCCCCAAAGTGGGTGGAAATGTCTGTGCATCTTATAGAGCGAATATTGCAGTGGGGGGAGGGGTTTATTAGAGGCCTAATTGGTGCGGTGCCAATTAGCTGTTCTAGGTGGCGGGGATTGCCACCACCCATTCACTAAGATTGGCAGCGAATGTGTGGTGGCAACCCCCGCCACCTAGAACAGCTGATCAATAGTATTCCGGGAGGCAAATCCAATTGCCAATCAGTTGCTTGGCAGCAAAGGCTCCAGCATTTCCCGACAGCAGTGGTAGCTCAGCTCAGTTGATGGATGGTGGGCGCAATGGAGTGGAGCTCTGATGAGCCATGTGCTGGGGCTGTGATAATGTGCTGAAGCTGACCAGTCTGTTTTCTGTTTGTTGCAAGGATGCCAGCCAGATGAATACCGGATGGATGCTGGGAGGGAGACGCAGATTTTTTTTTCTTGTTTTCCTCCTCTAAAGCTAATGTGTGTCTTATAGTCCGGAGAGCCTTATAGTCTAAAAAATACAATAAATAAGTTCCAGGAAGAAAACAGGGGTAAATAATGCTTTTTGAACGAAGAGACACATTTAGGTTGTGCGGTTTGTCAAGGTTAATTAATTAAAACATGGATGTGGCCAAATTGACATCAAAATGGGGAAAAATAATAAAATAACTGCATTACTCCCGGCCATGGCCAATTAGACATGCCCAAGAAGTCTAGCAGAGTGACATGAATTCTGAGCAGATGACACTATATAGTATAAAGTCTGTTTCCCCCAAAATTGGTCAGAAACACAGACACAGAAAAATTACACCCACATAACACAAGATACATTTAACAGGACATTTGCAAATAGGAAAAAGGGTGTATTTTAAAATATTAACTGATCAAACCATTCTATTTCCAAAGTTTAACTGAATATAAAGTTCACCCACAAGCTTAAAAATCAAACTATCCTGTATATTTTTATACGGCAACATTTTTAATGCAAGCACAATTTTTTCAGTAAAACAAGATGAGTCCCATGTCATCTACCACAGTATCCCATCTAGTTAACTATTTTAGTTGACTTACATTATATAAATAAAGGTTCTTTAAAATGTAGGTTATTTGTATAAATTTTAAAACCTTCTACAGATCAGTTTAGTTCCACGTTTTTTGGGTAATTTTATTTCTGAGATATAAACAAATACACCTGCAGGCAAAATATCCAGTTACATACAGTCTTTCTGTATTGATCATAGATTGGGAACAAGTCTGTGACTGATGATGATACATAGAAAGCTACTTTTGCTATTAATGTTAAAAGTTACTATACAACAAGAACTGTCTGTGTGAATGAAAGTTTGTCAGCATGTAGATGAATTCTCTGTTTTTTCCTGTTTATCTAGTTACCATATATAAATTTACAATAAATGCATTTTTTCTTAAGAATTATATTTCAGAAAAAAAATATTACACCAAGGAGAAAAAACAAATAGGAGGGTAGAAAGCTAGGAAATTAAAACAAATCTTTGTCATATGCTAGCATAATGTAATTAAAATATAAATTATTGCCGCTATTTTAGAAAAAATAGGACTGAAATAATGGTGAATACTCACCTGAGCTTCAGTCTCTATTTGTTGTATTAATGACAATGTTTTAACTGCAGTAAAACATACCTGTAATTAAAAATTCAAAATTTATGAGAAAATTATGGCTCAGAATACTCATAGAATATTTGATCAAAATGTAAAAGATTCCTTACTGACTGAAAAATCTGAGTACCCTTCACAGGTTGATGCAAAATATAATTTCCAAGGGTAGCATCCAACTCAGTAATATCAGATGGGTTTACCAATATAAGAAAACGGAAAACAGCACAAGCTTGGCTAGATTCTGTAAGGCCAGATATGAATAAATGTTAAAACTTCCTATTTACTGTTTTAAGTTAAATAATTCTGATTACTTAATAATAATTTTAGGTAAATACCATTACAATATAATTTGCAGTCATTAACAAATTTCTGAAGACCGCCACTCCTGTCAAGATAAATTAAAGCAGCTTCTTTCATTTTCAGAAGATCCAACTTCATTTACTCCAATCTTGTTTCTATACCCAATCCTTAGATTACAAATGTATGTTGCTGTGAAGAATAAAAAAATATAATTGTGGGATAATGATATTTGCCAAGTGTGCCTGAATACAGGTAGTCCTCAACTGATGACCACAATTAAGATCAGAACTTCCATTGCTAAGCAAGGTGGTTCTTAAGTGAATCGCACCCAAATTTTAATCATGTGACAATGGGGATGCTGCAGTGGATGTGTGAGGACTGGTTGTAAGTCATTTTTTTTCAGTGCCATTGTAACTTAGAACAGTTGCTAAAGGAATTACTATAATTTGAGACCTGTGGTAACCTCAGATCAACAGTTTAGTTATAGATGCTGTGTTAGCCTACCCTCAAACCCATGCTATGTGTGAAATGGGATTACAAGAGATTCATCAACTGCTCTAGTCAATTAACAGCTTGTATTTTGAAAACTTAAATGGGTCTCAAAAATGATAGGTTTAAAACGAGGTAAAGTGAAAGTTGAGCTCAACTCATTCTCTTAATTAAAAAAAAATTCAAAATCACACCTCCAACTATCGGGTAGGGTAAGGGAAACGATACTCTTACTGCTTCCTGTGATCTGTTTAATTCTACTCATTAAAAAAAATCCTGTAACATGTCACAAAGATAAAGCTGATTGGATTTTGAAAATGGACTCTTTAGATGATCATTCCAATGAATGATGTTGACATGTTGCCTCCCCCCCCCTCATCTCATGGATTATGGGACACAGTTGTTCAAACTGTAACTCTTTTAATAAACTTTCTGTATAGTCTCTTAAAAATTTATGCCTATTTCTCCTCCTTGGGCCTTCTTTCCGCTTCCCTCCTATCCTTCATGTATTTCTGCCACTGGCAAGACTGCCTCGTTCGTCTTTCATTCAGCAGCAACAGATCTTCCTCTCTCCTCAGAAGGACCAAAGCCCAACACCAGATTTCCAACTCGCTGTGCTTGGTAATACAATTGCCAGTCTCACAGTGCTGTACAGAAACGTTGTGCTTGACAAGATTTTCAGCCTTGACAAACTCAGGCATAAGATTTACCTCAGATCAGTTAATTCAGGATTTCTCAATCTTAGATATGTGGACTTCAGCATACTGGCTTGGGAATTCTGGGAGTTGAAGTCCAAACAGTTTAAAGTTGCTCAGGCTGAGAAACACTGAATTTATTCATGAGACATTCATTGATGTTGATTAGCTACTGTTGCATTAATGCCACATTATAAGCAAACCTATGGAAAAAAGCAAATACTCCTTATGTACATAGCCCCGCTCATAGTAAAATGTTTAACAATTATCGGTTTGTTAAGTTTAACTGGCCTTTTATCCATTCACAACTATTGTTTCTGAAGCTTTACCATGTGTTCAATATACTTACCCCCTTTTAATACAAGATTTTAGAAAAGTAGTGAATTACAAACTAAGTAGGAATTGTCAGGGGTTGACTACAAAAAAGGCAAATGCAGTTTTAGGCTATATCATTTCAAATAGTTTCCAAATCAATGATGATCTGTATTGGTTAAACTAGCATTAGGCCTAGTTTAGAGTACATTTGGGAGACATTGGACCAAATTCAGAAAATGGCAAAAAACAGATGTCCCCAACCACCAGGGCGCAGCCTGGTATCGGGAGAACACACAAGCGCTGGGTGAACACACGATGCCAGAGGGAAAAAAAAGGGCTACACATCATTAACATATAGGCAGTCTCTAATCCCAAAGCCCTTGATTAATTCACTCAATAGATTAATATAGAAATTAAACAAGATTGGCAAAATTGATATCTTTGGGACACCATGGCTTAGTAGAAGTTTGCTGAAGTCACATTCTCATGCCAACTCCGGAATATGGAATAGGATCACTGAAGAATAATGCATCATACTCTAACTCTAATATAGACGTCATTTCAGCAGAATACTATTATTGATGGTGTGAGCATACTGACGGCACCAAACACAACTTTACTAAATGGCTTCATATATTTACTGAGTGATCCAGGAGGATCAACAAAGTTATACTCACATGGTAGAGGTGATCTGTTGGATGATCAAGGCAATTTTGCTACCCAAACTAGGTCAGTAATACATTTGAAACTGATCCACGTATTCTCCAAGGTTTTATGAACCTGACTAGCTACTTCATCGGATATGTGGTTTGTGTGAGAAAACTGGATCTTGTATGAGGAACATAACTGATGTTAGGACTCCAATGAAGAATGCTATGGTGAAGATAAAAGTGGGCTTTGAGTTGAATATTTTGATTGTGTTTGTGTATATATACACCATACATTACAGGTAGTCTTCATCTTACAACAGCTCCTTTAATAACCGTTACAATAGCACTGAAAAAAGTGACATGATCGTTTTTCACATTTACAACTGTTGCAGTATCCTCATGGTCATATGATCAAAATTCAGACACTTGGCTAATTGACTCATATGTATGAGGGTCACAGCATCCCAGGGTCATGTGATCACCTTTTGTGACCTGACAAAGTCAATAGGAAACGCAGATTCACTTAACAATTGTGTTAATAACTTAATGACTGCAAGTGATTCACTTAACTGTGGCAAGAAAGGTCATAAAATAGGGCAAAACTCACTTAACACGTTTCTCACTTAACAACAGAAATTTTGGGCTCAATTGTGGTCATAAGTTGAGGACTACGTGTATTTTGTTTGCTACAGTCAGACTGTTAATCAGTGTAATAATAGAGAGTATATACATCATCTTGTTAATCTTCACAGGTTACCATTTTTTTTAGCGTTATTCAAATCAGATTTCCTGAAATAACACATCCTTCTTTTTATCTTAAATATATATTTAATTTGTATTTTTAAGATATTACTTGCATTTTCTTAGTCAATATTAATTCCATTTATTAGTGAGAAAAATAAACAGTAACAATATTACAATTTATGTTGATTGTCTCAAATATGTTCATCCTTTTACTTTGAATGGGACAACTAAACCAAAGAAAAACTTCTTTATATTTTAAAGTGAAATTAATTTGTAAAGCAAAGATTTGATTTATATTCAACCAGAGGCTGTTAAAGCCAAAAAAAAAAGTATTCACTCTTCAAATTTCACAGAGAGACTGTTTTGAAGCTCATTCCTTCACCCTCAGATCACTGATTATACTGGGATAAATGTGCATGCATGTCCAAAAATGAACAATATACATTAGTTATACATTAGTACATTATTTGGGAGCAAATTGTCCAAGTGTTTGTCAAATAAAAAGAAACAGAAATTAAAATACAGATAACAAGGAAATAATATTTAATATAATCAAATTGTAATATATTAGCTTTCAACATAGAAGGAAGGAGTTTCACTTCTACAAATGGCGTGATGCTTAAATTTTTATTTCTTGGGGAGAAAGACACTTAGTTTCTTCTACAAGAAGAGGAGAAATGGTCATTGTGAGATGTGTTGTCAACAAATATTAAATGATAATTTGCTCCACCATTATTTAACTTAGAAATTCCTGTGTTTGGTAACTGGAATGAATCAAATTCTTAAGTGAAGTGATAAATGACTTCATTTATATGCCCATCATGATTTACAGTGGCACAGGTTTACATTAAACCAAGTGATATTGTATATATCCTCTAGTTAGTAAACTAGTATGATTATTGCCAGTTAAGTAAACAAATGGTAGTTAAGCTTATTTTTTAAACAGAAGTTTACCAAAGTAATTGCATAGCTGTTATTTCAAGCATAGAAATTCAATATATTACAAAGCCCAATAAATGGGCGTACTGATCATAAAGATAGCTGATATAGATAGGTTAATGTAAACTGAATGAAAAACAGCTATTATCTTTTTTTAAAAGTTTCAAGGTTAGGAACTTTTACTTAAATGTATTTTTAAAAATATTTTTGTGCAGCATGTTTTAACAGTCTAAAAATGGAATGCAAAATGCCCATTATCCTCGTAATACAGCAGAAAAAGTTTGTTCTTCAGCAGATCAAATGAGGCACTTATAGCATATATTTCAGAAACTCTTTATAATCATATAATTTCATCATTCCTCTAGAGATAGTTTCCAATGTTCCAATCTTCAGCTTAATGAAATAAGTCTTCAGAAGGTGGTGCATAAGAAAATCCAATGAATGCATCATCTGCTTCCAGTACACTAGCATTTACAATATTATAATCAGAAGAAATGCAAACAGAGCAGGGTACTATCTCTTCTGTAAATGTTGCATCAAAATTCCTGATGTCATCTGGACCAAACTAGAAAATAAAGCATATGTAAAATATTGCAAGGAAGAAGTCTACATTTCCATATATTATCAATTTAAAATGATTTTAAAGATTTTTTTCAACAAAATAGTTAGCATATACAGATACTATAGTCTATCTTGTTAAGCAGTGAATCTTCCACTTGTACAATAATATTTCTAGTTATTCCCTGTTCTGAAGGCATTGGAGAAAGGAAACAGGAATTAATTCATTCTGATTCTATCAATAAATGGTTATAGTTGGATACAGTCTAATATGCACAATATACTACATAGTCACTTGTTTGTTTCTAGGGATTATGCAACAATCAAGGAATAATACTGGTAATTCCTTGAGATTATGCAATACTATGTTCAGTTTCTATTCATTCCTTCCTTTCATGATTTTTTTCATTCATTTTAGCTATGATGACTTAATGAATAAGGAGTAGGAATTGGACCTACCACATTAGGATTAAATGGTGGTGGAATCTTTTTTTGTAAGAGGTCATTCCAACTGACAGATTCAAAGAAGGGATGCCTTTGAATTTCAAGCTAAAATACAAAATAAAGGTTAATATAAGCTATATAATTTGTCTTAAATGTGTCAGAAAACTGGTGTCAACCACAAAAAGTTAACAAATATTCCTGTTCTGATTAAAATCAGGTTCCAAAAGATTATGGATCTTGTGCTGAATTTCCTATGTATGATATTAAACATTTTGGTGACTGTGAATTAACACATAGCAGTGTTAATTTTTGAAGTTAATCATGTATCCTTGATAATAGATTGTGCTTCTAATACTCTGTAAATGTAAATTGTCCCGAGGTGCTATTCATTACCAACAAAGCCAGAGTACAAAAAGGAAGGATAGGATGGACATAACTGTCTTACAATAACTTGCTTTAATACTTTCTCATGCCAACTTTCTGTTCACTGTATAATTTCAATTTTAGAAATTGCTTAGTTTATTCTTAAAACAGATAAATTTAGAAAAGGAGAAAAAGCAATCTGCAAGCAAAATCAGAAAGAAAATTAAATGGCCTAGATATTTTTTAGAGTCGCTATAAAAAACTCCAAGGGAAGGGAGTGTATGATGAGTTATTATGAGACCCTTATAGTAATCAGAGGTACTGCTCCACTGGTTAATAGAGGTGAATGCTTATATGTGCATGAATATCAGGGCAGAAGAATAAAGCTAGAGCTGCTGCTAACCCCACTGCTGCCCAACAGAGAATGCCCAAAGCTCTTGGATCTCATGTCTGATGGTCTGGTGGGGAGGTTGCCTAGGCTTTTACTGCCAGGTAACTTCAGTTTGCATGTCATAGGTGTTGTTTGTATGGATATCAGGAGTTCATGGCCCCCATGGCACTATGAGTATGGGGAGGTGATAATTACTTCTTGAGAAACGGGGAGATAGTGCCTGCCTTGAAGGAGGCAGGAGTCTGAGTTTGTGAATTTTAAGTGGGCAGTATTCTGCAGAATATCAATGCTTCCACCATGCCCTTTCTTATTGGTCATGGTTCCCAGGAGGTTAAACAATGGTTAATTTATCTTTAAGTGAGAGGATCATACTACGTGCATAAAGAAAGTAGTGATGTACCCCTCCTCAAGATGCTATCACTGGTTTCCAACCTTCCCTTTTTGGATTCTGGAAAAGGCAACAGTTCAAAAACTGCAGTGTTATTACTGTATATTTTGCAAGTTGTCCTCAATTTACGACGGTTAATTTAGAACAATTCAGAATTATGACAGTGCTGAATGCATCTTCCTCCTGAATGCATCTTCCTCCCAAAATTATAACCATTGCAGCAGCCAGATAGTCATGTGACCAAAATTTGGCCACTTGGCAGAACATGTGCCCTTACAATTGCAGGAGTGCTGTAAGTTGGCTAGGCCCACTGGCACACAGAAACCTGCCACAAGCTGGGAGACCTTGGCTAGATAGACCCACTAGCTTGCAGGCCTTCCCTCTACCCCACCACTCCCAGAAGGCTTGAGTCTTCTTCCTGTCCTGGGCTTGGGCTAACTCCCTAAAATTGATAATGTCAACCTATCCTATGGTGTTTATAGAAACTCTGAGTATATGAAACACAATTATAATGAAGATGGATAACTTTCTATAAATAGTGTTAAAATTAATTGTTAAAAACCCACATAAACATTTTTATTTGGCAACACCTCATGTTGGTTAACTCTTGATTCAAAGAAAATTAATTATGCTTAAATCCCATCCAAAGCAATGAAGATTGGGTTAATCTTCAACGTCGCCTTGCAGTAAAATGGATGGCAAATAAATTTAATAAATAAATATATTCTGCATACTGGAATGAAATGCAGGACCCAAATTTGATTATTTAAATTTTTCAGGTCACCTATAATATTTTAAAAAAGGAACAAATATTTGCATTTCACATAGTAACAAATTAATTTTTCAAAATGTTTTTTATTTACTACTTGATTTAAAATCAGGTATTTTACATACAAAGTCTTCTTTAGAGCCAAGTCTGTTCTGTCTCTCCTTCTCCAAGAGTTCTTCCAGAATAGTCCAAGCTGTAAGACTGACACCTGGCCTTAAATGAAGAGGTTTATGAAGAATGTTTTCATACATCTCAGCAACATCACGGCAGTAAAAGGGGGGCTGGAGAGATTGTAGGAAAAATAACAGAACAAAGCTAATAATGTACTAATTCAAGAAATGTAAGGAGAGAGAGAGATTGCAATGATCACCCATTCTACAGAATATTCATCCTCAAAGATCACAGAGAACCACTGAGAAGAGCAATATACTGCTTAACAAATGCATGTCATAAAGATATGAAAGATGATTTGTTTTAGGACTTTAACCATCATTTTAGAATTTGCTTGGTACTCATGCAACGGAACAGTTTCTAAACTGCCACAAGAACTTTTTAGTACCTAGGATTAAATAAACAAGGGACCATTTAAATTAAATACCATATTTTTTGCACTATAAAACGCACCGGACCGTAAGACACACATTAGCTTTAGAGGAGGAAAACAAGAAAAAAAATCTGCCTCTGACTCCCAGCATCCATCCGGTATTCATCTGGCTAGCGTCCTTGCAGCAAACAGCAAAGTCAGCCTCAGCACGTTATCGTAGCTCCAGCACATGGCTCGTCAGGGCTCCACTCTGATGTGCCCACCACCGGTCAACTAAGCTGAGCTACTGTCGCCGGTGGGCAACACTACCGAGCAGCTGATTGGTGGTTGGATCAGCCTCCCAAATTACCGCCGATTGGCTGCTCTAGGCTGCAGGGATTGCTGCCGCCGATTACTGCCAACGTTTGCCAAGGTGCTACCAATTGCTGCCGCCGCTGATCACTGCCTAGAACAGTTGATTGGCGGTATTCCAGGAGGCCAAACCAACTGCCAATCAGCTGCTCATCAGCGAAGGCTCCAGCGTTCCCTGGTTGCAGCAAACGGCGGCAGTGGTGTCAGGCGGCGGCGATGACCAACCCCCCCTCCCCCACCACAATATTCGCTCTATAAGATGTACAGATATTTCCACTCACTTTTTGGGGGAGGGGAAAGTGCGTCTTATAGTGCAAAAAATGCGGTACTCAATTTTTCTATCTGATCTAGAAGATATTATAGTTTCAAATTTGACACCAGATCCTGAAGATAACTTAAGCTAAAAATTTAGGAAAATAAAAATTGTTGATAGATACTATGCTATAAAAATAGGTCCATTGTATAAGATTTACCACGAAGAAACATGTTCTTAGGTAACTGTGTTTTTAAGAAAGCAACCTCACTCAGAGGGATCTGAAATAGAACTGGTTAAGAAACATTGATTCTCTGGATCATAGGAAGAAAATAATTTGGTTCTAATTGGCAATAGCTGCTATTATTCTGACATATGATGCTTTTAAGTATCTCAGATCAAAATCCTATTGCATTGGATGTTATATTCCATTTTTGTCCAATATATTTAAACAAAAATGGCTTGTGACATGATGAATAATATTCTCACTCAAAATTATTATATATGCTTTATTGATATAAGCAAAATGTTTTATAATTGAGACAGGAAGCAAGTCTGATCGTATGAAGAAACAGGCATTTTTCTAAGGACCTAAAAATGTACATTTCAATATAGTTACTACAAAAACCAAAAAGGATCTCTGCTATCCTATTATCAATGAGGAATGAAAGGATAAATGAAAAGATGTTAGAAATGTCCTAGATACTGTCAGCTTTTTCTAAATGATTCCATTCACTTTAGAAGCAAATACTATCATTGCTATTTCAGTTGTTTATTCTTTTATGCTTGGTGACATAATCTGTTCCACTACAGCCAGGAAATTGAGAGAACATCAGAAGCAAATGACTAAACCACAAGACTTGGCTGGGAATAAAGTAGCCTATTCACATATATGCATTGTGGATATTACTATGTTTTTAATATTTTTATGTTAAAAATAAGTTAAACTTAATTAAAGTTAAGTTCATTTTGAACTTAATTCTACTTGGGCGTCCTCCTGGATTCACGGCTGTCTTTAGAAGAGCATTTGATGGCCGTGACAGGGAGGATTTTTCATCAGGTTCGCCTGATTCGCCAGTTGCGTCCCTTTCTGGATCGGGACTCGTTACACACAGTCACTCACGCCCTCGTCACCTTTCGCCTGGACTATTGTAATGCTCTCTACATGGGGCTCCCCTTGAGGAGCACCCGGAGGCTCCAACTGGCGCAGAGTGCAGCCGCGCGGGTGGTGATGGGAGCGACGTGGCGCTCCCATATTACTCCTCTCCTGCACAAGCTGCACTGGCTCCCGGTGGTCTTCCGGGTGTGCTTCAAGGTGTTGGTTACCACCTTTAAAGCGCTCCATGGCTTAGGACCCGGGTACTTACGGGACCGCCTACTACCACCAATAGCCTCCCACCGACCGGTATGCTCCCATAGAGAGGGGCTCCTCCGGGTGCCGTCGGCCAAACAATGTCGGCTGGCGGCCCCCAGGGGGAGAGCCTTCTCTGTGGGGGCACCCACTATCTGGAACGAGCTCCCCCCGGAGTTACGGAGGATCCCGGATCTTCGTGCCTTCCACTGTGAGCTAAAAACTTTCCTGTTTCACCAGGCGGGCCTGGCCTAATTCTTCCCTTTTTCCCCTTCTTTTATAAAAATAATTTTAAAATTTTAAACTGTAAATATTGTAATATTTGGGGTTTTAATATTTTATAATTGGGATTTTAAATAATTGGGGCCATTGTTTAATTTGGTTTTATTTGGCTTTTAAATTTTGTATGTATGTTTTTTAACTTTTGGCTGTTCACCACCCTGAGTCCCCTCGGGAAGAAGGGCGATATATAAATCTAAATAAATAAATAAATAGATCAGAATAAGAATAATTTTAGTCCGTATCCTGTTTCCAACAGCAGGAGCTAAGACATATTGTAAGAAATTATTTCCTTCTAGTATCTAGTATATATTTTTAGGCATTGATAGAGGTATGCAGTTTGAAAAATGAGATTACTTACCAGACCATACAGCATTTCATACAAAACAGCTCCAAGACACCACCAATCTACAGTGTTATCATAGGGTTGCTTTCGGATTACCTCTGGAGCCAGGTACTGTAAGGGAAAAATACCTCATACCAATCACTATGAGGCACAAATCCTTTTGGTATGAATGATGCTAAGCATAGGCCTATGGCCTTCCACTCTCAACTGTTTAACAGAGCTCAAAATTGATTTCTTATATATATATATATATATATATATATATATATATATATATATATATATTATTAAGAATTGTCCTAAAAATGCGAGTTCCAGGTATAGTTATGGAAGAGCGATAGACATCACGATCTCCGGAACGTTTATACGCGCGCAACGACTAAATTCTTCAGCATTACATAAAAGCAAGCAGCTCCTCAATGGGGATTCCATACTCTGACGAAGTCGGTAGGAGCCGACGAAAGCTTAGCATAAGTTTTAAAATAATTTTTTTTTAAACTTTTAAACTTTCTGGAGATCGTGATGTCTATCACCTCTTCCATATATATTATTATTATCAAAAACAATAGATGTCTTGAAACTTACTTTGCTTTTATGATTTTATGGTTTGTAGACGCTATAGAGCACTGCACACCAGAACAACTAGACACAAGAACAGTTTTTTCCTGAATACCATCACTCTGCTAAACAAATAATTCCCTCAACACTGTCAAACTATTTACTAAGTCTGCACTACTATTAATCTTCTCATCGTTCCTATCACTCATCTCCTTCCACTTATGACTGCATGACTGTAACTTTGTTGCTTGTATCCTTATGATTTATATTGCCTGTTTCCTAATATGATTTGATTGCTTATTTGTACCCTATGACTATCATTAAATGTTGTACCTTATGATTCTTGATGAACATATCTTTTCTTTTATGTACACTGAGAGCATATGCACCAAGACAAATTCCTTGTGTGTCCAATCACACTTGGCCAATAAAATTCTATTCTATTATATTTTGAGAAAGAGAGGAGAGAGAGTGGGCAAGTAAATTAACTTACCTCTGGAGTTCCACAAAATGTTGCAGTAGTATCTGAAGTAGCAATTCCTTCTTTACAGAGTCCAAAATCTGTTAAGACAACATGCCCCTGCATTGAAAATTGAAAACCTACTGTCAAATGAGGAATTTTAGTGATTGTATTATTTACAATTTCTTGGATAATAGAAAGAAATATTTACAGCCTACCAATGAATCTAGAAGAATATTTTCTGGCTTCAGATCCCTGGGCATAAATGAGAAAGAAGGAAATTCATTGTAAGTAAAAGCTCTAGCAAGAATCATGCTCTTGTGTAACTATTAATAAGAAATAAACCAACAAATAATAAAATGAAAAAGTAAATATATATTAATAGAAAATGACTGCATTTATTTCATTTTCCCTTTTAGTCTAAGCCATTACCTGTATACAATTTTTATGGAGTGCAAGTAGCCCAGTGCACTGGCTATTTCAGCAGCATAAAACTTGGCTCTGTGTTCAGGAAAGGTGCGTTCTTTTTGTAAGTGAAAGAAGAGCTGTAAATATGCATGGAGCAGTGTTATTCTTAGTAATAAGATTAACATATTCTGCAGTTGTCTATCAACAGCTATCAAAACAGTGAAAAAACATTGTGCATAATATTCACATCCTTCCTTTAATCATTTCCTTATTTTTTCACATCTGTAGCCTTGGCAAACTACAGCTACAATTGTTAAATAAACTACTACAATGGTCTAGTTTACACATAACCACAACCAGCAAATGATTTTGAAGATTTTGGTTTCAGATTATTTGTGAATGCTACCCATGTTTCACTAACTTTTGCTTAATATAAATCATGAATATACTTTTACACTAAATATTCCATATACATAAAGTAGTAAGCAATAAAGCAGCATAGTAGCAAATGAGTCTATATTTGCAATGTGGGAATCAATTTATGTTGAGCCACTACAATTGGTTACTGCAATTTCTCTTAAACTGCAGGCCAAAATTGATGACATTTGACTACTATATAAAGACTGAAAAATATACCTACCTCTCCTCCATTAACAAAATCCAGAACAAAGTACAGCTTCTCTGTGGTTTGGAATGAATAATGCAGTCCAACTAAGAATGGATGTTTCACATTTTTCAAGAGCACATTGCGCTCAGCCATGATATGTTTTTGCTATGAGGAAATGAAGGGTCAATAAGTAAGTAGGAATAATTTTGTAATTGGAAGGAAAAACAAAATCTCTTCCCTTTTACCTCTTTCCTGTTTAGGACAATTTTCTTCTGCAGCACTTTAACAGCATAGAACTTTCCATCCCATTTTCGTTTTGCAAGAAGAACCTAAAGAAGAATTTTCATAGAAAGTCTGTTCAACTCTGTTGAACAATTCAAGTAATTTCCCCCCCAGTTCTTACAAGTAGCAACTATATAGAGATATTGCAGTGATGTTAGATTACTTCTAATTTTTAAAAATCACCCTTGAGATTCCAGGGATTGAAACTGGGGTCTTTGATATCTAAGGCATGCAGTTGTAAGTTTTCTTTTCATATTATCAACAAAAAGATATATCCCACCCATAGAATAAAAAAAATGCTGAAATGGAGTGGTATGAGCAAATAATTTAATAATAAAAGGAAACCTACCTTACCAAAGCTGCCCTTCCCAATAACTTTCAGGAAGTCAAAGTCTGTTGGTTTAGCACTGGAGTGGTTTCAGGATAAAGAAAAACAGGTAATCAAAATGATAAAAGGTAGCTATTTAGTAGTTGAAAGACAGTCATGCCACATATTCTTCCTATCTTCCCAGATTTCTCTTCCCCCCAATAACTATTCCTTCAGTGTTCACTGTGCTCTCCATCACAGTACAAATTTAACAATCACATATTTGCAGTATTTTCAGTCTTCTAGAGCACCAATTATTCTACATAGTATTTCCTATTTATGCATGTGCAATCTCATTATCCTTCACCTAACTGTTTCTTTTACTGACTTTTCACAAATTCATCCTTTTCCCTTTTTTATTTGTACTTAATAACTTGCAAGACAATATTCTCTTAGTTCCAAATTACAACAATTTCTTTCTAAACCTGCCCCTAATTGATATGACATGCAGGGTGCTCTTTAGTCCCAGCCCCCCTTTAACAAAGTAACTGCAAAGGCTAATTTATATTTAACTAAAACCTACTGAGGATTTCCAGATGGCCCCAAGTTGATGTTCTGTGAGGTAGAATTTAGCTGTTTAAAAATAAAAATATAAATTAAACTCAAATCAAGATAATAATTATAGATAATTCATTAGTTAGAAAAAAGTCTAATCATAACATTTCAGATTGCATTGTAGTATACTCAAATTAAGTATTTTGGGGGAAAGAAGTCTTTCTTGTAACTTTGTGTTTAAAAAGGACAAAGGTTAATTACTGTAATCCCTATCACTACAGAGACATTCCTGACACCAGTGAGTATAAATTGCTTTTTTTTAAAAAAATGTTTCTCAGGCAGTTTTCTATGTTTAGGAGCAAAGTCTACGTTCCCCACATATTTCTGTGTGCTGTCCAAAAGAAAAATCCACCTTGTTTTCATAAACAGCTTTGAGATTGTAAAAGGAAACTCAGTGATTAAAAACTAAACTCTGAAAGGGTATTTGAAAGGGACTATACTGAACTCTGTGTATCCTTTTAGACATGTTCTTACTATACCTACAACTTTTGTTGGGATCAAACTTTCCAGATCCTTTAAAAGATTTTAAAAGTACAACTGATAGGATTAATCTTTCTAGATGTTTAAGACATCTATTTTACGGATTAATTTTTGTCAATTTGCTACCAAATTTTATCAGTAGAATTCTCCAGGACTCTGAGGTGGGAAAAAAAAAGAATGGCAAGGATATGACCCATAGACTGTCAACCCTACCATAGAAAGATAGAACAAATGCCTGGGTCAGAGACTGACTGATTATGTCTATACACTTTTCACCCTACTCCCTATCCAGTCCTTGAACATCAAATAATCCTGCTAAACCAAAATGCAAATGGAAAGAGTTCTATACGGAGAGAAGATGGGCATTATTAAAATTTGGGCTGAATGGATCTGGTCAGAAGGAAAATAGAAACTCTTTTCTGCTTGGTGAACAGATGTGGTAGAGACCAGGTGACATACTAGAGCTAGGGGTAAACTTGTTACCAATGAAAAATATAGCTGCCACACAGGGGTGAAATCCAGCAGGTTCTGACAGGTTCTGGAGAACCGGTAGTGGAAATTTTGAGTAGTTCACAGCAAATACCACCTATGGCTGGCCCCAGAGTCGGGAGGGAATGGAGATTTTGCAGTATCATTTCCCCTGCCACGCCCACCAAGCCACACCACGCTCACCAAGCCACGCCCACAGAACCGGTAGTAAAAAAATTAGGATTTCACCACTGCTGCCACCCAACATGCCTATGTTACTATGAAAAATTTCAATTTGTAAAATGACAATTGCATTTGGTGGATATGAAGAATATTTTCTATATTTTGTGCAATTATCACATTCTACTGTTGGAATAAATGAATTTATTTGATTAATGGATTAATATGTTATAAATTATTGCTATGAAGACAATAATGGTTGTGTTATATTTATTATTAAATAAACTATTGTTCATCTCAAATGAATAACAAATAAATGTTGTGGACAAACTGCTTATGCAAGTATACTTACTAGTGTAAAACTAGAGCAACTAATTTACAGAGCACATATTATACCTGGCCTTGTTTAAATTGTCCTGGCAAGTAGGATCAGCATTGTCTACAAGTAAAAACTCCATTTATGACATGACAAAATTACATTACTGAAGAAAATTAACATTCCTCTACCAACTCATCAGATAACAGTTATCTGACTGTGGGCAGGGTAACAACGTAACATGTCTGACATATTAAATCTTCTAATAGGACAACAGTATTAAATCTGTGAATGATATAAACATGAAAAAGATAAAATGTGGCAAGGCACCCTTAATTATGTTCAAAATCAGATGTGGATTAAAGCTGAGGTGGATTTGGGCTCATTTCCTAGAGACACGTTGTATCTTACAGCTTGAATGCAAAGCTTTATTGATCATTAGACTGCAGAAGTCTCTGACCATGGCTGAGTCAGCACTCAACGCGGCTTGCTTGAGCGCTGCAGCATGAAGTAGGCGGTAGTGTTGACATGAACTTTATGTCAACTAGTTGATGGTAGTGATTAGTATTAGTTA
The DNA here is from genome assembly GCA_012654045.1 of Ptyas mucosa. NCBI lineage: Eukaryota > Metazoa > Chordata > Lepidosauria > Squamata > Colubridae > Ptyas > Ptyas mucosa. The sequence continues at coordinate 34,621,121 of WNWU01000003.1, read as the reverse complement.
ATGCTGCTTTAATTGCCAGAGATACTACAGGAATAGTGGCTGTTCTTACATATTTTCTTTTATTACAAAGTATTGTAGATGTTCTTGTAATTTCACTGACGAAAGCGTAAAGATTCCAAAACCTATGCTTACTGACATAAAGATTGGCATCTTCACCTGAATAGAGGAAAAGTGATTAGGTATATTCTAAAAATAGTTTAGGAATACAGGTTAAAGGACTCCAAACCTTGAATAATGTGAAATAACAACATCGTGAGGCTACTATATTTGAGAAGAGAGGTAGGCAATGCTTTATATTCCACTGAAGTATAATTCAAGAGAGACATTGGAAAAGGCCAATAGGATTGATGAAATGAAATAACTTCTGTAATTTAAGCACAGAATGCAAAAAATTAGTCACCTTTTGACTATTTCTTTCATCCTCATCTTCAGATGGATCATATTGGTGCTTTGGATTGTCCATCTGAAGAAATGATCTTACATCTGGACTAGAAAAGATAATTTAACTGATTATATAATGCTTTATTATATATTTTCAATGTGAATAACATATACAACAAAACAAAAAAATAATTATGATCATGACTTAAGCTGAAAACTGAAATCGAACCGGAAATTAGGTAAATTACATCAGAGCTAATTAAGATGAAACTTCTATTTCCATTGATACAATATATACTAATTAGATCACTGTGATCACCACCAGGAAGAAGCAATTTCCATTATAACACTTTTGATATTATTGTCATTTTTAACTTTTGTTAAATTTTGTATTAATAATTACACAATTACATATCACTGAGTGAAAGCAGCAGAAATTTGATCAGTTAAAAATATTTTCAAAGGAATTAACAATCCAAACGTTTTCCAAAAAAAGTCACAATTTAATAAGCCATAGCAAACCAACAGTGAAGCTGCCAACCTCTTTACCACTGATTATGTATTCCAGAGAAGACACAACCATGGGACAAGTAGAATCTGAATCTGAACTACTCTTACTTACCTTGTGGACAAGGACATCACCTACCACCAGAGTTCCCAATCCCCAGGACTGTGGTGCATAGCTCGACTTTCTATCTAATTGTAACTGCCAAATTTATTAGGCTTCACTGAGCCACCAGTACAGCTAGTCCTCAACTTATGACCACAATCGAGTCCACAATTTTGGGTGTTGTTGTGAAAGTTGTAAAGCAGGTCATTCAATGACCAGACCCAATTTTATGACTTTTCTTAACATTTCTTGTGGCAATCATTAAGTGAATGTGGTGTTGTAAATGCTACAGTTGTTAAGTGAAAGCCTCAGTCATTAAATGAACCCATTTACAATGGGGTGAATTTTGAAAACCAAAGTAAATGCCAATTTCCAACAAAAACATTGTAAATCAAGGACACGTGATTGTGGGATGCTGCAAATGGCTGTAAATATGGGCCAGCTGCCAAACACCCAAAATGCAGCAATGCAACCATGGGAGCTCCCAGACAACGCAACTTTGAATCCGGGTCATAAATAGCCTTTGAGGTAGGGGGACTGTTTTAATTTTGAATGGTTGCTAATCAACTGGTCATAGCAAATGATTGCTAAGTGACTGGTCATAAGTTATGGAAGAATTATTCAGAAGAATTATTTTAATCAGAAAAACTCAAACTTTGTGTGAATCAAAGCATAGGATCAGGCTACCAATTATTAAAAGCTTAAGTAATGATTTTAGCAACAATTCTTCAACAATTCTGCAGTGGTTTAAAAAAATATCAAACACCACATCTGAGAACTCTAACCTTGACCTGCCAAAAGCATGCCTTGGTGATCACTTTCCATGTCATTTTGTGCAGCATCTGGTAATCAAAAGTTATAGACATTCTCTTACAATACAGATAGTCCTTGACTTACGATCACAACTGGGACCAGAATTTTCATTGTTAAGCAAAGCAGTTGTTAAGTGAGTTGGGCCCAATTTTACAACCTTTTTGGTCATATTTGTTAAGCGAATCAGTACAGTTAAGTGAATCACATGGTTATTAAGCAAATCCAGCTTCCTCCAATGACTTTGCTTGTTGGAAGCTGGCTGGGAAGCTCGTGAATGCCGATCACATGATGCAGGATGTTGCAACCATCGTAAATATATGCCAATTGCCAAGCACCTGAATTTTGATCATGTGACCATGGGGACACCAAGATGGTTTTAAATGTGAGTACCAGTTGTTATTTTTCTCACTGCTGTTGAAACTTTGAATGATTGCTAAATGAATGGCTGTAAGTTGAGAACTACCTGTATATCACTTAGAAGGTACATGTGGATTGTAGTTTCCAGTATATAGTCCACCACATAATTTTATTCTCTTGAGGGTAAAACAAAGTTTCACTTACTGATTGCAAAGCTCAGGCTGTCGAACTAAATTCTGAATGAATTCATTCAATCCTGTTCTTCTTTGTTTAATAAAATCTGAAAAACAAATGAGAAAAGATCAGATATTAGAATGCCTGTTTCAAAATTTAAATATATAAATTTCTTAGATTACCTCATTAAAAAATAATAAAAACACTGCTCTTGTATCTGTAATCAGGGCTGCTCTCCAGCATCCCATAAACACCAGTGGACAAGTAAAAGATTAGATTAGATAATAAATAGATCTTTTATTTTAAAAAGTCTTATTTTTTACCAGAATAACAGAAAAACAAGAGTTGGAAGAGTCGAACCCCCTGCTCAAGCAGGAAACCATATATCATTTCAGACAAATGGTTTTCCAATCTCTTCTTTAAAACCTCCTGTTTTGGAATACCCATAACTTCTGGGGTCAAGTCATTCTACTGATTAATTGTTCTAATTGTTAGGAGATTTTTCCTTAGTTCTAGGTTCCAAATCCTTTAAACTATATTTAATGCTGCAATCACTTAAAGGAGAAGAATATGATGAAATGGATACTCAATAGATACTTAATTTTTTTAAAAAATATATCATTCCTATACAGCTCGTTGTCTGAGAATATGATAAATACACATTTTGATTAATACTTAATTACATTAATATTAATTACATTAATAATAATGTAATAATTACACAGAAATACATTGTTCTGTGTAGGAAATCAGAGATGGAAAACCAACCGAAGTAAAAGTAGCTAGTAGGAAAACTTAAGATGGCAGGGTATCTCAAATCAGAAACTAGTTATTCTGTTAAGCTCAGTCCTAAATTACACTTGGAAAAACCGAAAATAAGGGAAACAATAATATATAAAAGCTGCTTTGAAACTCAGATAATGTTTTATTATTAAAGGAGCCTGAGTGGCGTAGGAGGCTAATGCCTCCTACTAAGGCAGCATTTAACATCCAGCTGCCTGCAATTACTGCAAGTTCAATTCTCACCAGGCTCAAGGTTGACTCAGCCTTCCATCCTTTCTAAGGTGGGTAAAATGAGGACCCGGTTGTGGGGGCAATAAACTGATTTTGTATAAATATACAAAAGTATGAAGGCAATTGCTTAACGCATTGTAAACTGCCCTGAGTCTCCGGAGAAGGGCGGCATATAAATAATTTTTTAAAAAAATATATTTTACCTAGGCTACATAGAATGCAATGTAAGTTCTATGTAATCAGATATAAACTGGAATTCTTTTCTATGAATAAATATACAAATATTTTAAATTTCCTTATGTAATATTTCCTAGCTTTAGCTTAAATTTTCTTCTAGCTGAACTAATGCTTTTCTTTGAATATGATTGGTAAATACTGGTAAGCCTATTACATCATTTGGATGGTACAAAACAAGCATTCATATTCAGTCTATTTATATTTGCATGTTAAACTGACTAACGGAAAAAAAGAAAGACTTTAATTACAGAGGACAAATGCTCCAAATCTAGGATATGATTATATGCTACATATAATCCATCAGAATTTAAAACATATTATATACTAGCACTAGCATTAAAACATATATGTACTAGCACTGACAGGTATAAGACTTTTTCCAATGACTGCTAATAGATTGCATGTAATGCAATGCAATACAGTAAAATACAATATAATACAGGTATTAACAGACCTTCTGGTCTCAATTGTGGTTGTAAGTTGAGGACTACAATACAGGTAGTCCTCACCTTATGACCACAACTGAGACTACAAGGTCTGTTGTTAAGCAAGGTGACTGTTAAGTGAGTCACACCCAATTTTATGATCTTTTTTGCCATGGTTGCTAAGTGAATTATCGTAATTAAGTGAAGCATGTGTTCATTAGGTGAATCTGGCTTCCCCATTCATTTTTTTTATTGGAAGCCAACTGGGAAGGTTATAAATGACGATCACATGATCCCAGCATGCTGCAACTATCCTAAATGCACATCAGTTGCCAAGCATCCAAATTTTGATCATGTGACTGTGCAGGGTGCGCAATGGTTGTATGATGACCAAATGTAAGCTACTTTTTCAGTGTCATTGTAACTTCGAATGGTAGCTAAATGAATGGATGTAAGTTGAAGACTACTTGTACAGTACAGCACAGCACAACACCACACGAGTTTGGACTACTAATTAAGGCATCAGACTAAAAAGCAGGAGAACATGAGTTCTAGACCTGCCTTAGCGGACGACCTATATTTAGATTCATTCATTTAAAGACCAAATTATTCTGAACTTTGATTACAGTAATAAAACCAATCACAATTTATCATTCACAGAATGCAACTCAGTCTGTCTGTTAATTCCTTAGCCATAAAAGCCAGCTGGGTGGTTTGGGCCAATCACTCCCTCTCAGCCCAACTCACTTCACCGGGGTGTTGTTGTGAGAAAAATAGAAGCAGGAAGGTGTGTTTGCCATCTTGAATTATTTATAAAAATAAAAGTGGGATACAGATAAATAAAAATAAAAAATGCAATATGTCTCTCAGCAACAAGGTATGTTGTATATAACGCCCCCCCCCCCCGATATTATCAAATTCTGCACATCAGATTCAAACAAATAAAAAACCCATCAAAAATAAATCAAAAACTCTTATTTATATGCAAGCGAAAAATGTTCAAATACAAATGTTCTGGATGATGAAAGAATTACTTTAATGGAGAATTTATATCCATACATATCAGAATTACACAACTTTGCAATTGATTAGAATATATCATAATTGGCACTAATGACCATAAGCAGAATTTAATATACTAAGTAAGCATCATTCCCTGTTTTTAGAAGTCTGATGCTTAATGCACTTGTGTTTGCAGAGTTCCATGCCTTGATTTAAACCTGTTTTCACAATCCCTTTTCTCTGATCATACTGGCTACAACAAAATGGAGTTGGAATTGTAAACATTTGGAGGGAATTAGATTGCTTACTGTTGATTCAGATGATAAATCACATTATTGTACATTTATAGCCACATACTCTTCTATGTAAATTTATACATATTGATATATAGGAAAAAAAACCTTCAAAAATGCTTAATTCAAGTTGAAATTATTGATGCAGAAACAGTTTAAATGAGATCTGCTTACCAGGATCAAAATTATCTCCAAATATTCTCTTAGCAGGAATTCTCAAATTCATTGTAGGAAATTGTTTCCTTAGCTGAAACACATAAGTCATTTGATATAATTTAACATCAGAAATCAGTTCAATTCTCAATCATGATGTACCAACAATAAAGCAGAAGAAATTGGTTCAGAGGAATTTCCCAAACTAATTTGAGCAGAATTTCCCTACTTACTGTATTATACAGCTTGTCAAACTCAGCATATCGCCTGAAGACAAACCATTCATTAGTGCCAACTGAGACCAAGACTTTGTAGACCTGTTGATACAAACAATTTTTAATGAAAAATTTTATTAAAATGTATGGGATTATTGTATACTCATCCCATTTGCTTAATTACTATTTAATATTTCATCAAAAGACTTAATGCTATAATAGATTGCATTCCCCAGTTTGGGTCTGCTGAACACATTCATTTTTCTTCCAAACAGATTTATAGATATGCTTGATGAAAGAAACGGAGGTATGTGCAGGAACTCATAAATTTATAAAATCTAGGAAAAACAGTTCCTATAAATTAGTCAACCAACTGAGAGCAAATTTCATACAGGTATGGAATTAAATGATCAGGGTTTTTTTCCAAACAACTGCATTAAGAAACATTAGTAACAATCTAGATTAAGCAAAGATTAATAAAATGTGGAATCCTTTGTGCTCTCTGTGTTTGATTGTTCACAGATGTTTCATTAATCGACAAAGTAACTTCAGCAATGCTCGTGAGTGCAGGAGTCATATATAGTAGCTTGCTCTGTGAGTGCTTATTTTATTTATCTTCATCCCATCTTTATTATTTTTATAAATAACTCAAGGTTGCAAACATATCTAATATTCCTTCTTTCTATTTTCCCCACAACAACAACAACCACCCTATGAGGTGGATTGAGCTGAAAGAGAATGACTGACCCAAAGTCAGCCAGTTGGCTTTCATGCCTAAGGGAGGACAATCGCCTAGTTTCTAGCCTGGTGCTTTTACCACTAGATCAATTGGCACAACTGGCACTCAGACAAATCAGCCATCAACAGGCACATAGAGGCAAAACAACACTTACACATCATTCAAAAGACACAAAAAATATTAAAAAGGAAACAAAAAGACCAGCAATTAATTCCCAGATAAAGAGGGATTAACACCTGAATAAACAACTAAACAAACAGCAAACAAAGAGAAAACTATACCTCCACCAATACTAGCAGGGCAAACTACTATATATAAACAGGGAGCAAATACCATACTCACTAACATTGATGTTACCTAGTAGGGTAATAAAACAATTGCAAACCAATAAGCAGGCTCAGAGAGTACCAAGGACTCCACAGATCAACCCTGAGCTACAGATATTCTTTTCTACTGGAGTTAATAAACTGGAAGGTATTAGAATGCTTTCTTTAATAACCACAGCACAGTTTCATTTTTAAAGACAGTAGGAACCATGTCCTTTTCTTATTCAGGCTTTTACTACTTTCTCATATCCAGAATCATTTCCTTTTCCCTTACTGGTTTTTTGCAGAAGTAGTATTTAAGCAAAATTTGAATGGTGCTAGTGTTAATAGCAATATCACTTAGACTTATATACTGCTTTATAGTCCTCTCTAAGCAGTTTACAGAGTCAGCATATTGCCCCCAAGAATTTGGGTCCTGATTTTACCCACTTCGGAAGGATGGAGGGCTGAGTCAACCTTGAGCCTGGTGAGATTTGAACTGCCAATTTGCAGGGAGCCAGCAGTAGTGTACTCTATACTCAATGCAGAAGTAGCCTGCAGTACTGCACTCTAACCACTGTGTCACCGTGGCTCAATAATAATAGGTCTTAATCTTAAGATCTTAAAGGATATTTAAGGTTTGATCTGAATCTAATTCTATCTATAGAACTGTGCTTGGGTTTATAGCAAACTGCATTACTGACATCATGCCCTTAAGAGCTGGGCCCAATATCTAACCACCTTCATACATGCTAATAGTTTCTCCTGTTGCTGTACAGGTTTTCGTCGGGGTTTTTTTCCAGAGCAGGGAACACTGATTAATGTAATATTCCTTTGCTATAAGTGTTTACACTGTGGGACCTGAATTTTGCTCCAGGTTCTCAAAAAAAATATTTAGCCTACTTTATTGATACTATCATTTTTATTCATCTCCTTCCAATTGTAAAGATTTGCAAGGGAGAAAAAAACGAGCTGTAGCTTAATTATACAAAGATAAATAGGGCAAGGGAAAAAAGACAATCTTTTCCAAGCAAAATCACTGCAACTGCTTCTCCTAGTTACCTTAAAATTGTAATACTAAGAAAATTATCTGATTTATTCTAAAACCAATTTCAGACAGATAAGGGATGCAGTGCAGTAACAGAAAAACAATGTTACTGCCATCATGATCCTTCACGAAGCTATTCAGTTAAATACAGTGATAACAAGCGAGCATTACGTTGTCATGTTTACAACCTGAAATATTTACAAATTCTCTCAAAAGACACTATAAAACTAATTTGCTCTATAGATGAAATTAAAAAGAAAACCCAATGCCAAAATTAAACATGAAAAACCAGATCCATACAAGTTATTGAAATGGGGTGGGGAAGGAAGAACAGGCAACAATGAAAGGAACAGAGAAGCATAAAATACCAAGACTAACAAAGAAGGGAAGTAGTCTAAGGCAATGTATTTGTATTTAAAGAGGTTTTTTTCTGATTTTTAAATAAAGTCAATGCAGTAAATTTGATATGCAACATAGAATATCAACATGCTTACAGCCAATATAAATATGTGACGATATTTTTATGCTGAATTTGTTTAGGTACACTACATCATGTCATATGCATAATCATGAAATCCTTTTATGGTTCTGAGTTATTCTAAATATTAATAGATTTGACTGGACCCCCGTTTATAGATATGTGAAGGCATAAAAGTGAATCTGAAGTTCTGAAGTTATTAACTTTTCTGTTTGGCATGTCCATATGGAAACAGATCTAAGTTTTAAATGACCTGTTTTTAAAAAAAAAAAGATTACAATTTTTATTGAAAGTTTTAATTACAATAGTAAAAGCAAATACAAACTAACCTCAAAGAGAGGACAAATAAAAATAAAAAGTTCAAAGGAAGGGAAAAAAAGAAGATAAAGAAATAGGAAAGAATTACATAGAGAAGTTATTTTTGATCTGCATGACAGGTATAAATTAATTTAACAGCTCTTTATGCCCTATAAAGTTGCAAACAAATATATTTACTCATAATCTCTTATCTAGACACAAATCCATAAAACATCAACTTTTCAGTCCTAGTTTCAGCAAAATGTCTCTAAAGGGTTAGCAGAATTTTATAGAAACATGTCTTATTTTAAAATTGGTCAAATAAACCAACTTTATATTCCTTCCTTTTATTTCTGGCAATCTTGATCTTTAATCAAATTTGATCTTTAATCAAATGTTGTCATCTGATTTGGTCTCATTTCTTTTCCCATTCCAAAGGCTTTTTCATGGCTTCAGCCATCCTCACTTGTAAATCCAATAAAAAGTCAATGCAGATGGTCCTTGACTTACAACCATTTGTTTAGTGACCAAAGTTACAACAGCAAAAAAGTGACTTACAACCAGTCACTTTTGATGGCACGTACCATTGTCACAGCATCCTTATGGACAAGGAATCAAAATTCAAATTCTTGGCAACCACCATGTATTACAATGGTTGCAGTATCCTGGGATCATGTGACTGCCATTTGCAATTTTCTCAGCCAGCTTCCAACAAACGAAGTCAATGGGGGAAACCGGATTCATTTAACAAGCAAATTTTACTTAACAACTGCAGTGATTAAGTTAACTGCAGCAAAAAAAGATTGTAAAATTGGGCAAAACTCATTTAACTGCCTTTCTTAGCAATAGAAACTCTGGTTCCAATTGTGGTCATAAGTCAAAGACTTATCTGTATCCACATGATTCTCTTGGTTTATCATTTGTATTTCTACTTTGATATTCAAAAGTTTAGCCAACTTCTTTTATATATCCAGTAGAAAGTCTTTATTCAGGTCATTCTCTTGGTCTGTCATTTGTGTTTCCACTTTAGCTTCCTTCTTTGTATTATAAACCACCTACTTTTATTATCCAGTATTTCTGGTTCTAATATTTCTGCATCAGGTCAAATTTGTTTCACATCTCTTATTAATATCTTTTGGACATAGTCTATCTATAGAAATAGATTTTGTACTGAGAACTGAATGTAAAGAAAAAATGAAAAACTTTTCTTTTATGGACAAAGAACTTTAAAAAAATGGAACTTTAATGTTATATATGCTGACAGCAGCAAGAATGCTGTACATGCTCTACAAAAATGGAAATATACTTTAATTCCTACAATGGATAACTGGCTGCAAAAGCTGATGGAGCTAGCAGAGATGGCTAAATTGACTGCTTTAATTAAAGAAAAATACAACTAAGTCTGTTTTAATTTGGAAACCACTTCTGGCCTTGGTGCTTGAAATGGAAAAAAATGAAACTTAGATTTTGGGTTTTACTAATTAGATAGATTTATTGTTATAGAAATGGCTAATATATATTACTATGTAAAAGTAAAAAGTTGAGTTGTATGTTATTATCTTATTCTACCATGCTAAAAAAAGTTGGAAGTCAACACTTTCCTTTTCTCTCTCTCCTTTTACCCTATTGTTCTGATCCAGCTCCCAAACACGACAAGCCCTTTGTAGTTAATGAAACGTTCCCTCTATTAGGAGTGCCAGCAGCCGCGCTCTCTCACAGCAGGCTACAAAGTCTCTAAGTCCTGTGGAAAGTGATGCTCGCTCCCTTCCCCCCTGAACTGGCCCAACACACCCGAAGTCTCTCTCTCTCTCTCTCTCTCTCTTCCTACACTTGCAAAGGAAGTCCTGGAAGGTGTGCTCGCTCGCTTTCTTCCAGCAGCAGACACACACACACACACACACACACACACACACACACTCTTTTAGAAGGCCTGCAGATTCCAAGAAGAATTCTGATAATTTCCAGACAGGATTTGGAAGTACAGGCTATCAGTAGGGAGATGAATAGTTGTCTGCCACACTTATTCATCTCTGCCCCCTGCCTTTTATCCCCAGAGCTAGGGTGGAGCTTCGCTAGCAGAGGTGGCTCTTCCATCCCAAGGACCGGCCCATAGATTTCCACTTCTTTTCTCTGCCTTCTGCAGATCCGCGCGTCAGGCACTGACCCAGCTGTTCCTCCTCTTCCTCATCAGCCACCTCCAGACATGGGAGCTGTTGATTCTCCATCTGAGGATTGATGGACGGCCCAGGCTCAGCCTCTGTCTCTATCTCTGACAGCACCATTCCCTCTTCCCCCTGGGAGCTCTCAGATTGCCTTACTGCTGGCCCTAACTCCCACGTCGCCTCATCTGACTTGGGTGCAGAAGGGGCCAGCAGTCAACAGACCACAACACCTATACTTTCCCTCCTTCCTTTTTCTTCCATTACTTTCCCATTATTTTCATTTTTTCTTTGTATTTTGATAAACTAATAAAAATTTGAAATATCATACCATAGTTATTTCTAAAACATCACCACTATCATTATGGGAGGGAGCTGACACAATTCATAGTACCCCCTCCCTGTTCAGCACAGTTGTGTGGTGCTCACAAGGTAACTAAATGTTGGACAGCGCCTTGGAGCCAGGAGGTGGGTTTCCTGCTAGTGAGAATGCAGCTGGATTCCCAAGCTATATGGAGTTCCAGCACTGCAGGCTAAAACCAAACCTTGCAATATATGCTGCACCATGGTTGACTCGGAAGTGAATGGTCCCAGCTGCTTAATGGAGAATAGCATGGGATTATAAGAATATATAGCTGATTTGGAATTGAAGCCAAAGTCCTCTGTGGCAGGACCCTGAGAGAGATGTTTAAATTCGGCCTGTTTTCATTTGTGTAGCATTGAAGTCTCCTCAAACTGAACAAGGAAAAGAATATAAAATTGACTGTACAATAAAGCACTTTCTCTTTCTATACTTACAGTAAATCTTTTTTTCTTCACTCTGTGTTCATCAGAGCTGGGGATGCTAACACTTGGACAGCTTTCCTTCAGATCCATTTTATGTTGCTTTTGAGCAAAAGCTCAAGACCACCACACCAGGATGTAGAAAGTATCATCAGCATTGACTTAAAACACATAGTCGTTCTTGTGTAAACTTAAATTCCATCATGAAAACCTTAAATAAAATGAAATGTTAGAAAGGAGCAACAAGAACTGATGTAGTTCATGAAATCTGACTTCCCCTTTTAAAAATTCACTCCCAGCCCATATTTCTATAAAGTGAACATGGAACAAGACTATTTATTTTTTAAAAAGGCTTGGAGATTATGCATGTAGACACAAGAAACATATTTTTAATATCTGACTATACATTCTATAGAAGATATTTAGAACTCTGAAATATTTCTGTCACTACATGTATGTAAACTGCAGTATGAAATAATTATGTATTTTATTTGCTCTACTAGCTCTTGGCAAATCTCACAAACCCCATTGAAAGAACAACATATAGTCACATATTGTCATATCACTGCAGGTAAAGAACAGAATAATGAAGGTGGATTTTTATGGTTGAGGTTTTATGGTCAAGCAATAAATAAATAGAATCTCACATAATTCCAAAATGATAAATGTAGAATTATATTTATGTTATTTCGTCTCTTATCCGTTCTTTTCCACATAGCCCAATATCTTTAATTTGGAGAAGGGTTACTAAGACTATTTGCATATTTTCCAATGCAAATAGGATAAAATGTGACAGGTATCACCTTGCAGTGATATCACTGCAAAAACTTCTCTTCTATATAATTCTGCTGGAATATAGAGTGGGCTTTGCATAATGTCGTCACTGTGCATACTCAAATGCTGGGAAAACACATCTTGTTCCTTATTCTGCTGGCAAAAAAATGCCAACCAACCAAGTTGAGTTGTTTTCTAACATTAATGAAAGGAGATTGGCTGCAGCCGATTACTGTCAGCCTATATATTTTTTGCTGTATTCTTAAGATAGTAATTCAAAATAATAATTGAATTTGTGTATAACACTATACTATGAACATGGTTTATAAACCACCATGGCTGATGTTGGCCAACACAATAGCCCCAAACAAACCACACTATGGTTTATTATAACGTGTGAACCAGAACATTCTTTTCAGAGTAGTTAATTTCTGCCTAATATAAAATATGATATGTTGTCTTAAAGGAGCTTGAGATTTTCCTTTGAAAAGCTAGATACTAATTAATTCTCTTATCAATAATCTCCAATGGATCGGTTCCTAATGTATGCACAGATCAAAAGAAAACATGGCAAATGTAAAAAGACTGGTACAGTTTTAAGCTGCTAATTTAAAATATGTAGCTTGCTGATGAACATGAAACGTAAAACTTGGCTGTTGAATTACAATATTTATGCAACCTGGCTTGTGACTGTGTCTGTGACTCAGAATTAGATCTGCTCAGAGGCTTTCAGATACACCCAGCTGCTTAGATTTTGGAGATTCTGTTCAAACATGTTGGATAATAATAATCTCATTTATAAAAAGATTTATAGGGCCTCTGTTTTATCCCAGGAGTAGGCTTATTTTTGACAAACATAAGCTTTTGCTCTAAATACAAGCAATAATCCCCCTGCATTTAAAATTTAAGCATCAAATGATGAAATGTAAGTATCAAATAATGGGCAAAGAAATACATTTGATGATTCTGGCAGATTAAAAAGAAACTAAAACAAACAGCTCAGGGAAAGAAAATCATATTGAGAAATTCATTTCTTTATGCAGCCAAACTTCCAACTTGCGAAGAACAAAACTAACCAAATATTTCAAAAATAAATTACTTCTAATCCATAAAGATTAGGCATACAGTCTGGTATGTAATTATAATATTCTCATACAAAAATACACTGACAGCTAAAGCAGAAAAGAAGTTTCAATTTGTCCAACCTTGAATGTAAAAATATGGAACTCAGTGCAAACAACACGGGACAATTCAATTCCAGGATTACACATTACATGTTGAAATCACATACAGTTATATACCTATGTATTTATTTGTGTGTATGCTATTAATATACAAAGCAAAAGAGAAAAAGTCTTTAAACACATGTGCTATTTTCTTCCCATGTTACAAGACAGACGTGATTTAAACAGATGCTTCATCACTTAATCCCAATATATAATAGATGCCTAGACTGTTTTCTCTTGTAAATATTTCAAATATAAGTTATCAAATTAAATCATGAATCTGTCCTGCAAATAATAATATGTCTTGCATATTCATCTAAGTTGGTCAGAAATAGACAAATGGAAATAAACATACACGTTCCAAACAAAAACATTCCATCTTTTAGGAATGATCCACAAAAGACTTTCTCATGTCCCTAGAAAAGAACTCCTTGAAAGTAGGTGCATCTTTAGGAAGTTTATTCTGCACATGAAAGCAATTAAATAAAATACAAGAGAGGGTCCAGTTCTTGCCATTTGGATCAATAGATGAAGCCAGGCAGAATAATGTAGACTGCCAAAAGTGGTCTCAATTGTGTGTAATAATTGCTTTCCCATCTTCATGTTAATATAATGGAAATGTTAAGGATGAGGCAAAATTTTACTTGTGTTTCCCACCTCATTGAACTCTATAGATTTACATCATTCTTTCCAAACAAACTATTTCAAGATTTCAGAGCCAGTTGGGGAATAGCTTAAATACAAATGAAACATGAAATATAAATAAATAAACTTAATGATATCACTGACCATCTTACAACGCTCCAACAATTTCTTTTCAAATAGATTTTACTGCAAATGTAGTATTACACCAGCACCTGCTTTTTGGTTTCCAAGGACAATAATATATTTGAAAACAAGATTAGAAAGAGTTGTTCAGGAGAGGTAGCTTTTGCAATGAGCAGCTTTCTTCCCCTCTTATGAATACAAGCACAGCACTGTTTTCACCCACACGTAGAATAATTCTGGGATTCATAGTCATGCTAGCCTAAACCTTGGACTGAAGACAGGCTTTGTTTTCAAATTCAGTGGTATTTGGCAATAAATGAAGGCATGGGCATGAAATATCCTAGTCATCTAACATTACAACTTCGGACATCCCCCAAATGATTGAAAATAAGGACATTTCTTTCTCAACACAAGCTCACTATAATTGAAATGCAATATAACATTTGGTTCAAGTTGTTTTTTTCTTTGTTGTTTCTGGCAAGAAATGAGGAAGTGTTATGTTTACACGTGTGCCTTCAAACATACGTACAGTATATGTCTGTAGTGTAAGTGTATGGGAAAGAGAATATGTGAAATTTGCAGATAAGAATTCAGTTTATAAGTGTGATATGTTGTTTACAGACAACTAGCTTGAATTAATCACTCTCCCTTTCTCCTGACTTTCCTAATGGCAGGTGAACTTTCTGAAAAAGTTACCCTCTTAATTTGGCAAAGTGCCGAAAAATGGCTTTGCACCAGATTTTTGTCTGTCCATAAATACTTTTCCTTGTGAATACTTGTTAAATTTAAGGCTATCTTCCTTTTGGGAAAAGAAACCACCATAACCACCACATGGAATTTTAAACTAAGACTGTTGTATTAAATATTTCAGTCTTGATGGGTCTTAGAATAGCACTATCATTCTAATTATTGACGCTCAGTTTCTTTGTCATTCATTCCTGTGGCGTCCTTTGAGATCTGTTTCAGCTCTGGAGATACAAAGCAGTCACATCCCTGTAAAGCCAGCTTGAGACACCAAGCATTATAAATTAGTATCTCCGTGGGGATTTGTTTTACCTTGACTTCCTGGTGTGAGTCAGCAGTCTAATTCATTCAGTGAATTCTAATGATTTGAATCAAACTCCTACTTTATAAATGAATTTGGGTTTCAAAACCAGCAGCAACAGGTGCACACATTAAGGTGACTGTAAATTAACCTACTGAATGTTATTACATATTTTCCAACTGCATGAAGAATTCTGAGAACAAGACAAAAGCTTGCCTCCAGAGTTGTTCTCACAGTTTCTGACATGTTTGGGACACTGTCTCCAAAACAATTATCTGAACAAAAGAAATAAAGTTACAAGAACAGAAAAACATTAAAACAAATGTGAGACAAATTCTTTAGTTGTATGATACAGTCACTAAAAATTCTTTGGTTAGTTCTTCATATACTAAAAACCTTTCTGTTTCATGTAATAATGCTAAGTCACCATTTCCTTTTATAATGCAAGAATGCTTAGTGCTACTTTTCAAGGGTCTTTTATCTAACTCTTGTCACTTCTTTGTTTTCAATGCTGTTTCACTTCCCAGAAATGTCACAACCACCCTTTAAAAAAAAGCAAAATGTTGCAATTATCTCTGGCCATATCATAAATTGAGCAAGACTGTAGAAAATCTGAACTCCTACTGTATTTATCCACCTCCTATATGTAAGCTCTCTTTTAGAGTTCCAACTGATCATAAATAAGCTTCACCATATTTAATAGAACATATTTCAAAGTCAGCATTCAGAATACTTACAATCCAATTTATGATTAGTCCTAACATCAAAATAACTTTACTTGTAAATAGTCTTAGTCTTCACAGTTTTTTAAAGAGAAAATGAACCCACAAGCAACAAAACTGCAAAACATTTAATACTTCAAAAATTCAGTACTAATAGCAATAATCTCGATAATCTACCCTGTTTCCCCCAAAATAAGACATCCCCTGATAATAAGCCCAATCGAGCTGTTGAGCGCATGGCAATAAGGCCAAGCGCTTATTTCAGTGTTCAAAAAAATATAAGACAGGGTCTTATTTTCGGGGAAACACCATATATAGAAAACCACAGTGATTGTTTTATGATAAAGTTGAATCCCAGCTCAAGTAACCATTAACAATGAAACTTTTTACTATCAGAACACAATTGATCACATTGAGATGTAGCTTAGATTTTTTTAGGTCCTAGGAGTCATGTTATATAAAGGTAAAGGTTCCCCTCGCACCTATGTGCTAGTTGTTCCCGACTCTAGGGGGCAGTGCTCATCTTCGTTTCAAAGTCGAAGAGCCAGTGCTGTCCGAAGACATCTCCGTGGTCATGTGGCCAGCATGACTACATGCCAAAAGCGCATGGAACGCTGTTACCTTCCCACCAAAGGTAGTCCCTATTTTTCTACTTGCATTTTTTATGTGCTTTCAAACTGCTAGGTTGACAGAAACTGGGACAAATAATGGGAGCTCACCCTGTTATACGGCACTAGATTCAAACCGCTGAACTGCCAACCTTTCAATCGACAAGCTCAACGTCTTAGCCACTGAGACACCGCGTCCCTCTAATATTATATAACAGAATAGTAACTTCAATATAATAGGACAAAGATAAGATCAACTTATTTCAAATTCTACTTCTATTTTATGTGTGCTGAACGTTTCCCAGTAATCCTTTATAAAAAAAAGGATGAAACGTAGTTTTTGACTTTCTGAAATATTTGGTTCTGAGAAACTTAAACTGTGTCACTAGTTTTTCTAATCTTTAAAAAATCACAGGCAGACATGCCCCTTTCCCATTTTATTTTTTATAACAACAAAACATATTTTGTACTTCCCAGAAAATCACTAGTCAGTTACATGTTGTCCTTTGGAAGGTAATAAGAGGTAAAGACTTTGTTTACTCCTAAGAGAACTGAAAGATTGCCTCATCTTCCAAGAACAGAGCAGAAATAATACACACAATAACCTCTTGAGGTAACTTCATTCTCCTAAAGCCCACTCCTGTGCAGTGAGCTGCATCCTAGAATACTCAGATGTGGCTACTGCTGGCTCAGTAGGTTTGAGCATTAATGGAATGTATATAATACATATGACTGAATTAACAGAAGTCGTATACATCATGTGTGCAGAACTCCAGAATCATGAATTAAGTCACATTTAAGTACTTGGGTAGTAAAGGAAAGAACATGGTAAATTTGTTGGAGGACACTGTAAAAATACACCTCTAGAATAATACCATATTTATACAATCACATGCCAATGTTAGCCATTTAAAAGTACATTTAAAATTTAAAAATCAATGAAAGACAAATGAAAAGTAAAATAGTATTAAAAGTATGTGATTGTATGAACATGCTGTTGTTCTAGAGGTGCATTTTTACATGGTATTGTTTTAGAGATCTATTTTACATAGTCAGTTTGGTATAATGATTAAGGCACCATGCTAAAAACTGGAAGACTATGAGTTCTAATCCTGCATTAGGCACAAAGTCAGCAGGGTGACTTTGGGCTAATCATTCTTTCTCAACCCCAAGAAACAGACAATGGCAACCCACTTTTAAAATCTTGCCATGAAAACTGCAAGGACAAGTCCAGGTAGTTACCAGGAGTCAACAATTATTTGAAGGTGCACCCACACAAAATCACCTAAAATTAATCTCCAATTTTATTACTGCATGCAATTGAAGGACAGATATTTTTTCCTTTTCTTTTAACTGAACAATTCTTTTTTCTAGAAGACTTTAAAACTGAGAACATTTTGATTATCATTTTTATATATTATTTTTAGATTTACTTGGTGAGAGAATATGATCAACTAAAAATAACTACATTTCTGTTTTCTACCTAACAAGGCTCCCATGTTCTTTATTACCTACAGATCTAGGTAATTTTTGAATTGCATATTGTTCAGAAAGAGAAAAAACCACAAATGATTGTTGATCCTATCAATACTAGATGCAACCTGAAAGCATCATAACATGTAGTAGCTTATTAAAAATCTTATGGATTTACTTACTGTTCATAATTCCACACAGATTTATTCAAAAGTAAAACCTATAGCTTGTTGTAATGGTTAGTTCCCTTACTAACCATTTAGTGAGATTTAGGACATAAGTATTATATGTAAGCATCCAGCTGCAAGCTTTTCTGTTACCAGTTAAGAGACTTGCTTCCCTGCCACATCAAAGAAACTCTCAATCTTAAATTGGTTCTAAATGCATCATGGGTTGTATGTTGTTGTAGTTTTATTCTTTCTATGTCACCCAATTCTTTTCATCTCAATTCATCTTGTAAAGGATGTTTTCATGACAATGTTGCTTGAAAATAATTACTTACACTCTGGGGAAGCTGCTAAAGAGCTGATACCATTATGGGTCTTATTTCAAAGTAATAGAAGTATAGATTGAAATTTCTGTTGGACAGTCTTAGAGCTACTATACAGATGGTCCAATGTCATAACCTCTCATTCAGTGACAATTCTAAGGCCCTGAATTAAGTGGTACTGGGGAATCCAGATTCATTTAATAACCATGTTACCAACTTAACAACTGCAGTGGTACATTTAACAAGTATGGCAAGAAAGATCGTAAAATGAGGCAAAACTCACTTAACAACTGTCTTGCTTAGCAATAGAAATTTTGGGTTCAATCATGATCATCAGTCAAGGTACCCATAATGTTGCATTTTACTACCATGTCACTTAGCAATGGCAATTCTATTGATTGTGATCTGCAAATGCATCATTTATTATTACATCAATGACACAGCTACCTCCTTTTTTTCACTTGCCTTTTTTATTTGATGAAAAGTTGTAAAAAATGTGAAGGCTTGTTCATTACTCATTACAGTTGTTTTTTTTAATTACATACCATTATCTTCATTTATTAGTTACAGTGCATTTCCGAATACACTTAACCTTTCTAGACAATGAAATTCTGGAGAAATTGTGGATTGGGTAATTTCCTTTAGTGAAACTCATCTGTTCCTCTTCCTCCCAATTTCTGGACATAGTTTCTCTTCCCATTTCCTGCAGTGGTCCATCCCATTTAACATTTTCCCAAAATATCATTATTTTACAGGAATTCAAAGTGCAACAGAGTAATAGTATCTTGGCAACTTTATACCCTTTCCCCACAGTAGCAATTGTTTAGATATTTGGGATACAAGAAATTAAAAATGGATCATGGTGGGGCATTGAATGGATACCAGTTTTTGTAGAATTTGATTGGCCAGCTATGGATTTCTCAGGATTTTAAATCTGGCAGCAATGATATTGACTGTGAGTTAATTTCATTGTTTTTGAAGGACTGGAGAGTGATGAAAATAGGATTAAACTGTTCTTAAAAGCTGTAGATTGTATTTTAATCTACAGCTGCCACATCTTCAACATTAATTCAAAAAGAGCTCAGCAGAAATGTAAACATTTTGCTTCTGAATACTTTAGTTCAATATGACAAATACAGTCAGTAAGAAATAGGACACACTTTATTATGTCTCTAAAAACAACAACCCAAAATTACTGACATCTAATTTAAGGCCTGCATAAAACAGTACTCCAACAGAGAGTTTCCTATCGATTCCCAATTACAAATCTCTTTTAAAATATGTCTTAAGAAACTTCTCTCTCTACCTGCTACTTTACTACCTGCATAATTATCACCAGAAATATTTCAGAAAATCTATTGTAAAAAAATAAAACAAAATCACGAATAGCTTCTGCACTATTGATTTTAATGTGTCTAAAATATTACATTGCCACATTCTGTAAATAGGCTGTCTCAAAAGTCAAAATATGCCCATGAATAATTTTAAACACACAAGAAATTCAAAACTAAAGATCAGTAATATAATTATGTATTTATACTTCATAAGAAAGTTGGCTTCTTTTTGAATTTTCTTGATCCCATATATTAATTTGTTTCTAAGAACTGTCAAAAAAGAACCTGTATAAAAAAAGCTAGATCTCATTCAAGGATAATTTTATCTGGCAATTAATCAATAAGCATAAATGTGGAAATAGATTTACAAAATAATTTTCAATACACCTTTCTGTACTGCACATACAGAAAGTACTGTATATTTTTCCTTACCTAAACCAAATTTCTTTATGCTAGTGCAATAGTGTAATATTGACACAGACAAATATATTTCCTAAGGCTACAAAATATCCCAGTTAAAGCCTGTCAGACTTGTTATGACAAATCTTCTCTTTTTTCCTTACCTTGGCAACTTTTCAAAATCCATTTTGTAGTATCTTTTTTTTTTTAGAAATAGTTCTTTATACAGAGCCTCAGCTGAAAGAAAAGAAGAGATACGGTAAGAAAAACGGACACTCGGGAGATATAGGGTCAAATATATACTTAAGTGGGTTTTTAGGGTCAATCAAGAATCAAACACCTCGCATCACTAACTGAGACTTGTTTAGCAGTAAAAAAAAGAATCACTCGGCATTTACACAGAGTTCTACTTCTTTCCAACCAACGGAATTACCTTACCGGCGTGCGGGAAATTTTGAACAATTCAAATCCTCAACTCACAGAGAAAATTAAAATAACTCGGTCCCGTGGTGAACGGGATTCTTTTTACTTGCTTCCTCCAAAGCAAGCAAACAGCGTGGGGTGGGGGGGTTGCGAGACCTGCATGTAACTCGGTTGCGACCTAACTTCTTTCCTCTTTTCCCAGCCCCAAAGCACGCTGGTTTACCGCAAGAGACTTGTAGCGCTTTCAAGCTGACATCGCTCTCGCTTCCTTCTTCCCATTATTATTATTATTATATACATATATATTTTACTGCGCGCGACTGGCCGCTTGGGGCTGTTTCTCTACTGACGTGGTAAGCCGAGAGGGCGCGCCTCAAAATACAAACCACCCGAGGCGAGTCCGGCCGCTCCTCGGCTTGACGAGGCTTCCAGACCCCAGGCAGAGACGTTCCTTCCCCCCACCCCACGCGGTCGTCAGATAGCCGTCGTAACCTGGGGCGCCGTCCCTTAGCTAGTTTGTAGGAGAGACGCGCCCAATCGCTCCCTAGCCCCGTGCCTGCGCAGGGTGGAGCTTTGCTTTCTCCACCCTTTGGATGGGGGGGGGGGGGGGTAGAATTGCTTTCGCTCACCACGGTTTCTGGTCAGCGCGGGAACATTAAAAAAAAAAAAGACCAGCAAAATTCTGCCCCTGCACACGAACCTCTCTCTCCTTGCACCGGGCCGGGAAGTGGCGGCTGCTGCTCCTTCTCCGGCTGCTGTGGGAACAACAGCCAGAGACGCCATGAGGTTTCTTTCTCCCCGTACAAGAGCCGCGCCAGGGTCACTCGAGGACGCGTTCCAACGTTGGATTCATGTGACTTTGACACGAGCTCGGCAGGACCTTTCGCCCCCTGGCGGATACCTGCCACGACTAAGGAGCTCTGCTTTTTGGTAAAAGCAGAAACTGCTGCGAAGGTAGTTTAGGTTCAGAGCCTGGGAAATTGGTATCTTTAAAAAAAAAAAAATCTGTGTGTTTTTAATACGGTAAGCACCGTCAAGGACCGTCCCAGAGGCAAAATGCAGTAAGTCCCTCATCCTTCGTAGAATAGCTTCATACAGTATCAGCAATGACTGTCAAAAGCGCAAGAGCCCCAGCAGAAATTTTAAAAATGACAAGAGAATTCACTGTCTTACGTTTTTTATTTTCATTTATAAACACCTAATCCGTTTACATATATTTTAAGGCAGTTTGCATTAAATAGCACCAGAAAAACACTTGACAATATAAAATATCCATATAGACCATTTAAAAACAAAATTGGAAGCAACAAATAAAGGCACTTATTCATTTGTTTTATTACCATTGAATTGGGATCAACTCCTGTTGGCAAATGCTCACCATTTTGATTCGTCTTTAATAATAGCTAGTACCTCTTCCAAGGATACACATTAATCTCTGATCCATATCATCCAATTTAACCATTGTCTTTCCCTTGTGTTTTCCTCAACCTTGCCAGCATATTTTTTCTAGACCATCTTCTTCTGGCATCATGTATCCAAAATACAGTATGTGAGTTTTGCTTGCTGACCATTCCTGGAACATTTTGTCTAGGACTTGACTAATAGTACTCTTATTAATTATCTCGGAATCCATATGGCAAAGACTTTCATTTGCTCTTTCTTAAGGTCCAAGGCCTAGACACGGCAAGCTGCCTCTTGGGTGAAAAGTTCCATAAATATTATATTTCTGCAAGTTCTTCATCCCATCTACTTTACTCAGTAGCGCTGACCAAAGAACATCTGTACTATGAGATGGACTCTCTCTCCCTAAATCAAACTGGATAATATATAAGCCTAGTTTGTGTGCTTTGGCATCTGAAGCAGAATATTCAAACGTTCTTCCCCATTTATTGTTCTTGCAAGATACAGTAATAATTAAGACATAATGGTTTAATGCCATGCAAAATGAGCTGCCTAAAGTAGCTGTGCCACTGCTCAAAGATAAAGCTGGTTTCTTAGTTGTAGGGACAGACAGAGGAAAGCTTTTGAAGACGGTCTCAATTAGTAAGCTGAAAAACAGGAAAGAGAGCTTAAAATAATACCTCTTCACTCTGTGCTAGCTTTCCCCAACTTACTTTCTGACCCTCTTAATATGGTCTCTTTTATACAGGTAAAAAGTTTGAGGTAACGCTGGATTCTTGATGCTCTCTGATTTCTTGCAGATATTTTGTTACCAAGCTAGTAGGTAACATCATAGTGAGAGGGAGAGTTGAGTTTACTTGCTGCTTATATGCTGACTGTTTGAAGTATGTTAGATAGTAACAGAAAAGTATATATTTTTATATATAGACTCATCACCAAGTAGTTTGGATCTAGAAACCTTGGGGAATGCTTTGTATATGTACAGTATAACTGGATGTTGATCCTTTGAGCCATGATGATTCTTCATTTCGTTAGTACTCGCACGTCCTTTTTTTCCCCAAAGGACAAAACATTTCCCTTAAGCATCTCAACTCATTTTATGTGAAACCAATAAGCTATAGTTTAATAAACTATGACAAAGCAATAAATAGATTCATATATCTGAATCTTAATTACTATATCTCTGAGCCATTTATTTAATTGTGAAGTGCCAATATAGGGTAAAAGCTAAGTATAAATATATTTTATAAATTAGAATATAGCATCCTTATTACTTTGGATCAGTTCAGATCATTTATTGTATTCCATGACCAAAAAGCAAATTAACCTAAAGAATTTTATTATCCCAACTTACAAGCAATTTGTATCAGGTAGTTAATAAACTGAAAACAGTTATACAATTTTATAATAATCAACAGCAATAGCAGACACATTGAAAATAATAAAAAGAATTCGATAAATTTCCAGGTTTCATCATTTATTTGCTAGTAACACAGGCTACAAAGCAGAGTTTGGCAACTATAAAAATACTATCATGATTAAAATTGTGAAGAAAATTGATATATATAATTTATCTGATTTACAATAAAGTTACCTTGAATTGGAATTAGGATATTACCCGGTCCACAGTAAACTTACCTCAAGTTGGAAAGCAACACAATGAGTACAGTGCACAATACATTGTCTCAACTGCTTCCAAATGACAAGGGCAAAACCTGTCTGCAAAGGGAGTAAATTGATATGTTTCTTCTTTTAGGACTGAAAACAGAACACTAACCTTGCTAAAATGAAAATCCTATGGTATTTTTCAATGTCAAAAATATACAATTATTTAGCTGGGGCAAAAGCTTTTCTCTTTTCAAAGCATCAATCAGTCTTGCCATAATCCTGCCTCAAGAGCAGGGCAGCATTTGGAAACTTGGGCTGAATACCTCCACAAGGAAGACTTTGCAAGTGCAATCCTGTGTCATATTATAGCATAGCAATTGCCTTGCCCTGGAAGACAAGGCTGTATCCAGACTTGTAAAGCATTTCTTTGATTGGTCTGTCTGAACAGTGCTTTTCCATTTTGGATAGGAGACGTTGCTTCCGCAAGATTTCTCCTTTTGGTATTCTTCCTAACTTAATATTTACATAATTTTTCATATCTCGTTTTTCAGATAACCTGAAATTATATAACCTTTTCCAAGATTTAAAATATACTTGTTTCAAATACCTCTATTGGTATATGTTCTCCTGAGATATATTTATATAGAGAAATGATATTCCCAACATATGGAATACCTGTGCAGTGTCTTCTTTAACAAGTTATCTGTTATTTTCTGTAGCTTAGCTCATCCTAACAATTAAACAAGGATTTTATTACTCTAATAGATTTTAGTCTTTCCTGTCTCTGGCTTCCATTGATGCAGTGTCACCAGATACCAGGGTTAGAGTGAACATAACAATGATTTTTCTATCCAAATTGAGTAGCAAAGGTAATACTGTATCTGTCATAGCACAGTTATAACTTGTAATATGATTGAGTGCTGGCTTCCTTTATAGAGTCATTTTTGCGTCTTCAAGATACTGTCTTTTCTCTTGCTGGACACTAGACACAAGAGTGAGAAACTACTATTCGGAGGCCTGTCTTTAGCACACTTTTGAGAATACTTTTCTTTATTTACATTCTTGAGGATGGGAGAAGATTCAGCCACTCTTCATAATTTCCTAATGGAATTCTTGGCTCTTTTGTGTCCTGGTAACAGAATCTGCCAGCTATTTCTCTTGATTATATTGCGTAAAACAGAAAAGCAGCAGAGTGGGAGTTGGGAGGAGAAGGAAAAGAAGTAATCTAGATGAAAACAAACAAGGTCATTCAGAGGTAATAGAATCCTTATTTCCTGAGATCACTGAATATATTCACAAAAGAACCCAAAACAGAGATTTGTATTATTACTTTGAAGATTACTACTTCAGACTGCTGATTAGTACATTTAATTTGCCTCTAAGAAAGAATTTGGAATATAATAATGTCCCTTACCTGCACATACCATATTCATGTTTGTCATATTTCTATTAAGTAATTTGCATTGATACATGTTGTGGCTTATTGTTGTTCTTAATACAGTACCACTATGCTCAGTTGGTTGTACATTGTGCTTAAAGTAACCTTGATAAGGTAAATAACATTATTTTTCTGTGTGTGAATAAGGAGTAGAATGAAGGCCATCAAGTGCATAGCATGAACACTATGACAAGTGGATTATAACTGTTTTATAGCAATTTACATCTAATCCTTCTGTTATCTAGAACTGTATCTCTGCTATCCTACAAAGAAACATCTGTATATTATTTCCAGGCAAACTGGCCTAGATACTGCCAAAGCAAATGGCCACATTGCCATGATACTATGAATTGGTTTCATTTGTAAAAAACTCAGATGCCTCAAGATAGATCAATTGCTTCCTGTAAGCGAAGCAATCACGTACCTTGGTTTTAATTTACATGAAAGCTGGGACATGATCAGTGAAGTAAAGACAAGGATAGAGAAAGCTCGAACAGCATTCTTCAAAATGAAAAAGATCTTCTGCAGTCACGACATAAGCCTAAGACTGAAAATCAGGCTTGTCAGATGTTACATCTTTTCTATCCTGCTCTACAGAGTAGAGAGTTGGTCTCTGACAGAAAACCACTTGAAGAAACTAGAAGCATTTTAAATGTGGATTTACAGACAACTGTTACATATAAGCTGGGTTAACAAAATCACAAATGAGGAGGTGAGAAGCCACCTGGGAAAGCAAAGTGAAATAATCAAAGCCATTAAAAAGCGAGTTAGAATATTTTGGACATGTGATGTGACACCCAGAAAAATACGGCATCCTTCACTTAATCCTCCAGGGAAAGATTGAAGGCAAACAAGGTCCAGGCAGAAGAAGAACATCATGGCTTCAAAACCTAAGGGACTGGTTTGGACAAAACTCAGCAGCACTTTTTCATATGGCTGTTGACAAAAATAGGATTGCCAACATGATCGCCAACGTCCGATGACGGATATGGCACAAGAAGAAGCAGCAGCAATGGAAACAAACATTTTTGCTGTCATTTTGCCTTCATTCACTTCTTACAAAAAGAATAAGCCAAAGGGGACCCAGGGATAACATCACAAGTAACACTACCTGTACTAAGCTGAGTCTTCTCCAATGTGATGCTTCCAAATCTGTTAAACTTTCATAATTCCCAGCCAACTAGTGGTAGACACAGATGGGAAGAGCAGTCTTTAATAAAATTATATTAACATACACAATAAGAGGGATGAATCAAAAGACTCTGAAGAACCAACATAAAAGTAAAAGTATTTTTGCAAAAGTAAAAAAATATTTAAGTAAAAGAAACAAAAAAACAGGTTAAAAAGGATAGCATGCAAACAGTAACTCTACATTGCTGAGTGTTGCACAGGAATGAGGTGGAGACATACTGAAACTGGAAAAAGGCTTAAATGGGATTTTTTTGAATCTTGAACTGGCGCTATACATCTAACTAAAAACTATAATGTTGCTGAAAAACAGTATGATTTGTCAAATATATGGAGAAACATAACTGAAAAAGCAAAAAACAACTCCATCCGAAATATTTTTGAAAGCCATTTTATGACATCCCTTTTTAAATTATTTTGAAAAAATACTTTCCCTTTCCTTCATAAAGTATGATATTGTTTTTTTTCTTTGTAGTTAATACTTTATAAAAATATATCCCGTCAAACTGTTTCTGGTTCCACTGATGTTTGTCTGGCTAAGAAAATTGCCCATTCCTAACCTAATTTATTCATCATAACACTGACACCAATGGCAGCATTTGAAAGAAAAACTATTTTGATTTAGTAATGTCCACAAAAAAGACAATGTCTTAAGGATGGCTTGCTGTTTAGTATTCAGTTCCAACAAATAACATCTAAATCTATAGTTTCAAGGCTTGCTGAGAATTTTGAACTGAACAGAGATGAATGTGTATCATCAAGCTGGTGTCAACTCTCAGCAACTTCATAGATTTTCCCCCAAAACCATCTGTTTTCAGCCTGGTCTTTCAAATCTTCCACTGTGCATCAACTACTACTATAACCCTCAATCTTGATTTTGGTTCTCCTTTTGTCTATCCTCCCATCTTTCCTATCTTTATAGATTTCTCAAAGAGTGCATAATGCCATTAAAATATGGTAATTTGCATCTGGTTATGTATGCCTTGAGTGAGTACTCTAAAGTGACCTGTTCCATAATCTATGTTTATTTTCTGGCTAGCTGTGATTTTCTTAAGAGGTTTCTTTAACACCAACATTCAAAAGCATCAATATTTTTTCTATCCTGTTTCAAAATCCAACTTTCACTTCCATAATGACATAGAGAAAGCCATTGCTTGCACGATTCTGGTCTTTGTAAATATAGGCACATTATGACATGTGAATAGGAAATCAGTTTGGTTTAGTGGTTAAGGAATAGGCTTAAGGTGTCCCCAACCCCCAGTTTATGGACCAGCACCGGTCCGTGGCATGCCAGAAACTGGGCCACACAAGCAAGGGAAGCCCTATCCATGGGATGCAGGCAGCACACGAAATCATGCCCCCTCTGGTCCGTGGAAAAATCTCTCTCCACAGAACTGGTCCCTGGTGCCCAAAAGATTGTGGGCCACTGGGCCAGAAAGTGGGAAACCCTCCTGCCTTAGCCATGAAAGCCAGCTGGGTGACCTTGACCTAGTCACTTTGTCTCAGCCCAACTCAGCATTGTTGTGGGAAAAATAGAAGGAAAATATTGGAAATGTTCGCTGCTTTGAGTTATTTGTAAAAATAATAAAGGTGGGATACTAATAAATATCTTTTTTAAGGCCTTCATTGCTACCCTACACTGCTTATCAATCTAATAAACAGATCTGTAGAATATCTCTGTGGCAGGATTAATATATTATTGCATACGCTTTGACTGACTACCATCTACTTCATCAACTGTTTCCTGAGTACCGGTATTATAGTATATATTTCTGATGGCAACTGCAATAAATACTGGAACTAAAAACACACAAAAGGTAGTACAAAAATTATCTTTGCTTTAATAGTGGCTGCTGAATTCAGTAAACAGTTCTTGAGTGCTATAACACAATCCTCCTTACATTGGCAAGACAGTTAAGCCGGTTTAGATACCCTTCACATCGACTGAGGAAGAGAAAAATGTTGTTTTTCGCACTAGCTAGACAACTTTTTCACATCAAATTACGATTCACGAAAAAAGTCACGAGACAACAGCAAGGCATTCTAGGAAACATTCATTTCAGTTTCCATTCTCGTAGAAGCTCCAATGTTTTCTTTGAAACGGAAACACTACATTTCCCAGTCGCCTTTGTTGAAAAACATTTTTTTTCTCTCTCTCTCTCTCTCCCCTCTCTCTCGAGTTTTTCCTGTACGGTGTTGCATGCCGGTAGTAGTAGTTTCCGACTACCCCCATTCGATACCACGCCGCTTGGTTTCCTTGGAAAAGAAAACTACAATTCCAATCTGCCTTAGCCGGTTGCGCTTGCGCCGTCTGCATGGAAGGAGGGAGGGGAAAGGCCGTTACGTCGCGGGCAACGGCCACGGTAGTGAAGAGGCAGTAAGCGGTAGTACCGGAGGTTTACGTGTTCGCTGCTAGATTTGTCCCGAGTAATAAGAAGAGGGCGAGTTTTGTCAGGTTCTGTGCGTGCTGGTGGAAAAACGGGGATGAAGCTGTGAGGGGCTGCGTACCGAAAGAAGTGAAAAAAAAGAGACCAGCCGCAGGCAGGCAAAGGAGGAGGCGCGAAGCGATGTCTCAGCCGCCTCAGCAGGAGCAGCAGCCGGTGGCAGCGCTGGTCCCGAAGAAGAAGGACCGGCGTATCTTCTCGGGCACTTGTCCTGACCCCAAGTGTCAGGCGCGCCTGTTTTTTCCGGCGCACGGGCCTCTAAGCAGCGGGAGCATCGAGTGCACGGACTGTGGGCAGCGTCATGAACAGCGGCAGCTGCTGGGAGTGGAGGAGGTGACGGATCCCGACTTGGTGCTGCACAATTTGCTGCGGAACGCACTGCTAGGAGTGAGTGGGGCGGGGCCCCCTAGAAAGAACACCGAGCTGGTGAAAGTTATGGGCCTGTCAAACTACCACTGCAAGCTCCTCTCGCCCATTCTGGCCCGCTATGGTATGGATAAACAGACGGGCAAAGCTAAACTCCTAACTGAGATGAACCAAGGAGACGTTTTTGACTGTGCTCTTCTTGGGGACCGTGCCTTTCTTATTGAGCCTGAGCATGTTGACACTGTAGGATACGGCAAAGATCGCTCTGGTAGCCTCCTGTACTTGCAGGACACCTTGGAGGATATTAAGAAGGCTAATAATAGCCAGGAGTGCCTCATCCCAGTCCATGTGGATGGTGATGGCCATTGTTTAGTCCATGCAATTTCCCGAGCACTGGTGGGTAGGGAACTCTTCTGGCATGCTTTGCGGGAGAACCTCAAGAAGCACTTTATGGAGAATCTCAGCCGCTATAAAGCCCTTTTTCATGATTTTATTGATGCGGCAGAATGGGAAGACATAATCAATGAATGTGACCCCTTATTTATTCCTCCTGAGGGTGTACCGATGGGTCTTCGAAACATCCACATTTTTGGACTAGCCAATGTTTTACATCGGCCCATCATTCTCTTGGATTCCTTGAGTGGAATGCGTAGCTCAGGGGACTATTCTGCCACATTCCTCCCTGGATTGATACCAGAAGAAAAATGCATGGGGAAAGATGGCATGCTGAACAAACCAATTTGTATTGCCTGGAGTAGTTCTGGGCGTAATCATTATATTCCTCTGGTTGGAATAAAAGGTGCTGCTTTGCCTAAATTGCCTATGAAATTACTTCCTAAAGCTTGGGGAGTGCCTCAAGACCTTATTAAAAAGTATATCAAATTGGAAGACGATGGTAGCTGTGTGATTGGAGGAGACAGAAGTTTGCATGATAAATACTTGATGAGGCTAGTTGCAGCCATGGAGGAAGTTTTTATGGATAAGCATGGCATTCATCCCAGTTTAGTAGCTGATGTACATCAGTACTTCTATCGGCGGACTGGTGTGATAGGAGTTCAGCCTGAAGATGTTACAGCAGCTGCTAAAAAGGCAGTTATGGACAACCGACTTCACAAGTGTCTCATTTGTTGTGCTCTTTCAGAACTTCATGTTCCTCCAGAATGGCTAGCTCCAGGAGGGAAGCTGTATAATCTTGCAAAAAGTACCCATGGTCAGTTAAGACCTGATAAAAATTACAGTTTTCCTCTGAACAGTTTGGTATGTTCCTATAATCCTGTGAAGGATGTACTAGTACCAGACTACAGTTTGAGTAGTCTGACTGCCTGTAACTGGTGTCATGGCACATTGGTGCGTCGTGTGAGAAGTGATGGCTCTGTTGTATATTTGGATGGGGACAGAACTAATACTAGATCAACAGGTGGCAAATGTGGCTGTGGATTCAAACATTATTGGGAAGGCAAAGAATATGACAATCTCCCTGAAGCTTTCCCTATTACATTAGAGTGGGGTGGGAGAGTGGTAAGAGAGACAGTGTATTGGTTCCAATATGAAAGTGATCTATCTCTGAACAGCAATGTATATGATGTTGCAATGAAGCTTGTTACTAAGCACTTTCCTGGAGAATTTGGGAGTGAGATTCTTGTCCAAAAAGTTGTCAATACAATTCTGCATCAAACAGCCAAAAAGAACCCTGATGATTACACTCCAGTAAACATTGATAGTGCTCATGCCCGAAGAGCCGATGATATGCAACAAGGACAAGATTTGGCATCTCAGCTTCCTACCAAAATTATTCTTACTGGACAGAAAACAAAAACACTGCACAAAGAAGAACTGAATATGAGTAAAACTGAAAGAACTATTCAACAAAACATTGCAGAACAAGCACCTCTAATGCAAAAACGAAAAACTGAAAAATGGAAGCAAGTACAAAAAGGCCCAGCTAGAACTGTGTCTCCCGGTACTATTCCTGATGGGTCATCCTCTGCACCTGCTACTCCCACCAAGACTCCTTATTCTCCAATATCTACGAAAGAAAAGAAAATTCGCATAACAACAAATGATGGGCGACAGACCATGCTCACTTTGAAATCCACTACAACATTTCTAGAATTGCAGGAAAGCATAGCTAGAGAATTTAATATTCCTCCACATTTGCAATGTATTCGCTTTGGCTTTCCTCCCAAGGAGCTGCTGCCACCTAAGGAAGGGCAAGAAAATGAACCTGTTCCTCTGCTGCATGGAGATAGAATAACCATAGAGATTCTTAAAGGGAAGGAAGATAGTAACCAGGCTAGTTCAGTACACTCAGCTCATGTTGTGAAGCATGATGATATTGCTGTTACTAGCAGAATTTCTTCCAA
The DNA here is from genome assembly GCA_012654045.1 of Ptyas mucosa. Classification (NCBI taxonomy): domain Eukaryota; kingdom Metazoa; phylum Chordata; class Lepidosauria; order Squamata; family Colubridae; genus Ptyas; species Ptyas mucosa. The sequence continues at coordinate 34,589,568 of WNWU01000003.1, read as the reverse complement.
GGAACTTCAAGAGCAAATAGACAAGGAAATGTACTCTTTGTGTCTTCTTGCAACATTTATGGGTAAGGCACTACTAATCTTCTTTATAAGTATAGAGTATAAGTATAAAAATATTTGTATAACTAGAAATGTTCAGTGTCCAGATAAATTCTTTAGTGATAATAAAAACACTTCTTTTCTATCTTTTACCATACTGGTTACTGTAGGTTAGGAGCATTTTAATATTGAGTAATGTGGCAATAATGTGTATTGATTGAACTCATTGAAATAATTCTGTTTAGAGAAGGACTGTCTTAATGAAACTTTGAAAAACTATTAGTTGCAAATTTAGACAAAACTCCCTATTTTATTTCACTTTTTCTTGAATGCTGTTTATGAAGCACTGATATAATGCTCATAAATGTCAGGTGTTGAAATATTTTCTGATCTATTCAGCACAAATTTTCTCTGTTTAAAGTATAATATTAATGTACATTGTACATTGTTGCACAAATTTTCTCTGTTTAAAGTATATTAATGTACATTGTACATTGTTGTACATTGTACAACATGGGGCATGTTTATTGTTTATACTTTTTTCATAGGGAATTCAACTCCATGGGAATTAAGAATTAGTGTTCTTAAAATATGTGTTTAAATCTGAAAATTGCTCTAAATTTGTATTCACAAAGTTGATATATTAACATAAGTTATTTGTTGTATTAAGCACTATCTGCTATTTGGCCAAAACTAGTAGGAATTATGTTTTAGAAATCTTTTTACTTAAATTAATTGGTGATGTTAACATATTAATTTAATGTTTTACAGCTCTTATAACTGGTTGCAGGCTGCATGAGATATAGAAAGCTAATTGATATATGTGTCTTAAGCATTATATTACTGCAATAAAAAAAACACCTTTGGATAATGTTAGAATGGCCTCAGGTTTCTAGAAAACCAAGAATGCTCTTCCTTTTATTACCCCCCTTGTGACACTGTGTTCTTTAATTTAAAATGGACTTTCCAATCCAGGCAATATAAATAAAGCAGTGCAATTATTTTTTTAAGTGAAACTTCATTGTGTAATTAATTGAAAGCTTAACAATATGTCTTGTATGAAGAGAAGAACAATTTTATTCTTTCAAATAAAATCATATTTTCAATGACCTGGATGACTGAGAATCTCCATAGACATATTGTCAATAAAAATTCAGTCCTTTTCCTGGAATCAACTTTTCCTCTTGAGTGCAAGTTGAAAAGATATAAGGAAGAGAAAGTAGGTTGCTTGCTTGCTTGCTAGTTTGCTCATTCATTCATTCATTCATTCATTCAATTTCTATAGCCATCCATCTTAGCCAATGACTGTGGGCGGCTTAAAATTCAAAGAATATATTACAGTTAAAAATACTAAAAACTTTTTAAAACAATAAAACACTAAAAACATTGAGATTAAATATACATAGGACAAAGATACTTGGCCAGTTACCAATACAGCTTGGAAATGGGGCCCTATTCAGCACCCCAGGCAGGGGACCATAGACAGGTTTGGGTGTCTTACAAAAGTCTAATAAGGTTGGGCCATTCTAAACTCTGAAGGAAGGATATTTCATAGAGCAGGGCACTGCAGAAAATGCATGTCTCTAATCCTTGCCAGCTGACACTTTGGCTGATGGGATCTGTGGCATGCCCATTCTGCTCAATTTAATTGGATGGATAGAGACCCTTGGAAAAAGTTAATCCCTCAGGTATCCTTTCTTATTCTAAATATGGTATCTAATGTTTCTTCCTTATCCTAATATCTCTAAGTGGATAAGTGAGAAACAAAAAAAGTCTAAAAATTGGGTTAACGTAAATTGCAATACTTTGATATATGATAGAAAAAATGGAGAGGAGGAAGATAAATAAGTGCATCTAATATATGTGTGGGTGTATGCATTTGACTATGTATGAAAAGTGAATGTACTATGATAGTTTTTTCCAATCTGGTTTACTACTGTCAGAATTGGAAACCTTTATAATAATTATAGAAATAGAAATAGAATAACAGTTGGAAGGGACCTTGGAGGTCATCTAGTCCAACCCCCTGCCTAGGCAGGAAACCCTACACCACTTCAGACAAATGGTTATTATGTTGGGTCTGATGCATCTGGAGGCATCAGGCTGGTATATGTTATACCGAATGATATATTTTGGAGTGGCCTGACTCAAACATTACAAATCATAGCATAAGTAAATACCTTGTACAAAACTCAATTTTGTATGCTCTATTTTTTATATATGAACAGGACTTATTTTTATTATTCATTATTCAAACTAACAACATTGACCAATTATATCTAAATTTTGGATTATTAAAATTGGATTATTACAAATCATGTTATCAAACCATTATTTAGTTAACTAGTTTCAAGTAATGCTAATTTACTAAAAGTTTGGACAAAACAGGAAATTGTTCAAAAGCAGAAACAATATGTCTCCTTGTATGCATCAACTAAGAAAAAGGCAAGAAAGAGTCTTAAATTTGAAATAAATACAGGCATGCTGACATTCTTTTCTCATTACTTCTGAACTGTGTCAATTGTGTTAACTAATTGCATACAAAATGCTGTCAAGTCACTTAAATGTGAGTTTTAAGACTTGGTGGAAGGCTTGGCAATGATTTTTTTACATGGAATACCATTGTGCCACAGAAATGGCAAGTCATGCCCTTGATCTGGTTTTCTCTATAGATTGGATTGGGAATAGCCTAGCAATGGAAGGGATTACTGTGACCTTTTTATCAGGGGTTATTTCCTGGGTTAATCATAAGTATCTCCTTTTACAAATGTGAAAGTGTTCCATATGTATCTGAAAAAGAATTTTATAAGAGGTCATCTTAGATTGAGGCTGAATGTAATATGGAGACAGGAAAATAACTTTTGTTTAATATTTTTAGAGGAATGAGAGGTTTGTTTCCAATTCAGAATCATGTTCCTTTCAAGTAAATATAGTATTAAAATGGTTCATCTCCAGATGTTTATATATTCTGACAAATTCTTGAATTGCCTGACATTGTAGGAGGAGAATCTATAGTTAGTCCTTCATAAGCTGTGGAAGTTTATGCCTTTTAACAAAACTTGTTAAATTGCCTGGGACATTTTTCAACCAGTAAAGGTTTGTTTCCTGTGAATAGTCTACATTTACTGTGACATGTTAAGTAATCTTGAAGGCAGTTTCAAGCATAGAATCTAACTAGAGAAAGAATTTTTGACTGCAGCCGTAGACCTTCAGATGGTGTAGAATGGCAATAATTTGAAGACAAAGATATGGTTTGGTTTTAAAACACTGTTAGAAGATAATAATATTCTTACTTATCTGTGATATAAGACAAATGCTTATTCTAGTGCAATCAATTTTTCTTGATTTTTTCCAGAAAATTGTTCTTATTGTTTAGCCCTGTATGTGGTGAGTTTTAAAATGTAAATAGTGAAAGTAGGAGAAATGGGATAGGACAGAATTAACATGGGCTTTATTGTGATGGAGTATATTAAAAGTAGTGTCTCTTTCAATTGGACTCATGATTTTAAGGACATGGTCATTCAGTTTTCTTGGAAGCAATATAGAAATGATTTGCCATTCTCTTGATTTCCTTATCTAACTTGTAGGTCTAGTAGACAAAGTGAACCATATTCTGCTGATCTTCTAACTTTGAGACAGCCACATACAGTAAGCACTTCAAGGGTTTTCTCAGGTAATCTGTTAATGTACAAAAGATACTTGTCCTGGAATTGCTGGTCTTGTTACAAATGCCTCCTGGGCATGCCTGAAATAGCTGTGCTGAACCTTAGTAGGATATAGCAGCCATGACCCTTCAAGAAGTGGCACTGTGGTTGCAGTCCTAGTGTGTCTGTAGAGTGTTGGGATTTGCAAAGATCACTGATAGAGAATGGAGTGTTCTGCAGAACAACAGAATGTTCTGTCCTTTCTCTGAACCATGCTGAAATTTAGCTGGACTGTACTTCTGGATGATGTTTGACAGCATTTGGAACTCCCAACAATCCTGGGCAGTTTGCAACAATTAAATAAAGAAATTGCAATAAAATCAAAAGGTGACAGGTGAGACAGACCAGATGGGGTGAAGTAAAGGGTCTTTTTTCCTTGCCAAATGCCTCAGTGAAGAACTAGATTTCACATTTGTTCTGAATAACAACAGAGTAGGGTCCAGATCTCAGAGGAAACATCAAGAGGGCAAGTGCCTAATCAAGACATTTAGAAGTGGAATTCTTCTTTACATATCTATATCATGCATTAATTTGAAATATTTATGTCTTCCTTTTTGCAAGCTTTTCGAAGGCAGCTTGCAGTTAAAATACAGCGTAAGACGCGATTTCCAATGTTACATCTTTTTTTTAAAAGAATTAAGAGAGCACATCATCCTGATTTTTAGAAAACATGGTATAACTGAAAAAGTTATCCGTATTCTGTTTCTTAAATTAATTTTTACTTTGTATTCACAGGGGAAGATGTTTGGTCTTATGCAAAGGGGCTTCCTCATCTGTTCCAGCAGGGTGGTGTATTCTACAATATAATGAAGAAAACAATGGGTATACATTTTATGTTAATGTATCTTTTCTACCATGCTGTGCTTTATATATTTAACACTTTGGTGTTAACTACCTTAGACTGATATGTCTAATTATCTGTATGCTGAAGTTCTTGATCTAGAACCAAAATCTGAAAAATGAATTCAAGTCAAGAACTGAAAAGGACATTGTGATAGAATTAAAATGGAAGACAAATTTACTGTAAAACTTAAGGATCTGAAGGCTGGATGTGCTGATATTATTTGGTAATAAGATTTATCTGTCACTTCTGCTATTGCTAAGGTGAGAGAGACATTATATGTCTCTCTAATGACATATAATGTGCAAGATGGCATAAGCTGCAAGATAATATTGTCTGCTTTCCTTAGCCACATTGCTTCCTATCCCATAAATATATTTGTCCACAAACTTTATAAGGGAAGAACAGGAACTGAATTTGGCGCTAGAACTGTATTTCCCTGATACTTTCCTTCCTCATGACTTTCTGACTATCTTTTCTCTGCTCAGAAAAAAATGAAGAATCCATTTTTAGATGTTTTATTTTGATAATCTTCACCTTAATTTAATGGACACAATTTATTAATTAAAATTTATCCATTTTCAATATTGCATATTGTTATTGTTTTGTAGAGGTTGTCTATCACACATTCTTAATAGCCTCTTACTGAAGTTTAGACTATCATTGTGTTCTTTCTGAAAAAGTAGGAAAAAGATAAAATAGTAATTTGCTCAAGAAGACATACTTATCTGTTTTATTAAGAGATATTAATATTTGTTCTGCTTTGTGCTGTACTTTTTATGCAAAATACCCATGCATTTAACCAAAGTATGTATTTTTATATACTCTTTATTGTGGCTATATAAAATTTCCAGGTTTAAAGTCAATGAATGTTAAAGAGCAAAGTCCGCATGCACATTTCACTAGGGCATTGAATCTTATTTAGCCAGTCTTATATTCTTTTTCATTTTGTATTTTTTGAATGTATTTGGGGTATATAAATAATACCTTACTTTTTATATTTCATAATTTGGTAAGTTTTATTAAAAGTCATAAATATGCATTTTTATTACACTTGCAGGTCTGGCTGATGGTGAACACTGTACTTTTCCACACTTGCCTGGCAAGACCTTTGTATACAATGCAACAGAAGATAGATTGGAACTTTGTGTGGATGCTGCTGGTCATTTCCCTGTAGGTTCTGATGTGGAAGACTTGGTTAAAGAGGCCCTAAATCAAGTACGAGCAGAGGCTTCTTCAAGAAGCAGGGAAGCAAGTCCTTCGCATGGACTGCTAAAATTAGGTAGTGGTGGAGTAGTTAAAAAGAAATCAGAGCAACTCCACAATGTAACTGCATTTCAAGGAAAAGGCCATTCTCTGGGCAGTGGAGTCAGTAGCCAGCAGCTTCATCCAAAAATTAGAGAAACTCCACTTGGAAGAAAGCAAAACACAGGTACAGATTTCAATACCAATTCTGCTAAATTGGACCCTTCCATGTATACAGGTGATTCTGGAAATAGTGAACTTATACGGATAGCTCCTGGAGTAGGAACAATGAGAGATAGTAGACAACTTGATCCTAATTTAATTGAGGCACAGCGGAAAAAATTGCAGGAAATGGTTTCTTCAATTCAAGCATCAATGGACAGACATCTGCGAGATCAAAATACAGAGCAATTGGTAACAAACGATTTTTCTCAAAAGAAATTAGAGGCAACAAGTTCATCAGTTAAAACAAAGAGCCCTCAAATGAGTTTAACTGAATCATTTACTTTATCAAGTGGCAGTGGTCGTTTGAATACAGAAGTAACTGATAGTAACATGTCAAATGCGTTAGCGGCATCATTCTCCACAAGATCAAAAGCCCAAAAAGGAAATTCTGTTGAAGAGCCTGAAGAGATGGATAGCCAAGATGCAGAAATCACTAATACAACTGAGCCAATGGATCATTCATGAAAAGTCTAACAGCTGATATCAACAATAGATTACTGTGCAAGTGTAGTTTGTTGGCTGGACCACATTAATTTAGTCATTGAATCTTGTATGTTTCAAAGATTATATGTTACTCATTGCATGATAGCAAGTGTGTGATAGACAGTAACTTTTAATTTGACATTCTGCTGCCAGGTTAGCTCTCAGTTACCTGTATATTAGTTATTAGAACAAGCACTGAGAAAAAAAATATCTGCTGTAGTTGTGGATTATCTCTCTCTTTTTTTTTTTGTAATTTTTATTCCATTAAAGTCTTAATCCTTCAGCCCCTATGAAATCATTAAGATATTTTTTCAGTTTGATATGTGAAAATAAAACCTGACAATGTACTTGTTTGTCAGATAGTGGTCCATATTTCATTAAACAACATTTGCTTATACTTGACATTTGAAATCAAATTTATATCTGTTAGATAAGTCAAAATGCTGAAGTACATTTACTGATAGTTGTTTAAAATTGTAAAGGAAGATATGGAAGATGGCATATAAGAAACATAAAATAAAGATATCTGAGCTATAATTCCTTGCTTTATTGGCAAGTGATAGTATGTTTTGTTTTGAGTTGCTAAAATGCTATAGTATGTTTTTACATGGTCAAAGACAATAAAATGCAAGCATTTTAAGAACAGAATAATAAGAATTTGATTTGATTCAGGAACATTTTACAAGTAGGTGCTGATTATCTGTGATCCCTTCCTATGTTGAATTAATCAAATTTAACAGAACTTTCATAAGGGGTTTCGCAGTGAATTAATAAAAACTCCTTTTAAATTCCTTACACCTAAGATATACTTAACGCTTTTATTGTAATACATCACTTTACTTAAACTGGATCCACTTTAAACAGCATGTTCACCAGATCTATTTTTTAAGAAAGAGACACTGTTTGCTTCAGTAAAGCAGAAGTTTATGTTGATACTAATGTTGCACTTTTTGCCTCTTCGCATATTTCTATTTATGTGCATTATTACTACTACATCTGATAAAAATAAACTTGAAAGGGTGAAAGACAATATAGAAAAGTATAGGAAATAAATCTTAAGTTCATAGTTATTATCCAGGGCTTGGGCACATATGACTTTTTTCTGTCTATAAGTTTATAATATAAATTCTTGTACTCTTAAAGTATGTTTAAACTTTTTGCAGTTACAATCACACAAAATTACTAAGGAATGCTAAGATTAAATACCCCCAAAAAGGGAAGGCTTATTTTTTTATGTGGGAAAGTTACTTAGAGATAACAATTGCCTCACTTCACTTGAATATCTTATGCATTTACATACCATTTGTCTTTTCTCCTAAGAGGGAATCCTCCAGATTTTATCTTGTATTGCACTATTTGTGTATAAAGCCTTCAAACCACACTTTCATGAATGAATAATTTTAAATATATAATTTTGCTCTTTAAGAAGTAAAATATGTCAACATACAGTTTTAAAATTGATCCAGGCCATACCGAATAAGATTCCTGCATAATCAGAAAACTACTATAAACTGCTAGCAAATGCACAACCACGTGGCCATGACACCAAGAAACCAGTTGTGCATTCATAGGGTGAGAAGTATTTCTGACATCAGCTAAGTTCATAATGAATTTCAAAACTAGCATGTAACAGAATATAAAGCTGGCTGATGTAAGCAAGAAAGCAGCAGCGCTTTTTCTGAGCAACAGGACATCACTGGATATCATTTTTAAAAAATCTGGCTTCTGTTATACCATGCTTGGAATTATGGTGCTAGAGCTGTTGTGAAGAAAATACTTTTTGGCAATGAGCATTTCCATAGGGCTTACATTTCTAGGACTGAGTAAAAACAATGGCAATTTTGTATTGATTTGAATGTAAATTGTTGAAATGGTTTGACAGTTTAGTGACTTTTTTGGTAATGAAGAAATAGAATAATGATTCTAGGGAATAAACAATACGATCAGTATCACTTACTGAAAATTCATATATGAATAAGATAAGTTGTGAAGCTGGAAAGGCACAAGTAGATTTTTAATTTTAATCTGGTTGGTTTGACTAAGAGTTAAGTATTCTTTCCGTACAAACTTTACTTTAGGGAATACTCCTTAATTTTTTTTCTAGGCAGAGAAAACATTCTTCATCTTTGTATCTTTTCCTTTGTGTGACAACAAATTTTTGAAACACCCAATTAAAAAAAAATTAACTATTAAAGACTTAGGAGCTATGTGAATTTTTCTGCTGCATCTGTAAATGCTTGGTAAACATTACATATTAAGGTTTAATATTACAACTGTGCACACAAAGTGTAGGCTGATCCCTATCAAAGTTAATGAGACTGAGGTGCACAAATATATGCTCAAAACCATTGACTGTAATAGCATCTTGTTGCAGCTAAACTGCTGAATTTCAGTAAGCTTACATTCATATAACTTGCTGTAGTATTGCCTGTTTCATGATTTAATCAAATGCGAAAATAATTAATGGAGAAAAACGTTGGATCTGGCAAAAGAAATAGTAATGATGTCTGAACTGAATTTCCTTAAGAAATAAGTAGCATAACTATATCTGTATCACAGTTTTCTTGAAGGGAATGGTATCCAGTTTGATAATTGGAAGATCATGATTTTTTGAAGTCAGACTGCTGTTCCTTTCAGGTTAAACAAATTTGTTATTAAATAGCAAAGCAATTTTCTCTGTAAATAATAATATAAATATTAGTACAACAGAAGCTTGGCAGTATTCAATGTACTGGTTTACTAAGAGAATAGCCTCTGTGTTACCAGAGGAAAAAAATGCAAATAAAAATAAAATGCATTTTAGAAATTGCTGGCATTAAGGCATTTTGCAGGTTTTAATTTAGATGTAAATGATTTTATGATACATTATATCCCCTTGTTACATTTCTGTATTTGTTGGAAACTTAAACATAGACCATGTGCAATTAAAAATAACATCCTATGTGCTGGATTCGGACTATGTCTTCTTTAACTTTTGAAGATTTGTACTCATTATTTACAAAAAAAGAAAAAAAACGATTCTGATTTTAAAAAATGCAAAATATTTCTTATGTTCTATTTTTCTTCTGCAACCTTAAACATAAAAATTCTAGTCACTTGGTTGAAAATAACAGTATGTTATAGGAAATAGGATATAGGATTTCCTGAGTTATGCTTTCTATTCACTGTTTTAGTAAAGAACACAGAAGAGCATTGTTATACTTTTATTCTAATAATGCTATATGGAAAATGTAGCTTTTTGAAGATCAAAGTGACTATTTTTTCCCATCAGAAAAGAATTTAATTATGATACAGAAGTCTAGCAAAGTGTTTTGATGATTGTTCCACAATATCCATATTCAGCTCAGCGTACAACACAAGATCTCAAGCTATACTGGTTTTTCTTTTAGATAAGTTTGATATGCTGGTTGTTAGAACTTCATCAGTAGCCTGATAGGTGGAGTTGTGTATTCAAAAATATTTCTTCCAATAATTTTATTGATATCTCATAGTCTTTTACATTTTAAGGTGCTGCATTTAAAATTCTTTTAAGTCAGAATTCTTGCTTTGCCCCCATGATTGTAGCAAAAGATTGAACTGTAACTGATATTTTTAGATTTTATTTTATTGAGGATTATTGCCAGAAAAGAGTGCACTTTTGGAAGTAATTGGATTTCTAAAAAATGTATATTAAGCATTAGCACTGTATATATTTAGGATATCTTTTAAAATGGCAAGTGCTTTACATATTGAATTAAACTAGAGTAGTAATGATACCATGTTCACAATGCTGGCCATTCAGCACATTTGAATTTTATTTGTGATTGCTGTACTAATTTGTTTTTTTTAATTTGTAATGTAATAATAGTGTATTATAACCGTGTATTATATTACATTTTACTGTACAGTATTTTGAATTTTCTTTGATTGCAATATTAAAAATCTAAGCCAAACAATTTTTTCCTTGTCCTTGTATCAAGCTACTGTTACTGAGGTGATTATTATAGGCCAACTTTCCATGCCTTTCATCAAGGCAAATTCCTTTGTATATGGGAATGACCTAAGTAGACTTTTCAGTTTCTAAGTTTCAGAACGCCAGTTATTTAGGGACATTTTAATTTGGAAATTCGTTAGTTGGACAATACAATCACAGGTATTATTTTAAATTCATATACATTATAGATTAGAGAGCACAGATATACATATAGAAGTTAGGTGGATTAGAATAACTTTTTCAGAGGACTGTTGATGTGTGGTCAAAAATGGGCCTGTGGATTTGTTCATCTAGATGTATATCCTGCTTTTCCTTTTTGGAGAAACGTACTTAAAAGAATTTCTAGATTGTCTCCACCCATAAAATACTTGTCAGATCTTAAATTTAACTACATTCAATAATAATAAAGTATTATTGAGTATTTCATCCTATGTATGAAGAATATGCGAGAGAAATTATAGGATTGTGAGCTAAGGGGCTATTTACCATTGTACGTCTTATTACTGGAAATTAGGGTGGAAGGGTTTTTTTTGGGTTTTTTATAATATTTTTTAAAATTTGTTTAATTTTAAACAAATTTTTAATTTTTTTAGTATGATGTCCTGAGCTCAAAGAAATAAAAATATGCATACAGCTAGTCCGCGACCTGCAACCCTTCATTTAGCAACCGTTTAAAGTTACAACTGCACTGAAAAAAGTCACATGGCTGATCCTTGCACTTAATTACCATTGCAGTGTCCCAACAGTCACGTGATCAAAACTGGGGCAATTGACATGTTTTTAGGATGGTTGCATCCCCCACCTGTGCCCCGTTTTGGGCCTGGACGGCCTCCTGCAACACTGGCAGCCAAAACAGGATGCAGAGGGCCGCACATGGCCCCCTTGCGCCCTGTTATGGCTAGCAGAGGCACTGCAGGCCTGTCCTTTGCTATTTCTAGGCCAGCCCCGCGGGCCAGAACTAAGCAACCTGTGGGCCTTGAGTTTGACACCCCTGGAATAGCAGATGCTTTCTGTGAAGAATAATGTATTTTGTCAGTGGTATTATACTGCAATATTAAAATACTTAATTAGCTTTCAAATCTAATTTCAGACATAGAAAGTCATTAGTGTCTTTAGCAAATTAAAAGACATCTTAGCCTATCAAAAAGCAAATAAAGGAATTGCTAACTTTTCTATTTTGGAAGCAAAGGCAAATATCAATATTCCATATAAATCATATTTAAAATTAATATATCAATTATGTGCTGTTCACCGCCCTGAGTCCAGCTGGAGAAGGGCGGTATACAAATTAAATAAATAAATAAATAAATAAATAAATAAATAAATAAATAAATGTGTAGCCACTTCACTAAAAAAAATTCTAACAATTTCTGTGTAGACCCGAAGGCCACCACTTAGTGAGTGTCAGTGGTGGGATTCAAATAATTTAACAACCAATCAATAGTTCTCTGCCCTAATGATTTCTTCCAACAACCAATTCACCAAACTGCTCAAAAAGTTAACAACCGGTTCTTCCAAAGTGGTGCGAACTGGCTGAATCCCACCACTGGTGAGTGTGTAACAAAGATCCTAACAGCAAAGAAAACATGTAGGTTTACTCTACTCAACATTGTATATATGTTGACTTTGGCATCACTGACATACTTCCTTAAAATAGAAGAGTATACCAGCAAAGTGGATAACACTGACCTAGTTAGAGATTTCATGTCCATCTCCCCCATTGCCTTAAAATGGATGTAACAATCATTAATTGATTAATCGGGCATAATTCTTAAGCAACATTTTTTACAATGTACATAAAATTATAGATTTACCGGCATACATAGAGAGATCATTTTAAAAACTCAGAAAAATATATTTTTTTAAAAAAGGCTATGTCCTGAAATATTATATTTCAAAATAGAAATATTGCAACCGCTCAATCACAACTAAATGATAACTGGGTTTCTAAATATAGGTTTAGAAAAAGCAGTAATTTTTAACGGGTGATTTCTTCTTTCTTCTTTAGGTGGTATGTAATGTATGTCAATTAACTTTTTTGTTCCTAAATAGCAACGAATATCAGACATACTTATTGGGAAAGACACCTTTTGTTTTATATATCTGCTTTTAGAAAGACATAAAAACGGGTCTTCTTTAAAATGTACATTCTGGATCTGGGAATTGTGCCGCACAGTTTTGAAGCCAAATCGAGTGCTTTATCTGAGGCTGCTTTATTTGACCCCCCAGTCTTAAAAGCGGAAAGGGTGAACTAAAGCCAGGGATATTTATTTCGGCTTACATGCCTAGATTTAGGGTCGTACGCTCACTGGAAAGCAAATCTTGTCGAGTTCAGTGGTTGATCAGCGTTACGTTGGAACTGAAAAATTGAAAGCTTTACAGGGAAGATACATACTTTTCGTCAGGAAATATATTTTCAGGTGCCACAGAACAGGAATTAAAGATAAAGCTGTATCCGTGGCCTTATCTTAAAAACTTTTAACCTCAACGTCATTACTGCCAACGCACATCTGTATGCCAGGCATTAACAAGCGAATTCCATGTCCCTTCGATAGCTCAGCTGGTAGAGCGGAGGACTGTAGAGGCGGAATTTCGCACGGGAATCCTTAGGTCGCTGGTTCGATTCCGGCTCGAAGGAGGCTTACTTTTCTTTCCATTTGTTGGTTTTTAAACTGGCATTTCAGATTGGTAAGACTTTTGTATCCTCCCTGATTAAAATTAAAGTTTATTGAGAAAGCATACTTTAAAATGGAGCGGTTCTCTTTATACAAGCCAGCGTAAGAGGCCAGTCCGAAAATAAACCAAAAATGCGCCTCAGCTTTTTCTTTTAAAACAGTGTGAAAAAAAGGAAAAGAAAATAGCGCGTTCGCTAACGCAATAATGCTTCCCGATGGAAACACGTGGAAAACTCTCATTTTCTCTCGCCCTCGGTGAGGCAAGGACTCGCCTTCCCAGCAGCCCTTGAGCTTGAGCCCGCCAGTAGCTCCTCCTCCCTCGCCAACCTCTCCAGTATCCCGCCACCTTTCTCCTCTTACTGGCCGTTCCCCCCTTCCTCCCTCGCCCAAGCTCCCCCGTTTGGTCGCGTGCTTTCCGCAGCAGCCAATGGGGTGTCAGTCCGCGTGCGCAGATTCAAACGGTGGCTCCGGACAGAGGCTGGGCGCGAGATTCGGCGGCAGGGTCGAAAAGGGAAAGGAGAGAGAGAGAGAGAGCGAGAGAGAAAAAAAAAACCCAACCCACAACAACAACAAAAACCCCGCGAGCTCGGCGGCGCCTCTGGAAAGCGTTCGAAGCGGAGGGCCGAGCAGTGGCAGCCGGACGAAGGGCTCCGCTCGCTTGGTCCCCGATCCTTTCAAGCCTGCCGTTTTGGGCTGGGTGTGGGGCCATGCCCCCGGTGCGGGGAATGGGGCGGGGCCGGGGCTAAAAAAAAGCAGCGCCCCCCCTCCCCGGACTCCCCTGTCGGGCATCGCCCGGCGGCTTCGATTGAGCGAGCGCTCCTGGTCGGCGGGGCCATCCCCGTTCCTTTCTGCTTGCTTTATGGTGCACGCGAAGGATGGCGAAGAGGCCGCGCAGGTGAGTGGCCCCGTACACTCTCCCGCTCGCCGCCTTGGCATCCTCCATGCCGGGCTCTGCGTTTTCCTCTCTTTCGGCCGCGGATCAGGCCGTGCCACCCCTACCCCCCACCCAGGCGAAGGCTTCTGACCCAGCCCGCCTCTCCTCTCCACGGATCATGGAAGGTTTTCTGCTGCCGCTTCCACGTGCCCCGCCAGCTCTGACCCGTTCTGACTTATGCCTCGGCCTGGATCTTTCTAGTGATGGGTTAAGGTTTTGTTAGGCTGCTTTTACACAGGGTGAAATTCCTACTTCATTGATATTCGGCCCTATTTCATTGGTATTCGGTTATTTCCTCACTTGATGCCAAACCACATCTTTGTGCAGAAAAAGTATAAGTACTGTACCGAAAAATATCCCTGCTATCCTGTGGTGTCATTTCTTTCGTTTTTGCTTCTTGTTTTACTCTGTTTTTATAAGTACTTTTACCATAAGTAAAAATATGTGAGAGGGAAAGTCTGAAAGAGAGTAATGTATGTATGTAAGAACCTTGTATGGTTCTTGCTGAATTAGTTTTCTCCTATACATTATTTAAATATGGGAGTATGTCAGCAAAAATAATGTTTAAGGATTGCAGAAGGGAAGGATAAAGTATTGGCCTTCTGTCAAAACTTGCACATAAACCAAGCAGTTTTTGCCTGAATATTGAAATCTTTTCTTGCTTGTCCACTCATTTATTAGAAAAATAAATAGCTAATAGTTGTGATTTGTTTCAAACTGACATATTTGCAGGATACGTTTCTTGTGGTTTAATCAATTTCTCAGAGGATAGCATACAAAAACACAAAGAAAAATAACATTAAATGCAAAGGGAAAAAAGCAGGAAAATAATAAATACTGAACAATCTAAAACTGTGGTAAAAAAGATAAAACAGCACTAAAAATATACAGAGTAAAAGATCCAAGGTACAGAAAGTTTATTAGTAATAAAAAGACAGTAAAGCAAGAGAAGGCATTTTACTGAATTATTGAAACAGCTGGCTACTAAGCAACAATGTACGATTCTTCAGCAAGTAAGGATACTTGGCTTGAAGCCTCTTATTATGAATAGATAATATACAGTATGGATTTCATTAGTTAATTCCATGATTTTAAATTGAGCCTAAAGTGGAAATCAAAATATACAATATTGGTAGCATATCATTATTTTGTCCAGTTCCAATCAGTATCTTAGGTGGATTTTTCAGTTTACCCTCAAGGACATTCCTACCTACATTATGATTTGTCTCCTTTATCTGAATTAAGTTTTTCTTTTGTCAACTATGAATTACTACAATTTTGTAAATCATGAAATTGGCAGAACTTATGTCCAAATAAATAGAAGTTATAGAACTAATGTGATGGGCTTTTGAAGATTATAAGATGGGAAGTTGATCCATTTTAATTATAGTTTATATAACTTTGTTTCGTTATGACAGATGATAATGTCCAACCCACTATTGTGCCAACCAGAAGCAGTTAGAGAACTGCCAAATAAAGAATTGAAATGGATTCAATTCAAGAATTGACCTAAGATGACTGAAATAGTTGGGAATTGTAGATCAACCATATTTGGAGAGTCATGACTGCTGTCTCTGATTCAAAGGGAGATAATCAACTGAAAAAATAATATAGTAGTCCTGTAGACTGATCTTACCAATATATTCTCTTGAATGAAAATATTAATGACTGAGAAATACTTTTTTAATATGATTTTTTTCCTGGACACAAATAAATGTAAAGGAGTTGAGTGAAAAGACTGTGAAAAAATGGATTTGTCTGTTCTGTTTTATATGATAATACTTAATATCTTGCTTACCATTTGCAAAGAAGACTATGAAAAAATTGTAAATGAAACACCTAATTTGGTAAATATTACTATAGTTCTCTATGAAGCCAGTAGATGGCAGACTGTTCTAAAAGAAACATAAAGGTGAAAACTTACTTATTTTCATTAATAGTTCTGAAAATGAATGCTGCTATTTAATTATTGTTTCCTAATGTTCAATATTTGTATAGAATTAACTTCCTTGTAGAAAAATATTTTTTTCATTATATATATAATTTTGATCTAGGAAAATGCCATGTATAAACTAGCCTAGGCATTTGTACAAATATACAATGAGTGAAAAGTAGTGCATCACTTCCAAAATTTAATTTAAATAAGGATATTTTAATAAATAAATTGGAAAATAATTCTTGAAATGAGCACTTTTGGTATTTGTATTCTCCACATAATCACCACTATTTGTTATACACTTCTGCCAATTATGGGCAAGCATGAAGGAACTCCATGCTTTTTCTTCTGACAGTCCTTTCTACTTTTTCATTTGAGTTACGAACTCAAATTGAAAGATGTTTTTTCAATTTTGGAAAAAGTTAAAAAGTTGCATATCACCAACTCTGGACTATGGTGGATAGATTAAGATGATGAGATGCCGCTTATAAAATGCCTCTTGGGTGACTTGTGACTTTTGAGGCCTAGGGTGATCAAGTTGCAGCAAAATTTCCTTAGATTTCTAAACTCTAATAACTATTTCAAAATTTTGAATATTGTAGTGTAACACACTGATATCGGTACCTTGTTCAAGGAATTCCAGTTGAATAGTATCTTCTGCAATGCCCAAAATTGTAATCAGTTTTTCTGCCAAAGCACAAATTTTGAACTTTTTTCCACAGTTAAGTATTGTGATAATACCCCATGAACTAATGCTTATTTTTTGGTTATAAGAATGGGCCTATGTTTTCTTTACTATCATGATGCTGTGAAGAAATTCTTCATTCTTGTAATGTGATAATAATAATTGGAAAATTTCAACTCTTGAGGTTTTCTGCAACCAGCATGTGAGGAACCCTTCTTTCAGAATTCTTCCAATTTTGAAGAGTAGCAATAATGTGACCCAAATGTTCTTAACAGAAATTTTCCCTTGCATGTTCTGCCAGTTATCCTTAATCAATTCATGAAATTGGCGAGAACCAATCTCAAAATAAGATTTACTACACTAGTTCATGGGTTTTATCACAAATCTAAACTTTGATTATGCCAGTATGAGAATTGTCTGTAATACATATGATATATTATATATAAATACATTTGCTCTCATTTGGTGTCAAGCACACTGGGAAAACAGTGTGTTATTGTTGGAACTAAAGTCATCTTTCAGGGTATGCTTAAATTCTCTATTTTCCTGAAAGCACTAAAATTTTATCTTGACATAAATCAAGAATGTGAAATAGGGGACAATGTAATTTGGGCATGCCCTCAAAGACAAAATAGTGTAAAAGTAAAAGACAACTAAATAATATTCCAATTAGGACATTCTTCCCAAGTTGCTTTCTGTTTAAAAAATGTAGAGACATGTAAACATAGTATTCCTATACATACTGTAATTCACATTATGCCTACTATGATCCTGTGTATTTTAAAAGTGCAAATTTATTTAAAGAAATATTTAATTAATATTTAAAGGATTTGATTTGGTTGCTTCTTAAAGTTTTAATTAGACTTTAGCTGTTCAGTCAGTAATGGTATATGAACAAATGCCTAAAGTTTGCGGTACCTTTTAGTTTAAAATGTTGACTATAAGTCTTTAAAGCATGTGAGACATGGGCCTAAATTTACTCAATGTTAACTTAATAATAGTTTGCACTTTGCAGTGAGGAAGATGATGATGAACTTCATTATGCAGATCATGACTATGAAGTACCACAACAAAAAGGGGCAAAAAAGATATGTAACAGAGTAAAATGGACCCGTGATGAGGTGAGCTCAACTGTAAAATGGCTTATCTTCCATTCAGTTTTGAGTTTACTGTTGAAAAATTATTCATGGAATTTTTTATCATTTATTACAGGATGAAAAACTTAAAAAACTAGTAGAACAGCATGGTACAAGTGATTGGACATTTATTTCTGGTCATTTACAAGTAAGTGGAAAATGATTTAGGTTTTTCTTATTTAGTATTCAAATGTTCAGAAGTTTCAGCATCATTGTCTGAATAAACAATAAGAGAAAAAAAGACAGCTCTCTATATACATCTGTTAGAATTCCTAGTTTTATAACAGAAATGCTATATTAGAATCCTATAGCATCTTCAATCAGGATGACAAGCTACACAGAATAATTATTTTTTATTTTTTGCAGAATCGTTCTGATTTTCAGTGTCAGCATCGATGGCAGAAGGTCCTAAATCCAGAACTTATTAAAGGCCCCTGGACTAAGGAAGAAGATCAGAGGGTATCGGATTTATATTTATATTGCTCCTAAGTACTAATTTTGTTTCAGGAAGGACAGTACTGTTATTCAGGTATCTATTGTCCTCTTTTGCCATATGTAGTTCAATACAAAGTAGGATATAAATAAGAACATTATAAATGTTTGCATCCATATTCTTTGCTGCTTAAAATAGAGATTCATCTCTTTTTTAAGCTTAGGAATTGTGCTTGGCCTTTAATTAGAATATATTCCTATTTAATATGTTTACCCGATACATCTTAACATTCCTATGCTCTGAGGGATTCTTGGTGCTCTGTGAGCTTGGTTGTTTTCTTCCAGACTTTTCATGATCTAGGTAACATCATCAGTAATGAAACGTCTGCAAGAAAACAAGCTCAGAGCATCAAGGACCCCTCATTTCAACCCTGAGCTACAAATATTATTTTATTCCTATGCTCCGTTATATACGGTAGCTATTGCTTATAATTGTTCAAAAATTTAAATATTGATTAACATCTTCCCTCACAAAATTGTTAATATTGTTCCTTTTGGAAAGAAATTAACATATATACAAATCAATTATATATAAATGAAGATTTCCCAAATTAATTCTATTTTCTATAATTTGTTTTTTCATATTTTAAGCCTCTTCATTATTCATAAATTTATAATAATAAATATAATATAATTTGAAATACAATATTAATAAAAGACAAAAACAACATTTAAAATGTTCCTTAAGTGGGTTGCAAAGTTACAACTTAAAAGCAAAACAGTAAAGTACAATAAATAGTAAGGCTATGGAACATTTTGGGTTTAATTCCAAATAGGTTCTTTAGGGGTACTCACTGTTGTAAAGGTAGCATATTATAGTATTATAATATTATAGTATATTTTTACAACTGACCCATATCTTTTCTCTGGATTGTATGAAGTTGTGGAGAGACGCTGTGGATTCCCAGAAAGGATGCAGTGGCTTTAACAAGGTGTAGTCTGATGCTGTATATATGTCATTGCCTATCCTGAAGTACATTTTGGGGAATAAGTCTGAAGTACTGCATAGCACTAGCAACTGCATAAAGAAGATAATATAAGACACAAATGCCAATAAACATGCATAGTATAGGCAGTTATAAAGACACTTGGGAAAAGAGGAATGTTTTGGCCTGGGGCAGGCATGTCTCTATAGAAAAGACGTTCCTTCCTTACAGCTATCTGCCAAATTTTATGACTTTGTAGGCACTTTGAGGACATACCTGAGATGCTGGAGGTAAAGGGTGTGTATGTATGTATATGTGTGTATATATATATATATATATATATATAT
>WNWU01000003.1:34534695-34569830 GCA_012654045.1 Ptyas mucosa | reverse complement strand
ATATATATATATATATATATATATATATATATATAATATTTTATTTCCTTACATTAAATGTGTCATTTCACCAACATATATTTGGAAGAGAAGGTTGTAATTTAGCTTTGTAATGTTATTTCAAACTATGTTCTGTATCCTACCCTTTAGATATTCTATTTTATACTGCACTCCACCAGTTAGCTTCTAAATGTGATATTAGGTCTGTTTTATATATAATGCTATATCATAATGTGAGTTGTATATGTGTATGTACTTAGATCAGTCAACTTATTACAGAATAATGTGAGCTACTATGGCTTTTTAAACAAAGTATGCTATAAAAAATCCTGGCTTAGCATTATGTGGGATCTTATCCATTGTATTTTTACACTCCCCGTTAGCACCAGTGTCCTAAATGTAAGCCATTTGAAGTCAGAATGATTTTGTGGCTAAATAATTAAATAAATAGAATGAGATCCTTTGCTTCTTCTACACGGGTGCTATTTTTTCTTAAAACAATGCTGGAGAAAATGTGCCATTCAATTTGTATTCCAGGTGATTGAACTTGTTCAGAAATATGGTCCCAAGCGCTGGTCTTTGATTGCAAAGCACTTAAAAGGAAGGATAGGGAAACAATGTCGAGAGAGATGGCACAATCATCTTAATCCAGAGGTAAAGAAATCTTCATGGACGGAAGAGGAAGACAGAATCATCTATGAAGCTCATAAACGTTTAGGAAACCGATGGGCTGAAATTGCAAAACTGCTTCCTGGAAGGTAAGTTTTTTTAAAATTGCCTGTTCGTTTAAAAATGTGGCCTTTTTTACAATATACTAATAATTTTTCCATTAACCCAGTTAGAACTTCTAACTATTCATTCTGGTAGAAAACAAGCACAATTAACTTCTTCAATTAATTCTTCAATTTGGGAATACAGAGTTTTTGCCCATTTTCTTCAGGCAGTCCCATGCTAGGAAAGTGCCAACAGGGCTTTATAATATTACTGCTAAGTCAACAACAGTGCTTCAAATCTAATTCATCCCAAAGTGAAGAATGCTCACTGCCTATCCCTACTGTCCTGCTCTCTCCCAGCAAACCCCTTTCTTCCTAGTTTTCATCAGCCCACATTTCAGTGATCCTATGCAATCTTGCCCCATCCTGTAGCATGGACACAGAGGACTTGAAAGGCTCAAAGGACACAGATACAGAGGAATGTTGAAAAGCTCACCAGACATTTTTCAGACCAGTGCCGACCCCCCTGCATGAGAAGCAAGATATATTTACTTTCTTTGCCTCAAAATCAGAGCCTTTGATAACTGAAACAAATGGTACTGAAGAAGACATCTTCAATTACTAAAAAAGACCTAAAGGCCATAAGACAATTTAAAAAGTGAGAAGGTTAGGGTTTGGGCGTAATTCAAGAAACACTCCTGGCTTCTGGAACATACTTGTACAAATCTCTGTTAGAAAATTACCATTGTGATTTCTCCTTCCACATTTTTGAGAAGGGATAATATAAAAGTATTATAACATTTTAATACCTCTTTTAGAAACATTTAAATTGTTTAAATTTTATTTTAGGAAATTCTAGAAAAGTAATTTTTCATTTTAACATTTGTAACTTATTTCTTGCTGCTTAATTTTCAATTCTATGCAATACATAATAAATATAATGTTTACTTTATGGATATAGTACAACTTTTTAAACACTTATTGTCTTATTCAAAAAGAAATCATTCTTTTCCACTGAAACTAGTGTAACTATGGAGAACTTGACTTTGGATTATGTCCTATTATTTGTTTAGGACTGACAACTCAATAAAAAATCATTGGAACTCTACTATGCGAAGAAAAGTTGAACAAGAAGGATATTTACAAGATGGAATCAAGACAGAGCGTCCTTGTTTATCAAAACTTCCTCACAAAACTTGTGTATCTGCAGATCATCTGCATGCCCAAAATCAATTTTATATACCAGTTCAGACACATGTAGGTTCCCAATTTTTTTATAACCATATTTTTTACTATAGGAGAATGTGTGAGAGCTTCATGCTGCATATAATTTAAAATAATTTAGCTGAGATACTTGAAGGAATCCAGAATTATTAATACCTTCAGTATTGCTTTAGCTTTTTCATATTGATTTAATTTTGATATATTTTTTAACTTAAAATACTTTTTCACTGTAAATATTTGGTCCTGAAAATATTTGGTTTCCAATTTTGTTCATCTTAATATTCTTATTTTGTCTCAAAGTAGTAATTCTTTGAAACACGTGTTCAAATTATTTTTTTCTTAAATTAAATGTTTTTAAGTTATTCTGTAGAAATAATTGATTATATTTGTGTAAATAACTATTGATTTGTTAGATACCAGGTTACCAATATGTTTCAACAGAAAGCAGCTGTTTAGATGTTGCAGCTCCTTCAAACTTTATTCAGGTAATTGTTGGGTAATTATATTCACCTTTTACTCTTTCTCTGACATCATGATGACAGCACAAAAATATTTCTGTTTAATTGTTATATAAAAAATAGTCTTAATAGGGACTTTATGACCAGGAATAATATCAACCTCAGTTATTTTGAAAGAATTGACATATAGTGCCCAATAATTTGAACACTTTTTCCATGAAGAAAATGGAACTATTTTGATTTTAAAAGTCATATGTTAATGCAGCTGAATTATTTTTAGATCTTGGATAACAGATAAAATCCATGTGCATAAATCTGGAAGGTTTTTTTTAAATAGCATCAAATATATTGGTCTACTGTATGAAATTTCCATTACTTGCCTCTCTAGAATTTCACCTTATTTTGTTTTTTAATGTATCAGTTTGATTGGATGGAAATTGGTTTTCAGTAATACCTTGCTAAAGAATAATGTATTTAAGAATTCAAGGAATAATTTTTGTCACTGAGGAATTATGCAATAAAATAATTACTTATGGTCATCTTATACATCTATATCAACACCAGTCTACAGAATTGATGTATATTTTAAAATACTGCCAAATTCTGTTTACTTTTTTGATTGTTATTCTGCAAGTTAGTCCTATAGCTTAATATATAAATATGTCTGTACAAAGCTAAATCAGACTGATAAAAAGTGACAGTAAATTAAAAGAATAATAATTCCACACTGTTTGATAATAATCAGGTCCAGTTTCAAATACTGTGCCAGTTCAGGTTTGATAGTCCTCAGGGCAGTTTCATCATTGTGATAATAGGCTTCCACCAACAATGGCAAGGCAAACTACTTGTATATAAACAGGAAGCAAATCCCATTCTCTTCTACCCCTGATGATATTACCTAGTCAGGGGTGAAATGTCTGCAGCAAACAACCAAGCTCAGAGAGCACCAAGGACTCTATTACAAGTCTGTCAGGATTTCAACTTATTCTGAAGCATATTGTTGGAAATTAGGTAGCTAAGTTCATTTTAAGAACATGTTACCAGCTATGTTTCTACTATTAAGACTGTTTACTTACTGCTTGAGCATTTTAATTATAACAAAAGTCCTGTTATCATTTCATTCTAATGCTCCTTATAAATTATCTCCTAGTGATGTGTCCTAAATGTAATTCTATTTCTTTGTGTATTCTTTTCCCCCTCAATGTCCATTCTAGCAGCCATTTGATGATGATCCTGACAAAGAGAAAAAAATTAAAGAACTTGAATTGCTACTTATGTCAGCTGAAAATGAAATCAGGAGAAAGAGAGTGTCCTCAGTAAGAGCTGCTTGCATAAATGTAACATGTAAATGCTCATTGGCAATTAAGTCTTTCTACAGCTTTAAAATTAATTAATGAACAAATACACTAATGGTATTTTAAGTATAACTGAAGAAATCATGTTTTACTTCTCAACAGATGGGCTATGGGCAGCTGAGAAAGTTTGGATGCCATAAAATATTGCTTATATTTTTCTTGTGATGTTTAGAACAAAGGATTACATACTACTTTCTGTGCTTTTTATATCTCCTTTGATGGCTCAGGGAAAGCTAAACAAGTGTCGAGAGAGAGAGAAGCATGAGGATCACTGCTTAACTTGTGGCTAGAGGATTATATATTGCATGCTTTCTCTATCATTTGGCAAAATTATTAAGCCAGCTTTTCTTTTCTAGGCAGGGGCAAGCAATATTTTGATGGCTAGCAGCCATCAAAAAAGTCAAGTTAAGGGCACAGCAGGTGGGGTGAAGTACTCCATGATGTCATGCAAGTGGGTGTTGCCCTGTTTAGGAGAGGGCAACACCCACTTATCTGTTTGGTGCTTTTGATAATTCATTTTCATTTATTTTTGGTTTAAAGGAATGAGTATATATCCTAAAAATAGTGAAATGAAACACCTCTAGTTTTTGACAGTTTGCCACTGAAATTTAGCAGTATGATTCCTTGGACCACAATAAAGATGGTTGACAGATTAAAATTAGACACAACTGCTATTCTTGTGAGAGTGGTCAGTGTGAAATGATTCAAATATGTATCTGATTTAGATGGCTTAATAAGTAGGCGGAAGTACTCATGTTTTGACAAAATAGTGTGACTTTTAAGAATGTGCCACATGGTTATATCAGAGCATAACCCTTTGCAGTTTTCTTTTTTTCCCTTTTTTTTGGAAATAAACCACTTTATTAAATGGGGCTTACTTCCAGTTAAGCACATCATAGACCAATTAAAATCATATTATATTGATTTTCTGGCCCATTTTTATACCACAACTTCCATAATTGCCAGTGAGCTTAATTAATCATACATCTTCTATAGTGAGTTTGAATTATCTTTCATGCTTAATTTTCAATAAAACAGCAACATTTTTTGTGTTCTTAGCAAGCCAGAAACTTTTCTAACTGGTCTGGAAACTTCATCATGGAAGATAACATGGCAAATACTTTAAATAGCCTTGGGGAGCAAACAAATGACTTTTATGATATAGATGATACACAAGCTTCAATAAATCAGCAAACCTCACCTAGCAAATACTTGGCTGTGGAAGCAAATGCAGTGCTGTCATCTCTACAGACCATACCTGAATTTGCAGAGACACTAGAACTCATTGAGTCTGTAAGTCTTAATCATAAAATTAATGTAATAAATCAGAAAAAATATACATTTTAATAGTTTATTAAGATTATTAGTAGTAATAATTTTGTTCAATAAAACTGAGATACTAACTGTTTATTAATTTTTGTGAGAGAAATAATACACAAATAGTGAATATCTGAATTGTTGGAATTATCTGAGAAGGTACAGGTTCTCCTTTAATAATACAACTCGGACTGGAATCATGGTCATCAAGTGAAACAGTAATTAAGCAAGATATCATGACTGCTTCGGTCAGTGACTACAATCTTGGCACTCCCAGTTCCAGTTGTTAAGCAATCTTGTGGGTCTGAAGTAGATGGAATCTCTGATAAGGAACATGGGTTGCTTCGGTGAGGGGAAGACTGGGAGGCCTAGTGCAGGGCACGCTCGAGTGTCTCTGCTTAGGAGCTGAAAATGCTCCCTGCCAAAATCCAAGCAGGATTTCCAGCTCCCAAATGGGGAAAGAGTTATGCAGCTTGTGCTGGGCCTCTCCCTCACCTCTCTAAGGCATCCTGTTCTCCTTGCCTAACCGTGCTGCATCTTTGAGGTTGTAAATGTCAAGAACTGAGGAAATCAGGAAATTCAGGCAGTTTAAATGAGTGTAAAGATTTATTGGAAGTTTAAGCGCGCTCTGTCTAAGAAACTGAACTACTAATGGTCAAGGGGAATTAACGGGAGTTAAGAAAAAAATTCAAGGTGGACTGGACTTAGATTTGTTGTGGGCGTGCCGGGACTCATGACTGATGATCAGTCTGACCATTCCCGCCTGGTCATCTATAGTAAATCTCCATTGCCAAAATCCTGCTTGGGTTTTGGAATGGACCTTTTTTAGTCAGCCTCCAGAAATGAGAGGAAATCCTCTAATTCTGGAGACTGGCTGCGAACATACTGTGCTGCAAACGCTCCATGCCAAAATTCTGCTTGGATTTCAGGAGGCACCTTTTCAACCAGACTCCAGAAACCAGAGGGTGTCCTTTTGGAAGGCAGTAGCACCTTTCCTGCTAACTTCCCCATTGACCTTCTGATGAAGCCAGCAGGAAAGATTGCAAATGGTGATCACACAATCGCAGGGTGCTTGGCAATCAGTCATAAGTATGAATGGGTTGCCAAATTTCCAGATCACAATTATGTGACTGTGGGGGCACTGCAACACCAGGAACTTTGAGCATGGGTCATAGGTCCCTTCATTCAGAGCTGTCCTAATTTTGAATGGTCACCGAATGAATGATTGTTAAGCAAGTACTATCTGTAATATTATAAAAATGGATTAAAAGTACTCAGAACTAAAATTAAGATCTGTATTTATATATTAATATGATAAATATATAGCTGAGTCACTGATATCCCCAGTTCAATTGAGGATAAATAACTTATTTTAAAGAGATGTGAATATATTTTTTTCTCTTCTGTTGATGGATATTGGAGGATCCTGTAGCATGGAGTGATGTCACCAGCTTTGATCTTTCTGATGCGGCTCCTTCACCTGTCAATCAAGCTCCAGTAAAATTAATGCGTATTCAGCATAATGATGGGGCCATGGAGTGCCAGTTTAATGTAAGTGTTGTACTTGATGGCAAAAAAATACGTGATGAAGAAGAATCAAGATCTCCAAATGCAGCCAAATTCAGTACTCCTCCTACAATTTTACGCAAAAAGAAGAAAATTAGGACTGGTCAGTCACCAGCCTATGAACAGAATGACGGACTCTGTAGCAACAATACTATGCTAAAACAAACACCAGTGAAAACACTACCTTTTTCCCCTTCTCAGGTAAATAAATATAGTGATTGCAACTAGTGATGTTTTGTAGGTTTATTTATTATTTATCAAAACACAAAACAAAAGTATGAAGGAAAAAATGAATAGGTTGAGAGAAAGAAATAGACCAAATAGAATTATGGTTTGGATGGAAGATGATATTCTCAAGAAGCATAGTGTGAAAAGTTTAAAGAACAAAAGATGTAACAAGCCAGAATGTTTTGCAAGGATAGAAGGTATAAAAAATGGAGGTTAAACTAGATTTAGCTATATTTCTTTTTATTATTTTATGTCTTTGATTTCTTTGACTTACTATTTTGTGCTCCTTTCTGTCCTGTGCATAATGTTGCTTATCCTGAAGGAGAATAGCATGATGGATAAGTATGTATATTGTATTATTTTTTACAATTAGCTGAAGCTCTTGGAATAATTTTTAAAATCAGAGGGAAAACATCAAATGCAAAAACATACTATAAAATCTAAAATAAAATAAGAGAACTACAGAATGATATCCAAATAACTGAGGATACCAGACATAGAGTTTAAAATGAAGAAAGCTACTTAACTAGAACATGATTTAACTATTAGTTCATTGGAAGCAATTAGATAGAAATGCAGTTTTAAAAAATAAAACTTTTTAGTTCTTCTGATTACAATAAAGTATATTGAACATCCAGAAATGCTGTCTGTATTGTTCATGGTGTGTATATTATGTACTGTAGATTCTTTTGCTCTACCTTACACATGACTTTTAAGTATGAAAGTGTAAAGACAAAGAACTACACAGAATGAAAAAAAATCATATTGATTATAAAGACAATTGATAATTTTGCTACAAACAAATTAAATTGTCCTAAGATTGTGAATAATATTTGGGAGAAATTATTTCCTTTTATATAAATATTAATGTTTTTATAGGAAAATGCTATATGCAGCTATACAAGCAACTCTTTAAAGCAGAATTCCGCAACCTTTCCGGCTTTATGGATTAGCCGGGGTGGGGGGAAAAGGGGATGATTCTGTGCAGGTGGCGGGCAAACACGTCTGCCATTCACGCACATGGAGTGTGTGGGTGCTTGCCTACTGCTTGTGCAAGTGGGGATTTACAGGCACGCTCACCTACCACTTCCGTGGCCTGGTTCCGAACAGCTCAAGGGCCAGTAAGGCTCGGGGTTTGGGGACCCCTGCTTTAAAGTATATAATGTCATGACAAGTTGATCATATTAATGTGTGTTTTTTACAAAGGTGTCATGTGCCTGTTTAGCTATGGAACAATGTTTTTAATTGTAATATAAGATGGAGAATAATTATCTTGTTATAGAGCTGTTCATAAGTACTGCAGACATTAAACAGCTGGAGTTAAATTGTATAATTTATATTCTTGCTTTATATACAGTTCTTCAATACATGTTCTGGAAATGAGCAGTTTAATCTTGAAAATACTCCATTTACATCAACTCCAATTTGTAGCCAAAAAGTTCTTATTACAACTCCCCTACATAATAAAGATGTAACACCCAAAGATCAAAAGGAAAATGCTGGGTAGGTACATAATTTAATATGGATTAGGAATTAAATATGCTTTTTGAAATAAAGGGAAATAAAAAGGGAAGTAAATCTAAGTGAACTAAAAATGCCTGCCAAAATGTAACAGGTTATAACAGATTTTGCATAAAGCTTTTTTATTCAGACCAATTTATTTTAATTATTATATAAAATTGCTTATACATCTCTGGGATTTTATATAGTTTTAGGACACCTACTATTAGAAGATCACTACTGGGCACAACACCAAGAACTCCAACTCCATTTAAGAATGCTTTAGCTGCTCAAGAAAAGAAATACGGTCCTCTGAAAATTGTAGTATGTACCATTTTGATTCATATCCCTTATGTAATGTGACCAAACTAATTTTAGGATTAAAAATTGATGGTTGAGCAATGCTACATAATTTACATTTGGAAAAGGTCAAACGTGTTATAATATCTTGTTTGTATCTATTTCAAGCTGTAACAGACTAGTCAGTCCAAACATGGACAGTTTGAACAATGTAGATCTTGAATATATTTTGTATCTTTTATGTATTTTACATACATTAATTAATTAAATTTGTTTGCTGCCCATTTCACTTCAAAGCGACTCTGAGCAGTTTACAACATTAAAGACATTAAAAGTATACTCTAAAACGTTGGTCTCCAAGAGAAATATTGAATGGTGGCTATTATTACTACTACTACTATAGGTAGCTCATTTAAAAACTGCCTTGTTTAGTGACCAATGGCACTGAAAAAGTAATTTTAGGACTGGTCCTCACACCATCATCACAAGTGTCTCCATGGTCACATGATTGAGATTCATGTGCTTCACAACCCTTGAACATTTACAACCATTGCAGCATCCCACAAGCATATGGTTGCTGTTTGCACCCTCCACAGCTAATCCAAAATAAACCATTTCAGTGGAGAAGCTGGCAGTAAAATCGCAAGTCGCAATCACATAGTGTCTCGCTCAACAACTGCGGGTGATTCCTTTAACAGTTGCAGCAGAAATGAGATTATAAGTCTTTGCAATCATGTAATGCTTCATCTAACGATTGTGTTGCTTAGCAAATGAGTTCTCAGTCCCAATTGTGGTTAAGTGAGGACTACCTGTATTGAGGTGTTCCCTCATGTTATGTTCCTTAACTGCTTAGGTAATTTAGATTAAAAGATAATAAAAGCCCAACGTCTTCCAGTGTATTCCAAGGTCAGGGGGAAATGAAAACTTTGTTTTTCTGGTCCCAGTACAATACCTTAACCCCTACAATATAGTGGTTCTCCACTTGTCTAAATCTTTGCCTTGAAATCATAAATGAATAGTGTGAAACTAGACCATTGAAATTTTAATTCAGAGTTTACATATTAGTTATGCCTCAGAATTCTGTCTACATAATTAATGAAGAATTGAATGTAATGCTTAGAAACAGAGTTGGAAGAGGCCACTTAGATCATAAAATCTAGCCGCTTGCTCTTGAGAATTTAATCAGAATATTGAAAGTTGAATGTGTAAATATAAAATGTGAGCTTAATATCAATGGATTTTAGTTACTAAAAATGATGAACTTTCTATTTTCTGTTATTTTAATCATTTAATTTCAGTCACAGCCTCTTGCCTTTTTGGAAGAAGATATTCGAGAGGTTTTAAAAGAGGAAACTGGAACAGATATATTCTTCAAGGAAGAGGAAGAGTCTGTCCATAAAGGATGCAAACTAGAGGTAAATTATACTGCATGTAGCTCTAGAATTTCAGGAACAATGGAAATAATTTTAATTGCTTCTTTTTATGTAAATTACTGATCATAGAACCCTTCTGTAAAGAAAGTCAGGAAATCATTGGTCCTGGATCCTTGGGAAAAAGAAGAACTTGGTGACCCTTTTTTTGCAGAAGATGATGTTTCAGATATGCAGGTCAGTACCATAATAACAGAAATTAAAATATTTCATATTAAATAGAAACAGATTAGAATATGCTATAGCAACAAGAACTTTAACGAATGTTTTTCCGGTCAACAATTACTGCAAGAAAACATGATTTTAGTATTTAAAGGAATGGATGCTAAGAACTATAATGATCAGTAATTGTAAGACTAAGCAGTGGCCTAACTTTTTTCATTTCAGCAAGTGTAATGTTGGTAGTCCTTGCTTAAAAACAGAAATCGGTACTGTCAATTACATTGCTAAGCAATGCGATAATAAAACATGACTTCATGTGATGGCACTGACTTACAATGGCAAACGCAGCAGTTCCAGTTGCCATTATTGGATGAATCCTACACAGTCACAGCATTCCATAGTGATGTGATAGTATTTGTAACTTCTTGCAGCCTTCCCCATTGAATTTGCTTGTTGGAAGCTGGCAATGAAGTTTTCAAATGACAATCACTTGCAAACTTTTAGAACACTTGATGGTTATAATTGCAAACTGATTTCCAACTGCCCAAATCACAATCATGTGACTATGAGAATGTTGCAATAGCTGCAACTACTAGGAATAGTTATAAGACTCCTTGTTCGGTGCCATCATAATTTTGAATGGTTGCTGAATGAGTGGTCGCTGAACAAGTACTACCTGTAGCTAGTTTTATATTTATACTCTAGTCTGCTTTGCTCTAAGAAAGGGAATACAATGGAATAGGAATAGGAATGGAATGCTTTATTTGGCTAAGTGTGAATAGACGGACAAGGAATTTGTCTCCAGCGCAGAAGTTCTCAGTTTCTGTTTCAGGTTAATGATGCTAGAATAGTTTCACCGAGAATTTTAAATATTTTAAGGTTGAATTCTTGGAGTTAAATCAAAGCCTCTTGATTAATGAAAGCCTATTTTTAATGTTTTGTGCTGGTTTTTAAACAATGCTTGTAAAGCTTTGCCTCAGAATTTCAGTATGAAAACCCTGAAGGATGGTATTCTTCAGCTGCTTTAACTATATACACTTATAACTCTCCAGCAAGATACAGGTTGCATTAAGCTTTTTTTTTTTTTGCAATATAGTCAGAGAATATCTATACTACATCACTTCTAATGATACCGTTATTGGAAATACATGACAATAGAGACAACACAACTCCAGAGAAACAAGAATCCAATTCAACAAAACTGAATGTAGCATGGAAAAAAAAACTGAATACATACACTTCAAAGAATATTAAAGCAGAAAAACCTCTTCAGGTCAGTATTTACGAAATCTTAATATTTAACTTTAATTTTGTCTTTGAAAGGTAATTTTATAGATTATAATATTTCTATTATTTATTAATGTATTAAAAATCAAGGGTTCTGGTATTAGAATATCCTATGTTTGCAAAATGCTTGCTCCTTCAGATTCAGGACTCAAAATTAGGAGAAATATGCTTTAAGTTAAAAATTGCTGTTGCAGTAAAATATCCTTACCACATCCTTAGAACACTGTTGTTGAGTGTTCAGTTGGTTGCATAATTCATTTAATGCATTCCATAGTTTCATACACACATAATACATACTATACCCTCAATGTCTTCCAATTTCTGAGTAAATTAGATAATGAAGATTGGATAAATTGTGGAAAACATACACAGACCTTAATGGTCTCTTGCAATGCCTGAACATACATGCCCATGTAGCTCCGTTGAGAGGGGTTAACTGGTTCTAAGCATGACTGTTACATCTTCAGTATTCTGGTGTTCAAAGTGCTTTACATGATTTTATACATGTTTATTTAGGCTAGTCAGGAAACCATTTTCCTATATCTAGTTCATAGCATGGGACTAAGGATGGCAGTCTTTTAAATCATTAAGTGAAACCAAGAAATGTTGAGTTTTTGCTTTTTTATTTTAATGTTTGGTTATTTTAGCCCTTGGCTTTAAGACATTTAATTGATTTGATTCTGAATGTAATTATTAACTGGACTGTGTATAACAGGTGAATTGTGAATGGGAAGCTGTTGTTTATGGGAAGACAGAAGATCAACTTATTATGACTGAACAAGCAAGAAGGTACCTGAGCACCTATTCAGCTTCTGGCAGCACTTCAAGGGCTCTCATCTTGTGATTGTTTTAAGAACATATTGATCTACCTTTCCCCCCCTTTTTTATTACAGACTTTAAGCTGAAATATGTTTGCAGTACTTTTTTGAAGCTGCCTTCTAAGGGGATTGTAATACCCGATTTTTTGAAAAATACAAAGGATGCAAATATCTCCCCCGTCCTTTTTTAAAAGCAATTTTTAAATGGTCTTTTGAAAGACCGCTAAACTAAATGGTAAAAGAAATGACTGCATATTTTTTCTACCAGTTTTCTAAATTATTCTTTAGCGTATACATCTAATTTTCTTCTAAAGAAACTTTTATTATAGATTAGACTTAGAGGTGTTTGGTAATCTATGAAAGAAAATGTACATACTCTGAGAATGCTTTTGCTAATGTAGCAATTTTGAATATGAAGAAAGGGGCTAAAGGAAGAATAGACAGTTGCACTACTTGTATAAGGTATGCTGCACAGAATTAACTACAGTGTTATATGTATTTATTTGAGAATGGTACTTCTAGTACGAGAAGACAGATGAATTTAATTTTTAATAGGATAAAGCGTCAGTATTCATTAATCTCAAACTGAGACTTTTGTTGAATGTATTGTACAGCATGTGGGAGCAGAATAGCTTTTGTAAATTGTGAGACGGTTTGTGTATAATTTAGTTTCATTTTAAAGCTTGAGGCTGCAATTTCATCTAGTGCCCACATAATTCCTGCTGTTTTGCAAAGCAACATAAACTTGCTCTTGGCTGCAATAGAGAAAGGAGCAATAGTAATTTACCACCCTCTGTTCAAAAATTATATAGATGTGATTTTGCCTCTCCTACTTTGTTTAGTGGAGCCCTAAGTAATATATCAGTTCAGTTCTGTCTGGTTCATTTGGAGATAAATCGTATTCCCCTTTTGCATTCCTGTCATCCATATACCATTACACTTTGCTTTTTACTGCCAGTCTTTACTAGGTTACTTGATACACAAATCTGATGCTGCCTCCTTTATACTTTGGCTTTTAAGGCTTTGGGATTCCATTCATTTTGATGGATCTTTGCAAAATATACCAAAGGCAGTAAGAAAAAAAGATGTATGGTTTTGGAAGATCAGGACAAAAGAAATGGATCAACCCTGGCTGAACGCCACTATGAAAGGGAAAAAAAGTTATCTTTATGCCATTAAGATAGGAAGTGAAGGGTTGCTTTCTTTAATGGCTTATTCTCAGTTTATGAGAATAAGTGTTGCTATTCCATAAATATTGAGGCAAACATTAGGGAATATACAAACAAACGGCTGGTGGCTCTTGATTCTACAATTACCATTAGGCAGTTGGAAAGAAGAAAAGCCAGCATGAGAACAATTTTGAAAAGTTGGTAGAATGTTCATGACAGAAGTTAATAATCTAAAAACTTGGGGAGGAGCTTCAAGTCAGCTGGTTGTTCATAGTATGCTCTATTTTGCTCCTTGTCCATAAACACATGGCAATTCACATAAAGATAATGGAACAAGTTGTGATACCTAAATTAGCTGATGGAACAATGGTATTTTTTAAACATGAGTCCAGAACAGATCTCAAAGAGAACTTGTTTTGGACTTGGGCTGTTCTTTGAGGATAGCATAGACTTCATTTTGAAAATGAAAAAAGAAAGGAGAGAGGATGAGCACTTTCACTGAACTATTGTAATGGAGGAGTATATCTGTGACAGGATGTTTGACTTGATAGGGCTGCTCTGCAAATACCAACACCTGAAATGGTATGTGGTCACAAACAATAAGTAAAATTTCAGCCTCTTTGCATATATGTGTATGTACACATAAACACAGTGTCTTCAGAGCTTGTAATAAAATAGCTCCAGTTGACATGAGAGGAAGAAAGAGTTAACTTGATGCATTGGAATACAGCAAAATTACAATCTGTGAAGTACATTAATTTGCATTTCATCTATTTAAAGATTGCACTATTCCCTTTTCAATCATGTAGTTTACATAGTCATTTTAAAATCCGCCTGTCTTTAATTTCACATACTTCATAAACTGAACATTAAAGGGACAAATCTTTATGAAGAAACAGAATGTGATAAGACACAATTTGGCTTCTTGTGGCTTTAATGAAGGCATGAATCCCAGTGCATTTTATTACAAATGTGAAAGGAAAAAAAAACTGGTTCACTTAGTTACTTTTCTTGACACAAGCAGCCATGGGCCCAGTTACATTTAGGTCTGTTTTGATGTGGGGAGAATTTAACTTAACTGACTTATAGATGAGCAACTGCTACAGCTGTCTCTGTGATCATGCTTGATGAATTGCTGCCATAGTTGTGGCACATGCTGTTGGTCTATTTCTATAGTAGCTTAGCTAACTTCAACATTTCCCCAGACCTAGGCATATACAAAGCTAAAGGGGGAGTGTCCATGACTGCTTGTTCTGAAATTTGGAATTGCCTCTAAAATAATTTATAGATGCTCTTGGGAGCTCTAATAACATAGTTACAAAACTGCTTAAAAAGCAAAATAGTCTTTTTTTAATTTAAGAGTTGTTCATGATTTTAATCTTCACAGGTTATGGGAGTTGCTTCAATTTACTTGTTTTAGACACTTGCACTTATTTTTGTCCTATTTGAAGGAATGTCTTGGTTTTGTTCTTGTAGCCTTTTTTTAGTGAATTTCTTATAGAACATAATGGTGTGCTGTCAACCTAAATACTGACAGATAAATAGAATTCTATACTGTAGAGTTGTATACTGTATACTATAGTTTTTAGCTATTTATATATCTGACACTCTTCCTCTCCACTTCTGGGTGTGCTGCTATAGCTAGTAGCAGAATCTGCTTGCTGCTATGAGAGATGGAAAGAGCGAGCATCATATGCACTGTATGTAAAATGACAAATAGAATGATGGCATGTTCTCAAGTTATATTGATATCAACTGTTGCTGTGCAGAGAGAAACACAATTATTAGAAAGAAACTTGATACCACATACCACCAAGAACTCAAAAAAGGAATTTTCCCCTTATTTTAATATTGTATATGGTATGTGAAACAATCTATACTTTAAAAAATAGCTGGAGACCCCTATACCATAGTTATTTATTTATTCTAAACCAATATTTATATATAGAATATTCATCTTGCTATCTTTCATAGGCCAGTTTTTAAAAATGTTAGCATTTTTCAGAATAATTTGGTAGAAAATGGATTTCTTCATCAACATGTGAGAAAGCAGTTTGGAATACTCTTCAGTGTTGTTCATTTTGTTCTTTCTTTAAGTAAGATTTTTAGAATACTCCCTCCCAAAAATACAAAGGAGCTCAGTGAATATGATTTGCAAAGCGAGACTATTACCCAGATGACTATGAACCAGCATGCCCAACATTTTCTCCTTATAAAACATAGTAGTCTAAACTCTAAGTAAGCTGTTTTAGCTTTGATGATAATTCATAAAGTAGTTTGCACATGTATGAGTCCCTTTACTGCTGGGTATATGTAGTTTCTTAGTTGTACTTAAATGGGTTGTCTCAATTGCAATCAATATGCCAAGGTCCAAAGGGTGTGTGTGCATTTGTGTTGCCCTAAGCATGCTTTTTGGATTTTTTTCTTCTCAGACTACAGCTTCCAGAATTATTCTGGAAGTACTCTGAAGAATTCTCTGGTGGGTTTTTTCTTTTTTCTTTCTTTTGGAATGGATGTTAGAAGAAAGGTATAGTGGTGGGATGAGAAAAGGAGTGAAGATGATACAAATCTTGCAGTACACACACTAGCAGTGCCTTGCAGTTTCTTGGATTCTATTCCATGTTATTTTTTTATCTAAAGTATATATACTGCTTCGCACAAGGTATGTACATTTACAAGTAGGGTTTCTTTAATGGTACCAAAGTCACCAGTGTCAAGACTTAACATAGGTCTCTGGTTAGTAGCACAAAAAGGTATTGGTATTGGTTGACAATTTAATTTAATTGCTCGTTTGTTGCTTTTAGCACAACACTTCCCCATTTCCCGTTTTAAGCCATTGATATGTTAGACATTTTTGTACTTTTTTCAGTTTTAGACGCATTTGCATTTTTATGTTTAAGTGGAATATATCTGCAAGAGCCAAGCATGCATGTTAGGGAGTAACAGCATTTATTAATACGTGTGTTTTAAAGTTTTAGCTTTAATTATAAGATTAAAATATTGATGAAGTGCTGTTTGGGGATATTGTTTGGGGATTGTTATTGTTAATTTACTACAGATTTGGTTTCACCAAACAGATTTTGCATAAAATGCAGTCCCACATCAACACCATAAATAAAACATTTATGTACATTCTTAATGGATATTTATTTTATTTAAAGGAAGTGTGTGAATTTGTATGTACTGTTTATTTCCCACATAATCAATGATTTGCCTTCTCTAAATTATTACCATTACTCATGACTTTTATTCTTTTATCAATGTATAAAATACAAATAAAAATAAAAATAGGAAATTAAGGGAAGGAAAAAGAGAGGGGGAAAGAAAATATGAGGTATAAGGGAAGAAAGAAAAAAGTGTTGACATCTGACTTTTTTTAGTGCAGTACATTACATCCTCAACTTTTTACTTTTACACATAGGTATATAACGAGCCATTTCTATAACAACAAATCTATCTAATCGGCAAAACCAAAGTCAAAGTTTCATTTTTTTTCATC
This sequence comes from Ptyas mucosa, assembly GCA_012654045.1. Taxonomy (NCBI): domain Eukaryota; kingdom Metazoa; phylum Chordata; class Lepidosauria; order Squamata; family Colubridae; genus Ptyas; species Ptyas mucosa. The sequence continues at coordinate 34,552,804 of WNWU01000003.1, read as the reverse complement.
ACAAGCACAAAATCCAGAAGTGATATCCAAATAAAAAACGTAATTAAATATATTCTCCTCTTTGAATAAAACAATAAATTTAACAATTTCTGTTTTATCTTTCTTGCTGTAGAAATAACATATATTTCTATTTGCACTTAATAATCTTTATAAGCTATCATCATTTATTTTAACAAAATTCACAAAAGAATTCTTTCAGATTCTTTAACCTTAAAGGGAAAAATACTTTTTTCATCCATTTTAAAACATTAAACTTCTCTTTAAAAACATTTCTAAAATCAAAACATTCTAATATATCTTTTTAAAACTTCCTCTTAACATATATACTTTAAAGTTCACTTTATATAAATCCCAACTAACTCCAATTAATTCATTAAATTTAAATCACTTCCTTCAAATTACCCTCATAGAATATTTTTTTTCTTCTATACATCCTTTTAAAAACTTTGTTTTTTAACATTCTTGGAGCATAGCTGATTTATGAACTGATGGATTTTATTCAAATATTTTTCAAATGCATCTCTAATAATTTGCTCCTCCATCTTCTTATCTCCCTCTTTAACCTTTTAACAGGCTGTGGCTAAAGAGACCCTCTTTTCGCTTAATAAAAATTAATAGTCCTTAAAAAGATTAAGAAATGAAAGGAATAACTTACTTCCCCGTTTGAAGAATAAATACCAAAACGGCTGCTTCTTCAACAATGAACTGATTGCAGCCCTATTCCCCTCCAGCTTTCGACATGCAGGTTGCTTCAGCAATATAATTCAGCAAATTTGAAGCATAAATATCTGGAAGTGAAAGTTTTGTAGTAGCTGTGGTAAAGTATTTTTTATTATTTCCCCACAAAAATATCTCCCCCATCCCATGGAGAATCCTTGGTTCTTTTCTACCACTGGTTTTACTAATAAATCTCCTGCTAATTTGTTCTTGTCACTGATTTAAGCACTTTAAATGTTTATAGAAGTAGGATGGTTATACAAATTCCTGTAAGTTAAGGAAAGGTGGCTGTTCCTTCCTTAGTGTGTACAGAAAAGTAAATTGCCTTTTCTGCATGATACCATTGCTTTTCCTCTGAGGAGCTCAATGTGGGATCCAAGGTGCAATGGAAAATAATTGGTATGGATTGTCCTTAAATCGAGATTGGAATCTAGCTTTTGCCAAGCTTAGTCTAACATTCTAATTACAACTGTACCGCACTGGCCTTTAACTATATTTTGCATGCAGGGACACATTTGGCATTTGCAATATGATGATGTAGAAAACAGACTGATTCCAATATAATTTTTCTGGGTGCAGCTATTATTTTTTAAATAATATATACAGTAAGATGCACTACTTTGTATTGTAATGAATTTTGAAAATGTTTGTGGCAAGCTATACGGGTCGAAGACAGATTATTTCATTGAATCTTTAGGCCCTTATATATATTGTTAACCATGTGACAGAACCATTATGCAGAAGTTAACACAGATTAACACAAAATTTCCCGTCCCCCAGTGTCTCATCTATGTCTGATTCATAACAGAAAAATCTGTCTAGAATTGAGTAGGCTTTACTTATAAATAACACTCAACAGACATTTCTAAGTGAATGCAGTGCATTCAGTTGTAGGAGAGTAGAGTTCCCCGAAGCTTGCCACGACAGAATAGATTGACTCAACGTCTGGGAGGAGTCCTCTTTGGCAAATGGCCAGGCATCATTTGTTCTAGACACCAGATGGCGTGTCATTATAAGTGCAACAAGCGGGTCATCTGGCACACTCTGGGATTATTGCTACTGCATAATTGTTGGCCTCGGAAAAAAAAACCTTTTGTATTTTTAGGAGGGAAAATCCCTTATGCAGTGATTGAGTTTCACCAGATGCCTATCACCTCCCTTTTAAAAAAATATCTGGTAGAGCCATGAAAAGCTTCTGAGTATATGCATTGTACAAAATTGACTTAAGAAAAGAAATGGAAAGATCTTGATAGCTTTGCTGCTTTCCGAATAATTCTTTTTAGAAAACATTTAAGCTTATAAGTGCTCATGCTAATCAAGAAAGATAGATTTTTGCATACTAGGAAGGATTTTATATCAGCCTTCCTCAATCTGACACTCTTAATTGGTTTGGCCTGCAATTTCCAGAGTTCTAAACCTATGTGTTAAAGAAAACAGTATAGGTGGTTTTTGACTTAGGAGCCCAAAATTTTGTTGCTGAGTGAGACAGTTAAGTGAGTTTTGGTCCATTTTACGATCTTTCTTGTTAAAATTGTTAAGTGAATCACTGCAGTTCTTAAGCTACTAATATGGTTGTTAAGTATATGCGCGTGCGGCCCCATGCACACGCCCCAACCCTCGCGCATGTGTAGCAGAGACCCGAAGACCAGCTGGCCGGTGGGAGGTGTGTGCACATGCGCGGTAGAGCTGAACTGGGACGACGGCTCACCTGCCCACAGAGAGGACGCTGTGTGCCACCTCTGGCAGGCGTGCCATAGGTTTGCCGTCACGGACACAGGGTATAGCCTAAATATTCAAGGATGTGGTCATGAAAGCTAAAGCTCAGAATGATCTGCAGCTTGTAATGAATGCCCAAAATAACAAAAGGTGTTATTTGGATATTTGCAGAACAAGAGGAAAGCCAAAGAATTGGTAAGTGTAATGGTTGGTGAAGATGATGAGAACAATAGACTGAACTACTTACAATAAGTCCTATTTTACATTTGTCTTTGCCAAAGGAAAAAGATATGGTCCAACTTGTTGAAGTCACACTGCAGTGAGGGTGGGATGCAGAAGAGACATGCAGGTCAAAATTAATTGGTGAGAGAATACCTTACTGTTTTGGAAGAAAGGGAGTGGAAACTGGGTAAAAATTTCTAGAACTTTTAGGTCTAGTGATGGTTTATTGAGGAGTGGGACACCACCGCTTTACTCAATGCAGACAGAACCCCTTCCCAAACATGAATTCATTTCATGGATGTATCCACATGTCATATCTTGGCAGGCCTTAATAGACAGGAGGGACATGGATCTACAGGACAGAGAGGCAATTAACAGTCCCAAGCATCCATTCATTTTCTCAGAAGTTACAGAGTGAAATATTTCCCAGGTAAGAGGATAAGATCAAGCCTTACTCAACTAGATTTGCCACATTCAAATGGATTTAAGTGACTTTAGTTGTTAGATGCCTGGAATATTACAGTGGCCCTGAAGATAATCTTGTGAGCTCTTTCCCCACAGCAACTAATGGGTCACCTCAAAAAGGGTCAGCAAATGCAATAAGTGGAAAAATAGAGATGTCAAATCTTCCAATAACATTTACAGCTCTAATGAACAATATCTGCTAAGCTGAACAATTTATGAACATTGAGATACAAATATTCTACTCAGTTAATGGTAGGAAATATTTATACCAAAGAAGAAGAGTTTAGGATGACATAATGTTTTCCCTAACTAGAGAATCAAAAACATTAAATTGAACAAATCTAAATACATAGCACATGTCTGTGCACCTTCATAAATATGTTAAACTATTTATAGACTATTCAGATTTATATTGAAAGTTCACTGCACAACAGTTCAGTGCAAAAAATAGTTTTCAAGTCATCTTTTGTCATAACAAGAATGAAGGAAGATACCACCTGGGTTGTGCTTTTAAAGGAAGAACTTGTGACAAGCAGCCTTGGACTCCAAGGTTGCTTATCACAAGTTAGTTCTCTTTTCTACAAAGCATTCAAATTTGCAATACTCTTGAGTTTTACTAAAGGTATCCAAATGCTTTCTCCAATTTTTATTTAAATGAAGTAGAGGCACATAATTAATGCAAGTATAATAATAGCCCAGCTATTCCATTAAATAGTCTTGGTACAATACTTTTCTGTACAACAGAGGGATTGTGGACAGGTTGCAGAACAATAGGCAAAAACACAAAGAGACTATTTTGAAGATAGAGACTTGGAAATAAGAGGCATGTATCTCTACCTTAATGTCAGCATGTTAGAGAGTCTCCACCTGCCAGAGCTTGAATCACTGCCTCATTTTGACCAAAACAGTGACGCTTTCACTTTAATTGCATCCAAGCCTAGCTTGGCTGCCCCAAAAATATATCCAAAGCCATTCAAAAGCAAGTCAATCTGGCACCGAATCTCCCAAGCAACAGAAAAGTTCCTCCTGTTGACAAGATTTCAAGTTCCAATTTTTTTTGGTTCCTGTAGTTCTATATTCCATTGTTTATACTGATCCAAATGGTTCCAAAACTCTTCAGAAAAGTTTTACAGGAAAATAGAGGGAAAGAAAAGAAGGAACTGTGAAAATCATTTATCTTATTTCCTTCTTTCAGCACAAATAGAACAACGTGAATTCTATATTTAATCCAAGCTTGAGATCACAGCGTTCTATTTATTACAAGCTCCCATAGCACTTTCCATGTCTAATGGTATTAAGTTCACCTACACTTTCAAGAGATATGTGAAGGAATGCCTGAAGCACCCCCTAATTAAGTAGTAAAACAAGCCTCTTGCACAGAAATAAAACTTACGAGAAATTTCAAGCCAATCATGGTACAGCATTAATTGTCAGCTTTCTTTACAGGTAATAGCTTAGTCCAGGGCTGTCAAACTCCCGGCCCGTGGGCTGGATGCATCAAGTGCTGGCCATGCCCACTCCCATTTAGCAAAGGGGGGGAAAGTCCCACTACATCATGTGACACCACTGTGACTCCTGGCCTAGTCAAATGTTTCTCAACCTTGGCAACTTTAAGATGTGTGGACTTCAACTTCCAATTCCACAGAACCCACCCACAACATTGGCTACCTGGTACTCGGATTTGGAAGAATCCACATTGAACACTTCTAAATTTTCATCACTGAAACTAAATCTGGTGCAATTTCATCCACCTTTGGCTGCCTTCATTAAATAGTTCTGAACTTCTGGTTAATAATGACTGATCGAGTGCAAAGAGTATAAATCCTTCCATCCACCACCAGTTAGAACTGAAGAAGCTTCTTGGATGAGAAGTGAAATGTCTTCAAGAAAAAACAAGGAAGTCCTGTTTGAAAAAAGCACCTTTTGGGACAACCTGGATGACTGAGAACCTCCATAGACATTCTGATCAATAGGGTTTGGTAATCTCATCTGGCTCTATGATGGGTACCAAAACGTTTTGATCAGAATGTCCAAGTCCACAAAACACAGAGTAAAGCTGTGATTTCATAGTCTTGTAACATTTTCTATTTTCTATTCCGATCTACCTGGGTATGAATTCTACTAGACTTTGGCTCTACTATTCATTAAAACCACAGTGCCATTCTAGTAATATTTCATTTGCTAACCCTGATTGTTGTTATATAATTTACAGCTGCCCACAGCTTCCATAGTAAGTGGAAGCTAAAGGAATGCTGGGCTGTATTTGTGTAATTGTTTGTATTTTAGAGACATTTTCAGTGAAAAATGAAATCAGAAATATTAAGTTATTAACAAATAAAAAGGCATATAATTAATACATGTTGAGACTAAAAAGCATATTATTATTTGAACATGTTAGATTTTCCAAACTACTGAGCAAATGGCTCTATATTTCTTAACTGTTTAGTACCAAATTCAATATTTTCGAATATAAACATTTTGCTTAAAGCACTCAAATCAAGAGAGAGAGAGAGAGAGAGAGAGAGAGAGAGAGAGAGAGAGAGAGGCAGGCTTTAGGGAGCTTTTCTTTTGATATTCTATTATTTGGAGTTTTAGGTCAGAAATACTGACATCATAGAATTATAACTTAAGTGCCCTAGAAATGGCAGATCAACATTCTGTGAATTAGCCTAAACTGAAGACTAGAACTCTTGTTTTTAATACCTGAATCGTTGTGGCTTAAAACAAAAAAAGAAAATAGAGCATTTGCACTACTTGACTTTCCTTTGAGCAACCTGAAACTCCTATGGCATCACATCCTATGACAACAAATTGGAATGAAAAGAAAGTTATTGTTCTAGACTCTAGAGCCTTTTGGAATATTTAAAATTAGTAGTCAATACAATCAGCAGAAAGTTCAATTAGCTTTTGATTTATGATGCCACATGTTCTTTTTTTCATGAATGATGTCATTAACATCAGACTCAGCTGGCTTGTTCATCTGTCTCTATCCAGTTTTTGTTGAACACAAACTCTCTAAACAGATGGGGAATTTCGTGGCCACAAATGGAATTGTTAATCCTTCATTGTTCTTGTGTCAAACAATCAAAAAGAAATTTATTACCAAAAACTAAAAAAGACCACTGGTCATCAATGAGCAGAGGAGGGGAGATGATAGTTATTTTAAGTGCTGAAAAGTAAATCAAACTAATAAAGATATGCTTTGAAGCATATACAAAAATGGAAAGCTATAATGCATCTGATCTTTGTTTCCCCCAATTGCCATTCTCAAATATTCAGTGAAGAAAATCCTTCACGTAACGCATCCACATACCCTAAAACAAAAGTTAGTTTTTGTACTTTAATTAAGCTATTATATTCCAGAGGGTTTTCTACTGGCAAATCTCAGATTTTATCATGATAAATGTTTGGTTTAATAAATGTTCTAATTCCCTGCAAATTTAAGAAAAACAAGAGAAATACTCTGTTTAAGAATAAAAGCTTTTCCCACAAGAATGACATCACTTTTTCCTCTTTTTTTGGTACACTATTTTTTTACTGTTGTTGTTGTTGTTGTTAGGATTAACTGTATGCTTTTGTTTTGTATTTTACTTTTTATGATAAAACAATAACATTACAGGAAAAAAATGACATCTGTTGATCATAAGGATATTCAATTTTTGTTTAAGTTCCTGATGATTTTTCAAAGTCTGATATGCTGAACATTTTGTGAAGTGCGCCTTCCCCTGCTCTGGCCTAATAAGAGATGAAACCAGTATCTCGAGAGCCATAGATTCCCATCTGTATTCTATCTGCTAAGAGGAACATTTTAATTATGTCTTCTTTATAAAAACTATATCTGCAGTATGTGTCAACAAATATTCTTATCAAGGAGCTGGAATTGGTAACTGCAGTTTTGGGAACACTACCTTGTTCATGCAACTTGCACCCATTATCAATTATACAAAGATTACAGTCGGTTAATTTTACTTTGATAGTATGCAATATAATACATGAAAAGATTATACCTTGTTACAGATTATAGATAGGATGTGTATGTGTAGATCTGTAGCAACACATCTCCATAAGTGAAGAATACAATATGTATGTGTGTGTGTGTGTGTATGTGTGTGTATGTGTATGTGTATATATATATATATATATATATATATATATATATATATATATATGCCATGTCTCATCAAGCAATATAACAGGCATGTTTTTCTCCTAAAGAGCTTTGATTATTGCAATTTTGCGAGGTTGGTCAGCCTATTCAGTTAAAAAATCCGTAATTCCTAAATGTCCACTTCTGCAATCTTGTCAAGAAAACTGCAGGGACTTACCCAGGTAGTCTAGTAAAGGAACAAAAGAGGGATAAGGAAATCGGGAGTGAGAGAGAGAAAAAAATGACATATTACCACACATCTTATATAGTATTTTATTACCCTGGGATAGAAACTGCATTGGATCTCGGTTGAAAAAATTGGATTGAATCTGGGTTGATCTAGACAAAATCCAGACAATCACTAGAGGACATCAAGGAATTCTTCAATCATCAATCTCTAATGCTTGGAGATCAGATGTAGTAGCCTTAGTGGAGGTAAATGCTGTCCATGATTTCTTCTGCCATCCTCTTTTACAAGCAATAAATATCAGAGGACCTTCAGACTCACATTTAATATACTACCATAAAACAGTCCTAGTACAAAATGAATAGGGTGCAATATTACAGAGCCAAGAGTTCAAGGCAATTATAAAAACTACAAAGCATTCTTGTTTAAATGGGAATTATGAAGAGAAACTGCTATACGCAACAACCAATAATAATAAAAAACACAACAAGATGTTTTGAACTTATAAAAGTTTTATTCTTGTATCCCTGCTTGATCCAGTTGGTGTGGAGCTAGTGAAATGGCAAACCAGAAAATTCTTTAATGTATTGTTCTCATATGATAAAACTATCAATAATTACTTTCAGTGATCACCACTAATGAATGAAATCTGAATATCTCCAATTATAATCATGTGTATAAATAAACATGAATGCTACAGCTCTTAATAGGAAATAACATTTACATATAATCCCCATATAATATTTTGAATTGATTCATCCCCTGAAATGAGAAAACACTGCTTAAAGTTAAAAAAAATCAGAAACAAATTAATATAATTTCATAGATGCTTCAAACAGGGCTGACAGCTCTTCTTCTGTTTGAGGACGAGGAGATAATTTAGTCACTCTTTCCTATAAGAAGAAAAAGACAGTACATTCTATAAAGTTCTAGGCAAAACCGATAGGTAGAATATACATCACAGATAAGATCTGGCGCAATGAAAACTACTAGACAACCTGCCTTGTGTAGTAATCTTACTAATATACATTCAGTAATTTTATGATAAAATGTTAGTATTTCAGTACTAAGGGTGCAATCTTATTTCTTTTGGAATAAAGACCTTTTTAATTAAGTTCTGAGTTTTGAGTAAATAGAGAAGCCAGGACTCGGTGCTTTCAGCAGGCTTATTATGACGTCATGGCAGATGATGCAAAAGATGGAGAAAAAGAGATCACTGCAGAGTAGAAGACAATTTGGGGCATGTTTCATTAAATTTCTCAATGCTTGTTGCTGTTACTGTGTGTGTGTGTGTGTGTGTGTGTGTGTGTATGTAGGCATGTATTTCTCTTTAGCCAGGTTCTTCCTACGGAAACCAAGATTTTTATGCAGCCCTAGTTCAGTGAAATCACAATCCACTAGTTTCTAGGCTTTTCACTGAACTAGGGCTGCATAAAAATCTTGGTTTACATAGGAAGAACCTGGTTTATTACTGTTCTTTTTTAGCCATGTGCTGAACAAACAGCCATCTACATTGGATCTAAAGGGCTATGTCACAAATCTGAATGTTCAATATCAGTAGAAATACAGACTGTGTTGTGAACTTTGACTCTGGAAAGTTTGAAAAGTAAGTTGTGACATAAAATATATGTGACATAGAAAATATCTCAGATGTCCTAAGGAAAATTTTGCCTCATATTAGCAAAATGTAATGATCGATCTGAGTGTCAGAACTGGAAGAAATGGAAACAGCAAAAATAACAACAAAAACCCTCACACTGCAGCTAATCGGTTTAGGGAATTTGAGGCCCTTCAGATGTTGGTGGCTTCTAACACTCAACATCCCAGGATACACTGTTAGTGATCAGCAGTGATGGCCTATAGATTTCCCATTTGTGACCTTGAAAGAATAATAATAGCTTCATGTCTTTTTTTCTCATAACTTCATTTAACTCATGCAAACATACGCAGAGCTGTTTGTTATCAAATGTTGCAATTTGATAACAATTCTCAGCAATTTTCTGAGAATAAGTGTGATTATCATTAAATGTTTTTATTTTATTTATTTATTTATTTTTAGATTTCTATACCGCCCTTCTCCCTGGGGACTCAGGGCGGTGTACAGCCAAGTAAGAACACATAATATAAACAATTAAAAACCAATTAAAAAGAATATCTAAATTTGGCCCAGAATTTAAAAACACCCCACTTTAAAATCATTTAAAAGGCTTCGCTTAGGCCAGCCCGGCTTGTTGGAAGAAAAATGTTTTAAGGGCCCGGCGGAAGGCACAGAGGTCATGGATTTTTCTTATCTCAGGGGGAAGCTGATTCCAGATATGTTCCTGGATAAGCAAATGTTTACTTTTTTTCTTTTTACTCTCTTTTTGAGACAGAACCTCTATGCAAGAAAAAAAGAAGCCCTATAACAACTTGTTCTTTATACACTGCTGCTAAAAGAAGCAAAAAATATTCTCAGAGCCAGCATGGAAATCTGACCAATTAAGACCTGGTGGTTATTTTCAGAGAAACAGATCTTGCAATCTGTCCTACCTGAGGCAGGGTGCCTTTGACTAAAGCGGGAATATCAGCTTTTGAATAACCAAGGGCAGCTAAGCCATCATCAACATTGAGATCAAATAAAAATTTTCGGAGAGTGTCTGCCAAAATGAGCCCAGCATCCTTCATCTTGGCATTACTGATGTTAGCTCCTAAAAAGAAACATCAAGTCTGTAAAGAAATAGTGTTGTAACTTATCATAACATTCAATACCTCATTGATGTATATCTTTACACATTAAAGCAGTTATTTCGCTAAGAACAACATCAACGTAAAGTTCATGAAATCACTTCTCAATTAAAGTGTTTTAAAGAATATAGTCTGAGCTAAAATGGGGAACAAAATGAGAGATCAACTTAGCTGCCGTGAAAAATAGTTTGTTCGCCGTTTTTGCATTAAGTAAGACCCATTATTTGGAAGCTGCCCAACCCAAGTTAAAACTTCCCAGATATTTAGAATTTTCATTCTAAATCAGGTATGCTAGCTGGAGATAATGGCAGCCAGACAGGTGACCAGGGACAGCTGCCAAAATCTTGTTTAGTAGAGAGACCACATTCAGCATTCCATTGTAGTTTTGTTCTGTCACTTTAGAGAATTTAATTCTAAAGTAATTGAATTCAACTCAATTCTAATTTAATTGAACTCTAACTCCTGTCAACATTCTCAAATTAATGTCTTTTCCCCTTGCTTATTGGACCTATCTTCTTTCATGTCTTATTTTTCTTTCCCAAGGCAAGCTAAGGCAAGCTCAGTGCTGATATAAAGCAAGATGGAAACCTGTGTCTCTTGTACTTTACTCACACTAAACTTTCTGATATGCACATGAAGAGAGTAGCATACAATTAAATTAGGAAGTTCAAGGCTATCAGGAGATGTGTGGCCAACACAAATTTGAATTTTAAAAGTGAATTAGTTATACCCATGGAAGTTGACCTGCTAATATTGCAACGTAACATGCAACATAGATTTATATAGGCAGCATATTTTAAAAGCTTGGGAAACACTAAGGAGCACAATCAAAGTGGACTACTCTCTTCCTGTCTTACTTGTGTGCTTCTGGAATATACTGGTACCTGGTTTTCTAGGCTGGATGAAATGAACCATTGGTCTGACCCAGCCATTCCCTTCATACATTCTTAAGGCATTGCAATCAAAAGGAGTGTAATGTTTTTACATACATGTAACATCAATATCAATGATCTTCCTTATATCAGTTCCAGTAACCTCCACAGGTTAAATGAGAACAGCTTTTTCTTTTCCTAGGCAATCTCCAAAGTCAAATCGCCAGGAAGGGCAAACGTTGTCTCCATCTTCTCTGGCAGATTTTTTAAAAAAAATGTATGACTTTTACAACAGACTCATACCCATGATTTGGGCAGCCTCCAAATGGCGCTCTGGACACACTGGTGCTGTGAAGGTAAACACTGCTGGAGAGGTGAGGATGACCGAAAGGCCATGTGGCTGAAGCAAAACAAAACAAAGCACAGCACGTTTTATTTAGACATATTACCAGGGGTGAAATGCTACTGGTTCGCCCCACTTCGGGCAAACCGGTAGTGATAAAAACTACTGATTCCTCAGAACTGGTATTTCTGATGACCAGCTGTGGTGTGGGGTTTGGCTTCGCTAGAAAGCAGGATTTCCTGCTTTCTAGCAAAACTAAATCGTGCACCACAGCTGAACCCCTCTGGCTGTTGTATCTACCTTCCCAAGCCTCGTTTTGACGCGTACTGTGCATGCCAGCGGTATCAACCGGTAGCAAACCGGTTCGGATTTCACCACTGCATATTACCAATAATCATCAATAGAATTCACTGAAAAATCATAGTAACAAAATTATATCATTATAGACAAAGGACTAATGAGTATATTAAATTGTTACCACTAAAGAATGATCCACATTATAATCCTTTGCTTTATAATTCTTCACCAAACCGGAAATTGGATAAGACATGCCATGGCTGGAAAGAACAAAGAACCTCAATTAGTACCAAAATTATGGAATAAAGAAATCATGTTAACAATTTGAATAAATACAAGTTAATAATAATGTAATGGTCCATAAAAAGGTACAGAAAAAATATTTGTGAGTGCCTCACCTCCCAATCCTCTCAGCCAAAGTTTTCATTTCAGTTGTACAAAGGCACTGTTACTAATGGTGATATACCATATTTTTCAGAATATAAGACACTTTTTTCCTCCTAAAAGAGGCTGAAAATTTAGGTGCGTCTTATACTCCAAAAAATACGGTAATCAAAACCCAACTAAATTTCCCTACATTGTTTATTTTGAAGCCTTTTGATTTTTACCAAGCATTTGTTTTGTTAGTGCAAATAAAAATGATTTACTTAACTTACCAAAGATGTACACCAGCATTTCCAAACCCAATGCCAGCAAAAGCACTTGCCAGATGCATGTTAAATCTTGCTTCTTGATCTTCTGGATTCTTTATGGCTCTGCCCATAATAACAATATTTTATTCAAGAAAGCAGATATGTTCATATGTAGAAGATAAGTTCTTGTAGCATATTAAGTGTTAACAAGTTATTACTCTTCATTTTTTCATAGACAATAAACCCTTTGTATTTTAGCAGAAAGCATATTATTTTTCATGCAGAAAATCCCAGCTTCAGTTTGCTCAATCTGGTGACTTCCAGCTGCATCATGCTACAATTCTATCACTAGCTTTGCTGTGTAGGAATGAGGATAAGTGACTGTTGTAGGACTTTAGGTACCATAGCTTATGATGGGAAATGCTCTGCAAGTAGGAATGGACAGCAGCAGACTATCCAGAAAACTTATTTAATCTACAGAAATATCTCCTGGGTTCTCATTTTATCAGAAAATGGATAAAAGAAAGATCTTATCTCTTTTATATACAGTGAACTGAAGGTGCTTCTTTATCTGTCTACAAATATTGATATAATTTTTTGAGGAATCCTTGAGGACTGGAAAGGAAGATCATTTACATTCCTTGTTCCCTGAAGAAAGGATATGACAACTACCAATACCAATATTCAAAATGTACATGTTGGAGAAGAAACTCAAACTATCTTGATCAAGAGTGTGATGCATTGCATTTGTTCTGAGTTAGCATCATAAAGGTTTTGTGCTCTTGTTTTAGAATAACAGAGTTGGAAGATACTTTAAAGGTCTTCTAGTCCAATCCCATGCTTAGGCAGCACTTCAGACAAAGGGTTATCTAATCTCTTCTTAAAAACTTCCAGTGTTGGAGCATTTACAACTTCAGGAGGCAGGTTGTTCCACTGATTAATTGTTCTAACTGTCAGGAAATTTCTCTTAGTTCTCTTAGTTGCTTCTCTCCTTGATTAGTTTCCACCCATTGCTTCTTGTTCTATCCTCAGGTGCTTTGGAGAATAGTTTGACTCCCTCTTCTTTCTGGCAACCCTTGAGATATCGGAACACTGCTATCATGTCACCCACCCCAGTCCTTCTTTTCATAACAGGAGGACTGTGAGTATCCAACTTTTGTGATGTGTCAGATTTGCTTAGTTGGACTTTATATAATTGCCAGTCTTTCAGTAATGGGATGCCCTGCACAATTCCTCAAAAATTTAGCTGGGAACAATGGGATTTGTAATCTAACGTATCTAGGTAGCACTATTTTATGGCAAACTGTTTTATTTGTTCCTTATAAACTTATTTCAGGAAGTAGCCTGATTAACCCTAATCCTAACCCAATAGGACTTAAAAACCCACACAACACAGATTGTATATTTTAAAGTTTAAATATTAATTTGGATACTGAAAGGGAAAAAAAATTAATATAAGGATAAAAGTTCATTTGAAGACTTGTACCTCTTTAAGTATTTAGAAACAATCCGTAATGCCTGGACAGCCCAGACATCACTGATGGGGTTGCTTCCTTGATAAGCTGGCCGGTTCACTGGGTTTGAAGGACAAGGGCTGCGCTGGTTGTAGGGAAGAGCAGTGTAGGATTCAAGAGCGTGGCTGGCAGGTTGAATAGGGAAGTGGGAGAAATACAGTATATAAGAATTTGACTTTAGGGGTTGTTTCCTATAAGGATTTACAAATCAATTTTATTGGGAAAGCAGGTGGTCAATTATTGTTCCTGACCTTTTCAAAATGGTAAAATGGTAACATATCTTCATACCTAGACTTAGTGCAACTTTTTCCTAAATACTACAGAAGACATGCATCATATTGAGCTACCAATAAATTACATACAGGGTTTGGTTATGAGAGGATGAATCTTCTCCTACTAATGCTTCTTTTATTCTTCCTCAGGACCAAAAATGTTCCCTCATAATTCATTAAGGTCAATTTAAACAAAAGAAATTGAGGTACAGTATGTTTCAATAAAAGATAACTAGGGCTTGTCCTGATGGGGTCAAATGGATTACTGATTGCATCTTTTTGTCCTCAGAGAGACTTCTGGCTGAATGCATAGAAAAGCAGGGAAAACTACAGTTGGAATTTTAGCTAATGAGGCAAAAACTAGACCTCATTCCCAACTTGTTTGTTTGTATGTAAGGCAAAAGCAATAGACTTCAGGATTCCACAACCTGTTAGGCGTACAAACTATACCCAGCCAACCTGTTTCACTGAAACTCTGCTTTGCTTCTCTTCTGAAATGCTTTCTATGCTTTTCCCTTACCTCTGGACGGAGCTGCCTCTTATCAGACCATTGCCCAAGCTATATATCTTCCTTATGTCTCCCAACATCATTCCCACATGCAGAATCATCCCCAAATTGTGAAGTTATCTAATGCATACCTAAAAAAGTTGTATAAAATGTACTTACCAAAGCACATCAAAACCACTATTAGCTGCCACCCGCTCTGGCATATGGAGAGTGTGTAATGGGTCAATAATACCCAAAGAAGGCTTAATGGATCTAGATGCAATGCCTAAATATAGAAAAATATGTACGTATACCAAGAAATGAGAACTTTCTAAATAGATTTTGCAATAATGGTTAACAATGATTTACCCTATGCAAAGTATTAGACCTTTTCAAATAATTAAGAATGTTACTGAGATTTAAATAACATTTCAGAAAAGTTTTTTAAAAAGTTATTATAAAATAAAAGTAAATGCATATGTACAACACTTACCAGTTTTTACTTTTAGTTCTTTGTAATCAAAAATAGCAACTCCAGTGGTTTCACTTCCAGTTCCAGCTGTTGTAGGAACTTTTGAAAAGAGCAAATTAAATTCAATAGTACATTTAGCTACACATCATTACACACACAATAACGTCCATCAGAGGTGGGGAATGTGCTGTCCTCAGGTACTGATGGCTTATTATATTACAACTTTACTTAAAAAGCCATAGCAACTTCATCTGGAATTCAGTAGCACATATATGAATTTATTACTCATCTTGAGTTATTTACTCATCCGTAAACCAACCAATTTATTGTGAACTGTCAAACAGCCTGTACAAGGTTGTCAGCTGTTATATTATCTGCCAGTATCTGGCAGATACTGGCCAGTATCCCAGTATCTGCCTTAGGAGCAATAAAATGTCATGACGTAGAATCATTCTGGGAAAAATGTTGAAAACTAGGAAAAAATAATTGTGAAACAAGAGTGAGAAGAAAAACTTGAGCAGACTCTATTATTATGAAAAATATCTGTTATTGTTAGAAAAGTTCTCTAGCTATGCGAGTATTTCCATGGTGTGATTTCCCCAAATAGCTCAGAGATCCAGTCAGCTCCAATCCAGTGATGAAATCCAATTTCTTTTTACTATCGGTTCTGTGGGTGTGGCTTGGTGCACATGGTGTGGCTTGGTGAGCGTGGCTTGGTGGGCGTGGCTTGCTGAGCATGGCAGGGGAAGGATACTGCAAAATCTTCATTCCCACCCCACTCCAGGGGAAGGATACTGCAAAATCCCCATTCCCTCCCCACTCCTAGGGGAAGGATATTGCAAAATCTCCATTTCCACCCCTCTCTGGGGCCAGCCAGAGATGGTATTTGCCGGTTCACTGAACTACTCAAAATTTCTGCTACCGGTTCTCTGAACTGCTTAAAATGTCTGCTACCAGTTCTCCAGAACCTGCCAGATTTCACCCCAATCCAATCAAATTAGTTTACAAAATCAATTCAAGTAAGAGAACTCAAACCTATCACACAATTGTTTTATAATCACCCCCACCCCCCCAGTCCAGAGATTTTCCTTACCTGCTATCAGAGGTTTGAGGTGGACTGTAATAGGCTTGCCTTTTCCAATAGGAGCATTGACGTAATCTAAGAAATCTGATTTTGGACTTGATGCATAGAGATCAGCAGCTTTACAAGTATCTATGACTGAACCCCCGCCTACGGCAACATAGGAGTCAAACTGCCCCTTTTTGGCAAACTCAATGGCATCCAGGAAACTTGAAATGAAAAAAAAATCATTTCAATTTATTTTATACTTATCCAACTCACAATTTATAAAATATCGTAATGTGTCTAAGAGTCATAGTAATATCTAGAGTGCACAGCTTCTCCATCTCTGCCTAATTATTCCTGTAGGCTGCATAAACGTAGGGAAGGATAAATACCTTTGGTCGGTGGGCTCCACTCTCACATCATCATAGATTTGGAAGTTTA
Source organism: Ptyas mucosa (assembly GCA_012654045.1). NCBI lineage: Eukaryota > Metazoa > Chordata > Lepidosauria > Squamata > Colubridae > Ptyas > Ptyas mucosa. The sequence continues at coordinate 34,536,230 of WNWU01000003.1, read as the reverse complement.
TGCCATTGACTGTCAGAGAATCTAACACTGCTGTCATAGGAGGAAGCTGACAAAGATTCTTATCTGTCATCACACAAACTTTTTTAGCACCCCAATTCTGCAAGTCCTACAGTAAATGAAAATGTAGTTAAAACAAAGAAAGTGAAATAGGGAAAAGACCAATCTGAAAATGGTGTTCCATCGTAAAATGCCAGATATTCAACTTGGTAGCTGGCTGCCCATTGTAGGGCTCCCAAATTATCCCTCACTAACTTGTATCTTTATGTGGATTTCTGAAATGGAAAGAATAATTAACAGATTAACACGGTCTCAAAGATATCTATTGTAACATCTTTTCCAATTGGATGCCTTGGATCCAGTTGGAGGAGTATAATAATTAATTCCTTGACTGCAACGTTGCAAAAACCAAAAGGAATCTTTCCAAATCAGGGTCTCTCCATATGTATTTGATTTCAACTCTCGCAATCCTTAGCTGACCTAGCCAAAAATAATGGCAGACGCAGGGTATTTTATGATAATTCTGTTTCATATGATATAAATATAATGCATATAAAATTCTTCCTCCTTTTCAAAGAAGAATTAAGTAACCACTTTTTTGAAATATTACAAACTAGTCTGTACCATTCCGACTTCTTTAGTAACTCCCTCTCCATATCGGATATTGGAAACAGCCATCTGGAAAATTAAAAAAAAACATTTCAGTAAAAATAGTTTATGAAAGTATGCACACAAGTCAGTTTTTAATATAACTAATGGAAGTGTGCCTTTCAACAAGTAGCAATTTGTTTACTGTCTTTACCTCAAAGGCATAGTCTGTTTTCCCCAAAGCGATGTCTTTAGTACCTGGAATGAAAACAATGAAGTTAGCTTGCTGTTTAGTTTATGGAAAACCACAGAAATTATACTGGAATGGGTATTGCATTTGGGGTTCTGTAATGTTTTAAGAATTTCACCATAGAGATGAAAGCAAATCTAAAAAATGCCATCCCTGTCATGGAAACTGAAGAGACATATAACAGCCATCATAAAGGCATTTCCAATCACAAAGCAAACATTTATCAGAAAGAAAATTGGCATGATGACTCTCTACTACCTTTTTAAAATTTTCTGATACTCTAATACTCTTGGCGGTTCAACTTTTTAAGGTACTATTTTTAATTTCAAGAACACCTCTAGGCCTAAGGCTGGCACTTTGCAGTCTGCCATCTTCCCGTTTAATTTCATCTAAATTTAAAAGAATCTTTAGAAAGATCAGGGAAATCCTGGTGGTGCAGTGGACTAATTCACTGTTATTAAGATCAGCTGCTTGCAATTACTGCAAGTTCAAATCCCACCAGGCTCAAGGTTGACTCAGCCTTCCATCCTTTCTAAGGTAGGTGAAATGAGGACCCAGATTGTGGGGGCAATAAGCTGACTTTGTATAAATATACAAAAGTATATTTCTTTTCCAGCAAGCTGGGCTGGCTTAAAACATTTTTAAATGTCTTTTTAACTGGTTTGTCACTTTTAAATTGGGGCCAAATTTATATATATAT
>WNWU01000003.1:34481459-34534295 GCA_012654045.1 Ptyas mucosa | reverse complement strand
TTAAATGTCTTTTTAACTGGTTTGTCACTTTTAAATTGGGGCCAAATTTATATATATATATATATATATATATATATATATATATATATATATATATATATTTAATTGTTTTTGATGTTTATATTCTGTGTCTTTTAATTTTGGCTGTACACCGCCCTGAGTCCTCAGGGAGAAGGGCGGTATATAAGTTTGAAATTAAATTAAATTAAATTAAATTAAAAAGTATGAAGGCTATTGCTTAACGCACTGCAAGCCGCCCTGAGTCTCCAGAGAAGAGCGGCATATAAATCAAATAAAAAAAAATCAGGGAACAGATTCGTTTTTCTCTCCCCTTCCCTTCCATATTTGCACTTCTGTTCCAAATATGGCATTATTTCTGGACGTAGCAGCATTTAGAGTAGGCCTATTGAAAAAAATAGTACTCACCTTTATAATAACCAGGTTATTGCTTTGCTATCTAGCTAAGTCTAGAGCCAACCCAGCTATAGTTTTTCCCAGAGTGCAGCACATAAATCCATCCATTCCCCCATCCATCCATCCATCCATCCCTTCCTATACAAAAAATGAGACATTGGTTCCCTTGCCCAGTCAAACCACTTCTGTCTGGAAGCGGCATTCAATATTTAGTTTCTGAATTTATGGCCAAGCAATTAAGCCATGACAATAAGTTTACTAATAAGCCTTGGGATGCAGTGATGCACCCAACAATATAGAAACATTTCTGTTTTTTCTATCTGCGCTTAAACCTGCTGTCTTTGGGTTGCTTGTTATGCTCTCTCTCATCGGTTCTGTTCACGGTCGACTTCCTCTAATGTCTGAATCTGCAATAATTTCTGTGATTAATTTGACATCCCAACAACATGTCGAAGCCACTTCCACTATTTTCTTTGGATGGTACAATAGAAATCCTGCTGTTATATTATCTGGTAGAGCTAAGCTTTTGTTAAAGACTTTATTGGTCTTGCAAAATTATATGTATTGTTCTCTTTGGAACATGTGTATTTTTGAAACATAGAATGGTTCTGAAGAGGACTTGCAATAAAGCCACTCTTTTACCATTTCATTTATCACTGTGGTTTAATGGTTTTTTTTTTTGAAATTTATACAGAATCCTTTTTCATTAAATTATGCAAAGTGGCAGGAAAAGTAAAAGCAAAATAACATACCCGTCACTCTCTCAGCCCAACCCCCTCGCAGGATTGTTGTTGTGTGGAAAAAAGGAGGAGGAAGGTGCATGAGGTATGTTCACCACCTTGAGTTATTTATAAATATTACTATTACTAATATTACTATTTATAAGGCAGGATAAAAAAAATTAAAATAAAATAAATAACCAGCAAGTTTTACTTTGTAAATGACCAGCTTCAATTACTCCTATTGCTTGAACTGTTTTAATTGTAACCTTCTTTCAGGTTTTATTTTTAAGTGGAAGCTGTACAGAAATTTTTCAAATAAACAAATTATTAAATTCAACAATACATGAATCAAACAAGAGTTATTGTAACCAATAGCCTCCCACTAGCCAGTAAGCTCCCACAGAGAGGGACTCCTCAGGGTGCCATCAGCCAGGCAGTGTCGGCTGGCGACCCCCAGGGGGAGGGCCTTCTCTGTGGCAGCACCTGCCCTCTGGAACAACTTGCCCCCGGAGATTCGAAGGATATTAGATCTCCAGGCTTTTCGCCATGCCCTAAAAACTTTTTTCCCCCAACAAGCAGGGCTGGCGTAACCCCCACCCCTTTTTTTGAGATATTAGACTTTTAATTGTATAATGGGTTTTAATTGGAAGATCTTAAACCTTTTCGGCCAAAGTGTATAATTCTTTTAAATTTCTTTTAAATTTTGTATTGGTATGTTTTTTACTTGGCTGTGCACCGCCCTGAGTCCAGTAGGAGAAGGGCGGTATATAAATTTAATTAATAATAATAATAATAATAATAATAATAATAATAATAATAATAAATATATATGTTGCTCTTCTTCCAGGAAGTTTATGTGTGGATTTGAATGGTCTCATTCATACACTGATTGATCCCACGTTTTCTTAGATCCACCACTGCCATAGGATTGAGTGCTCCTTGGCTATTCAGATTTCAGAGATGAGAATGGTAAGAACACAGCCAAATTGTTGCCCCTCCCCCAAATGTAATAAGTGAATCAAACTCGATTTCATTGAGGGCTGTATCAGGGTTGTGTTTGGCCTCAGGGGGGTAGGGGTGGGCTTGGCCAGGGTAGGCATGATCAGCTTGATTTCACTCATGTCGTGGGCGCCTGTGGTGGCCTGAGTGCTCTACCAGTGAAAACGGGCTCTCAAGTTCCGTTTTCACTGGCAGAGGAACCAGGGGGTGGTCCTTCACTGTTTCCAGGGTGGCCCCCTGGACCAGATCTACGCACCCCATGGGCCGGATCCAGCCCCTGGGTCGAGTTTGACACTCTTGTTCTAGATGGATTGCAGAGTTAAACCATTAGATGATTCTAACAAAACTTTAAAATATGGAACTTTGCAGTGGACTAATTGGGATGGGGTTTTTTTTTGCTTTGTTCTACAACTCTGATTTTTTTTCTTTAATTCCCTATTCTAATCAGCAATTTCTTCTGATATTTAATCTAAAATGATAGTGAAAAAATACAGATAATCTTTGATTAATGACTGTCCTACTTAGTAACTGTTTGAAATTATGATACTGAAAAAGTAACCTTATGACTGGCGCTCGAACTTGTGACCATTGCAGTATCCCCACTGTTACATGATTGCCATGCAGTGCTTCACAAGTGTCACTCATTTATGACCATCACAGAGTGGTGAAATTCAATTTTTTTTTACATGTTCTGTGGGCATGGCTCGGTGGGTATGGTGTGGCTTGGTGGGTGTGGTTTAGTGGGCATGGCAGGGGAAGGATACGGCAAAATCCCCATTCCCTCCCTACTCTGGGACCAGCCAGAGGTAGAATTTGCCGGTTCTCTGAACTACTCAAAATTTCTGCTACCGGTTCTCTGAACTACTCAAACTTTTCGCTACTGGTTCTCCAGAACCTGTCAGAACCTGCTGGATTTCACCCCTGCTATCACAGTATCCCCCGGGATCAGGGGATCAGCATTTGAGAGCTTCACAGCTGACTTCTAACAAGCAAAGTCAGTGGAGACCACAAGTCATAGTGACATGATGTCTCACTTAACAACTGTTGTAAGTTCAGTACAATCACGTGATCTTTCACTTAACACCCGCATCACTTAATGAAGAAGTTGCTGGTCCCAACTATAGTCGTTGAGGACTACTTGTATATTATTATTATACCAAGGAGGGATTGTTTTTTCCGTTTTGACTCAAAGAAACACATTCTAAGATTCCAACCTGCACCTCCTCCAAACTCTTAGATACTATGCAATTCATCTAAAATCTGCTACCTATTAGATAATTGACCTTGGGGAATGAAAAGCGTTCTTTCCCAATCAGGCTAGGCCTTCCTATACAAGCGTTGTCCCCAGACATAAAGGTTCTGATACAGCACCAGACACAGCATAATGATTTGCTAACAGTATGCTGTCCAACAATCCTTAGATTTTAACTCTTGAAAAATATACTGACCAAGTTCACTTGGTAAAATAATTAGTTTGTAATAGTCATTTAATAATTAATGGAATAATTAATGTACTGACATACACACACAAAATAACAGTTCACCTTGACTGTAAGTGTGAGAATGAACTGGACACATGCATCTATTGAAAAGAAAAAAGGAAAATGATTACTGTAACAAAGTATTGAGAGGAAATATCAACTTTGTCTATAGAAACAATTGATAGCTTTAATTCGCAAGCACATTCTGCCACCTAGTGGCAATTACGTTTTATTGAAATGTCAATGATTGTATGATATCACAATCTAATCTGAATTAAATTTAAACAGGGTTTAAAATGAGGCAATTTACATTCGTTTGCAACCCCAGTTATTTATTACATCTATTAATGGCAGTTTATCTTTCTATATTTTATCTTTTATTTTATAAAGTAGTCATAGGAGCAACAAATTATTAAGACTTTAAAGAAACTTTCTAAGAGTATGCTTCATGATCACTTTGCCTAGCCCTTTGAACCATGTTTATAGAACAGTTTCATTGGCTCCTAAGGAATTTATTTACAAGTAGTGATGCATATAATTTAAAGCTACTTATTCAATTACTGAATTCTCACGTGTTTATTATTTTGCATAGGCTTGTTGCTACAATCTTTTAAAACTGAGACAATTTGAACATTTTATACAATAAACATTAATGTGTGGTCCATTATTTTAATAGGATTCAATAAATATGCATGTCTCTCATGTCAACGCTTTCCACCTACTGGGTCTAATCCATTTATACCTACACATTTTTTGAAATAATATCATTCAATTCATGTTAAAAATGTATTGCTCTCCTCCAAAAGATATGTTTACATGGATTGTTTTATTTATATTTTTTAAAAGAGGAAACTACAAAGGAAAATACATCTTTATTCCAAACAATTACTAATTGGTTTCATTTTTCTTCAGTGAAAAAAATGTTAATATGAACGTTTTAATTACTATATTTTATATTTCAATATTTCACCCCCTTCCCAAATATTGCAATTCTACCCAGACTGCATATGCTGTAGAGGGTAGCATTCAGTACATGAATAGTATTAAATAAATAAGTTTTGATTTGTAAATTACAACTTTTCTATGTGTTGCTGCTCAGTTTTACTATGCACCGAAGTCCATTTCTTTTTCTTTTCTTGGTTTTTTTTTGTATTTACTTCAAAAATAAGATGTATAAACAAAGTCCATTTCTGAGCTTGATCGAATAACTTTCTGAAACACAGACTAGAATTCCGTTTGTCTCTCTCTTAGCAGGACGCTAGATGGAAATAAGTAAATTAAGGTTATCAGCTTCCAAAGGTAATTATCCCCGAACTTGGCTTTAAGATCTGTGGAATTCTCAAGTCTTTTCTTACACGGAAGGATTGCTGCGGTTTTGTTTTTCCTAACGCTAAACAAACGAAGCTTCCAAGCCCGATTCCAATTTGGTGGAAAGTAAACCAAGCTGCTTTTGCCAGACGCTCCCAAACGAAGCTCCCAAGCCTGATTCAGATTTCGTGGAAAGTGAGCCAAGCTGCTTTTGCCCGGCGCTCCCATAAGAAGCAAGAAACTAAGGCACAAACACTCACGCTGCCAGCTGCAGCTGCTTCAGCAAACGAGCCACCTTCTCGCGTCCTCCTCCTGCCATGACTTCTGCAGCTCTGTTTGAGATAGCAAGGGACGACGGGAAAGCGAAGTTAGGACAAATTGAGTAAAGAGCTTTAAAGAGAAAGGAAGAAATGGCTGTTTCTATGTTGGGCAATCCGCTGCAGCAGCTCACTGACGAGGGGAATGGGTTTGGGATCAAGGTCCGGAAGAGTACAGCGATGCGTTTATCTTTTTTCAGGCTATTGGGACATTAATTTAGAGCATTAGCCCTAGTTGGTGGATATCTTACCTGACTTCTTCATCCTAGCGTTTTCCCACAGGTGCTGACTGCATTACTGTACCACGACACATATTGAATCACCAACTAGCTAGCCATATATAAACTGTTTTCATAAGCTCTGCTGGTTTAGTTTATGGTTCATTATGCTATGTGACAGCAAAATTGGATTGCATAAACCATGGTTAAGCATGGGTATGAATGCTGTTAAAATCTTCTTTTCTTTGGAGTTATAGGCTGTTTCTTAGCTCATACAGAAAATTATGCCTATGCCTGTGTAGAATGCGTTGATTCGCATGAAGATAATAGAATTGGACTGCCAGTTTTCTAGGCCCTTATTTGGGATGTGCAGTACTTTTGACATCTCTACAATAAATACTAAGCACAGTTATTTACTGTGCTTAAATGGCATATACTCTTTGGGTAAAAAGGTGGAATATAAATCAAATAAATAATGGACATGTTGGCTTTAAAAACACCAATTTCCATATATATATATTTCCATGTGTGTATGTATGTATGTATGTATATATATATATATATATATATATATACACACACACACACACACACACACACACACACACACACATACATGCACAGAAATGAGAAAAGCTATTGGTACCCTTAACTTTTCAGGTATGTTTGCTGCCTTGAGTTATATGTTACCCAGTGTATGAAAAGCTGGCATTGTATCCCTAGGAAATCTATAGAATGCATGACTTTTTAGGCAAAGTATGAAATGTCTGTTATTTTAATATGCTAAATACCAATTGTTCTCAACCTTTTATTCACTCAGACCCTTTTTAAATACCTTTTGTGCCCATAGAGCATGGCCACAGATCTCAAAGACTTAACTCCAAGATTTAAATCATGACATTTCTTCAGGCCTTCGCGGATGGATGCCCGTGATGACATTGTCCTCCCCCCTCTTGGGAACTACTGCTATATACTTTCCCTAGACCTGTGATGGCAAACCTATGGCACGCATGCCACACGTGGAGCCGTATCTGTGGGCACGCGAGCGTTGCCCTAGCTCAGCTCCAGTGCACACGTGCGCGCTGGCCAGCTGATTTTCGGGCCTCCCGGGCCCACCAGAAATGGGCTGTTTCCAGTCTCCGGGGTGGGTGGGGAAGGCTGTTTTCACTCTCCCCAGATTCCAAGAAAGCCTCTGGAGCCTGGGGAGGGCAAAAAACAGGCCTGCCAGGCCCACCGATAACCTTTTTGCCATCACATGCCAAAAGCGGGGGGAGTGCGGGTGGCGCGTTGCATTATGGGTGTGGGCACGCACACATGCGACACCCCCCTGCTTTTGGCACACGACGGCAAAAAGCTTAGCCATCACTGCTCTAGACTAACCCTAAGCCTTTATTGAAAAGACGTATATGAAAATGAAAAAAAAAATGCAAAATAAAGTACAGGACTTTCTTACTGAAAAAAAAGAGAGAAAAAGACTAAAACTTAAGAAAGGCTAGAACGGCATTTTAGCAGGAGTATTTTATACTCTGCTGCTTTGCCTTTTGGCAAAAATGTGTGAAATAGTGTTTCATATTTTGATGTCCTATTTTTAGCATTCTATAGATTTCCTAGACATTCTATAAAATGCCTAATTTCACATTTACAGCAACATATAAAAAAGTGGGATTAAAAAAACTAGATTTTTTTAAAAAAAATAGCATACACCATTCTTAATTCCGTAGAACACTTTCTCATATAATAATGTAGTGTTGTAACCAATAAAATTAGGTCCCACCCTCCAAGGAAAGCATCATATAAAGTGCATATTTTTATGTTCACGGAGACAATCTGTGTCCTATTTGTTTAAATACTAGTATTTAAATGTATGACCAATTTTAGATTCATGTTTAATGAGAAACAAACCCAGATAGGTAATGTCAACCAAGTGATACAACTACCGTAGTACTGATCACTTTGTAGAAGAAAGGCTCTGGTCACCAAAAGCCTCAAGATTGATTTCCAAAATGGGATTTTTAAAGGCCAAAGAATATTCTATTTCGAAGTATAAAAATGGGCACGCGCACTCCATTTGTGTGAGCGGCGGGCATGCCTGCTGTCCGCTTGCACAAATGGAGCAGCATGTGCAAACGTTTGCCATTCACACGAAACCATCCTCCTACCCCCACCACTGGTATGCAAAGCCGGAAAGATGGGGAATTGGGCTAGACCACTGAATAGAATTTCTTAACACCCACCCACCCACACACACACACAATTTGTTTTCAAATAAAACTAGCCAGGTCTAATCTAATTGTCGATTATAGTGAGACAAGCCTTCTGTGTCGTATTTGCTGTGATACACTAGCCCCTATTATACATACCTTTAGTACTTCTTTTAAAAACATATACATTTTTTATGCTGACCTTTCCCAACCATTGACTCCATCTAACATTTGTTTTTAATATATTTTATATTCCTATAAATCACTTTGGGATTTTTAACATATAAAGCATATACATGTTTTTAATAAAGTTGGGCTTGTTGGGAATCAGAAGTTTACATTGTGGTGATTAAATTTAAGATTTTTTTTTTAATTTTTTTTTTTAATTTGATTTATATGCCGCCCTTCTCCGGAGACTCAGGGTGGCTTACAATGCGCTAAGCCAGTGGTTCCCAAAGTGTGAGCCGCGGCTCCCTGGGGAGCCGCGCTATCGTCATAAGGGCGCCGCGAAATATTCTGCCCGCTGGGTCTAACGCTGATGCGCCATTTCTGAAACGTCTAGTGCGCATGCGCAGTTGCAAGTCGGATTGCTATGGGAGCCGCGAACCGAAAAAGATTGGGAACCTCTGCGCTAAGCAATAGCCTTCATACTTTTGTATATTTTATACAAAGTCAGCTTATTGCCCCCACAAACTGGGTCCTCAATTTACCTACCTTAGAAAGGATGGAAGGCTGAGTCAACCTTGAGCCTGGTGGGATTTGAACCTGCAATAATTGCAGGCAGCTGGTGTTAATAACAGGGTGCTTTAGACCACTGTACTACCAAGGCTCTTTTCATTTTATGACTCCCTGCTGCTAAGCGCAGCAGAAAAACAACTTACAGGAAAAAAAATAGGGTTTTTATTTAATGTCTTCAATTTTGCTGTAAGAACAGTGGGCAAGTACATATATCCACATACATACCCCCATACAGAATCTACAGTTTTACTGAAATCAGGATTCAGTGTCAAAATGATGAAAATGGTATTTTGATGGGGACAATTTGACATTTTATATGCAGATTTATAATCTCAACATATATACCAGCCCGATTGTGCTTATTATCAGCGGATGTCTTATTTTGGGGAAAACACGGTAAAAGAGAGTCAGTTACCATGATATAAACACAATATTCTTCTAGTGATTTGCTTTCAACCTGGCTGACAATTGAGATACTGTAATTCAGATATATGCAAAAGAAATACAGAAAAAAAATAACCCTGCAGCTCACCTCCTGAGAGGTGTCCATTTCAATTCTCATTTAAAAGGCATATTAGGACTTTATTATAAACAAAGTAGGTCCTTCTATATATTTCAAGTCCTTTGAAGTCTTATTCTTTGAAGTCACTCCAATCCCCAGTAAAGTCATTGTCTGAAGTGTACATCTAAGGTCATGTTTCTTCACCTTAGTTGTATAAATCTTTTTTTATAAATCTTTCTTCATAAATCATTTTTATTTATTGCCAATGTCTTTATACACTCTTTAGTCAGGCCCCACAAAGTCCTTTGGGGGTTAAAGGCCAACCTTAAGTCAGAATAGGTTAAGCTAGAATAATGTTTAACTTAGCAAGTCCACATTTTGTTGCAGTTTTGTGCAAAATAAACCATTGTCTGCTATTTAGCTGGGATAAATAGCAATCAAAGCTCATTTTCTTTTCCTTTTGCTATCGAAGCTTCCAGATCCTCCCTGATTCCCTCTGCGACCTGCTCCTCCGCTTTTCTTGCCCTTGGCGTTTCCGGATCTCTGCTGCTGCCGTCGACCCCTCTTGCCCCGCTGGTCGCGCTTTTTGCCTTTGCCTCTGGCAGCTTCGGCCTCCTCTTCGCGGAGCTGCTTGTTGACCGCCCGGGTCAGGTCCAGGGGCGGCTTCTTGCTACTCAGGCTACGGGCTAACTCCAGGTGCCGCTTCTTCTCCCCTTCAAGGTCTCCCAGCAGCGGCTGGAAGCGACGCTTCTTTCCGCGGGCTGTGTTGGTCTGCGCGACGGCGGGCTCCTTGGCAAGGCGAGGCTGGAAGCGGCCGCGGGAGGCGGTGGAGACGCGAGCAACGACGGAGACGCGGCCCATCTCGGCCCGGTCTTGGTGGCCCGTCGGGTGCAGGTCGGCCGCCACCCGGCCCCGGTGAGCGCGCGCCAGGTTCCTCAGGCGGTTGAGCTCGTTGCGCGCCACCCGCTCCCGCTTCTCCTGGCGCCGCTTGGCGAACTGATCCTCCATCGGGTCGGCCGAGTCCGGCACTTCCAAGAGCCAGTCGCGGGAGGGATCCCCGCCGGCTCGTTGGTAACCCCAGCGCCGCCGCCACTCTTTGGCGGCTTCGTCCCAGACCAACGTGCCGCGCTTCTTCCGCGTCGGTCGGATGCCTTTGAGGCGGGCGAATTGCTCCCATTTGGTGGGCGGCCGAGGTTTGGGCACCGGCTTTTCCCTGGGCAACCGCGTGGAGGGCTCGGGCAGGCGGCCCACCACGGGCCCCGCGCCCCCTTCCGCCCGCTCTGACGGCAGCGCCCATAGCTGGCCCACCAGCAGCTGAGTGTTATCCCGGGCCAAAGCGCGCAGGAGGGGCTCGCGCTCCGAGGAGGCTCGCGCAAAGGCGCGCGGAGCCGGGTTTTTATCCACCGCCAGTAAGTTGCCGACGTCGAACTCCAACTCCAGCTCCTTATGCACCGCCACGCTGCGCTGGGTCTCCACCTCGCGCTCTTCGGCGCGCGCCAGCAAGTCCTCAACCAGGAGGGTAGCCATCGCCACGAGCGGCTTCGCACGTGGCGGGGGGGAAAAAAAAGTCACTCTCCTTTTCCTCGCGCCGGCTCCTAAGACAGGGTGTCAGGGAGACTACTTCCGGGGCGAGGCTACATTAAGTTTCCGGTTGTGCCTTTCCGCGGCGTCGTTTGTATTTCAAACGTCGGAAGCCAGGGCTCCAGACTGATAATAGTCTCGTGGAGTATGGGTGGGTGCGTGCGTGCGTGGAACCCTGGGGGATGTAGTCCTCCGTTGATAGGGAAGTTTGCTAAAAGAGGGGCTTCTCATTCTTTCAATGGTTCTCGTAGTTGCAAATAGTAACGAGGGATTTACTGTATCCTAGTCGCCCTCGTAATTTTTTTTTAAACAGACTTTCCTTTACAAAATAACAGAGTTGGAAGGGACCTTGTAGTCCAACCCCCTGCCCAAGCAGGAGAGCCTACCTACACCATTTCGAACAGATGGCAGTCCAGTCTCTTCTTGAAAGCCTCCAGCAGCCACAACTGCTGAAGGCAAGCTGTTCCATTGGCTGATTGTTCTCACTGTCAGAAAATTTCTCCTTGTTTCTATGCTGAATCTCTCCTTGATCCGTTTCCATCCATTGTTCCTTGTCTGGCCTTCGGGTAGCTTTGGAAAATAGATTCTCCCCCTTTTTTCTGTGGCAGCCCCTCAAATATTGGAACACTGCTAGCATGTCACCCTGGTCCTTCTCTTCTCTAGGCTAGCCATGGCCAGTTCTTGCAATTGTTCTTCATATGCCCCTATTCATCTTTGTTTCTCTTCTTGTGCACTCTTTCTAGAGTTTCAACCAGGGGTGAAATCCAGCCGGTTTTATCCTGCTCCGGTGAACCGGTCGCAGTGGCTGCGGGAGGCTCCGCCCACCTGCGTGGATGTCATGATGTCACTTTTTTGCAACACTTTAAGCCTCTGCGCATGCGCAGAAGGCTTTGCGCATGTGCAGATGACGGTGCATGCACATTGGTGAACAGGGAAGGTAAGTAAATTTCACCCCTGGTCTCAATATCTTTTTTTATAGTGTGTATTCTAGGTGTGGTCCAGTGATGGGTTGCTACTGGTTCGCTCCAATTCGGGTGAACCGGTAGTGACGGTGGGAGGCTCCAGCCACCTGCCCGGACATTATCAAATACACTCTGTGCATGCACAGAAGCTTCTGCGCATGCACAAAAGGGGTGTGTACGAGCAAACCGGTAGCAAAGGTAAGCGAAACCCACCCCTGGTGTGGTCTTACTAAGGCTTTATAGTGTGGTATTAGTACCTCACATGATCTTGATTCAGTCCCTCTGTTAATGCAATTTAGGATTGCATTGGCTTTTTTGGCTGCTTGTTGAGTTTGGTTTGTCAGCCAGTTACAAATCCATCTGGTAGTAATGCCATCTACTCCACTTTTTTCTAGCTTATCAAGAGGCAGATTGTGGTCTACTTTGTTGAATGCCTTACTGAACTCTAAGTATACAGAATGACAAAGCCTAAAAAAGGTGTTGAAAAGAATTAACACTTCATTTTGTACACTACATTTCACTGCTCTATTATACTAACAGCTTGCAGGATCTTTGGAGTTGTCTGAACATAATTCATTTTTCAGGAATTTTAGAGATTTGCTGCACCCTTAACATCTGTGATAATATTGATACACTGATACAGAAAGGTTCCTAGAACAGAGGAAGAATGGTACATACATTTGAAGTAGAAAACACTTTCAGAACAAGTTTGGTCATCTTATGAATATAAGGCCCCACTGGCTTCATATTATGAAGATTATATCACTGTAATTATAAAGGCTGGTAAGGATTCTGCCCATTACCGTATTTTTCAGACTATAAGACACACTTTTCTGTCTCCCAAAAGGGGGTGAAAATGTCTGTGTCTTATACACTGAATATTGCTGAAGCCTACCCATCTGCCAGCCATTTTTTGGCCTTCGCGTGGCCCGTTTTCGGCCTTTTTTCGGCCCGTTTTCAAAAATGGACCAGAAAAAGCCTAAACGATGGACCAAAAAAAGCCTCAAAAATGGGCTGAAAAAGGCCTCAAAAACGGGCTGAAAAAAGCCTAAAAAACGGACCAAAAAAGGCCTCAAAAATGGGCCAAAAAGGCCAAAAAAACCAGACTGAAAAAAGCCCCCAAAATGGGCCAAAGTAAAGGTGAAAAAATGGGCTGAAAAAAGCTTCTAAAATGGGCAGAAAAAAGGCTGGAAAAGAGACGAAAAAAAGACCTGAAAAAAGGGCCAAAGATGGGGCGTGTGGAGGCAAAAAACTTTGTTTTGTTTTCCTCTTCTAAATTTAGGTGCATCTTATGGGCTGAAAAAAACAGTATATAAATTGATTGATTATGTGACATGAAGTTGTTTTTGATTCCTAATAACTACATAGGTTTTCTATCCCTAACCTGTTCTTTCAAGTCTCCCAATGTTGTACTCAAATCTTGCAAGTTTAGTCTTCCTATAGAATATTAATCCTTCAGCTCATGCAATTACCTGATGGGAGGAGGAGAAAAAGTCTTCTTTGGGCAACATTTACAGTAACAAGGAGTGCCTATGATTAATGTTTCTATTTCTTTGAAGTAAACAGAAGCAAGAATTTGGATTCTGATAAGAACAGAAGCAAAAATGTGCATTCTGGTAAGAACTGGTTCAAAGGGACTAGATGCTAGAAGTGCTCAGAAAGTGAACTCTAGTGAGCTCAAAAACTCATAATAATGTAAAAAATACAGGATGGGTTTTCTTCACTAATAATTGAAATGGGGGTAGAAGTCAACAAGAATATTGTTTGTTTCCTCTAATTTGTAATATGGTTTTGGAACTTCTATTATGCCTAAAGAGACAAATTCATGGAATTTGGAGAATTTGTGTAACTGAATTTGAATTTAAGATATTGGATAATTTTAATTAGGGGAGTTAAAGGATTTATGGGAAATTTTGAATTTTTCTTTAGTATGTTAGTATATTTTAGTATATGTTTATGTTTGTTATTGCAATACCCTGTTACTGCTTGGGGAGGTCAAGGTTGGGGAGGGGAGGGTTGGGGGTGAGGGAGAAAAGATTTTATATAAATGTAAACACAACAGGAAAATTTGAAATGTAATAGTGATAGTGTAATGTGTTTATTATTAAGAATATGAAGGGGGGCTTCCGGTTCCGGTCCCGCGGGCGACGGACACTGATCGGGCTAGCTCTGGCCCCAGTGTCTGATCCCCCCCATCTGGAGGCCCTTTGGGCCAAACGCCCCAATTTTTGGGGCGTTTGCCGTTTGAGGGCGGCTCGCCAGGGGTCCCCTGCCTCACATCCAGGGGCCGGGAGGCTGATGCTGGCGCGCCCGAGGCTCCAGAGGGGGTGGGAGGCGATCGGCGGCCTTTTCTGAGGCCGCGGAGGCGCCACAGCGCCTAAGGGGACTGGCGTTTATCCATAAGGCACAGCGGACCGAGCTGATCGACCGGAGAGTTGAGCAGGCATCCTGGAGGTGGGGGGGGGGGTTGGAGTTCCCCCCCCCTTGTAGCTGGAAAGGTGCCGTGGCTGACAAGTAGGGGGAAAGAAATGGAAGGAAACCCCTTACTTTGTTGACTTTTCTTCTGAGGATGGCTGTATCAGAATTTGTTGGAGAGGTCTGGTGGCCTCTCTTCCCGGTGGTGAGCTATGGCGGCGGTCCGACTTCCTGCTTCTTTATTTATGATTGAAGACAACATTCTCCTCTAAGGCTTCCTGTTTGACCTACTCTATACTCCGGACTCGTTGCTCCTGTGAGCGCCCACTGGTGGATATTTGAAAAATTACATTGACTGTCAACCCCTCTTTCTTTCCTGGAGGTTTGCCTTTTGGGATTTTTCATCTTCTATTACTGCAGGATGGCTAAGGGTCATAAATCAACAGCAGCTGACATGGAAAAATTTTTGGAAAGACTGGCGAAATTGGATCAGAAGTTGGACAAGTTGGATGATTTGCAAAAAGGATTATCTGAAATTAAATCTGAAATGACACTTATGAAAAAAGATTTAAATGATGTTCAACAGCTGGCAGAGCAAAATAAGAAGAAGATGGGGGGTCTGGAGGGGGAGGTACGGGCACTCCAGAGGGTGGAAGAAGGGAGAGGAAATGCAATGTTAACTTTACAATTGGATAAGATGTCTTATTTTCTCAGGTTTCAAAACGTGGAACAACTTGACCAAGAAAATTTGAGAGAAGTGATGGTTAAAATGTTGGGTGAATTTTTAGAAAGAGATTTGGAGTCCATTGGAAGGGATGTGGATTTGGTGTATAGAGTAAACTCACAATTTGCAATTTTACATAGTTTACCAAGAGAGGTTCATATTAAATTTGTAAGAAGGGAACTGAGAGATGAGATATTGAGAAAACAAAGACTGGGGGCGCTGGTGTACAGGGGCAAGGAGGTCACCATCCTAAAGCAGATTCCCAGACAGGTACGAGAATTAAGGAGAAAATATTATTTTTTATCAAACAAGCTGTACCTTAAGGGAGTAGGTTTTAGGTGGTTGATTCCGGAGGGCCTGATGATTTTTTGGGAGGACAGTAAGAAGAAAATTAATAACGTAGTGGAAGCTAAGGCTTTTTTTGACCAACATAAATCCTTCCTAGATGGAGAAGATACAGGAGCCGAAGAGGGGGAAGTATCAGATGATCAAGGAGCGGGGGCGGACGGAGCTGTGGCAGCCCTGGAGGAGGGGGGAGGCCAGACCATGGTTTTAAGAGCTAGAACCAGGAAATGAAGAAAGGAGGGGAATCCATTATTTAATGTTTTTTATTTGACATCTTTTTTTTCTCTCTCTTTTTATTGTACTTTGTATAACACTTTGGCTATTTGCTTTTTTTTGTTTATATAACTTTTATATAACCTGGTTGTTTGTTTTGATTTAACATAATAATGTCTGTTGTGTGAGAACTTAAAAAAAAGAGAATAATAATTGAAAGATCTTTTTATAAAGATATTGAAAATTCAACATATTGTAAACTATAATATTGTATATTTTTAACCAATAAAAACTTTTTACAAAAAAAAAAAGAATATGAAGGGGGAGGGGGGAAATATTTAACTTTGTTTTTAAAACTTTTTCAATAAAAAAAAGAATATTGTCTGTTTCCTCTAATTTGTAATATGGTTTTGGAACTTCTATTATGCCTAAAGAGACAAATTCATGGAATTTGGAGAATTTGTGTAACTGAATTTGAATTTAAGATATTGGATAAGATGGGTTTTTTTTCTCCAGTGAATATAAAGTCTTTATTTAAAATTTAGAAAGTACAGTTATATGGTTGATTTCTGTGTAATAAATACATAAATTGGGGTATGTATGTCAAAATTCTGACAACTGTTTAGATTTTGTACATTGTCCAGACGTCATACCCACAGAAAAGCATCCAGATTGGTAGATAAATACATTTGAAAACATTGCTGAGATGAAAGATTTGTGTTTTTTTAACAACTCCCTCCAAATTTACAAAAGTGAAAAAAATAAATGTCATAGATTTAAGTGCACGGTTTCAAGTGGTCTTGGTGATAGTTCTAGTATTTCATTCAGGCTTGCTTTTGGAATAATACTGTTAATTACCACAAGATGGTACTGTGCCTTGATAACTCATATTTTCTTTACAACTAACAGAATTGATATTTTGAACTTGAGTTAATTAAATTTTAAGAAGACTGAAAGATTCCTCTGGCCAGATCAGTTTAATGGACAGTAGTATATAGTTAAAATGTTGCCTGACTCAAAATGTCAAATGTATCCTTTTGGGACTAGCTTATACATGTTTAAATCCAACTGTATTTAGCAAAATGTTGAACTAGAATTGAAATGTTTGTCTTCTATTTCATCTTGAAAGACTGGTTCAAAATAACTTACAATACTGATGTTAGTTTTTTGTAAAGAACCAGGTTATGTAAGTCCTTCCTCTAGGCTGAGAAGTGGGTTACCTACAGAATGCAAATACAAAGGAATGGAGGGAACAAATGGAGCTAAAGCAACCTATAACCTCTTATAGTCCTTCTCATTTGTTGCCTAGCATTTTTAGCCTAAAATTAGATCTATTCCTTCAAGTGGGTTACTTTACATTAGCACCTCTACTCCTTTTGCCATTAAGCATTGAATAATCCCAGTCAATATATATTGCTGAGGTTTTTTGTACTTCTTTATGTATAAAGATTTAATGGATGGATTGTTCTTAAACTCATTCACAATAATACATATACCATCAAGGCGCCTCAAATTTAGTTCATAATTTACATGATTTTTAAAGAAATCATGTATGGTAATTTTGATTGGGAATGCTACATACCTTCCCACTGTGGATAATATTAACTATAATGTTAACATTGTAATAGATTTATTTGGAACCAATATCTTAGATTTTTAATATTTCAATTTCTCTGCTAATCATGATTTGTGTGAACCAGTCTTGTAAAACTAAGAATTGGTTCAGTATCTGACTTGTCCAGAGGCAAAAATACATTTTCCAAAGAAGAGAGGGAGAATTTGATGAGTCAAATTTATTCACCAGGACAGTGTTTCTCATTGTCAGCAGCGATGACGATGTATAGACTTCAGTTCCCAGAATTCCCCAGCCAGCATGCAATAAAGACATAATCTACCATTCTTAGGGGATCTGGGTGTGTGTGTGATGAATTATATTTTCACAGAAGCAGTAGGTTGTAGATGCAGTATTAGTTTCAGGGGAAATGGAAACAGACTTTCTCCAGTGAAATTATCCTATTCTCTGGAATTATTTTATTATTATGGTATTCCTAGCATTCTTTCCTCTTCTATTTTGGCTTCAATGTTCATATCTGCTGCTTATTCAGGCATATCCACTATAGTCTCTCTTCAGGCTGAAACTTAGAACTATAATAAGCAAAACCACCCCAGAACTTGAATAGCTTCAGAAAGAGATTCTGAGAAATAAATAAACCCAGCCCATGAACTATGCTTTAAATATTCTTGTAAAAATAGAAAATCTTGCTTATCTACACGCCCACTCTCAAAAAGCTCATGACATAAGTATCATTGCAAACATGCATGTTTGGGAAAACAGAAAAAAGAGGAGGCAGGGAAAAGTACTTTATAAAAACTTTTGAAAGGATTAAAAGGCGAATGAGGACAAAGATATCTCATAGATCAAATTGAATTATTACATTTCCTTCAGTCCAAATCTCTGCACAACATCCCTGACTAGTACATAATTTTTTTCCTGATTAGTAAAATAGATATGGGACCAACGTTGGATATTCAGAAGTTCTAGGATGCAGACGTATTGATACTACTGTGGAATCTTTTTATCAGGATGGGTGAAATCATAACTAAAAGTCAAGCAATAATATATATGAGAGTTTGGTATCAGCTGTGTGGTGTGGTTGTTGTGGTGGTGTCTGAATAGTCAATTCCTTGAGGTAGGATAAGCTGCCAAACTCTCTCTGTAACTTAGTTCTGCCACTTCTTGGTGATCTAGCAATTCCGGTACTTCACCAAATTCATAATGTTCTACAAAGTATTTTTCAGTATGGTCACTGAGGTATGCAGTATCTTTTCTATGTTGACATTTGAGATTAGGTGTTAGACGTTGTAGGATTGGTATAGCTAATTTTAGGTAGAGATGCCCCATTTTGTTGACAAACCTTCATTTTGCTTTTAGATATTTTCTCTTTAGGCCGCTCTTTTTTGCCCATTCTTTTGCCCTAAAATTCCTGGAAGGCTATGTGATAGCTGTATAAGGAACTCATACCAGGCCAGCAATTCCTGTTGCAGATAAACTAAGTAGAAAGTTTTGAATATTAAATTACCAGCCTTATCAGTTATAGACAGAAAGGCGAGCTCTGTAATATTTTATTAATGAATCCGCCTTCTGGGAGGGCCATCGTCTAACCATGGGTGTGAATATTTTGTTGCTTGTTGCAATAAGTGGTAATAATCATGTGCCTTTATTTTTTCAAAAGTGTATAAAAGCTATGCACAAGCTATGCTTGTGTACCGGGGCTTTGGCTTTGTGATTTAGTCTTGAAAGCACATGAGAGTGCTGTACAAAATAAACAGGTTGACATTTCTAGCCTTGTGTGATAATTGGCTATTTTGCACCAGAGACAAACAAATTCAGCATTTGGCTGGGCCAGTTCATGGTTTGGCCAACTTCTAAAGCAGAAAATTATTATGAAAAGTAGAAAAATATGGATATGCAAGGATTGGATATTTAGTAACATTAAGTATTAAAGTCAGTCTTTTTTTGCAACTGTCATTGGTAGTCATAAAACAGCCAGTTAGGGTCATCTTCTCTTGAGGTCAACGATGATATATTCTCTGTGTGTCTCTTGGCTTGTTGGAGTCGTCAAGGTCGTTCAGTACCAACTTATGGGAAAACGTACTGAGCACCTGTCATCATTCTTTACCCTACGTGAAAAAAACGGAGATACTCTGTCTCTGTTGCAATAAGGAGTTGTTTGTGGTTCATCTCTCAGCATAGTGAAGCAAGCTTGTAGAGCAAACTGCTCTGAATAAGCAAACTGAGCAGTTCTCCCAGATATTCCAATTCTTGACAGCAGTTGAATATCATTTGTGGCTCTTTACCCTTTGAGGGCAATAGCAATACCAATTTTTTACTTAAGGTGATCTGAAATGGTTCAGTGTGTATCTCAATAATACTGGATCATGGACATTATAATTTTTGCATATGGAATTGGCATCAGTGGCTATTAGCCTTCATGGCAATTTGACTGTTTTGAAGCTGCCCACTGGAAGACTAATGGCTTTGCTTGTGCAATTGATTGGCTAGTGTGAGAACAGAATCCTAGACTAGTGGAGCTAGAATACCAATCCAGCAGGATACCTTTTATGTTAGCTCATTATGAGCCTTGCTGCGCAAAATTGGAAAAGCCTAACCAGGATAATTTCTATCACAGAATTCGAATAGCTTTCTGAAATTGGATGGTGCTTATTATTGCATCATTCAGACGGTTCTCACTCCTGATTAACTCAGAAGAACAACAAAGAATTTGTGTGGCACTTCAGAAATTAACAAATTTATTATGATATATTCTTCCCAGTAACTATATCAGCTGAATAGAAGAATAAATCTTATGCATTTTGAAGCATGACTAAGAGACATCTTTGTGATGACTTGAAGTGATCTCTGATTGCCTAAGGAAGAGATATCAGACTTACTTTGAAGTTATATTACTGACTCATAATAATGGTATTATTTTAGAATGGGAGCTGAATGAAGTGTCATGTTTGTGAAATGGAGCACAATGCATGGAATATTTTCAACATTTTTACTACTGTGTATAATACAAACAACAACAGCAGACAAAATAAAATCAGCATCTTTTCTTCATTTTGTTTAAATGGGAATGCATCATTTTTTTTACCCGGAATATTTTTTTTCTCAGTTTAATCATTTTAAAAATTTCTGACATGATTTCATAACTTTACATATTTGTATGCATGATTAAACTGGTTGTAGTGCTGAATAGCTGAAGTATTAGATGAAACTGTAGGATTTTGTGATGATCCATTCAATGCTTACTGAAGGTATACAGGTTACAGGTAACCTTTCTAGTTTTACTGGTTAAGAAAACATTACAGACGTTTTACAGTATTCAAAACAAATGTTCTATATGTCACAAAAGAAGGAACGTGAAGAGAGATATAAAATAACTGGAGGTATATTTAGGTTTACAAGTGGATGCTTTTATATTTTCTTTCTTTTTTATAGACAACAGAACTATTTACAATAGAAGTTTACAACAAGATCCTGGTTTCTTAAGTCTCTTTCAGATTCCCTGCCTCATTTCTGGGGAGGGAGGGGAAGAGAAAGAAAGTAAAAGAAAAGTGCTGGACTGACAAATGAGAGTTCTCAGTCCACTTCTCTATTTTCCTTGGATCCATTTAGCTGATCATCCTCTGTGTTTCCTTCCTTGGGGGAAGAACCTCTCTGCCCAGTCTACCCCAAAGACTAGAATTTTGTCAAAGACAACCTCTTTCTAGTCTTGTGAAAATTTTGTCACGTGGGGAATTTGCTTCTCTTCCTCCAGGGAAGCCACCTGTCAGTTTTTCTTCTCCGGTTTGAATGAACCGTTGTTCCACACACACACATCAACCTTAGTCTGCATTTTTTTTTCTCTAGCCACTCTCTTTTACAACAGTCTTCTTAATATTCTCTTTTTCTTTTCTCTCCTTTCTCTTTCCAATTTGGGGTTAGGCAAGCAGCAGCTCTCTCCCTCTGACCCACAGAAACCTTGGCTAGCACCATCCTCACTATACGCCTACACTTCAAGCCAGAATTGAACTTCTCCCCTTTTTCTCTTTCACCTTTTTCTGAATCACGCCAACTCAATAGCAACCATACCAGGCCATTAAGATTATTATTATTCCTGCATAATGCGAAAAAGAACAATAGCTCAAGAATTAGAATTAGAATTGCTTATTCTTCTTTTAAAATTGCATAATCTTTTTTATATATACTTTTTATTAAAACTTTTAATAAACAAAAAGCTAACATAAAGTAACACACATTAAGGAATAAAAAAATAAAGAAAAAGCAAATAAGGCAATAAAAGAAAAGAAGTTGAAGAAAAATATAAAGTAGCTTCTGATATTTACCACAGTAGTTACTGTGTAAGTGCAAATATATTTTGGCCTCTCTCTCTTTAAAGATGCATCATGTTGCTCTTCTTTCTATAATCTATCTTGTCTAATCATCAAGATCATAAATCACATATACAAACTTGTATAATCTTTTAAGTAGCCCCTTGAGTTGAGAAATGGTGAGAGAATGAATAACTGGAGAGTACAGTTATTACAGTAAAAAAGTATCAAGGGTCATTGAAATCAAGCTGTATTGCTAATGTTCATGTAATTGGTACTGGTATAAAAAGATTTTAGGGTTTTTGCTTTTATTTCTCAATTCAGCCTACATTCCCAGACCTACCTGGTTTTCTCATCTATATACTAATCTAAGCCAACCCCGAGCTTTTGAGTACATTTAGAATTTAGCTGGAGTTACCATACAGGTAGTCATTAGCTTACAACCATTTATTTAGTGCCCATTCAAATGTAGAACAACACTGAGAAAAGAGATTTACAACCAGTTCTCATATGACTGTTATAGCACCCCATGGTCACATGACCAAATTCAGGTATTTGGCAACCAGCATGTATCTACTATCACTTGTGACCTTGCCAGTTGGCTTCCAAGCAAAGTAAATGTGAGAAGTCAGATATGCTTAATGATCACAGTGATTCATTTAACAATTGTGGCAGGGAAGGTCATGAAATTAGGTGCAGCTCTCTTAACAACCACCTTGCTTACAAATAGAAATTCTAGTCCCAGTTATGGTCATAAGTCAAGGATTTGCCCGTATGCTGAGAATTGTTACGATGCAAAGGTATTATAGTTTATACTATGTCATTAGAATATGTAGCAGCAGCTATATATTTATAGCTGTTTGCAAGTTGATTTTTATGTTACAATATTCATTTTATAAAACAATGAGCAATGAGTTTTCTCCAACAGCTGATGGAACAACATCCAGGAACAAAAAGCATTTTTTCTTTCCTCTATCTCACTCTCTTCACCCTTCATTTTTCAAATCAGGGGATTAAAGAAAGGAGAGCAAGGGGAAGTTCCATTGTATAAATGGATGTTTTTCCACAGAATGTTGGTTAATAGGTTTCTATCTATTTTTCAATAAAAGATGGAATATTTTTCACTCAGGTACATTCTCCCATGTTTTTTCCACCAACCCACCTAGATATTGTACGTCAAAATGTATGCTTTGTGGATTTTCTCTGATCTGATAGGTTATTTTTCATTCCAAAAGATCTCCTATATGGTGAACTAGTGCAGGGAAAGCACCTCAGAGGGAGACCACAGCTGCGATATAAAGATATTTGCAAGAGGGATCTAAAGGCCTTGGGAATGGACATTAATGACTGGGAAACCTTGACCGCCGATCGTTCAGCTTGGAGGCTAAAGACGCAGCATGGCCTTCTCCAATTCGAAGAGACACTTGTTCAGCAGGCTGAGGCAGAGGCAGTCCTGGAACCAGTGAAATCTGGGGGCTGGGCAGGGGACAGAAGGTTGGCAAGGTTGCCAATGTATCCAATGTATTTTTCATTACATTTAATGTATCTATATGTGGATATAATGTGGCAATTAAAACGCACAAATGGCTAGAACATGGGCAAATATACATAAAAAACCAAGTTTTAAAAAATTCTTTATCATTAATATTATCATCAATAGTATTTTTAACTGAACACTCTTCCTTTAATTAAAATCACCCCGGTCAATTTCTTGATCCAATAACTTAGCCATTCCCTTTCAGATAAATTGATATTATATAGGTTAATCTTGTTGCTTTAAGTCCCCAGGTTTATTTTTTTAATACTGAACTTCAACATCTTAGTCTATTTATTTTAGTCCCTGTAATATATACCGGTACTGCATGTAACTGTTACTATTACTAATAACCTATTGTAGGCCCAATTTCCTTTCTTCCTCTCCTGGGACTGTGTTATTCACATTTGTATTTTTAACTCTTCTCACGGATCTTTGAAAAAATATTTTCCCTAATTGGCTATGCAGCTTATAACTCATATATTTCTTACTATGAAGATGTACTATTCAGTAATGTACTTTCCACTATTTTCCCACTCTTTGTGGTTAGATTCCGAATATTAGTTTTAGTTCTGAGTTTAAGTCTTGGCGATATTCTGTTTTACTACAGCATATTATACTTCTACAATACAAAACACAAATGTTGTTCAAGAGCTCATATGGATCTGCTTTGTAGTTCTTTTTTATTGCTTCACTATTTTTGTTTTGTTTTTGTTTTATGCTGGTCATTAATTGAAAGAAAGGAACATGAATGCTTCTTCCTTTCTTGTAAACAGAGACTATCTCATATTCTTAGTGGAGAAGAAGGCTGTGAAGGCTCAAAGAAGGCAAGACTGCAAAGCTTTTTTTAGTGCCACAATAAATGGGATAATGGCAGAAAGCTCATTTTTTAATTCTAATTTGCCTTGAAAGAAAGCTATTTTAAATATTGAATACTTAATTTAAAGTAATTAAATTTAATATTTAAGTGTACTCAATGTATTCAAAACAATACAATAAATGCAACTGTTGCTTGAGGTGCAACCCCATATGGTGCCCTGGCTTTTAGATCAAGGTTCATGCTACCCAAGACTGATCAAAATATTACAGCAAATGTTACAGAAACTCCCAGAGTTTCTTCCCTCCTTGCAGTGAATACACAATGAATACACAGTGAGTAACAATAAATAAATAACATGTTCTGCTAGTCCACATCAGCTGCCTCTAAAGTGATGGTGGTGTTCTGCTTAATGATATAGCTAGTCCTATGAAATGCCCTTCTTCCCAATAATCTGGAGGAATATATTGCAGAACAGAGGCATTTATCAATTGTATTGACAGGCTACCATCACTTCCATCAGTAGAATCAGCTGTTGCATTGTCAATTCTCTGATGTTCTAGTCCCTTAGATGTTGCTGTTGATGATTCCCAATGGTTGCTGTTCACCTTCACGAAGGAGGTGGAGTTTTCGTGTGTGGTATGGCAATGAAACAGATGTTTTCAAGGCGGGTCACAAAGCAGGAATTATTTTCTTTTGTAATGGCAGGTGGTTGAGATACGTACGTACCCTGTTGACACATGAGTACAATGCTTTATCATTAAGAAAACATGCTATGAGAAACTTTGAGACAAACTGCATCACTTAGTACATGCTACCCACATATCTTGTTTTGAATCTTATATGCAAAATGATTATCACCTGTATCATCTGAATACATTTTGAGTGGAATGTTACTCTTTTCATCCAGTCACCACTTTATTCCCCACCCAAATTCCTCATTTTTTTAATGGTTGTGGGAACATTGCTTAACGCACTGTAAGCTGCCCTGAGTCTCCGGAGAAGGGCGGCATATAAACCAAATTAAAAAAAAACATTCAGCTTTCACTGAAGCAAAAATTACAAAGAAATTTCTCTCGATGGTGGTGATTGTGGCCAATTAAAATGTGTAATACATTACAATTACAAATAGTAATTGTCCAAGTTAAATTCACATGACTAATCCAACAGTCATAATTCTGTTTAAAAATAATCTTTGTAGGATAAATGTTTTATAAAGTAAAAATTTTCAGGTCAATAAATATATCTGGAATGTTATGAGATTTTCACAAGCCACTTCCTTGCCCAGGAATTTTAGCATCTTATAGCAGTGTTTCTCAACCTTGATGACTTTAAGATGGGTGTACTTCAAGAAGGCCACCATCTTAAAGTCATCAAGGTTGAGTAACACTGTCTTATGGCATTACTAAGACACCACTGAGGCAGTATAAGCTTGTTGCCATTATTGTTAGAGGATCTCAGTGATGTTTGATGATCCTAGAACCATGATGGCAAACAGAGCTGTCGCCCCAGCTCTGTTTGAGGTGGCACGCAGCGCCCTCCATGATGGCATGCGAGCTGTCGCCCCAGTTCAGCTCTGCTGGGCATGCGTACGTGCCTCCTGCCACCCAGATGGTCTTTGGGTCTCTGCTGTGCATGTGGGGGGGGGAGGCCACGTGCGGTGGGCCGCGTGTGCATGTGCGGGAGTGTGGGGTGCATGTGAGGGCATGTGCGCATGCAGGGGGCGGGGCGCATGTAGGGGGCAGCGAGTGCATTGCATTTTGGAGGTTCGGGTGCTTTGGGCACTTGGTCTGGAAAAGGTTAACCATCACTGTCCTAGAAGATACTATAAATCACTAGTGAAGAAATGGCCATAAATGTAAAGAACAATTTATACAGTGATTGTAACCAGTCAAAAAATATCTGTTTCCCAGAAAGATAGATGCAACTTGCCTCAGTAAAAATACAGATGGGGATTCTGACCCTCAAAATAAAAACTCATTTTTTAACCCATAGAAATATATACTGTGGATAATAACAGATAAGTAATGCTAAAATAGAATCCAAATAGATGTAGAGATGAAGACACATACAGATCAAAGATTAACATGTTTTTCTCCAATCTGTGAGGCAATGCAAAGGATGCTAGTATAAATCTGCTCTCCCTCCATAATCTATTTATGCTTTGTTAATCAGGCAGCCAAGAACAAATTAATATTTCCTGAAATCTATTTCAGAGAGATCTCTGGAGCTGATTTTGGGACTCTGAAAGAAATGGGATGGGAATATCTGAATTCAAGAATAATGAACATCAGAGGGATATTTTAAAGTCTGTCTGAGAAATAACGATTAGCTCTTTGGTAGTGCATTCTAGGAAAAATCACTCTAGGAGACCAAACTTTAATGGGTCCAGTAAAACAATATATAGAAATTTTGCTTATTCAATGTCCAAGATTTTGTATTTAACCCCTTACCTTCTTGACAAAAAACTATTTTACTATGGGACAAATTAAGATGCCTTAAATGGAAAGACATGTTCTCCATTCTTTTCTGACAGTAAAAAAAATTTTTTTTGGTGCTTTCTAGTGTGGGCTGGAGCTAGGGAAAAAGATGACAGGACAGATGGCTAGATCTTCAGGTTTAGTCATTTGTCAGAACCTTTGAATATAAGTAATTTTCTATTGGTCATTGTGAGATTTGCCTTCAGGCAACAGAGAAGGAAGTGCCTGATAGGTCGCCTCTGAGGTACTTTTTTCTGCATAGGTTCTGATGACAGTCACTTTGGAGATGTCCTGGTCTACTGCTATTTCAAGGATCCTTGCTGCTGTTCTTGCAAGAGCATTTAGGTGAGGACCTCTGTCTGACTTGCAAATTTACAGAGCATTGTGACTATTTTGGTCTGAGGTCTGAGAGGCTGATTACTTTAGAGCAGTGATGGCTAACCTTTTTGCCGTCGCATGCCAAAAGTGGTGGGAGTGGGGGGAGGGTCATGTGCGTGCGTGCTCACACCCATAATTCAATGCGGCCCGCCCCCCCTGCACACACCCACATGACCCTACCGAGCTCCCCCCCCTTTTGGCACGCAATGGCACGGTGGGCCCAATAGGCCCATTTTTTGCCCTCCCCAGGCACCAGAGGCTTTCTTGGAGCCTAGGGAGGGCAAAAACAGCCTTCCTTACCTCTCCAGAGGCCCTCCAGAGGCTGGAAACAGCCTGTTTCCCAATTTCTGGTGGGCCTGGAAGGACTGAAAATCAGCTGGGTGGCTTGCGCATGCATGCCAGAGCTAAGCTAGGGCAACGCTCACGTGCCCACCGATATGGCTCCCTGTGCCACCTGTGGCACACATGCCATAGGTTCGCCATCACGGCTTTAGAGAGTTCCTGGATTATGGTTTTCTCTCATGTGCTGGGTGCTGCTTCTTCTATCTTGATATCACATCAGCCAAGCACCATAAATCAAAATAGCCATGAAGATATGCCAGCAATCACTGGAAAAAAGGGGCATGATCACAATAGTTTAAAGTAGCCATTAAGAGATGGGCAGATCCAGCCCCCTGCCACATAATTTCCAAAATGGCTGCCTAAGTAGCATTATGTACTTTAGGAAAACCTGTGTTGGGAATAGATGTAAATACCACTTTAGCATCACATCAGCTAAATGCAAAGTTAACTTGCCTCAGCTGTGGGCTGGGATGAGAAGAAGTTTTGAGTCATGAGGAAGGGCCTTTCAAAAATGGTTAGTGAGGCATATTTTAGTTGCTGACAGGGGATGTGTGAATGTGCCCTGAGACTCAGACTACAGAATACAGATTCACACATTGGGACCCATAATTGTCTCTCTTGCTTAAGGAACCTGTCAAACATCTGTGTTTCTTCTTCTCGCATCCATATAATTTTCTCCACACTTACAATACATAGTTCAGCTCCTAATTCTCAATCACAGACATACATAACATACCCAAAGTACATATGCAGACATTGCAAGGTCCTCTCCTGCTTCCCCCTCTCCCTCTCTCTAATCTCTACTGTTTCCATAGTCCATCTTCATGTCTCCTCACTTTCATCACTCATTCTTTTAGGTCAGTCTCAGCACAGGTACACTTGGACTTTGTTCTCCATTTAAGGCTGCTTCCCCAATGTCATCTCCTTGGAGTTTGCTTCTTATCAGATATTGACAGTAAGATGAAACACTGATTCTCAATGGTCTGAAACTTTTGGTTAACAATCAAAAAATCCATGAAGGGTGATGCTATCAATATGGATGTGGTATCTTTCAAGAAATGCTCGTAGATCTTATTTCCACTTTACTAATTGGATCTGTGTAGAATGTAGGACAGAGGAGCAAAGCATGAAACCTCTTGGCTTAATGCAACATAGATAACTTTATAGTGCCACACACTACCTTTTTTGGAGTACAACCCATGGCCATCCAGGACAAAACCATGGGGTACATTCTACAAATTGTCCAAAAGAGGTTCTTTATAAATAGCTGTACATGCATGTGAAATATACACAATTGGGAATAGCTTCTGTAGCACATTTTTTAAAAGCCACAGCTGCTTTCATAATATGAAGGGAGGTATACTTCTTTTAAGTTGTTGCATGACCTTCATGTGTGGCCCTTGACTTAGAAAATGTTGCACATCTCTGGTTTAGATTCTGCCAGAATAATGCTCTATGCAAGATTGAGGTAACAATAATCTACTGTACTAACTCTGTTAGTCTTTCATAAGGCCTAAACACCTGGCTATGTTCTTGAGCCTAAGGTGCTGAATGTGTTAAGAGCCCTATTTCCTGGCTGTATTGCTAATTGGCTAAGTATCTCGGCTGCCATGTCTATTTTATTTGCATGTTTCTATTGTTTTTATTCAAATGTTTTGAGTATTTTGATTGTAATATATTGTTTGAATTATAAGCCACCCAGAATCATTGACTGAGACGGGCAGTTACAGAAATTAAATAAATAAGAACGTATTCTTTCTTGAACTAAGGAATCCTGATGAATGTAGTTAGATGCAATTGTGTATTAAAAGCCCTTGGCTATTTCTAAGCAAGATTACCTGGATGTACCTTTCCATGTTTAAATTAATTAATGGCATTTTAGTTTTATTTATTTTAAAATATTAAATCATAGTTGATGATTTTTAATTTTTTGACATGTTACTTTTAGCTTTTCAACTGGCATTTTGGGAAACTGTTTTTTTTTTAAAAAAAAGAAACCCTGCTTGCTGCTCCATAGCATCCCTTTCTGGATTCCCCCCCAAGCCCCCACTCCCCATTGTTCAAGATTGCTTAGAGGAAGGAGGACAAAGGAAGACAAAGGAGGAAGGAGGATAAGGTGTATCTATACTTTAGGATATGTATACATGCTTGAAATTAGTTTTTTTCCCCTCTGCCCTAGAAATCTGTGCACTCCTCAGAGATGAGAATTCATCTATTGTATATCAAGTCAAGACAACTTTTGATATGTAGTGATAGACCACATTCGTACGACATGCTAAGCCATATTATAGTTTGGCTTACCGTTTCATCTGAACCTGGAAACTTGGGCACTTCATTGTCAGTTGAGACCCCATTAATCACAATCTGTAATCTTGCTTTGTCCATGGTTAAGCAGTTCTGGACGTGGCTTAGCATGTCATCCGAACCTGGAATAATGGTTAGCTTATGGTTAAGCAGCCATTAGTCCTCCAGAAAACAATACAGGGTACAGGAACAGCTGCAAGTGTAATTGTGCAGAGGCAACTCCTTCTGTTCCCCACTTTTTTCACCCCCTGTGACCTTGCAGCAACTTTGTTTGGAAACAAGGTGTAAAGGAGGGATAACTGTTCTCCATCTTAGTCATGACAGTTCTAATCATGGCTTGGCTTGAGTTTGTGATGTCATTTCATCAGCTCAAGTTCTTAATTTCTTGCACAAAATAACAATAAATGACTACCAGCCATCCACTGGAAAAGTTGCTGGGTTGCCTTCACAAAATGGAGTGGAGGAAGTGAACTATGCCTGGCCATTTTATCTAATCCATATATATTCATTGGGAAGTGCCTTTAGCATATCATGCTACATCTTGCTTAGAATACCATGTTCTTTAGTGTTCTAAGTGTACCATTGCTATTCTGAAATGAGGAATAAGCATTATGTTCTGGAACACGGAGGTTCTAGAACAAAGAAGGAAAATCTGAATTTGTCACAAAATGATGACATTCTGAAATATTTTTGACAACTATTCTAACATTTATTATGGATAGTGTTAATGAAATTTGCTTTGAGATATAATAGCGCATCTCTTCAATTCACATGTGACCCAACCTCGGTGTAACATGTTATCCTTAATATATATGGATCACAAACTAGTCTGCCAATGTAGAGGGAATAACCTAAATCATACAAAAGTAAGTTAATAAATATTATAAATTAAGAACAAGGATGCTGTTGTTACCATTGTTCTTAGTGATTAGTTGCTTTTTGCACGTTTTCTTTTTCTTCTGTCCCTTTTTACGCCGCCGAGACTTTTGATGTTTAGATCTACAAGCACAACTCTTTCTGTGTCTTGCCATTGTTGTTCAGGTTGATTTCATTAAGTTCTCTAATAAGATGAATACATCTGTTCATTGGGTGAAGGTAGCCTGTTTGCTCTGATGGTCTTTGAGCTTCTGAAGAGATACAGTGGATTAATGTATTTTAAGGTGCAAGGTTTTATGATGTAACAAGAGTTCTGGCTGCTAGCCTAACTGTCAGCATCAAAGGCCACCAGCTGTTAAGTGAAAATTACCATAAAATGATGACAATTATTTATAATGCTGAAAATGATCGCTTTTCTTAACCGATTCTGCTATGTGTCTCAGATCTACTTTGAGAAGACATTTTTAGAGTATTATTTCTAAATGACAATACAGGAAGAAGGTCAGCATATGTTTTCTGTCAATTCCTCCTGCTTATAATGTGGCACACCATGTAATCTTATAGAACTGTAGACTGATGGCCCCAAGGAAAGTGATTGCAAAATATAATAACCTGCTCATGACCACATGCAGCCCTGAAAACCTTATTTATTTATTTA
Source organism: Ptyas mucosa (assembly GCA_012654045.1). Classification (NCBI taxonomy): domain Eukaryota; kingdom Metazoa; phylum Chordata; class Lepidosauria; order Squamata; family Colubridae; genus Ptyas; species Ptyas mucosa. Next base: position 34,503,889 of record WNWU01000003.1, on the reverse strand, counting down.
TTTATTTATTTAAAATTTATATACCGCCCTTCTCCCTGAGGACTCAGGGCGGTGAACAGCCAGAATTAAAAACATACAATACAAATATTAAGAATTAAAATACATATAAATTTGGCTCCAATTTTAAAACTAACAAACCAATTTAAAAAACGTCTAAAATTTCTTCCTAAGCCAGCCCGGCTTGTTGAAAAAAGTAGGTTTTAAGGGCACGGCGGAAGGCACTGAGGTCTTGAGATCTCCTTATCTCAGGGGGCAGCTGGTTCCAGAGGGTAGGTGCCCCCACAGAGAAGGCTCTCCCCCTGGGGGTCACCAGCCTACATTGTTTGGCTGATGGCACCCTGAGGAGGCCCTCTCTGTGGGAGCGCACGGGTCGGTGGGAGGTCATTTGTGGCAGTAGGCGGTCTCGCAGATAACTAGGCCCTATGCCATGGAGCGCTTTAAAGGTGATAACCAACACCTTGAAGCGCATCCGGAAGACCACCGGGAGCCAGTGCAGCTCACGCAGGAGCGGTGTTACATGGGAGCACCATGTTGCTCCTGTCACTACCCGCGCGGCCGCATTCTGGACCAGTTGAAGCCTCTGGGTGCTCCTCAAGGGGAGCCCCATGTAGAGAGCGTTACAGTAGTCAAGGCGAGAGGTGACAAGGGCGTGAGTGACTGTGCACAGGGAATCCCGATCGAGAAAGGGCCGCAACTGGCAAATCAGGCGAACCTGATAAAAGGTCCCCCTGGTCACAGCCGTCAGATGATCCTCCAAGGACAGCTGCCTATCCAGGAGGGCTCCCAGATTGCGAGCCCTTTCCGTGGGGGCCAGAGACTCACCCCCAATAGTCAGTGATGGAGTCAACTGACTATATCGGGATGCCGGGAGCCACAGCCACTCAGTCTTGGAAGGGTTAAGCTTGAGCCTGTTCTTCCCCATCCAGATCCGCACAGCCTCCAGGCACTGGGACATCACTTCAAGGGCATCGTTGGGGTGGTCTGGGGTGGAGATGTACAGCTGGGTGTCATCAGCATACTGATGGTATCTCACCCCAAAACCACGGATGATCTCACCCAGCGGCTTCACATAGATGTTGAACAAAAGGGGCGAGAGGACCGATCCCTGTGGCACTCCACATATAAGAGGCCTCGAGGTCGACCTCTGCCCCCCTGCCAACACAAACTGCGACCGGTTAGAGAGGAAGGAGGAGAACCACCGTAACACGGTGCCTCCCACCCCCAGCTCTTCCAACTGATGCAGCATGATACCATGGTCGATGGTATCAAAAGTCGCTGAGAGATCTAACAGGACCAGAACAGAGGAGCACCCCCTGTCCCGAGCCCTCCAGAGATCATCAACCAACGTGACCAATGCCGTTTCTGTGCTGTACCCAGACCTGAAACCTGACTAGAACGGATCTAGATAAGATGTTTCCTCCAGGAATTGTGGAAACTGTTGCGCGACCACACTCTCAACAACCTTCGCCATAAAGCGAAGGTTGGAGACAGGACGATAGTTAGCCAATATTGCCGGATCCAGGGACAGCTTCTTGAGGAGGGACCTCACCACTGCCTCTTTCAAGGCAGTGGGGAAGTGACCCTCACTCAATGAAGCGTTGATAACGCCCTGGAGCCAGCCTCGTGTAACCTCCCGGGAAGCCAGTACCAACCAGGAGGGACACGGGTCCAGTAAACATGTGGCCGCACTCAGTCTCCCCAGAATCCTGTCCACATCCTCAGGGGTCACAGAGTCAAACTCTCCCCAGATAATATTCTCAAGACTATTACTTGTCACCCTGCCTTGATCTACCCAGTCGGAGTCCAAATCCCCCCGGATCTGAGCGATTTTGTCATACAGGTATTGTCCAAAGTCCTCCGCCCTGCCTTCCAAGGGATCCTCCCGCACTCCCGGATGGAGCAGGGAGCGGGTCACCCTAAACAGGGCGGCTGGACGATTCCCTGATGATGCAATAGAGGTGGAAAAGTAATTAAACTTTGCCGCCTTTATCGCCACTAGGTAGGTCTTAATATGCGACCTTACCAGTGTTCGATCGGATTCAGTGAGACTGGCCCTCCAACTGCTCTCCAGGCGTCTTTTCCGGCGCTTCATTTCCCTCAGCTCCTCGATAAACCAAGGGGCTGCGTGGGATCGACACTGGATCAGAGGCCGCAGAGGCACGACTCGATCCAAGGCTCCACCAGCCGCCCGATCCCAGGCGGCTGCCAGGTCCTCGGCCGAGCCGTGTGCCAGATCCTCAGGAAATGGCCCAAGCTCCATCTGGAACCTATCAGGATCCATCAGGCGCCTGGGGCGGATCCATCTAATTGGGTCCGCCTCCCTGCGGTGGGGTGTAGCGGTTTGAAGATCTAGGCGAAGGAGTACGTGGTCAGACCATGACAAGGGTTTCTTGTCTATATCCCCTATAACCAGACCACTCAACCACTGGCCAGAGACAAAAATCAAGTCCAGAGTGTGTCCCCCCCTGTGAGTAGGGCCATGAACTAACTGGGTCACAAACTAACTGGTTTTTGGTGCCCCTCCCCAATATTTTGTGAATGTCATTTAATTTCAACAATATCAATATTGAAAATCAGCAGCACAATTACCATTTGTTTCCGGGAAACTATACTATAAGATTGAGAATAGACCTAATACCCACAATGCCCCATTTGAAAGCTGTCATACTTGGCTACTTAGTTTTCTTGCCAACCATTGACCTGCTGCTGCTTTCATAGTCTCCAGAACATTAGGCATAGAATCAGTAAACAAATTGGTACAGTTGGTTTTAACCAACCGTTTTGAGTCATCCGTGGTAACTGCTAAGCCAAAAGACTAGAATGTGCTTCATTTTTGGCAAAGATAAATGGCTATAAATTCACTTCCTACTGTTATTCTGCAGGTACCTATTATTGTCTTGCTTCACAAATCACACTAAATCAGAAGCTCTGGATGTGTGTACTTTTTTAAACAACCAAAATCATGCAAACCACATTATGGCTTAGTACAATGTAAGCTTGGATTGTGTTGAAAAGTCTTATTCCTCAAATATTTGCACAATTAACTTTGTTGAAGCTAAACATCCTATTTGAATAAAAGGGGCTTTATATGGCTAAAAATACATTGCTCACCTTAAAATACTGTTGCATTTATCTACTTCTCCAAGTGCGGAGAAGTTCCATGACTTCAGCATATGCTGTGGTTTGCTTTCCCTCAGAGCAGCCATTGGAAATATATGGTGCTCCTGAAATATATGGTTCTTTGTATAATCTTAGCTTTACTTACCAATATACAGATTGAACACAGGAGGAAATAGAAATTAAAAGATTTACTTTCTGCTTAAACTGAGACTCCCTTAAATTGTCTTTGCATTGATAACCATGGTTACATGGTTAAATAATATATAGAACTGGCAAGTACCAATTGTGAGAATAGCCCACTTTCAATCCTCTTGGGAAGTAGTCTCAGACATTTAATTCTGTCTGATTGAGGCACGGTTGAAGATCATGTTGCAAAGGCAGGAAGTTCACCCAGATGCTTCCCTTTTTATAGTAAGAATAGTATTTGTGTCTTTTAAAAACCAAAATGAAAGCTGTGTCCTGGGGAGTAGGTAAAGGTAAAGGTAGGTAAAGTAGTTAGGCAACACCCCTGAGCCTCTGAAAAATGGTTGTAATATATTTTAAAAAATGAAAAAGGAAGAAAGGGGAAGACTTTTGCTTCAGGTGATCTGTTTACCTTTGAGGAGTAAGTAGCTATGTGTGACTATTTTTATTTTGATTGTTATGTATTTTTAAAATTTTTTAGTTTACTTTGTTGTCTCTGATGTTTGTTTTCTATGCTAGTTCAGTGATTTTATACCAATACCATCTTATAGTCTGTTCAGAGCTTTACATTTTTGTGCATTTCCTGTGATTTTTATACTGATGTTCATTACAATATTGCCTGTGATTTTTATATTCTCTACTTTTATCTCCTGTATCATTGATTGTTTTGCAAGTGACCATTTAAACTTAAAAAATAAATGATTTTTCTCTTGTCTGATTTTTTTAATTAAAGCTTGATTCTGTTTGTCCCTTGTGAGATTGGCCTCTTTTCTCACACTGGAGGAAGAAGAAGAGGAGCCGAGTTCCCTAGTCACATGCTTAACTTAAGGATCAGGAAGTAGATACATATTCTCTTTTTGTGTCTCCCTTTTATTTGAGAGAAAAGCACATGGTAAGGTTAGTAGGGAGCATGTCAGATAAAGCCATCTCCCCAGATGATAGATGGTGTCACTAAGAATTACTAAGTATTTTACTAAGCTAGGAATGTAGGTATGGTATGTAGATTCAGAGCTTTTTTTTTTTTTAAAAAAGGAGATTTCATACCGCTACTTATTTACCTTGTTGACTCAATCTTACTGCTATGTGATTATCAGAAATTTTTATCACAGCACTATATGATGGTGTGACTGGATTCTTTTAGAACAGGATATGTACTTAGGGTTTCAAGGATGGGGCTGGCACAGAGAAACCCCAGAAAGTAAAGGCTTTTATGCTCCTTTAATTTTACTATTATATATAACAAAATTATTTACAGTAGGTATTTGCAACTATTTACAAATATGTGGATTCTACTCAGTATCTGATCCTTGTTCTCTCTTCTGGAAACTATTCTTCTCCTAAATGCTTAACATCTTCCTCCTTCATTTCATCTCCTTCCCTTGTTTTGGATATTATCAGGAGAGGGTAAAGAAAGGAATATGCTGGATTTATGGATAAGTGTGCTCAGCTTTGATCTTCTCCTTTCCTTGGATCTTCTCAACCAATTATTGTTCGCATCTCATCTGTTGGGGGTAGAACCTCCCTTGGAAGACTTCAGTTCTTACTTGGAGCTTCCCATTTTGGACCTTGGATAAGCATTCTGTCTCTCATTCCCCTTTTTTCCAGGGAAGTCACTTGTTGACTTTTCTTCTCCCTTTCCAACCCAGGAACCAATAGATAAAGAAGATGGGATTTGACCATTTAATGCAAAAGAAACACGTTCACACACTAGCATCAACTTTAGCCTTTAGCAATTGAGGAAGTAAGTGTCTCCCTCAGGGTTCTAATCCCAACCTTCTATAAAAGCAGTAGTGAGTTTCAATTTTCTTCGCTACTGGTTCGCTATTGGGAGTGCGCGGCGCTTCTGCACATGTGCAGAGAGTTTTTGATGATGTCCGGGCAGATGGGCAGAGCCTCCCACCGCAGCCGCTACAAGTTCTCCAAAACTGGTGCGAACCGGTAGCAACCCACCACTGTACAGAAGGCTGTCAACAGAATATTCTCTCCGTTTGACTCACAAGAACCCTGGCTAGCAGTCAGGTCAGCTCATCTGGCCTCCTGACAGCAGGCTTACACTTCAAGACCAAAATTGAGAGTCTTCTCCCTTTTTTCTCTTTTCCTTTTCTGAATTAAAGCAGCAAAACAACAGCCATTCTGGGCCATTAAAAGCTCTATGCTACACACTATCATAGCATAATCTCAGAGATGTATTGCACAACCCATAAAAAAATATATTTCCAGCAAGCTCTATGAAATAATGAGTTAAGTTCTTGCACATGTTTTCAGTGGGATGTGTTTGGAGTTTTTGCACGATTGATAGCTTGAATGGAGATTATCTGACTTGCCTGCAATTGTTTCTGAAAGATTTAGGTCTGTCACATACCTGGTTCTGTTGAATTCATTGTTCCTGACATACAGTTTGAAAAAAAGCTGCAAAAGTCAAAGGTGAATTACTTAGCAAGATGACAGCTCTAATTATGAATATTTAGAGACTGTTTAAATGTGTTCCTTTTTAATTACATCATTTTCTACTAATGTTTCACTGAAGTCATTTGTCTCATTTTTCAAACAAAAGTTTCTTCAAGGAAAAGTCTTAACATAGAATTAAAAAGTATTTAAAAAAATTATTTTCGTGCTGCCTGACACTGAAATGATTCTGGACGGCTCACAGTATAGTAAAAAGCAAGACAAAAGCACCACACCAAATAGATAAAGAAGATGGGATTTGACCATTTAATGCAAAAGAAACAGGTTTAACAATCACTTTAACCTAAGACCTGAAAGAATCACCAGGCCTTCCTGAACACCATCAGGGTGAGAGCCACATAGATCTCAGGAAGGATCCCATTGTAGAGACCAAGTGCTGCAGCAGAAAACATGCCTCCTAGATCAATGGTGTTGTTTAATGTAAGGGACTTGGAGCATGTACCAGCTGGGTAGAAACTATGGAAATTTGTCATATAATGCTAGCATTTCAATTGCAATCAATGCAGGCCACAAAGCAGAAGTGTCATGTGGGCATATTGAGGCATGCCCAACACAGCATGTTGAATCATTTGAAGCTTCTGAGTGGTCTTCAAAGACAAGTCCACGTAGAGCATGTTACAGTGGTCAAGCTATTATGTGACTAGAATTAGGTGACTGACTGATGCTCTATAGATAGATATATTGTTCGTCCCTGGTAGAGCAGGAAAAATCTTTCAGCCAATTCAGAAGATTTACAAGAATATTATCCTCAAACCTTTGTTTTCTGAACGTTTTCCCATCCTTTCTGGCATAAAACATATCTGTGTGTCTAATGAGAATGATTACTGTTTATCACTTTTTGATGTTGGGCTTTCCCTTTTACCTTTAACACTATTTCTGTATCTGTTCCCTAGTATTGTTGCCTATTTGATGTTAGTTAATCATAAAAATATAGTGATGATCGTGCTTCGAAAGAACAGAGGAGATTGTTTAATGTTAATTTCCTTAAAATCCTTCACACTTGAATTCCAGATGCTACCAGATCTGCTCATTTTTACTTCTGATACAAATAGCACCCTACTCTACAAAATGTGTAAATTCTAATAAAATATTCATCTTTTCAAATCTTAATATTTTGGCATCTTTTAAGGCAACCTTCCCTCATATATGAAACTCCATGATTCTAAATTCAAACTTATTCTCTTTCCAGCAAAAGGATGTCTCCTTAAATTTGACAGAATAGTTAACTTTTACTAGCTGAAATTGTAATAGCTTGAAGCAAAGCTACTGTATGTTGCCTGGGCCAATTTAAATCAGCCCACCATATAGTTTTCTTTCCTTTAAAGTTTAAAAAAGGTAAAAAATAAATTGATCCTGTGACCTTTTCTTAATGTTTTTCCTCAACATATGAAAATATGATGCTCTTGAAGGATTTTTTTATTTTTATTTCACAAGGTCTTCTATACTGTAATGCTGCTGTGTTGCATTCTTGGCAAAATAAGAGATTTGGCAAAGTATTGTTGATGGTGCACACAAATAGCCTTGGGTAAAAGGGAAACCAAACCAGAGAGATGGAGGCAATTCATCCGAAAATAAACTTTTCTCTTTCAGGACTAGTACAAGGTTGGTATCAAAGGCATTTTCAATGGAATAACTGCCTCTTTGCTCTTTTGAAAATAAGGTGGGAAGCAGAAGAATGTCAGTTTTATGAAGTGCAGGCAACAAACAGCCCAATCTTGACAGAATCTGTTATCACAGAATACTCCAAATTTTGGATGCTGAACATGAGGATGGCAAGTCCATTTCTCTCTGCAGTTTGAGTGCTCATGGTTCAGTCAAATGCAGAAGGAGGATTTAAAAGTTGTGGTAACCTTAGTAAGAATAATGAAGTCAAAACACTGAAATGGAAACAAGACAGTCAGACTTAGTTCAATCCAGTGTAGTTATGGCCAAAGTTATGAGGGGATAAAAACAAAAGAGGGAGTTTTCTATTTCCTTGCTTTGCCCTGTTTCATTTTGAGATTATATATTAGAATGGTATCTTTTCCAATTTGGTCTTTTAGCAACTCTTACACCTGGAGTTTTCTGTGCTGCTAACTTAAATGTCACATTGGAATATCACAGATTTCTTTCAATGGAATTTGAATCTATTTATAGATAAGTTTTTACTCTTTAACTAGTCCTGAACTTGGATGAACTTGGCAAAAAGGAAACCGAGTGGCAAAATTTGAATGGCACTTCTGTTTCAAATTATTTTGTGCATTCCTTTGTATGTTATTTGAGAAATTTCTGCATATATTCATGATAAATTTATATGTGAAGTGAAGAGAGAAAAAAGTATACTGCAATTTTTGTTTCACGTAGGCTTACTTCTGCCTTTATAAGAAAGTTATGCTTAGAATTTAAATTAGTTTAAAAGTGCCTCCTGTTTTTATAATAGTGTAGAATTTCCACTGTGTTTTCCTTCATGAAGATGCTCTCAAAATAATTAGGATATTATAGGTTATCCAAAGCTTCAGTAGATGTGTAGGAGGTGTCAACTAAACACTGGCTATATTTTGATATTAAATTTAGATAATATGAATCATCAAGTATTACAATCTCTTTTTAAAAAATCATATTTAGGGTAAAGTTTGCAATGTACCTATAGTGTATCTCTGTGTAGAAAACGAAAAGTATATTAATTGCTTTCCTAGAATATTCCTATGATAAAATATTTTGTTGTTTTAATATTTGTCTAATTAACTGATCTCTATTGACTGGGATGTATTGGATAAAGCAGAGGTCCCCAAACCTGGCCGCTTTAAGACTTGTGGACTTCAACTTCCAGAATTCTCCAGCCAGCACAGCTGGCTGGAGAATTCTGAGAATTGAAGTCCACAAGTCTTAAAGCGGCCAAGTTTGGGGACCTCTGGGATAAAGCATACGATTAAAAATGCTTCAACTCCGTTTTGAGACATAGAATGCTACATTGCTACTCTTGTTTATGTCGTGCTCAACTGGCTACTGTTTGTTATCATTTATGTTTTGCCTGGCACAACTTGCATCTGGAGGCAGCTGTGTAATACAATTGCCAGAGTGAGACTGATCAAAAGGACAACTGGAAACAGTCTTTCTCTTTTATTTTCTGTTCTTGCGCTGATAATTATTGATTTTGTAAGAGCAGACAGGCAACTCCAGGAAACTCCAGCTTTTGATTTGCAAAGTTTCTGCTAAATGTTTGAGTGGATTATCCATATTTCCAATAGGACCTGCTTGGTATTCCCTCCAGGATTTGTGGAATTTGAAAGACAAATTCTCCAACTAAGAGGAGTAAATCCCATGGTCATATAACTGCACTATTTAGACTTCATTTGTAAAAACTTTGCTTGGTTTAAAGTATTTATGCACTACATGTAGAAAAATTTCTGTGGCAGTTTATAAGAAAAAGGTAAAATACAAAAATTAAAGTAAAACAATATGAATTACAGTACAGAAGCATTCAGTGGAATGAATGCTGTTTCTTTTTTAATGCAAAATTATCCAGCCGAAAGCAATAAAAGTCAAAATAAAATCAGGCCAGTCAGGTATAACCTTGCTCAAAGGTTATAGTAAGTCAGATCATACTTGTGAATGATATGTGGAAGGACTGGGTTGGGGCATTTGTTCTGGCTCTCCTAGATCTCTCAGTAGTGTTTGATACCATCAACCATGGTATCCTTCTGGACTGGCCCTTGGGGTCACCGTGGTTTTCCTCCTTCTTCTATGGCAAGTTCCATTCAGTGGGATTTGGGGCAGGAGGCTCCTGGAATAAGGGCTGCCTCAGGGCTTCTGGGCATTTATATCTCGGAGGACTATGAATGCTAACATGCTTGTGAAAAAGGCACAGAAGAGGCTGTACTTCCTGAGAATGCTCAGGAAGATAAATCTATCTCAGCATCTATTTCTACTATCGCAGCACCATTGAGAGTGCCCTGACATATGGCATTCTTGCATGGTATGGGAGCAGCTCTGTAGAGGACAAAAAAGCTCTACAGAGAACCTTTAAAACTGCCTAGAATATCATCGGACTCCAGCTACCAGCCCTGGATGACATCTTCAAATCTCGCTGTTTGAGAAAGTTGCATAACATTCTCAGAGACTCTTCCCATCCTGCTTACAATCTTTTTGGATTGTTGCCTTCGGGCAGAAGATACAGAACATGTTTTCTGAATAGTTTTTATCCCAGAGCTATAATTGCACTCAACAATGAACTAAAGGGCCACCATCAGTGAGCTGTTGGACAGTATTACTTGGTCTGTTGTGTGGATGTTTGGGTGGTTTATGGGTGGGGAATTGTGGTGGGTGGGAGTGTGTTTGGGGATTATTATGTGTGTTGGATGTGGTCTTTGGGTGTTTAGTGAATTTCGTTGTATGGGTATACTGTGCGTACACAATAAAGTTATTTATTTATTTATTTTGCCCCTTCTGTTTAACATTCAAGTGCTGGGAGAGGTCCTTCAACAGCAGCAGCATCAGTATGCTTCAATGCAACTTGGTAACATTACAAGCGTTCTGCACATGCAGTGCGATGGCATTTTGATAGCAACTTCAGACTCATTGCTGCAATTCACATTGGCATCATTCCAAACAAATGTAAACCCTAGTTTACATTAAATAATGCAGCTTATTTATGTGTTTGCTAGTGCTTTGGATGTTAGCATGTGTTATCAATCAGTCTGTACTTCGTGGTTAAGAATGCAGCAGAGCTACTGTGACTTTTTAATGTTTCTGTTCATCTGTGTAGCAATATAAAGCAAGGGATTTCTCCTTGGCTTCAAGGGTTGAAGCAACCATTTTATGTCCTCGTAACTTTGTTTAGTGCTGAGGAGGAGAATGGGTAAACTTTACAAGATGTAAACCTTCTAAACCCAATTGATCGCAGGTTAGTATAGGTTCTAATATATAGCTGGGGGGTTGATTTGTTCCAGAACAAATGGCTAGGGCCAGGCAATGGTTATAATACCATTCTGTTCTTTTCCCCTAGCACATTAAATTACAGGTAGCCCTTGGGTTACCATGGTAATTGGAATTGTCACTAAATGAAATGAAAGAGCCTGGTGGCTCAGCAGCCTGAAGCATCTTATTAACATCCAGCTGCCTGCAATTACTGCAAGTTCTAATCTCACCAGGCTCAAGGTTGACTCAGCCTTCCATCCTTTCTAAGGTAGGTAAAATGAGGACCCAGATTGTAGGGGCAATAAGCTGACTTTGTATAAATATACAAAAGTATGAAGGCTATTGCTTAACGCCTTGTAAGCCGCCCTGAGTCTCCGGAGAAGGGCGACATATAAATCAAATTTTAAAAAAATAATAATAATGATATAGTCGTAAAACATGGTGTCATGTGAATACATTACTTAGCAATGGCAATCCCAGCTGTCCAGCTGCTTCATTAATGGAATCCTATCCAGTTACTAGGTGAGAACTTTCCTCAATCCAAACTATTCATGACTTGGTCCCTTCCATCCCCGAGCCTTGGTAAGATGAAGAACTGCCTCTTCTTCAACTCCCCACACCTCCTGTCTCTCATCCGTCTCTGCCCTTTTGGCCACCCTGCACTCTGCTGCTTCTGCCAGCCTGCCAGCCTGCTGCCCTGTACTCTGCTAGCTTTTCAACCTGGGCCTGTTGCTTTGCACTGTGCTATCCCTGTGCTGCACTGTCCCTGTGCTGGGCCTACCACTTCCAACTGACTGCACCATCTTCTTCCTCCCACTGCTGACAAACTGCAGCTAGCCTGGCCCTTTGTGGGGTATCTGCTGCCCATGCCAGGCTGTCTTCCCATCGCCATGGGCACCCTTGTCCAAATTGCATGTGGCCTTGTGCAAGGCTTTCAAATTGCACGCAGCATTGCCCAAATCATGTGCGGTCTTAACATGAAGCTTTCAGATTGGACAATACCACAATTTGGTTAAGGGCATGTTCTGTTTGGAGAAGGGCATGCATGACCAGCAGCTACTTTGTGAAGGGCCAGGCCAGGGGTGCCTTGGCAGCAGAAGGAGAAAGACAATGAAGGTCAGCTGCGGGCAGCAGGCCCAGGTCAGGGCTACTGGAGCACAGGATGGCAGAGCTGGCAGAGCCAGCAGAGGCAATGGAGCACAGGGTTGTAAGAGTTGGGGAGGAGGTAAATGGGTAGGCTGCCAAGTGTTGGAATTTTGATAAAGTGATCATGTGGCTGCTGCAACAGCTATCACTCTGGGGACTGGGCATAATTACTATTTGTTCAGTGTCACTGTAATTTTGAATAGCCACTGAATGAATGGTTGTTAAATTAGGACTACCTGTATAATCAATAGCTCCACTATGAAATGCAGCTTTCAACATTAATGTGCTAGTGTTAGTATTGGAGTTTCACAAATAAAGCATGAATTATAACATGCTATAGAATCATCTCTTTATAGGAAACTTTGGATGTTTTCTTTATGTTAATAGTATCATTTGTTTATAGACAAGCAGACCTATTATGCTATTTCTTTTCACTGTACAGAGTATAAGAGTAAGAAATAGTAATCCAAATAAATTAAGGCACGAACTAAGAGAAAATAAAATGGAACATGGCTAAATATTTATACTAATACTTTCAATATATGTGTCTGTATCTTTCTATGCCTGCAAGCAATCCTTACTTCCCTATGCCTTTGTTCCTTTTGGTTCTTTAAACTATTCACTTCTTCCTTTTTGAAGATCTTATCAATTCCATCCAACCATGACCTTCTTCTTGTCTTTCTCTTCCTCTTAATCATTGGAAACTGCCAGATGCTATGAATACATCATAAATGTCATAATTTTATCATGCCAATGATGCATCCTTGGCATTGATTTGCATAATTTACACAAGCTGCATTATGATGTAAATGACATACAGTACTTAATTTGCAGGATGACATACATGACAACACTTCCCACTTGCCTTTTTGCAGATGCACATGTTGTCCATCATTCATTCCTTCATCATATATTTGTTCTGCAATTCAGTCCTTATTAGTTCTCTTTATATGATCAGACCACTTCAATGTACTACTATCACACCAGTCACTTTTGTATTCAAATCAACATTCATTTGGTACCTATCCATTCTTAATTTTATTGCTTCTTATTTTATCACATTTACATCCTAAAAACCCTGCAGTAAATTTATTTTTGTCTTTCCTGATATACCCAACTTGCATGTAGTAAACAGAAGAACTCTCTTCTTTCAAGAAACATTCATTCCTTTCAGCAGTTAGTATTCTTACTACCCATTATCTTTCTACTTTCTATCAGCATTTGCACAACTTAAATTTCTCCATTTTACATCTTTAAAAAACTTTCCACCAAGGTACACAAGTTCATCTATTGTTCTAGTTATTCAACACTTACATATTACTTGCAATCATTAACTTGAGTTTCCCTATCAGATATAATCTCCTTGGTCTTTGAGATACTAATTTTCATATCTATGCTTCTCATTGTATCAAGCAATCTAATTTTGTTAGATCTGGATTGAATTGTATAATTATAATTTAGGTTCAGTCAAAAATATGGGATCATCTGCATGTAAACATAACTGCAGTTGCCCTCCATGCTACTTCAATGTCACCACAAACATTTATTTTACTTTTATTCGTAAATATGTTATTTGTGTTATAGCTTGCTCAATGTTGAAGCATTTGCAAAGCATCCTGTTTATTTTCACATATTCTACATATTATGTTCATTCTATGCCATTCTTACTTCATTATGGAACTAATCTTTGACTCCATATTCTTGCATAACATTCCATAATTCAAGTATCCTCATTTTATTTTATACATTTCTCTGAATCAAGAAATATACAATAAACTTTGTCATGTTTACTGTATATGCTATATCAGAAACCTGCCAAGTACTTTCCTAGGGAGCCTTAACAAACTAACACACTGTAAAGTTTTCATTTACTTTTGCTACCTTTCCCTTTATATTGGAGAACTATAACAACATTTTTCCAATTGACACACAGAAGTACTCTTCACACACATACTAAATCAAATCAGACAGCCACTCCACAAGGAAATCAGGTCCATTTGTAACATTTCTCAATTATGTTGTCCACTCGTTTAGCTTTACCATATTTCAATGTTCTCATAGCAGTTATAATTTTCTTACTTCATTGATTTTTTTTGTGGGGGAGGGTGACTAACACTTATAGCATTTAATATATCAGTATTTATTCTTATACAAATTCTTAAAATAGCCCTCTATCATTTCCCTACTTTAGTTTGATCCCAAATTATTTCATTACTTTTATTATTAATTCCATTCGTTCTGTGGGAGTTCCTGATTCAGCCTCTTCTTCACCCATTTCTAAAACATGTTTTTATTTCTAACAAAATTGCTCAGCATTTTCTCTTTTCCTTGCACTGTTAACTATTCCTTGCTCATTTTGGTTGTATCCTTTGCAACCCCCTTATTTGTATAAGAACATTTTCCTATGTCTTTTTCTCAGTGTCATTTTTGTAGCAATTATTCTCTTATATGTATTTTTCCTCATCCACAGCCTCTTTCACTTCACTATTTCACGAGCATTATTTTTCATTCTTACCATTAATGTCACTTCAGTAACATTCCATAAAATAATCCTTTTCATTTGGTCCCAAATAATGTTGAACTATTCTTTCGTTTTGTCAACTGTTCATTCATTCTGTCTTCTAATACTTGTTCATACTTGTATTTTCTATTCTTGAACTTCTTTTATTTTCACTCTTGGTTTTTTTCACATATTTTTTCTTCTGTCTTGTTTTATGATTTACATCTGATTGCATAAGGATGAACCATGATGATGCAATAAGGCTCATTAGAACCTTGCTTTTTTTCACTATATATTGCTCAACTCACAATGGAGCATCACTAGCCATAGATTCATGTCTGTTTGTAGGTGACTTGAATCTCTTGCTGATCAGTAGATGCTGTTGATAGACATTGAACTTCTTCTTAGGTTTTCTCTGCGGCAGATGGGAAATGTAGGGCAACTTGGTCACTTGGTCACTTCCCAAAGATAGCAGAAGCAGCAGCATTTCATTAATTTGCATTGCACAGAATGGTCTGAGCTGTCAGTAACTGCACAATAACTGAGCATTGCTTGGCAATCTCTGTACCCATCCATTAGCAAGTGATGGCGTATTGTTTGAGCACACATTCTTTGTGTGTGCTGCAGGCACATATGGATGTTAAATTGACTGTTCCTATATATTCCTATAATGCCCTGGTCATGTAACAGTCAGAAGAGCTCACTCAAATGATGTTTAGTTTCAATTGTGAAATCAGATGACTAGCTAACAGAAAGGTTGATAATCTGGAAAATTTTTCATTCTCTTGAATATGTGCACAATTCAATGAAGTTCCGGAGACCATAGGATGCCTCTTCTATAGCGTTTTCCATCATTGTGTTTTATACTTATTGTTCTCTGCAGATTCATATACAGGTAGTCCTCAACAATCAAGCCCAACAATTCTGTTGCTAAGCAAGACAGTTGTTAAATGAGTTTTGCCCTATTTTTACAAACATTTTACGACAGTTGTTAAGTGAATCACTGCAGTTGTTAAGCGAATTATACAGTTAAGTGAGTCTGGCTTTCCCCACTGACTTTGCTTGTCAGAAGCCAGCTGAAGGTTACAATGAGAAGCTGCAATCTTCTTAAATACATTTAGTTTCCTAGTGCTAAAATTTTGATCATGTGACCATGGGGATGCTGCAACAGTTGTAACTGGTCATATGTCACTTTTTTCAGTGCTGTTGTAACTTTAAATGGTCCCTAAATGAATGATTGTAAGCGGAAGACTACCTGTAACCGATGTAAGCAGGGAATTTTTTTCCAGCAGCAAAAGCTGTTCTGTACAAGTGGATTAAAATTTCAAGATTGGTTTCGTATTGTATATGTGTGGTAATCAAATCACTGCATATAATTAGATGTATCTATACCTATATGTATATATGTATGCATGTATGTATCTCTCTTGGGTTGGGTGATTCAGTGCTGAGAAGAAGGGAGTCAGCAGTATGCAGACCAAACATGATATCAAAGGAATATGATATTATGCGATGGAGAGGTTGACCTGACTAATTAGGCCTACTGACCACTATCCATTTCTCCTGTTTTATCTTGGAACGAATGACACTGCTAGAAAGATATTGGATATAATGTTGAGGGATTATGAATAGCTGAGCAGGAAGACAAATGAGTTTGGAGTATAAGTAACATTCTTATCCATTTTCCCAATTTTGTTATGAATACGTTCTACACTATGATCACTCAAGATCATTAACATTTAAAATCAGGAATAGGGATTTTAATAATTTACTTCTCCAAATGGAATTTTGACTTTTTGCATTTATTCATTTATAATTAAGAAAAGAATAAACAAAAAACATATTTCCTTCTTAATAGGAGAGAATGATTAGGGTGTAGACCAGGTAGAATTCCTCTGTAAATATCTTTTTTTTTGCATCACAGCAAAATGAAATTATAAGATTTGAAGCCTCTTAGGTTTAATTCCATCTTACTAGGTTCATTGAATTCAATTACCTGCAAGTAAACTCTGTTAATGGAGAATGGCAGTATTTCATTGCTTCAATGTCTAAAAAAAATACTGGATGACATTTTCAAATAATATCTGTTATGACTGTCAACATTTTTGTCGGTGCATTTGAAGCTGCTATTCAAAAACATTCAAATGTAAGAGGCTCAGTCTTGCAGTGGTTCTGCTCCTTCCCCCAGTGAACAATTCCAATTACGTACGTTGCATTAATTGGTTCCCTTTCTTTAACATCTATATGAAGCTGCAGGGACAGGCCATTTGACTGTTGGGAGATGGCATTATCTATATGATGATAATTATACATCATTATCCTGATTGTAGGGGATTTCTTGTTAAAGTTCTTTCTTGGGCCTTGAAAGCTTTAAGGGTCTAGATGGGGCACTACAAACTCAACAAGACTAAATTGCAGTTTGTTTATTGGGGATATTGATCAATTGTTATTTCTGGATGGGCGGGCATGAGCTGTGAAGAAGCAGGTTTGTGATTTGGGGGTCCTTCTGGAGTCAAGAATCCTATTTGAATAGTAGGTTCAGCTGGGCACCAATTGTGACTTTTCCGGGTGCAAGACAGGGGAACATTGGAGCCTTCGCTGCCGAGCAGCTGATTGGCAGTTGGATCAGCCTCCTGGAATACCACCAATCAGCTGTTCTAGGTGGTGGTGATTGCTGCCGCCTATTGCCACCGCAGCTGTTTTTGCTGTTTGCCACCGCTGCCAATCACCGCCGCCATTTGTCGATTGCCACTGGTCGCTGCCACTGATCACTGCCACCGACAATCTGTGGTGATTGGTGGCAGCGGTAATCCCCGCCGCCTAGAACAGCTGATCGGCAGTATTCCAGGCTCATCCAACCACCAATCAACTGGTCAGCAGAGAATGCTCCAGCGTTCCCTGGTGGTAGTGAATAGCGGCAGCAGTGACAAGCAGCTGTGGTGGTGACACCAACCCCCTCCCCCCCACCACAATATTCGCTCTATAAGACACACAGACATATCCACCCACTGTTTTTTTGGGGAAAACTGCATCTTATAGTGTGAAAAATACGGTAGGTCAGAATTCAGTGGTCTTATGTTAATTGGCATTTAAGACTAAAAGGCATGTAATGCCAATACTGTGGACCTTGCTCTGGTTCCCAATTCAGTTCCAAGTTCAATTTAAAATGCTGTTTTTATTTATAAATCCCTTTATAATTTGATAGTTGTGTATCTGCAGAATTGCCCTTTCCAATCTGTATTGTCCTGTTCTACTAGATCCGTGATGGCGAACCTATGGCACGCATGCCCGAAGTGGCACATGGAGCCATGTCGCCTGGCACGCACAACATCACCCGTTCTTCTTCCGGGTTTCTGGCATGTATTTGCATGCACAGATCAGCTGGCCTTTGTGTGTGCTGGAAACCAGAAGACCAGCTCTTTCGGTTTCCGATATGAGCATGCACACTGGCCAGCTGATCGGCACATGTGCATGCATGGCAGTAACCAGAAGACTTGCTGACCGGCAGGCATGTGTGCACCAGAAACTGGAAGTACCTTATCTGGTGTGTGCATGCCCTTAGGGCAGCTCCTCTTCCTGGTCGCAGCCCTGATGAGCGCGTGCAAAGTGCTTCCTTTTCAGCATTTGGTGTCACATGCGCGCTCTCCCTTTTCGGCACTCAGTGCTGAAAAGATTTGCCATCATTGTACTAGATCTTTGAGGGACACATTCTTTGCACTTCCACATTTCCAGGAAGTGAGGGAGCCAAAGTTAGAAGACACCCCTTCTCAGTGGCAGTGCTGATGCTATGGAAGGTTTCCCATGTAGAGATTGAGCTAGCCATTTCCTTGGTGGCCTTGAAAAATTTGTTAAAAATGGAGTTTTTCTGGAGAGAATTCCAGTGCTACTAACGTATTATACAATGATTTCTTTTTTAGAGTCCAATTTCATTAGGCCCAAGTTAGTCAGTAATTTTATGATTTTACAAGAATGAAGCAAGATATAAATACATAAACATACACACACACAGACACACAAACGTATTAATTAATTAATTAATTAATTAATTAATTAATTAAATTTATTTGTTGCCCATCTGGTCATGGGACTACTCTGGACAGCTTACAACAGTAAAATGGAAAACAATTGATAAAAAATATAAGTATAACAATAGCAAAGCAATGAAACAATGAAAATAAACAATGAAAATACAATAATATGAATTAAAAGATGGCTGGAGCGGGATCAGGAAGTAGAGGAAGTGGGGTGGGGTCAGCTAATTAGTCCAGTAGGCACCTCTAGTGTGGTACCCAAGCCAACCAGCAGGGCCAGGTGTTCAGGGTCCTTGCAGAATGATAGGAAGATGGGGGCAAATCTCATCCTGGAGGACAGGATGTTCCAGAGGATCAGCATTATAGCAGAAAAGGCTCTTCTCCTGGAGTCTGCTAGTTGGAGTTCCTTGACCAACGGGATCCTCAGAAGGCTTTCTCTGCTGGCACAAGTAGGGTGGACTTGTCTTAGTGGTGTGAGACACGTCCTCAAGTAATCTGGACCTATCTCATGGACAGCTTTAAAGGTCATAACCAACTCCTTGAACTGCACTTGGGAGAAAATCGGCAGACAGTGCAGCTTGCGAAGCAGTGATGTAACAAGGGTTATTCTACAGGCCCCACAGACTGCTTGTGCTGCCACTAGTTGAAGCTTCTGAATGTATTTCAGGGGTGGCCCCAGGTAAAGCATATTGCAGTAATCCAGATGAGAGATGACTAGGGCTTGAGTCATCAAACTTCTGGAGAGTAGCCAATTTATTAATACAGAGAATTAATGTATGGAGAAATTAATATCCATATAAATTGAAATATTTTATGTGGTACAAGAACCAGAGTAAATTGTGACTATCCACAATTTGCACCCAGATTCAATGATTCTGCTGCATATGGAACTCTTATAAAGTGGTTGCTTTTGCTATGCAGAGGCAGAATTATTAGTCAGAAGAGAGGTAGAAGTTATAAGGCTGAATATGTTCTTCACGCGAACCTGATAGTTGGAGATCTGAATAATAATTTGAGCTCCTGATCACTTTGTATAAGGTAAACTGGATTGGTATATGTACGTGGTTGAATTGTAAGAGGAAGGAGAATCAATATCTGTATGTGAGTTGCTATTTCAGAGCTTGATCTTACAAGTTGCAATTTATAAACTGGCAATTGGCATTAATGTCTTACTGTTTGGAGCCAAAATGGTCTGCAGAAGAATAATTGAAATGTCTACCA
Organism: Ptyas mucosa; assembly: GCA_012654045.1. Lineage (NCBI taxonomy): Eukaryota > Metazoa > Chordata > Lepidosauria > Squamata > Colubridae > Ptyas > Ptyas mucosa. The sequence goes on along the minus strand of WNWU01000003.1, from coordinate 34,484,326 downwards.
CTTTGATGAACCAGAACAGTTGGACTGGCAGATTACAAGGCTTGCAAATAAATGTTACCTATTTTTCTTTGGACCAACAGAAATGCTTAGTCTGCATTACATATGTGATAAATCAGGTTACATGTCCATTAATAATAAACTCAACAACTGAATTAATTTTCTGTAGATAGCTACTGTTAAGGATATTGATGTTGTTTTACCAACCAGCAGAGTAACTGCACAAGGAAACGTTGAGAGCAATGAATAAGAAAACTGGTTTAGCAAAAGTGTACTTTATCATAGGAAAAAGCAGTAGCGTAGTCATAAACAAATCCCAAGTCTTCACCAATAAATCAGTCCAGTAAATTAGTCCAAACAACTCACTCTGGTTAGCAAACCACGATGGTAGCAGATCCATCAACAGATACTCCTTCACAATAGCAGCTTCTTCACAACAGTTCATAGTAGTTCAGTCACAATAGCAATTCCATAGCAGCAGCAGTTCATAGCAGCTTCAGTTCCGAACAGACCAGGTTACAATACTTTGTTTAAATATATTCCCACCTAGTCATTATCCCATTACAGCATGACTCAGCAAGAACGTAACATTTACAGTTTAAAGTTACAGTATATATATATTGCCTGGACAACTGGTTCTAACATTATATATACCATATAGAATCCTAACAGCTACGTTTATCATATGGCTCTTTTCTTTCTGTTAATTTCTTGTTATGTTTGGTTCATTTAACCATCATATCATAACTAACATATTTAGGTTTTTTTCTCTTTATTGTATTATCACTATTTAATGTAGATGTTTTCAGAGAACGCACAACACAATTATTTCCTTTCCTTTGTTAATTTATATATTTTATTTCTCTTACATTACATTGTATGCCACAGTTATTATTGGATGGCTCATAGACATTACCTTCATGATCTGCCTTGCCTTTGGTTGATCAAATCTTTTTGTTTTAGTAAAATAAGAAAGTGTAGATTTAGATTCCCAGACATAATTATATTAATTTGTGCACATGTAATATTCCTTGCTAGTGGAACAATATTGACACAATTTGACCATTCCTTAAAGACAACTAAAGTTCAGTTTTTCCCCAAATAGATGCATATCTTACACACCTGTAAACCAGGACCTCTTAATCTAGAGGTCACCTTGTAAGCCAATACACTACTGCCCTCAGTAGGAAAAGTCTAAGCCTTAGCCTTGGCCATAACAGCTGGAAATCAAACATCTGAAGATTTTCAAAATAACTATTGAGAGTCTTTATGTCCAAAAGTAAAGTCTTTAGTTCCAAACTAACTAAGTAGGAAGGTCAAGTAAAACAAATCTCTTTTAATCATTAACAGATATGGTAGTTCTTTTTAAGTAAAAGGTCACTGATTTGATTATTATTTTTTGTTTAGAGTAACAAATCCTTTTACATTCAGAAACATGCATACCAAAGCCAGTCCTCAACAAAAGTTATAACACTTTTTCTATATTTTATAGCCTACCACAATGTTGAAAAGAAGTTGTGCAAAGGAGCTTGGGTCTCTACCCATCTGTCTACCAATAGGATAATCTCCTGAAAACAGAACAAAATGTGACCAAATTTGGGATGGGGGCAAAAGCTTGCAAAAGGAAGATGGAGTTTGAAAATGGACTGCATCTGGCTAGAGGCTCAAAATTCTAAGCCACTTTTTCTTCTGCCTGAGTGTCACAGAGCGTATGGGAGCGTTTGCCTCCCATGGCACACATACACAGTGGCACAACTTGAAAGAAGAATAGAAATTAACTCGTGCTCACACAGAAACATTATTTTGTTACAAATGAGATGTATAGACAGCTCTATAGCCATTGGGGTAAAGGGATTTCGGAAAGTTGCAGAAGCTATGTTTTACATACTTTTTGTACCTTGTTTATATACAAGTTTGACTTCTGTTGCCCATAGATTATATTAACAGCGTTAACCTGAAATTTAATACAATTCAGTATGGCCAAATAATAAGGTGACCAATCGTCCTCCTTTAGGGAGGACAGTCCTTCTTTTGTAAGTTCTGTCCTCTGTCAAAAAGTGTCCTCCTACATGTCCTTTTCGATATTTGAAGACTAATCTGTAAATCTCTTTATTTGAATAATGCCGATCCGATTCGTTGCATGTGATGTGACGTATTTCTATTTGACATGACGATTCGTCAAGGCTCGGTACAATGCGGCAAGACACGATTATGAGACGCATGTGCTCCGCACAGGAGAATTGTTTTGAGAGAGTGCGCCGTGCGCAAGTGGCTTTGTTTACTTCTTACCGAAACACAACACAACACGGCACACACGCGCGCATTGGACTCACTTCTCTTTTTTTCTTCAATTTATTTGTGTCCTCCTTCTCATTGTAAAAAAGTTGGTCACCTTACAAATAAGCCCAAATATATATATTTTTTAACAGTAACAGAGTTAGAAGGGACCTTGAGCCTATATTGAAACTAGATATTTGGTGCTGTTCTTCCTTGTACATGTTTTTCTTGGTTATTAAATAATAATCTATTATTTCCCAAAAATTGTCTCCTTCAGTTGTGACTAGCTGCAGCCTTAAAGTAAAAGCCCTTTATTTCTTTTTTAAAAAATCATTTTATAATATTTCGCTTATTTCATAGGGCCATAAATGAAAGACTTTTAATTTATCTCAGTTTGAAAGGCACCATATTTCTCATCCATTTGGCATCAAAAAGGTCTCTTTTCAGAGTCTGCAAACAATTCTTAGATTTTATTTAGCAATAATTGCTCATGTTTCCATGTTAAAAATAAGAAAATAACTTTCGTAAATGAACCAAAGTTTATAATCGACCCAAAGGGGTGTTTGTTCATGTTAAAGTATCTTACACCTGAT
>WNWU01000003.1:34424986-34481359 GCA_012654045.1 Ptyas mucosa | reverse complement strand
TATTAAACTGAGCTCCAGTCTAAATTTATATAGGTGACTTTTTGCTAGCCTTTTGTTCTTACACCATACTTTGAATTGCAGGGAGGGTAATCTACATACAGATTGCCTGCTGGGCTAGAAACCATATGAGTCACTTTCAGGGCTGCATCCCCACATGATTACGACTATTCTCTTAAACTAGAAGTACGCATGCAACATGGAACAGATGGTTAGCACACTCAGTTCCAACAGCAATAATCACCTATTGAAAGATTAAAAGTGTAGATATAAAAAAACTCAACCAATCTGCTATGAAGATTAAATATTACTTTTATGGCAAATTTGCTTTCTCTTCAAAATAAAAATCAAAAGATTATATATTTCTTTTTGAAAGTGAAAATTAAACTGACCAAGGTTTCTTATATAACAATTAGCCCTCAAAACTAAAGATATCAAGAAAATTTGGAAACTGGTTAGCAATAGATGCTGCTCTAATCAAGAGCTGCCCTTATTTAAACTGGATTTTTTTTAAAAAGTTTGGTTCCAGGACATTTTGATTCAATGGGCAGTGTAATCTTAGCCCCAAGATGGGCTGGCCATCAAAGCTAAGAAAATAAAGCTATGCACCAGTGGTGAAATCCAATTTTTTTTACTACTGGTTCTGTGGGTGTGGCTTGGTGGACGTGGTATAGCTTGGTAGGCGTGGCAAGGGAAGAATACTGCAAAATTTCCATTCCGACCCCACTCCAGGGGAATGATATTGCAAAATCCCCATTCCCACCCCACCCTGGGGCCAGCCAGAAGTGGTGTTTGCCGGTTCTCCAAACTACTCAAAATTTCCGCTGCTGGTTCTCCGAACTGCTCAAAATTTCCGCTACCAGTTCTCCAGAACCTGTCAGAACCTGCTGGATTTCACCCTTGCTATGCACAAATTATACTTGTAGGAAGATCTCTTTGAATAAAGTCTGCAGCCAATAGTGTTCCTTCCTGCATTTATCTCCCTCCCCGCAAATGGAATATGACATGGCCATGACAACAACAGAACTTGAGATCTATTAGATCTATTGATGTATTGTTTTAGAATATTAATATCTTCAGTGTTGCGTATTTCATTGCATATAACTTTGAACATTGCATATATCTTTGAGTTAATGAGATATGGATAATGGTGTATTGGCTCATGGAAAGTAGAAATAAAAAGGTAGTGAAAAGAATTATGTTTTAGAGGCCTGTTGAACTGCATGGTGTTATAGCAATGGGAGGAGTGAAAAAGGGTACCCAGTGGAATGATAATGTGAAAGAGACTGTGGATGAGAATGATTCATGCTGTAATAATTCTGTAAGGAATGTTGCGAGAAAGAGAGTGTAGAAAGAAAATGATAGCTGCAGAGAATGCTGTCAAAGACATGGTTAAGAGTAAAAGTGACAAAGAAAAGGCAATGAGTTCAATATAAATATTTTTTTCATTATTTAGCCTTCTTCAGTAGATGAAGAGAGCCAACAAGGGATCTCCAGTGGAGTGAATCGGGATAAATTAAGAGTATTTGAGTGGACCTGAAGTGTGGGGAATTTGGGAATACTTTAGAGATTTGAATATGGTAGGAAAGATGGTGATATGTCAAAGACCACAAATTTTAGTTTGTAGGAAACAAAATTAAATGAATTAATAAATGCTCTGAGAATAGCAATAGCACTTAGACCTATATACCTCTCCATAGTGCTTTATAGCACTCTATAGAAAAAACAATAAAGCTGTAAGAATGGACTGTGTAACTGAAAAAAATGATAAAATATTGATTTGGTTGACTGATGTTATATGGGAAGATTTTATCTGTGTGTGATGATTGGAATAATGTTATTATGCTATACCCTGGAAAAGGTATAAAGATTGAATGCAAAACTATGAGGAATCAGTTTGTTAAGTATGACTGGGAAAGTATTCAGCAACTCTTCCTTCCTTCTTCCCTTCCCTTCCCTTCCCTTCCCTTTCATATTTTTGTATGTGAACTTAAACTAAATAGCTTTTGCCTTGACGACATCTGAGTATATCTTATTGCCAGACTTTTAAAAGCTCAATTAAGTCATTTTTGTGCTTGTTCTCTTTCTTCCCCACCAGATACTTGTCTTTCTTCCCCACCAGATACTTGTCTGAGTCCCTATTAAGGATTGCTATGATCTTTCCATTGGGATCTTGGAGTGAGAATTCTTTGTGGATCAAGCAATTCTATCTTTCTTCAAGGAGCAGCAGTAAGCCTCTTTCTCAGCTCTGCAGGAGCCGAACCCTGCAGGCCCCCCAAGATCCTTTTTGATTTAAAATTTATTGTAAGTTTGCTGATTTAAAGAAAGTGTATGATTAAAGGAATAGGATTGAACAGAGGCATGCTTTGCGCAAATATGGAGTTGAAAGATGGTTGCAGAATGTGCTAAGGCTGATAAATGATGGAAGTGATACATGCATTAGAATAAATGGAATATTTAGCAAATGTCTCATTATTGTGTATGTGAATAAAGCAAGGTTATTTCCTTGATTGGTTGATGTGTTTAGATATCCTTGTGGTGACATTAGAAGTGTTTGTTTGGGACATGAATGTTTGTATGCAGATGATGCCCTGTGGTCTATGGTGATTCTCAACCATCCAGGTTGTGGTTGTCCCAAAAGTGCTTTTTCCAAAAGGCAATTGGACTTTCTTGGGGTTTTTTTTTTATTGAAAATGTTTCACTTCATATCCAAGAAACTTTTTCAGTTCTGAACTGAAGAAGCTTCTTGGATGACAAGCGAAACCTTTTTGAAGAAAAAACCCAAGAAAATCTAGTTGCCTTTTGAAAAAGCACCTTTGGGATAATGCCCTGTTGCTGACTGAAAAATGGAATGATTTGCAATCAATATTAGATAAATTGTACGATCAGCAAGGAGTATGGATCTGTATCTAAGATCTGTTGGAGAGGGAAAATGAAGCAAATTATTGAAAGTTTTACATTAATTGTAAAAAATTAAGAGCAAGTACATGCATTTGTGTACTTTAGTAAAAATACTAATAGTGTTTTAAGTAATAATAATTTTTATTGAAGAGTAAAATACAAGGATAAAAAATTGATACAAACGAAGAAAAATACACAAAGGAGCAAAAAGTGCAGATATAAAATAGTTATATATTTTCTGATGCTCTTATTTTTTTGGTTTTCTACATTTTACTGCTGTGTTTTTTACCATGTTGTATAAAACACTTCTTTAAAAAATAGAAACAAATTTGGTCTCACCTGACTTCCTTCCTGTTCCTATCCTTATGCCATGCTTTGTTTGATGTTAACTAGTACACACACACACACACACACACACGTGCATAATACATACATGCATACATAAGTTGCAAAAGATAAACATTTAGAATGAAGCAATGGGCAATGCACATTCCACACATATAAGTTGGTTGAACTGAACTAATCTCACTGCCCGTGAACCCAAAAGTTCTCCTCTGGGTATTCCAAACATCCTTTATTTCAATATTATATTGAGATATATTATATATTCATTATTTCAACAGCTCTATTTCTGTAGAAAAATGTCATTATTTTAACTGCTCTTGTTCACTGCTGAAAATTTGAAAGCTCCTAGCAATTACTGCAAATCACCCAGAGTTCTATCAATAGATTCTAATCTTCTTTCTTCACATTTTTGCTATAAAAAAGCAGCTTAATATATTATCCTTTGGACTTAGTTATGCTTTATCATGGTCTCCTGTCCCAGATGATGAAATGCAAGAATTGATTGTAAACCTTATAATAAAAAGATCCTCCAACTGCATTCATTGAGACCAATCTTGGGCTCGTGAATCCTTTTTTATCTACAAGCTCTGCATCTGCAAAGTTATTTCAGAATTAGGCTTATTTAAAGTACAGAAAACAACCAAGCTCAGAGAGCACCAAGGACCCCCTCATATACTCTCCTTAAAATTCAAAAGTATTCCTTTTGAATATGAGAGGAACTCTTACCAAATTTGAGGCAGCTAATGATTTCATTGGTTGAGTCTGTAGATATACAAACAAAATTTCAGATCCCTGGAATACTGCCAAGTCTTTCTACATCCAAACATTTCCAATTATTAAAAGTATTCTAGTCCATAGTGGTGCAATTCAGAGTAATTTTGAGTGAGCAATGGAATTAAAATGTAGGAAACCATCACTTCTGACTTAAGAAGTGCTTCTTAGATTAGAATAGATGATTTTTCTTTCTGAAGGCTGCCTTTTGTCTTTAAGATGATGGATGCTAGCTTAATAAGGCTGATCGATTAGATTTTTGGTGTCATCCAAAAACATAATGAGGTTTAGTTAACGACATCAGTTGACTAATAGTTCTCTCTTCAAATGTCATGGGGTGGAGCTAACGTCTGTGGCAAATACTTTAAACTTAGAACTTTCTGAAATGATTATAATTAGACCTTTTTATTGTAGTTTTTATGTCTCTATAACTTTATACTTATGTATCGCAAAATATTTGTTGTTCTAATCATATATTCATGTGCAGTACTGAATATTATATCCTAGATTTATGAATCCCAGACCAACTCCTACTCAAAAATTAAACTAAGAAGTTAATACTTAAAATATTCAATGGAATAATGAGTATAAAATACATTAAAATATGTGAAAGTTGGCATTATAGAATCCACCCTCATTCCTCCTAACAGGGGAAAAAAAAACCCTTCTGTTCTCACCAACCTAATTTTAGAAGGAGATTTCTAGAGAAAGGTTTTGGAGAATGACCAGACCATTAAAGGGAAAATAACATATTGATTATACAAGTTTTACATGGTTGTGTTGCATGCCATGTGGGGCTTAAATCCATCATTTTGTGTTGTACTACAGTGGACATTGGTAATAAATAAAATGGCTGTAGAATTGGTGAGATATATTCTATAGATATGGCCCATTTATTCTATCAACTCTGTTTAGAACAAGTGAAAAAATTAAAATCACGTTTTCAAGTCAGCCCCAAAATATGTTTGATAGTAACTGCACTATCTCTAAAGCAGAGCAAATTCATTGAATTCAGGCATAATAATGATTAGACTACACAAACTTAAATGTAACAAGTTAATAGTGAACTGAAAATAAATTCCATTTACACATAGTCCTGAATCTATGGCCATTCACTTAACAATGATTCACAGTTACAATGGCCTCAAAAAAAGTGACTTATGATCAGTGGTGGGATTCAAATAATTTAACAACCGGTTCTCGGCCCTAATGATTTCTTCCAACAACCAGTTCCCCAAACTGCTCAGAAAGTTAACAACAGGTTCTCCCGAAGTGGTGCGAACTGGCTGAATCCCACCACTGCTTATGCTCCATCCTCAATAATACGACTATCACACTACCCTCACAGTCATGTGGTTACAATTCAAATACTTGGCAACCAGTTCACATTTGTGATGGTTACAACGTCTTGCAATCACATGATCATAATTATTTCTCAACCAGCTTCCAACAAGCAAAGTTAACTGAAGAAGTCAGATTAACTTAAATATTACTTGATTCATTTAACGACCTTACGATAAAATGTTTATAAAATCAGGTCTGGTCATGTGATGACTTAGTTAATGACCTTATTCCTTATTATCAAAATTCCAGTGCCAATTGTGGTTTTTAATCAAGGACTACCTGTATTTCAGAAGGATTTTAAAAAAATATCTAACACACCAATGCTTCATTTTATAGAACTGGTCTGCAAGATAAGAAATGAAATCACTGGATGCCTCCTGTCCAGATGGCTGGCCTGGGAAGATATTGGACAGTAACTGATACTGAAAATCATCAATCATGTCCAGAAGCAATCAGATGGATAGCAATTTCACTGTCATATTTTTCTGTAGGTATAAACAATCCCATTGGGTGAATAGTGCCTTTTGAACTCACAAATCAGTTGCAAATCCAATTTGAAATGGATTTAGATTAGTGCACCCCAGGATTGGAATTGTATAGGATCACGCCTTATAACAGCATTTTTCTCAAAAAAGGAAAGCTTGTTGAAACGTTGAATAAAGAAGCAGAGTCAACTATATATCTACACTTTGGGCAGTAATTTTATACACAAGCTATTGAAAGGAGTGACCCAGGTACATTTCCACAGGCTATGTGTTTCTCAGAGGAAAGATATTGTGGTTTCCTTATTCAAGGAGATGTAGAAAAGGACAGACTGATCTTAATTTCCTTTTATTTTTTGTACTAGGAACATAAAACTGGCTAATCCACTCGTATTTTAAATTGTAATAAAAACCACTCCTTTTATGTAGGGCTTATGGGTTTTGTATATTACTTTTAAAATAATTCTAAAAGCTTAATTTAGAATTACCACCTGCTAGTTGACTGTGTATAGTTGTTAACTGTAATTTTTTTCCTGGTAAATTGCAATGTAAGCTTCTTCTGAGCTATAAATAGAACCTAAATGTAATTCCATATCTTAGAGCGTTCTCTCTATTTGTAATACAGATACATAAGAAATCTCATGCGTTAACTATGAATATATGTCTATGCAGTTTTGAGTTTTGAATCTAAGTTGCACCCAGTGATGTCATTCCTCTAGTGCAAAGCTTCTATACTTTCATCTTTAGTGGGACCCAATATTTTGATAATCCTTGAGCAAATCATTTCACAGCACTGAAATATTTTGGTACAGAGTAAAATGGTAAAGAGTCATTCTAAGCCTACAAGCTACGTTAAAGCATTAAGCATAAAGTATTCGCTAACAATAAGGATGCAGAACCAATGCTTCATTATCTAGTTAACTCTAAAAGCTTCTCTTACTAAGAAACAATTCTAAATTATTCTTTATGTATTCCTGTTTCTTTCCTCTTTTTTTTTAACACAGGGTCATTCCATGTCAAGTGGTCTGGAGCTCCCAGTTCGACCATCACGGATTTCAGTGAAATTTGGTGTGAACATGCACACATGTCCCCAATGAACATTGGTTAAGTGTTACTTTTGCTGATGCAATACTTGCAGAAATATAGTCATTTGTTTGACCCCATACCGCAGCCTTCTACAGTATGACACTGAGGTTTCAGCAACTTTGAGACATAATATCTCCGGCAATATTTTGTTTGAATTTTTTATTTATTTATTTATTTTATCCAACAAACATTAAATCTATAACGGTCTACATCACAACGCGAGAAGGAAATAAACTTGTCGGACAATATTTTGTTGAGAGAAACAAAACTTGGCCATCTTCTCCAACTTGCTGTGCTCTATTAAACAAAATAATAAAAACATTCTCACGAGTGATCTCCATCCAGATAATTTGGAGCAAAGTTAGCCAAAAATGACTGCGGTGCAGAAAAAAGGGTAAAGTTTGACTTTTTATATCTCTGGAAGGAAAGGTATGGGAAACATGAAACTTTGTGTGTAATAACTTAGCAACACAAGGTTTTTGAATATAAAGTTTCGTTCTCATACTGCTTTCCAATAGTTCACAAATTGAGTGTAAAGGTGACGGTTTTTGTAAAAATGAAATTTCATCAAAATCTGTGATGGTCGAGCTGGGCACTTTTCTGAAATCAGATCACTTGACACAGCAACATTGTTTCAGGGAAAGTCTTTAGACTACAACTACTTTGTTCTTGTTCTCACTAAGTTGTGTCCAACTCTTTGTGACCCCATGGACCATGGCATCCCAGTTCCCTCCTATTCTCCACTGTCTTTTGGAGTTTGCGCAAATTCATGTTCAACATGAATTTAGAGCCTTGGTGTCGCAGCAGACTAAAGTGCTGTTAAATAGCACCAGCTGCCTGCAATTACTCAAGTTCGAATCTCACCAGGCTCAAGGTTGACTCAGCCTTCCATCCTTCCGAGGTAGGTAAAATGAGGACCCGGATTGTGGGGGCAATAAGCTGACTTTGTATAAAAAAAAGAACACCGCTTAGTTGGGGGCCAAAAGCCCTACTAAGCAGGTATATACAAAAGTATGAAGGCTATAGCTTAATGCATTGTAAGCCGCCCTGAGTCTCTGGAGAATATAAATTGAACCAATAAATAAATAAAATAAACATCAGGGTCTAGGACTAGTTTTTTAAAAAAATAGCTTTGGTGGATTAAGGCAAGGTTCTTTTTATCCCAGCATTTTCTTTTCCACAACAACCTATTGGATGTTCTGTGGTCCTTCTGAAGAGGAGGGGAAGGCATAACCTTTTCTTGCCTCAGTTCTCCTGCAACTGGTACTGTATTGAAGCATGCTGTGTATCTTCTTCTTCTTGTGACATATCCGTCATCGGACGTTGGCAATCATGTTGGTGATCCTGTGTGTATTCTGAAAGTAATATGAGACTAATAGTTTTAATTGAACTATCCTTCCTGAATTTATCCAGTTCCCTTTGAAAATAATATAATCACACTTCGATTATATCATGCCTTTTCTCCCAAATGAAAGAATATCAATTTTTAAAAATTATTTTAATTTTAAGAGGCGTTCAAACTTCTGCTCACACCTCTGGTTTCCCTAATTTAGATACTACTACAGTCATGTTGGGAATGCCGAAGTGCTTCCAGGTTGAAAGGATTTGCTAGTAACATCACGGTTGCCCAGGGATGCCCAGTTGTGGGCTCCTTTTATGTCCCCTTTAATCTGTCCACTGATATGGTATCCATCTCACAGTTGCCTTCTTTCAAGCTTCTGGGTCGGCAGGAGTTGGAGCGAGTGATTGGAGTTCACCCCATCCTGCAACAGTAACTGGGTCTCGAATACAAGCCTGTCACTCATCAGCCCAACGTCCTAAGTATGTGAGCCCCCACACTCCTTAATCTGGATTACAGTGTTGGCAGTTTATTTTTAGTTCTTTTCCTAATGATCTGAGGCATGGCATTTGCTTTTTCACAGCTACCACACAATGAATTGACATGTTTATAAATTGACTATCCACTATGATCTGAGTACCTTTTTCCAAGTTAGTTCCACACTGCTCAGACCCCTTTGGTGGATGTATCTATGTATATAGTTATTTATTAAAATGTTACACTGCTAGGTTCAACTGAATCCTGGTTGTTTGCCAAATAATCATATACACTTTAGAATAATAAAGAAACAACAAAATAAAGCTATAAAACTATAAATGCCATCCTAAGCACTGATTGAAAACCAACCAATCAACCAACCAGTTCCAAATGCCCTGAGGTATAGCTCCATCTTTATTCAAGGCCTTTCTGAAGGATGTCAAGGTAGGTATAACTCAAATCTCTAGTAGGAGGCTGTTCATAAGATGAAACAAAGTATAAATAAAGTGTGTGTGTGGGGGGGGGAATTGCCACAAAGTGCATCATATTATAATTACTTAAACTGAACTGAATTTACCAGTTGATTGACTGGTCCCAACCCAAAGAGGTAGCTTTGATGCAGGGGTGAAATCCAGCAGGTTCTGGAGAACCAGTAGCGGAAATTTTGAGCAGTTCAGAGAATCAATAGCGGAAATTTTGAGTAGTTCAGAGAACCGGCAAATACCACCTCTGGCTGGCCCCAGAATGGGGTAGGAATAGAGATTTTGCAATATTCTTCCCCCAGGAGTGGGGAGGGAATGGGGATTTTGCAGTATCTTTCTCCTGGAGTGGGGTGGGAATGGAGATTTTGCAGTATCCTCCTGCCACGGCCACCAAGCCACGGCCACCAAGCCACACCATGTCCACCAAGCCATGAACACAGAACTAATAGTAAAAAAAATTGGATTTCACCACTGAAATTTGATGTGATGTCTTTCTCCATGCTAGAGCCACATGTCCTACTTCCTTCTTTCCAGCTTTCTTTCCTTCTTCTATTCACTCTAATCTTTCCTTTGGTTGCTTATGGAGATTTACAATCACCCAAGTCATGGTTGTCCCAAAGTTTTTTCCAAAAGGCAATTGGACGTCCTTATTTTTTTTTTCCTTTGAAAATGTTTCAGCTTTTCATCCAAGACACTTTGTCAGTTCAGTTCGGGAAAGTCCATTTGCCTTTTAGAAAAGCACTTTTGGTTGTTTCTCTGGTTCTTCCCTTGACTGAGGGAAGGCAAACTGCGGCCCACTAAACAAGAACAAATTAATGGCACAGGGGAGTCAAGAAGGGCCACCAAGGTGGAGTCACTCATCGACCAATAGAGATAGCCAATATTAGGGACTTTCAGACAGGATTTCACTGATTGACAGTGACAGCTGATTGACTGATTATGTGCCATCAAGTCATTGTCAACTCTTGGCAGCCATATTTATTTCTTATTTCTTTATTTATTTTATTTCGTCAAGCATGTATTTTATGACAGATACAAGTGTAAACATAATTATAAATACATGAAAAGGATACAAATAAAAGAAAACGTTAGGACAGGGACAGTAGGCAGGCCCCTTACAGACCTCTTAGGAATGGGGTGAGGTCTACAGTAGACAGTCTAAGGTTAAAGTTTTGGGGATTTGGGGAAGAAATCTATAGATAGATATCAATGATAACTACTGTTTAACCAGTTTAACCTCATTAATTGCTCAGGAAAGCTAAATAATCAAAATCTGCTTATTTCAGCATAGAGATGCAATGTTGTTATTCAATAAAGCAATGACAAAACTTTTACGGAATAAAAAGATATTTAGGGCAATTGCAAGTGAGTTATATTATTTAGTCGAGGTGAAAATATGATTCATGAGTTCTGGCATGTGGGTTTTTTTTATTAGATTCACAGACTTTGCTAAGTCTTTAACTGTGCTTTTCCAACCACAGTGGTTGTGTTCCTATATATGTGAAGCAATCAAACAATATTGTGATTCAACACAATGGTAGCATTTAATCTTTGCTACTTTGATAATGAAATAGTCCAAAATGAAGTATGTGCATTTTGCAGCTGCAGACTTCCTACTAAAATATTCACATAGTAGGCAACCCTTGTGTTTTAGCCATTTAGACTGCAGGTATCAGTGAAGGCAAGATAGAAGTCATAATGATGAATCAGTTGATAGCTGCAGCTCCAAGGATATATTTAATTTCTATATTTCTTTTATAAGGATTGCTTATTTTAATCATTGATAGGATGATAGAGTTGCTAATTACACATAGGGAAACAAAAGGGAAAAGATGGAAAGGAACGGAAAATATGATTTAATTTTAAGTAATATTTTCATATTTTAGCTTCTCAGGTTGAAAAATTCAATTTCTTTAATCATAGATCCTAAGTAAAGTGACTCCATAAATATCCTGGCCAATGCATCATGATGGTGACTCACTTGAGGAAGCCACACTAGGTGCATTCTTATAAAGCAGTATGATGTCAGGAGTACAAGCTACCTAATGAAATATGCCATAGTTATGGTATATAGTATCTACTTCTTGACATTTGGCAGGCCAAGTTTAACATTGGTTTTAAAAGTTTAAAGGACTGAAGGAAGATGCAAACTGCATACACACTTTTATGGAAAAGAAAGGCTTTGAACACATATTTTTCTTTTGGTTCCAATGGAAAATCCTTTGTTTCATCAGTGCCTGTTGAAGGTAAGTCCTGAAACTATGTAAAGTACTTTCTACTGAGTAACATTAAATGAAATTAAATTCCTCAATGCATCTAAGTAAAATGTTTATGAATAATTAATCAAAACAGATTTTTTAAAAAAATCACTTATTTGTACAGGAAATTTATACTTTCCTTCTTGAATGATTTCTCCCTGATGATATCTGTTCCCCGTAACTTTCAGGTTTACAAGAACACTATTTCTCATATTTTGCCAAAATTAAGCAGAATCAGAGATGAAACAATCATTCTACTGAAGAAATCTTAACCTGCTCCTTCCATTTTGCTTCCACTCTTTCATACTTAATAGGAAAGGAAGTGAAATATAATTTCATTAATTAAAACAGCAGGAGAATTCTACACAGCCATGCTTTTAACTTTAATTACCTGATCTGAAAATTGACCAATACTTGGGACTTCAACCTTTGTTCAGAATTTTGCAATAATTTATCTACTTTTATCTACAAGATCCAAAAAATGAAAATGAAGTTGCTGTACTAGTACACTGCAGTCAGTTGTGAGAAAAAGTTATTTGAATGGGACAGCATCAGGAAATAACAGGGCTGCAGACTATACTGGGGAGTAAAACAAAAATGCTGAAAGAAGGCAATGATTATTAGTTGCATCCATACTGATTCCAAAATAACTATATGGATGTGTCCATGAAATTGACACAGAGTTGAGCTTCATTGTGTTTACAATAAAATAGCTTCATGGATATTATCATATATTGGTAATATGATTTGTGAGTGGTGAGAATGTTAAGCTTATCAGAAGACTGGAAGATCAGTCCCAAAATTATCTGCGATAAGTCGCCATCTTTTGTAGAATATAAATGGGTATCACACAAATTCACAAAACATTTTCAGTATTTTTTAACGTTGGTTTATGTTGATTTACATTGTATTCACGTTGTTGCTGGATGATGATGAATTTCAGTTTATGGTAAGTAAAGTAAACCATTTGAAAGCTGGTCCATTTGGTCCAGTGGTCAAGCAGAAAATAATATAAATGGACAAAGTGGTTCTCTGTTGTTACAAATTGTAGCAGATTTAGTAAAACCTTTAAGTATAAAAAGAAATGCATTAAAGTAAGTTGGAATGTCAGGACTTGAGTGGATACATGCCAACTTCTCTAAGTGAGATGAATCATGCTGCTTGCCTTCCACAGAACATAGCTAGCAGAGTACCAAGTCATTACTTTCCCTGGATTCCCTGGAGTTTACTTAGGAGTAAGTATTGGCAAGTAAAGTACATAATGTAACTTGTTTATGGTATATGTGTTAAGCTAAAATAAATAGAATTTGAAAGCTCAGTATTTCTTGATCTCTTGGAGTTATCTTGCAGGCAATAAATAATCCATTGATATAATAGACTATTTTTTAATGTTCTGTATAAGATGTTTAAGGTAAATATCTTCAGTTCAATCCCTCAGGTGAACCTTCTGCTTCAAAATTTCTCTAGGAACAAACAGACTCATTAGGCTCAAGATCTCAAACAATAACAAGCTGACTTTTACCCTCCTCTCCAGAAAAGCCAGATTTCTACTTTGTGTACAAATAGTTCTTGATATTTTGGATAAGGACCTCCAGAGAGTCCTACTCTGCTATGAGGAATCTAATTCATATTGGCAGGGCTCTTTGGTATGAGTAACTTGGCCAATTTAATGTTCTTTAATGGATCAAAATCATAAGTCACATTATGACTTAACAACATGCAATGCCATGCCTTATTGAATAAACCACAACTGGCTGAGTTCACATAGGCTAAGCTATTGCCATGGTTCAGAGATTCCAGAGGCTGAGTTTACAAAATATATACAAAATGAAACAAATTATACTGAAAGAGTAATGTGCTATATGAAAACAATGTAAGTATCGTCCAAGTCCCTGATCTGTGTTTTGAGCATATGGCTTTCCAGCTTCTTGTCTGAAGCCCTGCAATAAAAGGGAACAATGAGGCAACCTACTTCATTGGTTGATGGGTTCCTACCAGTCGTGGGATTCAGCCGGTCCTCTCTGGATTGCACGAACTGGTAGTAGCAATAGCAGGAGGCCCCGCCCACCTGACCTGACATAACATGCACCTACTGTGCATGCACATATGAGGTGTGTGCAAGCGCGCTCACATTTGCGAACTAGTAGGGAAGGTAAGTAAATCCCACTGCTGGTTCCTACTATAAGAAAATTTTTCCTCATATCTAACCTGTTATGTCCTTATAAGGACATCCGGCCGGGGATTGGTTAATCCTCCGGGCGGGAAAGTTAAACCGCTGTCATTGGACGGCTGGTCTGCCGGAGTGCTATAAAAAGGGCTCCGGCAGCACAGCCGTTCGTCTGTTCTGACTTAGTTAAGAGCTGAATAAAACTTGTTGAACAGACCCCGCTGGTCTTGTCTTCTTTCCTGCGCCTGATCTAACACTGGCGACGAAGGACTTGAAAAGAACCGCCACGCGGAGCTAAGTCGCTCATCGAGAATTCCTCACTGAGCTGAAGTCACTGAAGATGGAGGCATCACAAGCCGCGATGGCTCCGATCTCCAAATTCGACCCCAGAGTGGAGAAATGGACCTCCTATCTGGTTCGTTTCCGCCAGTTTCTGCGGGGAAACAACTATCAAGACCTCTCCGATGAACGGAAACGAGCCCTGTTCCTGGCGCATTGCGGCTCCGAGGTGCTGGAGATGGCCATCGACCTCGTGTCCCCAAGGAACATCGAGGAGATGTCTTGGGCCGATTTGCAAGACGTGCTAAAGGAGCACTACGCTCCCACTGGAACTCCCATTGCCAACAGATTCACCTTTCAACAAAGGAATCAGTTGGAAGGGGAGCCCATCAAGGACTTTGTGGCAGCTCTGCGGCAACTCGCGTCAAATTGCGAGTTTGACAACGTTGAGAACGCCATCAGAGACCGCATTGTCTTCGGCATGAGGGACATTGGACTGCAACGTAAGTTCCTCAGCCGAAAGAAAATCGCGTTGAAAGACGTTGTTGAGGAGGCAATCGCAGCCGAGATCTCAGAAAAGGCAGCTGCCGCCATGAGTAGGGCTAAAGGGGTGCACAAATTGCAACGCCACCCCAAAAGCTCGTCTGAGGAGTCGTCTGCCAGCTCCTGCTCCGACGACGAAATGGCCGTTCACAAGGTTTCCCGCCAAAACCGTCGCGAGCGCAACCAAGATGGCGCCCGGATCGAGCCCTGCGGCAGCTGCAAAGGAAGCCATGCCAGGGACAAGTGCCGTTGGAGAGACGCTGTCTGCCGACGCTGCAACAAGCGGGGGCACATCGCTGAAGCCTGCAGGGCCGAAGCACCTACCCCGGGCCCGTTTCCCCCCGGCTGGGGCGAGAAACGGCAAGACAACCAGAGACCATCCAAATGGTCCTCTGCCAGGTCTCAGCAACGAGGCGGCGGCTACGCGGCAGTCAGAACTGATCAGCTGTCCTCCGGCATCCACACCATTGACGATGCGGCCGCAAAGTTCCATGCCACCGTAATCGTGGAGGGAACACCCTGTTCTATGGAGGTTGATTCGGGGTCGAACTACTCCATCATGGACTGGCACCAGTTAAAGCGTCTGAAACCGGGCATCTCAAAGAAAGACCTCAAGCCCCTACGGGCCCGTCTTGTCGATTTCGGCGGCAACCCTGTTGAGATCCTGGGGAGGACTTCGCTCCGGGTCACCTACCACGACTTCCAGGGCGTCCTACCCATCACTGTCGTGGGGCGCAACCGCCCGAGCCTGCTGGGGATGGAGTGGTTCGAGCCATTGGGGCTGTCTATCAGCGGGATCCACCAAATTCGTAGGGACGAACTCGACGCCATCATCGAAGAGTTCAAGGAAGTCTTCGATGGTAAGCTGGGGAGATTTGTGGGGAAACCTATTTCCTTCAATTTGGACAAAAATGTCACCCCAATCAGGCTAAAGCCCCGCAGGGTTCCGTTCGCCTTGAGGCCCAAGGTCGACGCCCAGATAGATAAGCTTGTCGCCCAAGGAGTCCTGGAACCGATCGATCATGCTACATGGGAGACCCCCATTGTGACCCCGATGAAGCATGATGGGTCTGTGCGCATCTGCGCCGACTATAAGTGTTCGATAAATAAGGCCCTCCAGCAGAGCGCATATCCGGTTCCAGTGGTGCAACATCTGCTGCATTCACTTGGGAGCGGATCAATATTCGCGAAATTGGACCTGGCCCAAGCTTACCAGCAATTGCCAGTGGATGAAAAAACTGCGGAGGCACAAACCATTGTCACCCATAGAGGGGCATTTAAATGCACGCGCCTCCAATTTGGGGTCAGCGCAGCCCCAGGTATTTTTCAATCATTTATGGAACGCCTTCTTCAAGGCATTCCAGGGGCGGTCCCTTACTTCGATGATGTCTTGATCTCCGGCCACTCCAAAACCCAACTACTTGAGCGACTGCGCATGGTTTTACAGCGATTCAAGGAGAAGGGTTTGAGAGTCAGGAGGGACAAGTGCATCATCGGGGTCCAGGAAGTCGAGTTCCTGGGTTATCTCATTGATAAGAACGGCATTCACCCCACTAAATCTAAGGTTAGGGCTATCCATGAAGCTCCAGCCCCCAAAAACAAGACGGAGCTTCAGGCGTTTCTGGGACTACTGAATTTTTACAGTGTTTTCCTGAAACAGAAAGCCTCCGTGGCTGAACCGCTCCATCGCTTGCTGGGGAAGGCGGTTTCCTGGAGGTGGGGGAAGGAAGAGGAAGCAGCATTCAGAGCTGTCAAGAACCTGCTTTCTTCCGAGAGTGTCCTCATCCAATACCACGAGACACTCCCCCTGCTATTGACTTGCGACGCATCCCCCTACGGCATCGGAGCAGTCCTCAGTCATCAATTCCCGGACGGGAAGGAAGCACCCATCGCCTATTTCTCGAAGACGCTGTCCAGCGCCGAGAGAAATTACAGCCAGCTGGACAAAGAGGCCCTGGCCATCGTTGCTGGCGTCAAGCGCTTCCATGAGTACTTATACGGACGGAGGTTCACGGTCATCACGGACCACAAGCCCCTGCTGGGCCTTCTGTCTGGAAGTAAGCCCACACCTAACTACTCATCGCCCAGGATGACACGCTGGGCAATTTTTTTGGCCGGGTACTCTTACGAACTTTGCCACAGGCCGGGCAGTAACATCAGCAACGCTGACGCCTTGAGCAGATGCCCGTCAAAAGACTTAGTGGAGGACCCTGCCCCCACCCTGGGACTGCATCATATCGATGGCGACCTGGCTTGCCCAGTCACATCCGCAGACGTCGCGGCACTAACCCAGAAAGACCGGACTTTGAAACAAGTGATGTCTTGGGTGCTGCGCGGCTGGCCTGCGGGACCGTTGACCGACGACTTCAAGCCGTTTGCAAAGAGGCAGCAGGAACTGTCAACCATGAAGGGCTGCCTGCTGTGGGGTGACAGGGTCGTGGTTCCCCAGGCCTTGCGCCTAAAGACTTTGGAAACCTTGCACAAGGGGCACCCTGGCATCGTACGCATGAAGGGACTGGCACGGAGCTACGTCTGGTGGCCATCACTGGACAAAGACAT
The DNA here is from genome assembly GCA_012654045.1 of Ptyas mucosa. Classification (NCBI taxonomy): domain Eukaryota; kingdom Metazoa; phylum Chordata; class Lepidosauria; order Squamata; family Colubridae; genus Ptyas; species Ptyas mucosa. Next base: position 34,464,329 of record WNWU01000003.1, on the reverse strand, counting down.
TGAGGACTGGGTCTCCAGATGTGATCCGTGCCAAGAAGTCCGCCCCGCCCCTCCGCAAACGCCTATTGCGGAATGGGAAACACCGAGCAACCCGTGGGCGCGAATACACATAGACTTCGCGGGCCCGATGCAAGGAAAGTTCCTTCTGATAGTGGTGGACGCATTTTCCAAATGGCTTGAGGTCATTCCCCTGGCATCCATCACTACTGAAGTCACCATTAGAGCCCTCCGGCGCCTATTTGCTACCCACGGGCTGCCGGACGTCCTTGTTTCCGACAACGGCCCGCAGCTGACCTCGAAACCCATGGAGGAGTTCCTGGCCAGTTTGGGCATTCGCCATGCCCTCTCTGCCCCCTACAGACCGGCTGGCAACGGACAAGCTGAGAGGATGGTGAGGTTCACTAAAGAGGCCCTTGCCAGGATGGGACCGGGCGATTGGCAAGAGAAGATCGACAACTTCCTCTTGATACAGCACATTACGCCGCATGCCACCACAAGAAAGAGCCCAGCCGAATTGCTGATGGGCAGGAAGCTGAGGTCACCCCTGGACCGACTACACCCCCTGTACCACTCCGAGGTCACCGCAACCGCGAGCCGCCCCCTCCGAGCCTTCTCTGCAGGAGATCCGGTTTTCGCGCTTAATTTCCACGGCCTGCCGAAATGGCTGAAGGGGAGAATCGAGAGCACAACCGGCCCGAAGTCCTACACTATTGAACTGCAAGATGGAGTGGTCTGTAGACGTCACATCGACCAACTCCGGAAGCGGTGGGAAGGGGATGGCGAAAACCACCCTGACGAGGTAGGACAACAACACCCCTACAAGGCAGGACAAAACCACCCCGACGAGGTAGGACAACAACACCCCTACATGGTAGGACAAAACCTCCCCGTCGAGGTAGGGCAACACCACCCTGGCAGGGCAGGACAACACCACCCTTTTGAGGTAGCCCTGCAACACCCAGTCGAGGTAGGACCGTACCACCCCGACATGACCGGCCAGCCAGCAGACCAGCTACCGTACTGCAACTGCCGAGTAGACAGGGGACTCCACGGCAACAGAAGCTCACGCCTCCCCGGCAAGGCAGCCCAACGCCACCCCGACGGCAAGGAACTCCAGGGAACGCCAGTAGACCGGGACATGCCCAACCGAGGGGGCCAACAACAACCCGGTGAGGGAGGCCTACGACACCCCTGCACGCAGGAACTGAAACGCCCGTGGGAAATCCCCCGTCCAGCTGACTCCCGACTCGAGCAACAACAACAACGTCCCGACCAGGTCGACCTGCACCACCCAGACAGGGTCGACCATCACGAGAATCAACAAAATGGACACTTATTAAAACACAAACTTAATCCAAGGCACTTACCGGCCTACGATGATCGGCACCCAGGCCAGGGAGGAGACCAACCGGACCAGCAGATGCATTCCAACAGCGGGACGGGAGGCGGCACACCGAAGCCGGTACCTGCAACGACCACTTCGCAGCCCAGCAGCAAGGCCGGAGGCGCACGGACAGAACCGGCACCTTCAACGACCCTGCGGCAGGCATCCCGGGGGCGAGGGTCGGAGGACACCGGAGCGGCCACCTTCCAGACGGACGACGGAGCACAGAATGAACTGCGCAGGTCGAGCAGGGCTTCCAGACGTCCCGCCTACCTGCGTGACTACGTTTGTTGATTGACACGAGCTGAACCATGTTTTATCTAGGGGGGGAGGAGTGTTATGTCCTTATAAGGACATCCGGCCGGGGATTGGTTAATCCTCCGGGCGGGAAAGTTAAACCGCTGTCATTGGACGGCTGGTCTGCCGGAGTGCTATAAAAAGGGCTCCGGCAGCACAGCCGTTCGTCTGTTCTGACTTAGTTAAGAGCTGAATAAAACTTGTTGAACAGACCCCGCTGGTCTTGTCTTCTTTCCTGCGCCTGATCTAACATAACCTGAATATAGTTCCCTGTAATTTCAGTTTACTTGTTCTGGTCCTGCCATCCAGGGTGACAGAGAATGAGTCCGTTCTTCTTAGCATTAGGGATGAGCTTAATGCCTTCTAATAGTGAAGAAAATAAACTATAGTCCATATGTCAATATAGTCATTGTGCTAACAAGTTGAGACATACTATAAAATAAACTAAATCTATCTCTGCAACCTATTTTTAAACCTAATCCAAATGTTAACCAAGTGTTCATAAGAAATTCTGAATCTGATTTTAAGCCACATTTCTTATGCCTCTCTGAAAGCTGTAAAGCTGCCCTTTTATATGTTCCTTTGGAGCAAGAAGAGAAAGAAAGGTTTATTGTTATAGCAGATATGAAAAATTAATTCACAGCTGACTGACAAGCCAATTAACAAATCATTTTGAACCAGCAGGTTTCTCTTAACAAGGGCAGAATTGTTCCCATATAGCTAGTGAAGCAATTAAATTTCTCTTTAATTTCCATTAATTAAGTATGTGTAAATGGTTTAAAAGAACATGTTTGAAATGTTACCTTTAGTGGTGTGTGTGTGTGTATGTGTGCATGCCTCTGTCTGTGTATCTTATAATTATTTGTTGAAGATGGAATATTTAATGGTTCGGTCAAATATGGCTGAAGGTAAATGACATTATAAGAAATTGTTTAATAGATATTAACAGAAGAAAAATGAATATTTCCTACAGCATTATCCAGAAAGATGTTCAGTATTGATTATTAGGCATTGTTCTGATTGGATAAGAAATCTGGTAATGCAAAGAACTTTTCAAATCTACACAATCTGTTTAGAAATATAAAAATACATAAAATTAGTGCTATGTTGAAATGTGTCCTGGAGTTTTCAGTAGTGTTCTTTTCCCGCAGAAAAAGATTTCTATCTACCTTGTGCTCAGAAATCTCTTTAGAATTTCTTTTAGCTTACTTTATTCTTGAAGAATGGTGTAAGGTGCTTCAAGGTTTTTGTTTGTTGCACATTATTCCTTCATTGTTGATGCTTCCCTGGTTTCCTAAACTTCCAACATGGTGTCTCCTTATGAAATACAATGGAAGGACAGGAAGCTTGGGAGAATGAATAAAAGAACCATTAGAAGACTATATTCACTCATTCCTTGGTTACTTCATAAGTGGAGGCTTGTATTATGCAAATCTCATCAAAATGTTTTGGCCATTAAGCTGAGTTAGCATGGAGAGAAAATAGAGAATACATTTTTATCACAGTATTTTATTTGGTTCAGAGGCAATAGATATTAAGTCTCTCAATATTATTTATATGGGTTTATGAATAACATCTTTGGCTATAGACAGTGATTCATTATGGAGTAACAACATACAGATTTTGTTCATATATCACACTACACCATTGTGCTTTATTTCACAGAACGTAATTAATCAATCAGATGAGTTTGTATAACATGGTAATTATAAATCATGCTGTTCAAATCACAATGGCTGGTTTAATGCAGTATACAGTATCAAAACCAAACAAACTTCATGGTAGTTTAATGTGATGTTCAATCCCAATAACAGTTAATACATAATACAGGCCAACAATCAACTGAAAATTGTTTCCAGAATAAAATCCAGGATTATAGAGCCCTATCTAAGTATATACATGAAATTTTATACCAACGCAATGATTACCCCAGGCTTTGTCAAGTGGCATGTCTCTTCAGTTTCCAGGCAGGGTGGTTCATTTTACTGGTACCAGAACTCTTTTGAAATTGCCAGAGACTGAAATTTGATCTTTTTTTTCTTTTTTCTTTTTGCTGAAATACGTGCACCTCACCATCTGCATTATAGTCCTCTCCTGTCATTGATTGTTCTGGCCATACAACATTTCCAGATGAAAGTACTTTTGAAAGTATATTCTGGCTTTGGTGTAAAATAAGCCCTTGATAATTTGAGGATGTGGTAATATGGGACATGACTTTGCCAACAAATCTGATAAAACTTATTTGTTTTCTTCACTAGCACTATTAATGCTGTTTCAAGTGAGCCAATGAAAAGAGAATTCTGGCAGAGTTAAAATAGTCCCTGCAGCTGGAAACTTTGTCCACTGACTTGGAGTTTGGAAATTAAAAAAGGAAGGGTGGGGAAAAAAAAGAAATGTCAACCTGATACTATTAGTCATGAATGCAGAGAATGCTGGAAGCTTTAGAAGCCCTCAAATATTTCTCTTCCTTTTCCTTTTTGCTCATGCCTTGGAAATGTATCTTTCTTCTCCACCAGATAGGAAAGGAGGAAAAGAGCATGTCACTTCGTCAGAGGGATCTGTTTGTTTCTTGTTCTACATCAGAAGGTAGTCAACACACATCCATTTTAAGTGTTCTTTAAAAAGAATTCAGACAGGTTGGGAAATAAGCAGCTTTTCTGGTAGCATTTCAAGACTTTGATGATTAATTTGGGGCCAAATTATACGTGATGCAGGAGAAAAAGTCGGATGTGAATAGAATTCCAATGCATTCAGAACGTTCAGGCATAAAGGGAATAACAACATGGACAGAGCCTGATTTTCTGATGAAAATCACTCTTATAACTTGCTATTTGCCTCATAAGATAAAAGATGAAGCAAAAAAAGAAAAACAAAGCTTTTGTCCCTCAGACCTCTAAGCAAAAAGCAAGAAGGAGCTGGGAGTGGGTGTTAATTGGGGGAAAGGGCATGGACAGTAATAGGAAAATCATTCCACAGCACTGAAGAGTCATCATCTGATTCCTATGGCTACTGTAAACAGAAGATATTAGACCCACAGCATCCAAGCATAGTTATACATGTTTAAAAAGAAGTATTAAGTCTTCATAGTATAGTGATTATAGTGGTTTTGTTCTACCACAAGCCCATGAGATAATATTATGCAGACACTAAGGCTTCTTCCAGATGTTACCTACCCTGTTTCCCCTAAATAAGACATCCCCTGATAATAAGCCCAATCAGGCTTTTGAGTGCATGCGCTAAAATAAGCCCCCCCGAAAGTAAGCCCTCCCTGAAAATATTTAACTGCATGTACAGCCGGTCCCCGCCATTTCCTCTGGTTAGGGTTAGGGAGACAGAGCTGGAAATCAGGTAAGACAGCAAGAGGAGCCCCGTCTTGCTCCACATGCCCCAAAATAATACGACATCCCTGAAAATATTATTTATTTCAAGGTTCAAAAAATATAAGACAGGGTCTTATTTTTGGGGAAACACGGTACATCCTATAAGAATAATGAACCATTATTCTTTTAAGACAGCATTAGTACTAGGCATTTAATAAGTTACTTCTTTTTAAATATGTACCAAAATAAAATTGGGTGCTGCTGGAGAAATAATGGCTGAGGATGGGCGTGGCGAGAATACATGTTCTATGTACTATATATAACTTCTAAAAATAATAAAACAGATTTACTAAAATGTATCAGAAAGGCTTGTATCAGCAATAATAAATGTAGTAATAAGAATGATTATCATTTAACTATTGGGAGGAGCTTTAAAACACAAAGGAAGGACATATTTACAAAGCACATAATTAATCTATGGGATGGACTCCATGGGAGTTTGATTGGCCAATATGGTATTAAATGTATTGTGAACCTACACTTATAACCACAGTGTACACTTAATATTACAAATGGCTAAACAATGTTGGTTTGTTTGACAAATCGTGGCACAGTGTGAATCTATAACTGATGATGTAGGACACACCATTAAAAACTCAAACCACTGATATATATTAACTCTAATCTAATTACATTTATGTTACTGATTGTTTTGGAGATAAGAATTGATTAAAAGGCCAGGAAGATCTATGTGTCTTTGAAAATATATCTTTAAGTTTCCTATTCTTTTAGTGCCAATTATTATTACAATACATGCATGAACAGGCAGAGATTATGCAAGTGAATTTCCCAGTAGCTTGTTACAGGGCTAAGGGAGAAGTATCATTTGCATTCCTTAAAGAACTGATTGAGATTCCAAAAACAGATTGGAAAGTTGAAGGTAAGAAATGCACAGCTTGAAAGTCTTTACTTTTTGGCAAGAAAGAGTAGTCCAGATTGACATAATCTGTGACATAGTTTCTAATGAAGCATTAATAATAAACCATTTAAGAACAAGACGCTCTTTAACCCATTGGGATAGATACACAAGAGGTTTTTGGTTGAAATTCTGTCAGCCTTGAATAGACAAACTCATCCTGAATTGAATTTAGAGAGGGATTCAAATGTAAATATACATTATAAACCATAGGGAGAAAATGCTTGAGGAAGTATGTATATATGAATACATGTACCGTATATACTCGAATATAAGCCGAGTTTTTCAGCCCGTTTTTCAGGCTGAAAAACGCCCCCCGGCTTATATTCGGGTCACGAAAAAAATGACTTTTTCCCTGCAACTGACTCCCAAGGCTTGCTAGGGGCATGAGGGGGGTGCCTAGCAAGACTCTCTGCAGCCCCCTGGAAGCAAAAACGGGCTGGGGGGGCTTAAAGGGAGAAAGAAACAAAGAAATCCTCACGTTTAGGGAGATCCCATGTGCACTGACCTTGAGTTGAGAGCTGATTGTAATTGGCTGCTAGCTAGTGGGTTCTACCAGCTTGGCTGCCTCAGGAATTCTGGGAGTTGAAGTCCACAGGTTGTAAAAGGGCCACATTTGCCCAGCCCTGGTATCTCTTAACAGAGGCTTCAACTTGCCTGAAATTAGATCAAGCCAGTGACTGGCTAGCTGGTCATGTGATATATGTGTATAGGCACTACTCAGAGAGCTGAAAAAAGTCATTTCTGACAGGTCCTCACACTTCTGACTGATCCTCACACTTATGACCATCCTCACATTTATGCCCGTGCAGCATTCTTAAAACCATGTCACTCATTTCACAACTGCTTCTCTTCACCATGGTGACAAGATAGGGCAAAAACGTAAAATGTGAGGACAGTCGTAAGTTCGAGGACTGGTCACAAGTGCGAGGACCAGTCAAAAATTACTTTTTCAGGCCTCTGAGTAGTCCATATGCACAAAAGGACTACCCAGAGGGCTGAAAAAAGTGATTTCTGACAGGTCCTCGCACTTTTGACCAGTCTTTTTTTATTTTGAAATTTACCAGTAGCCGCTGCATTTCCCACCCCCGGCTTATACTCGAGTCAATGAGTTTTCCCAGTTTTGGGGGGTAAAATTGGGGGGGTCGGCTTATATTCGGGTCAGCTTATACTCGAGTATATACGGTATGTATACATATAAATTAGGAACTAGAATTAAGAGTTGCAAGAAAAATCTTTGGGAAATTAAGAAAAGGAGAAGAAATCTTTGTTGATTAGCATTCAGCTCAAAGCAGTTATGTATTGTATTTTTACAGATGATTCTTTCAAAAGTGACACAATATAGACAAAAATATAAGATTTAGCTGAATAAGGAAACTCAAACTAATTCTGACAAAACTGACAATAAGAGAGGTTAAAAATGGATTGAAGAGTATGTGACTAAGTTACAATCAATGAAGATGTATTTCTCATTATGTGTGTATTTCAACTTATTGGGAGTGAGCTCATATAGAAACATATTTCTCAATAGCATATAGAACATTGCACTACAAATGCAAAGCAGGTAGCTGGTTATGAGACTGGTAGGATTGCCAAATATCAAATGAGTTGAAAGGCTGCTAAAAGAGAGCAGGTATACAGAGAAATGGAATAGTTCCATCAGTCTTCATAATGAAGATATTTAATAACCGCAGAACCATTTTTAAACTAACCAGTTTCAGTATTTAATCAGACAGAACAGATGAGAAATGAAGTTTTGAGGCTGTCAATCTAAAGATTAAAAAAATATGTTTACAAATTCTAATATTACTGCAAGTGAATGAGCTCAATATAGATAATACTATGTCCAATATAAAATCTAATGAGAAGCCAAGACATTATAAGCACATTGCTCCAATGCTGAATTTTAACTGGAAGAAAGCACCACTAAATTAAACTTTTAACTATTCTAAGTGTAATGAGAGGAACAAAATTTGCTGAACCAACATGGCTTTAAAAAGGAGTTTTCTTTCTTTTGCAATGTAAGAATATAAGTGGAGGTATGTGATCTAAAATATAGTTCAATCAATCAATCAATCAATCAACCAACCAATGAACCTTGTGTACATATATACAATATCAATAATAAAAGTATTGTAAAATTAATTCTATCTCAAAGCTGTACTATTCCTACCTTCCATCTGGCCCCATGCTATGAATAATTTCTAATGGGGATGTGGTGTTTTCTCTTTGTTACTCTGAAAGACAGCAGAAGATATGCTAAAAAGTGCAATAGCAATAATGAAGGGCAGAGGACCAGCATGTCTTGGGATGAGGAATTTCACTTTCATATGATTCAGATGTTTTCTTTGCAACCCGAGGATTAGTTTCTTGATGCCTGATTCCATGCTTCCTCATCCCATATTTCACCAGAATATACAAATTTATATTTGAGTTTGGGATTATGGGAAGACTATCTTTGAGTAGCCAATTTCAAACTGGCCTATGACTAACCAAGGTGATATTAGGCCAGGGGTGTCAAACTTGCTTCGTCATGGTGGCATCATGTGATGTATTGGTACTCCTCCCCCTTCGCTAACCCAGGTGTGGCGTGGCCAGAGCATGATGCATCTGGCCTGTGGGCCGCGTGTTTGACAGCCCTGTACTAGGCTAATTGAAGTAGCATTTGCAGCTTTTTAACATTTTGCCCAAGAAATAGTGTAAAGAGAGAGATAAAAATTTATGTTTAGAGTTGATTGATTGATTGATTAATTGATGTTGGTAAAATATTATACTGTGGTGTGATATGGTGTACATTTACTTAGGTTTATAGGCTTTTTCACTCATGAGCAACATGATTATTTTCTTAATAAAGTATTTTGACTATGATTTAAAATTATATTTTTTAACCGAATAAACATGTCCGGATTGAGACCTTTATATGAATGTGGCCAATGTGTTGAAAATCAGGGCTGGCTTAGTTTTGCACTACTGATGTGGGAAAGTTACTAATATGGAGAGAGCTTATATTCATAGGAGTTTTTTTTCTGTTGCCTCCACCTTTCAACTTTTTTTTCCAGCTCCCCTACTGTTATATTTTGTCCAGCTGAGCAGATCTCTGGGATTATCTTCCTATTATTTAATTATTTTTGCCTGTGAAGTGATAAATGAATTATTCTCTCTAGTTAATTATGTGATACAACAATATATACTTTATGTTCTGTTATGTAGTACAACCTACAGTATATTATACGACCGAGAAAAAGATTGTAAGTTCAGATGTTAGACAACCATGGAACTAGCATTTAGATATTATTTGATTCTGAAATATATTTACATGACTTAAGAATCAGAGTCTTAGGAAGAAAAATCCCGCTAATGGGCAGAGATGGATCTGGAGCCAACCTCTGCCTTAATCACAGTAAGGCTGAATTAGTAGAAGTCAAGAAAGCACATGAACACTTCATCACTGACAGTGTTAGTATTAATTTAAGGCAATCAAGTTATTTAATAGCAAATTGGATGGCAGCGTATACTGTACCTGAAATCTCAGTGGTGTTCCAATTCACAGTAAATGAGATCATGATGACAAACATCAACTATAAGGATATGAACAGTTGGAGAGAAATATTCTGTAAGAGCAATTAACTCCATCATGAAAATAGAATGGAAGTGGAAGAATAGGATCACGTTTTCCTATGGGGAGAGCCATCTATATTTCTTAAAGTTCCCATTCTTATCTAGTATCAGGAATAGCTACCAACTAGAAGATAACAAATCAGTCAATCCTAAAGGGAGAAAAAAACTCCTAAACTGTTCTTTGGAAGGACAGATGCTGAAGCCGAAGCTCAAATACTTTGACTACCAAACGGGAAGAGAGGACTAATTGGAAAAGCCCCTAATGTTGGAAACATTGAAGGCAAAATTAAAAGGTGACAGCAGAGGATGAGATGATAGTGTCATTGACTCAGTGAACACAACTTTGGGTGGAGGATCGGCTGGGGTCCGTGGGGTTGCGAAGAGTTGGAGATGACTTAGCAACTGAACAACAGCAACAGAAGGTAACTTGGGAGAACCCAAAGTAGTGGGAGAAAGTCAATTTGTCTTCCTTTGCCATAGAGCTTGTTGGAAATCCAAGGCTGACAACTTTAGAAAAATTAAGGAACACTTGATATAAAATGCATTTAACTGCAATAGTTTTAAAATGCCAACAGTATTAATTACAATTTTGAGGTTACATTAATTGTGCAGAGGAATTTAATCCTTTCCTTCTGTGATGTGATCCTCAGACTGTGTGTGTGTGTGAGCGAGAAATCCCTTATTACGTCACCAGGCAGAAATACTCTTTCCATGCTATTCCCTTCACACACACACCAGAGGTGGGTTTCAGCAGGTTCTGACTAGTTCTGGAGAACCAGTAGCGGAAATTCTGAGTAGTTTGGAGAACCGGTAAATACCACCCCTGATTGGCCCCACCCCCATCTATTCTCTGCCTCCCAAGTCCCAGCTGATTGGAAGGAAATGGGAATTTTGCAGTAACCTTCCCCTGGAGTGGGGTGGGAATGGAGATTTTACAGTATCATTCCCCTGCCCACCAAGCCACACCCACCAAGCCATGCCTGCAGAACTGGTAGTAAAATTTTTTGAATCCCAACACACACACACACACACACACACACAAACATAATTGAATGTGTTTTTTTATTGGGTGTTGCTATCTAATTTGTTTGCTTTTTGTTTTTAACAGTATTATAGATATGAAATGCAAAGGTGCCATTAATACTGCCACTAGTTCTTTGCTAAGATAACTTAATGGTGACTTCAATCATAATGCTAAGGAAATTTAATATTAAGCAACTAAAGCCACATTCTGAATAACCACAGCCTGATTTTATACATTTACAATTAGCAAACTAGGTTTCTTGTATGACAAATTGATAAATAAGGATATTATTAAATAAATTAATGCTTAGAAAAGACAGATAGAGTCATGAGTATTGTGGCCTGGCCTGGCTGAGAGTTGATAAAAATTGTGATTCTGGTGTTGGAAGATCCAGGCATTTGACAGTTCACAGTGAATACAAACTGCTTTCATTTGCTAGGTCTTACAAGCAGATCCGGAACTCAGAAATCATTTTTCTAAAAATTCCTAAAACAAGCTTTTAGAATCCTCTCTTACAATAAGATTTAACCATGTTAGATACAAATGTGTCAACACTCACTTCTTTTTTTGAGGTATTTAACCTGATAAGACTTCCACAGTTCGGTGTCCTGGGCAGTGGTTCTCAGCTTTTACCAACTTCAACAAGTGTGAATTTCAACTCTCAGAATTTCCTATCAGCATGCTGGCTGGGGAATTCTGAGAACCGAAGCCCACACATCCTAAAGTTGCTGGGATTGAGGAACAATGCTCTGGGGGTGGATTTATAATTCCAGAATTCACAGATATCATTGTGGGGTTCCAACACACTTGGGCAATCCTGATGGGGGAAATCTGCTAAAATCTCAAACATTGTACCGTACACAATGTTTCTTCTCTCTAAAGCAGGAAAAAACTTTCTTATCCTACTAATTTGGTCTCCTTTTTAGCTCCTTTGGGTATGGCAAACATGAAAAAATGATTGATGTGGAGGGCTTGTAGAATTAATTTCCACAATGTATTTGAATATACAGTATATCTAATGCCTTCCAGACAGAAAGAAATAGAAATTATTTTCAAAATCTGGCTGTCAAACCTGCGGCTGGGTAACTTTAATTGGGTTTTCTTGTTTGTATGACATTCTTAACCCGCTCCCGATGACCTAATTAACACACTTAAGTGAACAAGGCTCACATTAAAAGATAATTAGGGTCAGTTACATTTTCAGACCAGAAAATATTAATCCAAACTAAGTTATAAGAGTGTTTAATTTGTCTGCATGAATTCATTTGAATGGTTTCAATTCATGAGCTACTAGATCAAGTTTTATGTGTCTTACTTAAGTAATATGTAACTCTCCAGATATTGCTGTCCAGCATAGGCCATGGGATGTGATAATGGGAGTTGAAATCCAACAACATTTGGAGGCAACATGTTTATCCCAATGGCATTCGTGTACATGAAACCTAAATAACAGCTTGCAATTACTGTGTTATATTGTGTAAATTCTTTAAAGAAAAGATCAACATTATTGGTAAAGGCAGTACACCTAAGACAGTTGATTCCTATGGAATTGACAAACTTTAAATTAAATTGTATATAATGGTTATGGAATTATCTTGGTTAAGTATAGGCATTCTTATTATAACACTTCAATGTATTTCTAATTAAGACCAGTTCTTTCTTGGTTATATTTAGTATGGTAATCATTCATCAACAAGACACTTTTTTTTATTTAACCAACTTATTATTTATTTCTGGTCTAGATTTTCCCAATTATTTCACCTGTCTTCTTTCTCAGACTCCAAACATGCTCTGAATAAATGCTGCTTTCCCTAACTGCTTTTTTTTAATGTTTGAGCATTGATCCAAGTAAGCAACATTTATATAATGTTTAAAAAAGACAAAGGGCTAATTCACTTGGGTACATTGGGTTGGGGAAGGCTAATTGCTTTGTGAATTATCCAGTTTGTAAGTACATGGCTGGTAATTTCTTATTATAAAATATAACGAAAAGTAAAACACAAATAAAAGCACATCATTCCAATGCGATGTGGATCTCTTGATAATCCACTAAATGTAAGATTACCAGTCCAATTGGAATTTCCAATGAGTTTGAAAGTTTCCAAATATTTATCATTCTTATTTTGAACTCAAAGCCACTCTGTCTTTCCAGAGTTGAGTCATAGTTGGTTCCTCCATCTGCAGGCCTTCACAGCCAGCAGACACTAGGTAATCACCTGTATGGCATCATCTGCCCCACCTGGGGTGGAGCTGTATAGCTGAACATCATTCTCATATGGATATTATCACATGCCATGGTGTTGAGGAACCGCCCTAGAAGCCTCCTGTAGATGTTAAATTGGTGAGGTGAGAGACCTGAATCTTGATGCATCTCATAAAAGATGGACCTCGAGAAGGACTTATCAGTTTCACCATGAAAACAACATTCCCCCCACTTCCCAACCCTGAACCACTCTAGAAGGCTATTATGGTTAATCGTATTGAAAGCCACTGAAAGATCCAGGAGGGTCAGGATGGGTACAACTATCCCAATCCCAAGCCCTCTATATCAGGGGTCTTGAACCTTGGCAACTTTAAGCCTGGTGGACTTTAAGTCCCAGAATTCCACCAGGCTTAAAGTTGCCAAGATTGGAGACCCCTGCTCTATATAACATCTAGAAGTGCAACCAATAAGTATTATAACCCATCTTAAAATTCAACTGAGAAGGTCAAAATAATCCACATCATCCAAGGTCCTCTGAAACTTTGATGATATGTGGGAATGTCCTGGAAGATAGGAGCAAGAGCTGTAACCTTGGCAACAATCTGATAAGAGATAATTCAGTCCACAGATGGTGGGAAATCATGGAAAGTATTCCCCCTAGTTCTCTGGAGACTAAAAAAGGAGGAGGAAATAGTCTTTCAAGATTGTGTTTTATGTAATCTTACAGTAAGTGCTACCCTTATTGTGAGGTTACAAAACCTAAGTATAAATCAATAAAACATATACCAAAGAGAGAAAATAACAAATAAGAGAGCAAAATAGCCCAATAACTAAGTGTCCAGATTTTCATTTGTTTCTTTAAAAATATTAACATGCCACTTTGAGAAGAGTTGTCAATTCTTGGGGACATTTGGAATATAACCAATATGTTCTCCTTAATGATGTCAACTACACCTCAGAAAGGAGAAACATATGGAGGACTTCAGTAACACTGTTGGCTCAACACATTTGCTAGGTGAAATAACGACATCCCAAAATCGAGGTATATGTAATCCTTGGGTAACAGCTGTCCTGTTTAGAGACAGTTTTAAATTGCAATAGTGGTCAAATAGTAACTTTATGACCAGTGTTTGGACTTTAGACAGTTGCAGTGTACTTACAGTCACGTCCTCACAATTTGGAGGTTTTGCAACTGGGATGATTTTATGACCATTGCAGCATCCTATGCTCATGTGATTGCATGTGCAAGTTTCACAGCCAGTTTCTGACAAGCAGACTCAATGGAAAAGTCAGCAGAATAGAATAACAGAGCTGGAAGGGGCCTTGGAGGTCTTCTAGTCCAACCCCTTGCTTAGGCAGGAAACACTATACTATTTCAGACAAATGGTTATCCAATCTTAGCAGTAAATAACATGACTGTGATGTCTCACTTAATCACTACAAATGATTTGCTTTATGACTGCAGGGGAACTGATACATCATGATAAATACATTGTGATCATTTGATGTTTCATTTAATTACCACATTACTTCACAATGGAGTTGCCGGTCCAAACTGTGGCATTAACCGAGGACTAGCTGTATATAGACATTTTACCTCTGAAGTAGAAAATCCCAGAAGTGCACTCTATGCCAGTAAAAATACAACAGTATTCATAGCTAGAAACTGAATATCTGCATGGAATTATGTAATGTTGGCAAATTTTTAAACCAGAATACTGTCACATATAACACACGTCCCATAGTTTTGTTGCATTAATCAAGGAGCAGGTTTTCCTAATATGACTCCCACCAGATATATTATAGCACTAACATGCATCTGGCTGGCATCTGGTTGGAAGAGTAGACTAGAAACAAAAAGAACAGGTCAAATTATTCCCAAGGGGAAGGGGGAAACAGTTGCTCTTTCCTGTCCTCCAACAAGATGAACAATGTTCCCCTTTAAATTGGAGAGCTATGTAATTCTGAATGTTTCATCAGAATAGTTTCTCATGATACTAATCTGAACATATCAAACAATTATCTTATCATCAAACTGTCCACATCCACCCCTTAGTATTAATTCCAACTCCTGTGCTATATCCAAAATGTCAGTCCACTTGGTTTGTGATGATCCAGTGTCTCCTCTCCCCCTCCCCTCTCCTCTCGTCCCCTCCCCTCCCCATTCCTCCCTTCCCTCTACTATACTATTCCCCTCCTCTCTTCCCCTTCCCCTCCCCCTCCTTTCCCTTCCTCTCTCACATCCCCTTCTCTTCTTTACCTGCCCCTCCCCTTATCCCCCTCTCCTCTCTTTCCTCCCCTACCCTCCCCTCTTCCCTTCCCTTCCCTCCACTCTCCTCTCTGTGACCTTGCCCCGTTTCTCCTCTCTTCTCTTCTCTCAATTCTCCCACTCCTTTTTTCACCCCTCTTCTCCCCTCCTCCCTTCTTCTTTCCTGTCCCCTCCCATTTATCAGCCATAGAGAGGTAAATACATCCACAACCCAACTTCTTAACTTGGGCTGAGAGCAACTGGAGAATAGAGAATTAAAGAGTCTTTGGACTGTGGGACTTCTTTCCTATAGAGAAAATGAGCTGGATCAGTGGTGGCATTCGCAACAGCAACTGTTCTGGGGTCCAAGTTCAACTGTCATCGATTGGGAGTGAGAAAAGAAAAAACAGTGTAGTATGTAAATTTGTGCGTATTTCATCTCTGATATTGAAGCTCTTGGGTTGGACTGAGGGAAACAATGCTAATTGTTCAAACTATTTTATGCTTATAAGACTGACATAAATGGCAAGGGTGACATACAGTAGAATCAATTGTAAATAAAAAATTAAAATTAAAGAACTAATTCAAATCAACTTGCCTCCTAACTCCACAGACAGAGGATATACAAAATAATGCCTGGTTAGTACTTGGTGGGAGACCAAGGAATTCTACAGTAACAATTAGACTGGAAAGGTGAAAAATCCTTGAAGTGAGATGGGCAGCAAATAAATCTCTCACAAAAATCTCAGAAGTTAATAGCAAACCATTTCTAAATTCCTAACAAAAAAACTGAAAGGTCCTTGGTGGTCTCTGAGTTTGCTTGTTTTCTTGCAGACCTTTTATTACCCATTCATTTCAACCCTGAGCTACTAATATTCTCCTTTATTGGTAACAAGAAAATTACTTGTTGTCCCTATGAAGTCAATAGGAGTTCAAGTGTCCTTGAAGAAGACTTAACTTTACAGACATAAGCAGGCAAAGGGAGGGCCAGTAAAATTAAAAGGGCCATTCAGCTATATCAAGTTACCCAGATCAAAGGAAATTTGAGGGAGGATTACTCCCAGCATTACTGTTTTCCTGCATGCCGGAGGTAAAATTCTGTGATCATTTCAGAGGCTATCAGAGGTGTAGTAAGAACAGCTTGGATAGCCCTATGTAGATTCAGCTGTATACTGTATATCAGACTCTCAGCTGCTGAAAAGGAGGAAAGGGCCATCAGGTCTAGCTCCAATAAGTCCAACAGCACATTTTAAATTGGATCCACTGTGTAAGGGAATTGCACAGTAGCAATGACAAAAAAAACCCCCAACAATCCGATTTCTCCCTTCTTCCCCTTTGTTTGTGTTTTAGCTAGCCAGATGGGCTCTGTATGGGCTGGACTTTAACCTCCCTATAATGTCTTTGGAAATCTTTCATGCCACACTCCAGGTTATTCAGCAGAGAAGGTTCAATTGTAATTCATGGGATTTTATGCTCCAAAAGAAGATTAGGACTAGAAAACTTGTCAACTTCACCATCTATTTTAAGAGAATACTTTATCATTCTTTACTATATCAGCCCCCCCCCCAAATTAGGTGTGTTGCATATGCTTGCTTTACCTGATTGTTTCCCCTGATTTCAGTTTTTCATTTGAATTCTTCTCCTATACCAATTGCAAAACCCAGTGGAAAGGCTACTCAATTTTTAAGATGTTATTTATGAATATTAGAAATTCTGTGGATACTCTACCTGCAAATGAGGAAAGTAGAAAGAATGGCTTTGTTGGCAATAAACCAGACTTACTTTCAGAAGTTCTCCTAGGAACGACTTGTTACCCTTAAAGAAGTGTGATTCCAGTGCTTTGATTTCCTTGAGTTACGGTTTCCTTAGAACAAAGTGGAAAGTTTTGACCATCTTGACTGGGAATAGTAGGAGGTGGTGCTTGCTGATGTTCTGTCCTGTCCTCCCCCCCCTCCAGTTTGGGGACTCTTCATTCAAGGGTTTTTGTCAATGGGAAAGAGTGTCCCGCTGATAATTCCCCACCACAGGCTTTGCTGACGTCACTAACGAAGCAATAAATATCTCTTGTTATAATTGGATGTGAGACTTGGGGTTGTGATTGCAGGACGTTGCCCACCGCTGCTATGGAGCGGCCCCCATGATTGATTCAGCAGTGGATCGGGGCACGCAAGCGAGCTGTCAAGGAAGCGTCAGCTTATTAGGCGAGGGCTGCGTGATTCCAGAACAGGGTCTAACCTATAAAAATCACACAGCCAGACTCTGATTAGGACACCAACGGATCACCAGGACAGGCAGGAGACGTTAGGTACACATCCCAAGAAGGAAAGAGAGAGAAAAAGTGGGTACCGACCACTGACTGACTCTACTTCTCCCAGACTGCTCCGTCGGTATCTCTTAAGGTAGGGAAGAGACAGATGCAAGCACAGGTTGCAAACTTTTCTCAGGAATGTGTGTGCATGTTTGTGGATTGTGGTGGAAGTATGTAGTATGGTCTAATAAACATCGTTATCCTGAGATCATGTCATAACTGTGATGATAAGGGAGGAGGAGGAGGAGGAGGAGGGAGAAAACATTGTTTGGTACGGCAAGGTTCACTGTTTTAAAAGATTAAATGTGGTGATTTATAGGAAGCCCCCAATATAGCGATTTAGCTGTATAAATCAAGTACTACTCGGTCTCTTCTGACATTTTATAAGGAAGAGTGGATGGGTTTCAGGCAGCTCTTCACCCAGAGAAAAAAATGCAAATCCTTCTCGCGCTTAAGTTCGAGAAAAAAAAATGCTTCGAGTTGGGTTGATCGTTCCGGGAAAAAGTCTGATTGTGTTCTCGGTTGGTTAAGAGTCTTGGCGAGGGTTGCTTGAAAGATTTCAGCACCTCGGACAGTAAACTGCACGGACAGCAAAAAAAATCCCCAGTTCTTTGATAGACAGTTGTGCCTTTTCCCACCATCCCTCCTGTTACATTTTCAGATCCAGCCGTCCTGAATCATGAAGATCCAGCTGCTTGTCTCTACCGGGATCTTATTGGTTGCTCTCCAGCCCTGCCATGAGTGCAGAACCCTCAGCAAGGGAGCCCCGGCCGCTCCCGCCGCCAGTAGCGCTCTGCAGCAGCTAGATTTCCAAGGACAGCCCCAATCGCTCCCCATATTGCTCCGTATGGGAGAAGAATATTTCCTGCGCTTGGGCAGCCTTCGTAAGAACCCCGCTGCTCCCGCCGCCGCCGCCGCCGCTGGATCCTTCTCCTCCACTACCAGCACGAGCACCAGCAGCAGCCACCTAGCTACGTCCGCGTCCGCGGGCAACTTTTTCCGAGCCGTCGTCCAACAGCTGCAGCAGCTGCAGCACTTCCAAGAACGCTCGTTAGAGGGCGCCCCCGACTCCTGGGACGGCGAAGACGACGGCGCCCACCTACAGGCCACGGAGAAGGAGAAGCGATCCGAGGAGCCGCCGATCTCCTTGGATCTGACTTTCCATCTCCTCCGAGAAGTCTTGGAGATGGCCCGAGCGGAGCAGTTGGCGCAGCAGGCTCATAGCAACAGGAAACTGATGGAAATCATCGGGAAATGAAGCGCTCTCCTTTGCCTGGCCCTGACCAAAGAGCTCCTCCAGTTAGCACAGCCCTTCGACCTAGATCTACTTAACACCGCTCCCTCGCGCCCTTCCCGTTCCCTCCTCGTTCTTTTATTCGAAAGCTTTATCGAAGTAGCCTTGAATAGCATGTCCGGCGTCGTACCCAAGTGTCGTCGTTTGTAACTTCTTTTTTCTTTTCTCACCCGTCCTGTCCCAGGCAAGATTCAGGTTTAGGCGGTCCAGGGTGGGGTCCGTTGGTCTGGCCATCGGATGCAGGTGAAGGACGAGAAGCGTCTTCTGGGGTTGGTGGTGGGCGGGGAAGGGGGCCGGAGCCTCTCTGTACTCAGCTATTTCGATTTCACTCCTCTTTGTCTTTTGTTTGTAAACATTTCTTTCCACAAATAAAACATATTTTCAGCGCTCGGTCAACTTGGTTGTGTAAGAGAACGTTTAATATCTATCTATATCTATATAATATCTCTCTATATTTTTAATAAAAGCTGCAAAGGAACGTTGGTTTGCATACACTTCCTTGCCTGCCGGTACGTCAAATGTCAGAAAAATGGAGGGTTGGAGGTCTTCGATGGGGTGGGGCAGGGCTGTTAAATGGATTAACGGTGGAATATAGAAAAACACATCCACGTGCACAGAATCCGACCATGGGGCCAATGGTTCTGCATCCATCCCGCCAAGGTTCAATTTGTCTTAGGGAAGAAATGATGTTGAAATGGGGAAGGGCATGAGGTGGGGGGATATAACTCTCCAAACTGGTGCCCAACAGGGAACAAAAGACTATAACTCCCACTGACCATAGGTAGTTGAGGACAATGGGAGATATGAACCAGCCCATGTGAAAAGAGGATGGTCTTAATTTTTAATCTGCCTGACATCTCTTAGAATATCAACTCCAGGTTAGATACAACTCAGATACAAATAATTAAAAATGGGGAGCTGCATTGGACAAGTGCAATGAGCTCTATAGATTTTAGGTAGAAGGATATAGGTTCCAGGTTCAACAAAATGATTCCGAAGAGAATGCTGTCATTTTTGCCTTACTTGTCATCTTGGAATTGATAAGAAAGAATTTCTGGTTGTTCTTCCTGCCTTACATTTCAAGGAATTCTTTGCAGCTTACATTTGCTCCAGAGTAAAAGCATGTGCAAAGTTGCCATTTGATGTATCCATCTGCCTATTCTTTCCCCAGGCAGTAACTGTTTTGGTGCTCTGTCCCAGTTAACCCAGTTAATTACAATCCAACCAAAAGGTGGATTTCCAGGTGAAATATATTATTCGAGCTGCAGTGCTTTCCCCCCTTTCTTTCAGTATATTTTGGCATTACAGGAATACAAGCAGTGTTTGTTGTCACCTCAGATAATTAAAAAAAGATACCGTATATTCTTAGATCTACCTTTCAAACCATGTAAAAACAAGCAAAACTCCATTCTTGTTAATAACATGGCAAACATCCCCCAAACCGTTTCCATCTTTCTTCATCAGAGTTTTGCTTACAGGTTTTTGAGGCTAGAGGAAACTATGAAAGAAATGTGGCATATTTTTTGGCCTGAAGTGGGATGAGAATAGGCTTTTTCTTTAGAAACCCTCCTCAAAGAGACTGGTGGCTACAATATACTGTAGGTGTTTGAGAGAACTGCTGGGTTATTTCTCACATCAAAGACTGTGCTAAGTGTCTTATTTTGTGTCCATATTTAGACAAGGGGACAGACCTCTCAAAAATGCTTAGAAGAGAAAACCAAGATAATGAAACAGAACTCCTTCCACAATTCCCAGACATTTTTGAAAGTGAAATAATTCTTTGGAAACCATAGGATGGTGGCTAATTCAGAATCAGCCCAAACAACTGTCATCTTTCAAAGGCATCAGTCCATTATGGAGAATGTTTTCTTCTACCCCAACATTTAAGCCCCTGAGATATAGTCATTTAAAAAGGTAGAGTGGGAACTAGGAGAAAGTGGGTATCAACCGGTCTACTGTTTATCAGTTTAATTTATATCACCAATTTGTGATGAAGATTAAATGGTGGTGATAATGAAAATGGGGGACAAAACTGTGAGTTTTGGGAGAGATTGTCAGTGATAAAAAAAAGTTAAGCAGATGATTTTGGATGTCTGCATATGCTCTTGTTGAATAATAAGCTTCTTGGTGTGCCTTAAGTATGTTTTTCAATAGAAGATCTAGCCAATATATATAGCAACCCAAACGACCCTGAAATGGATAGAGAACTCTTCCAGCCTGGTAACACCCAGGTACTCTCTGGATCAATGATGTTAAGATTGCTAGCCTCAATGATCTCATTATCCACTTCTGAATCAGCAAGAGGTTTTCATTCCTAGGCACTGGACATCTCCTTCTAATATTGTGTCTCTTCTACAGTAATATTATATTCCCCAAATTGTGTCCCCTTGAAAGACTGGTACTGCAACTCTCAGAATTTTGTCTTGAATTTCTATGAGTTATAATTTCTGAGTATGTGGGGCTCAGCAGACCAAGAAAAATCTAAAACAAAAGATCTGTCAGCTTAATTTATTCAGTTTACTTTTTTCCACTTGATTCCAAATACCTCTGGCCAGTTCACAGGTTAACCAAAAAATTAAATGGATTATAATCCAAAAACAAATTACCAGAAAATAAAGAAGAAATCAGGTAAAAAAACAAGATGGTGAACTGGCCAAAAACAAAACTCACAAGGGGTTCCAACTAACCTAACTCAAGTATTGGGGAACAACTGAGACTTCAAGGGTTTTGTGCTTGTTGTTTCTTCTTATATTGGTTTTACATTGTCTGGTATATTGTGAGCCAACCAAAGTTGTTTGGAGTCAAATCAATTAAAATAAAAATGCAAAAATAAGCTGTCAACCTGGTGCCCTTCTATAGAGATATTTCCAACCAGCAGTGCCTTTGGAATGACAGTCAACACTCAGTGGTGCAAATATAATGAAAATACAGGAAACATATTCCTTGGGATCTGCAGGCACGGGAGATCTACTCAGGTTCTTGTCACCAACTCCTTGTCCTATGGATATAAGCATACTTTATGCAATTAACAACCACCAAATGTGGGCTACAAAAATCTGGATAATCACTAGATAGCAGCAGTGTCAGTTTGCTGATTCACTTTGTTGATATAACTAATATTTTATAGCCCAGAAACAGCAGCTCATCATCATGACCCTAACAAAAGCACATACTGGTAGTAATCTTTCAGATTTTTATAGATATTGTACACTTGAAAGAATATATTTCTGCTAGCTTAGTATGTTCATGGGGGGACTTGTGGTGAGAGGGGCATGATTGCAGAAGGTCAAGTAGGATGAGGAAGGACATTTGGGTGGCTGAGGAAAGTAGGAGAGATCATTTTAGACCTGAAGTCTACTGTAGCAGAGTGTAATGGTATGTAGAACAACCTTGGGAAACAATAGGAAGAGATGCAGCCTCAACAACTCTCTGATGAACAAAATCTGAATCCAAAAGATGGAGGGGGGCTTGGGTCAGTGGTGAAATCCATTTTTTTTTACTACCGGTTCTGAGGGTGTGGCTTGGTGGGCATGGTGTGGCTTGGTGGGCATGGCTTGGTGGGTGTGGCAGGGGAAGGATACTGCAAAATCTCCATTCCCTCCCCACTCCTGGGGGAAGGATATTGCAAAATCTCCATTCCCATCCCCTCTGGGGCCAACCAGAGGTGATATTTGCCAGTTCTCCGAACTGCTGAAAATTTCCGCTACCAGCTCTGGATTTCACTCCTGGGTTGGGTGAAGAAAGACTCTGAGAAAGGGCCCTTCCTAATTTTGAAGAGTGTACATTCAGACTCAGATTCCTTTTATCATTCTGTTGACTAGACTGTGGGTCTTCCTCCTGTCTCCTAAAGTCATTCTCACATATAATTACATAGTGGCAATAAAGAAGCAGATGTGTGACCTTCCTCTTCTCTTTCTCCAGTCCATTCTAAATGACTGTTATGGATGGGGCATCCCTTGCATGACCGAGGAGGCTTTTAACAAGTTTCCCTTGGTGTCCTGCAAGATGTACTTACTACCCAATCTACATAATTTGACAGTGACTATCCAAAGTTTCAATGGGAATTTACCCCAGTTCTATGTAAGGAGCTATAAGTTGAACCTGAGAACTTTTACATGCATAACAAATATTTTTCACTAAATAACAGTTCTTCCTGATGCCAGCACCTGCTTCTGTGTCTTATCTCAATACATCTAACTCTAAGTTAGTCTGAATTACTTGTAGGCTTAGCTCTGTGTCAATGCTGTAAAACAGATACACTAATATTTGGCAGAAGACACAGGAAAAGCCAACATGTTCTTTTCTTTGTACGTCATCGAACTCACCCCCTTCCCCCATATATTTGGATGTTCTCAAAAAGAAATATGCAGTCTTTTTGATCTTTAGAATCACCGTGACTATGTTAAAATGAAATTCAAAATTTAGATTGACAGGTGGCATAAATGAATAAATGTATAAGATAAATTCAATCTAGGCAATTGTCAGCAGGAAGTCATTATTTTTATCAAAAGGGAAAGGAAAATTCAAATCAAATATTTATTCTTTTTCTTCTTGATGGACGGACGAATAGGTTGCACCCAGACATGAAAAATATTTGGGCTACTACTCACTAAAGAGGTTCCATGATGTTGCACTAAAAGTCCTGGAAGCTTTGAAAGAGATACATTTTTAAAATTCTAAGGAATCATTGGTATGGCATACATATAGGTACTGTTGCACTGTACCTGATTTTAGACACAGTTCACATAATCCATTATCATTGTTTAATCAAGCTAGAGAAGATGGGAGTTGATGCCCAATATTTAGAAGGCCATAGATTCTCAGCGTAGGATATTTTAGTTCATTGTTAATGTAGAAAATGAGAATTCAACTTAGTTGTAACATAAAGTCTATGAATTAAAAATAACAGAATCCCAGCAATTAGGTCACAATTTAGGATATTCCATTATATACCATAATCGTTGCAAAGATTTTGAACATTGATTTGAATTGTTATTCTTTATACTATATGAAAAAACTACTTTGAAAACACCAAAAATTCAAAACCAGCTTTGTAACAGTTTATAGGGAAATTCTGATTTTAAAAAACCCAACTGGAGTCCAAATGTCATCAGGAAAATTAGTGCCTCGTTAATTTTGGTGATTTTGCTTATAAATGTCAATTCTTTAACGTTCTGTAAATGTTCTGTTATATATGTCACCTTTTTGTGCAAGAAGGCTTGTGGCAGCATTCTGACTTTTGGATTCTCTGCTAAAGAACAGATAAAAATATTTCTGTTCCATTATACTTTTCATCAATTTTAATTATCTTTTTCTTTTGTTATTGCTTCCAATAGTTGCCTTTTTGATCCTGTTAAAACAATCGTAAGATTTATTAATTTTATATATATGCAGTAATATTCTATGAGCTAAACAATCTATGAATATTTTAATAAATATTTTAATTTCAGGGTTACCGAATTTAATTAAAAAAGCAGGAAAGTGAAGAAACTTCCAAATAATGAGAAATTTATTAACAATAATATCTTTAGTGAAGAAATGATAAAGTACAAACATAAAACTAAGAGTATGCCTAAGGCATTTACAAATATGCATAATGAATTTTTACTTTTATTTTAGTTTGGTTTTTAGCTTACTTGTAAGTATATTATTCTTTTCAATTCCTTCCTTCCTTCTGATTTTAATTTTATTTGAACATAAGTAGGGCCATTTGCCACATTCATAAAATAATTTGGGCATAACCCAGATCAGCTATTAGAAATACTATCGAGCCTTATGTCCAAATCCCAGTACCCAGAAGCAAACTGGACAGGTAATGTTATCATTTGATATTTGCCATGAGTTCAAAAATGTGTATGAATTTGACGTTCATAACTCCTACTCTTTCTTCCCCACCGCTCCCCTACTCAAATTGTACAAGAATCAGATCCAATGTGATGATTTTCAAAATAGTTCTTAAATAAAATCTGATCCGCTATTATTTTCAATGTGTTCTTTGTTGTTATTGAGTTCACCAGATGCCATCTGGACTAGGAGTCATCATTCATTCAATGAGTTCAACCAGGAGAAAGAGAAAACATGACGAGCTGGCTCATCAACTCTTTCATTGCTCCCAGGCTGTCCTTCCACATGTCCTTGTAAGGTCTCAGACCCAGTCTGAGGAAAAAAAATAAATTGAAATATTTTATACCTATGTAGTTTGGTCATTTGAAGTATTTTATGGGTGAGAACATAAAATATTTAGAAAACAGTAGAAAGTATCTGTCTACAAGACTGCTGAGATGAAGCAGTACATTAGACCGGGGTCTCCAACTTTAACAACTTTAAGCCTGGCAGACTTCAACTCCCAGATTTCCCTAGCTGGCTTCAAAGCTGGCTGGGGAATTCTGGGAGTTGAAGTCCGCCAGGCTTAAAGTTGCCAAGGTTGAAGACTCCTACATTAGACTACCTAATCTTACATACTACTTGATTCATTTCAAAAGGGCTTGCACAGAATTGTCCTGAATTATATATTTTAGGGACAAAACCCACACATTCATAAATACATCTAGAATGGGATATTGCCAGTTAATTTAAACTTCTAAGTACTGTTATAAATCTTTCCCCCATACTGGATTAAGCTGCTTATTCTTGAGATAGAAGACACTATATAAGTATGAAATTCATGTGCCCATTGTTGAGCCTATACTCCTTCTGTTGCCTCTATTTCCATGCAGGGCCCATCACCTTACTTCTCTCCTAGGTGACAAAAACTTCCATTTTCTTTGGAGGGTGTCAAAATAAGGTGGAAACTGCTAGGATACAAGGATAGCCCTGGGCATCTTAAGCTTGTTTGATTCATAGATTATGAATCATGGAAACATGGCAGGAAAATGATATTAGTCATGTTTGTGCTTGTGCACTCAGAACGCCAATAATTTCATTGAACATTGAGCTTGAGCTTTTGGAATTACATCTGAATCCCAGAAGGCAAACAAATATTATATATTGCTTCCTGTTAAACATATCAAAGAAAATATAATCGAATGAGAGCAAGTTTGGTGTAGTGGTTAGGACATCAAGCTAGAAACTAGGAGACTGTAAGTTCTAGTCCCACCTTAGGCATGAAAGCCGGGTAGGTGACTTTGAGCAAGTCATTTTCTTTCAGACCAATTCCTCCAATAAGGTTGTGGTTATGGGGAAAATAGGAGGAGGAAATATTAAGCATGTTCATCACCTTGATTATTTATGAAAATAATAAAGGCAAGATAAAAATAAACAAGTTAAAATAAAATAAATAAATGTGACTTTTACTTTACTTTGGCAGATTGTAATAAAACTGCTATGATACATTTTTTTTCTTAAGCAACATAAAGTCAAAGGAAATATCTCTTTAATTTTCCCATGAATTGAAATTACATGCTTATTTTATGAAGAAATGCATATTTACCAAAAGCATCCATAACAACAAATCATAAAAATATACAGCTATGAACTGTCACAGATGCTTGCAAAGAACTGCTACATGAAATAGAAGATGATCTGGCATATTCCAAGCATCTTTTGTAAATGCATTATGTTAAAATTTGAAGCTGAATTAGTGAGGAATGATGATATGTTAGGTATTAATTAATTCACATGCTGAATGGACAAAGCTATATTACTATATGACAGGACCTGTTGTCCAATGGTTGTAAAAAAAATAGAAGTGTTTCTGTCTAATCAGAGCTTTTCTATTTGAGTTCCTACATTATGCAGTTTTGTTATCTGGGGCTATCCTCTAAATTACAAATATATCCTAATGTGGATTATTCTTTTGCAGTGGTGAAATTATTGGTAATAAAAGAGCTGGTGTACAAATTTTGTATACACTTACAGACAAGATTTTTAGAATTATACTCTTATCACTACTGAATCCTATGCTCTCTTTTTCAGCACCAAGGCTGAGTCTTGGAATCCACATTCATGGACAAGACAGTTTTATCCATTCAAATTGATCAAGAAAATAAGGGGCCATCAGAGAGTTATTAAAATAATAAATATGTTCTTAATCTTTGAAAGATGCCATTTTTATTGAAGAGGATGAGGCAGAGAAAAATATTGTCCTATTACCAAGGGGTCGAGATCAGGAAATGAAATGTAGCTGAATTTAATGGTAATAACAGGCTTCTGCCTTCACTAGGCAGTCAATATTGCTTTCTTTAGAAACCTTTTGATAATGTTATTTTTTGTTCTTCTGATCTAATGTCTTGCAGTAGGATGATTGTACAGTTGGAAATTTCAGGTATTGGGATGAATCTCAGTGGAAATGAACAGCAGTAAAAAGAAAAGACGAACTGGGAATTTTGAGTACGTCTTTTTTTATCTCCTATCCATATCCATTATTTCTGAACCCGAAATTTCCTATAACTTTCTATGTCTTTGTTTTTAACTCAGCCTTAGAATATAACTAACTCAATTTATTAGGCTGGAACAAAAACCATCAAAGTTCAATATGTGAGTTTCTTTCCGATGTTCTCTTAATAACACGTAGCAAGCATAGGAGTCTTACAAAGGGAAGTAATTTTTACATGGAAAAAGTTGGAACTGGAGCATTTAAAATGTTCCCATATTCATACCAGCTCATTTGCCCTAAACATTGCATTTCGGTGGCCTAATGTTCGTTAGTCACTAGCTCTAGAATTTGGATTCTGTTCAGGGCCACTAAATGTTACACTTCCCTTCGTGACTATATTTGCTATTTTATTTATTAATTACATTTATTAATATAGCGTTGATTTGAAACCAAAGTAAAGTACATAAATTAACAGGCAGTCTCCCATCCAGGCACTGACCAACCCAGATTTATTTCATTTTGATAAGAATGCTATAAAGGAGCGTCTGAAAGAAGGGAAGAGGATTAAAAAAAAGCAAGACCATGGCCACTACTGTGCAATCATTTTTAACATGTGTTACGTGCATGATATAAATATATATAAAAGGGGGGGATTTAAATTGCATGACTATGGTCTCTAACTTGATTTGACAGCCTTCTCCCCCACTCCGCCCCAATAAGCCCATCATGTACTTTCAGATTCCTATGGTACCCTTGTAAACTCACTATATATATATATATATATCTCCTCTTACTTCCATGTCATGCCATTGGGAGGTTGAGTGGTAATTTCATTATATGACAGCCCAGAAATATGTTGATTCCTGCTGGCCATTTATTAGTTGCAGTATTTTGATTAACAACAAACCTTTATCCTTCTATTTCTACAAAGTCAAGGTGATTTAAATCATAGAAAAATTAAAGCCATCATAACGCATAACAGTATAACACAATACCGAAAAAATTACAGATGCATTCCAGGTCCATTGTCTACATCAAATGTCCAGTTGAACAAAATCATTTTCACTGCTTTTCAACATGTGAGGCAGTGGTGGGTTTCAAACATTTTTACTACCGGTTCTGTGAGTGTGGCTTGGTGGCATGGCATGGCTTGGCTTGTTGAGTGTGGCTTGGTGGGCGTGGCAGAGGAAGGATACTGTAAAATCTCCATTCCCATCTCACTCCAGGGGAAGGTTACTGCAAAATCCCCATTTCCTCCTGATCAGCTGGGACTTGGGAGGCAGACAATAGATGGGGGTGGGGCCAGTCAGAGGTGGCATTTACCGGTTCTCCGAACTACTCAAAATTTCCATTACCAGTTCTCCAGAACTGGTCAGAACCTGCTGAAACCCACCTCTGGTGTGAGGTCAGGTGTCACTTAGCTCAAGGAGCAAAATATTCTTTAATACAGGGACTGTCAATAGGAAGGTGCAACTCCAGGTTCCCATCTTTTTGAGTTCATGTGGGATGGAGTTATGGAAGAGCCCGTTTGCAGTTGAATGCACAGCATAAGCAAATTCTGAGATGATCTTGCAAGCCACAAAGAGCTAAAAATCAGAACTATTTCTGGGTTGTACAGCAAAACATATTTTTAATTAACGGTAAATTTTACTTAGAAAACATATAGTAGGTGCCAAGAATGTAAAGCTGAAACTAGTGCTACTAGTTTCATACTTAATTCAGCTCACATTATGTGCAAGAGATTTACATCTCTTTGAAATTGATAATCAAATGACCAAAAGGATTTTCTGGGATGATTTATTACATATATATTAAAATATATATAATAAAAATATTTTAAATATATATTTATTTTTAAGAATAAAAGCAGAAGGCACTCTGTCCTCAGACAATTGTCATGAAAATGTTGGGTTTGATCCAGATTAAAACCATATTTTAAATGAAATGGCATAAGTTATTTATGGCTAACTTATGTTCTGTTCATCTCAGTGCCAAGAAAAAAAACTATGAATTCATTCCCCACCAGCCCTCTACTCTTTTACTTCTTCAATCTTATTCGCGCATAACAAAACCAAAAGCTTTTTAGAAGTCAGAATTAGTGCTTAAAGTTAGGTTATTCGGCAATAAAGCAGAAACACAGAGATACCATATATCACATACATTTGCACTATGCGTTAGTTTGAAGCCTTTCAGATTTTTTTTTTATTTCAATGGGCTTATTTTCACATAATGTTTTGATATACGTAATATGCAACACATAATCTTTTATCAGACCATCAAAAGCGTTACCACATCACTTTGGATGAATGTGCATCTTCTTGACTCTGATGTAAAGCATACTCTGTGTGTCTGGCAGGAGGGAGATATCAGCATAATAAGCATACATTCAAGTATGTACAGAACTGTCACATGGATTATACTAAGAGTCTTCCCTGACCTGGTCTCTTCTAAGTTGTATTAAGAATTAAATGTCTAGAATTTTCACTGCCAAAGTCAATGATTGGGAAGTCTGGGAGCTGTAGCCACACTTCATTTGAAGCATACTAAGTTGGTAAATGCACTACAACATTGTTTTAGAAAATCATCAACAATTCATTCTTAATTAAGAATGTAAACTGTACATGCTGATGACCACATAGATCAGTGTTTTTTAATTCATGTTGTGTATTAACAAGGAGAAAAGGAATGCCAAATCCTGAATATGTGTCCAGGGGCTATTTTACTACATTAAAAATGTTACAAATGCTATTATATTAAAGAATTCAAATATTATAAAAGTATTGGTGTCAAACTCAGTTCAGAGATGAAAAAATAGTAAATTTGGATACTTTGATTTGAATTTCATATATCAAGTATGTGAAGAATGAAAGAGGATGACTTAATTATAACAATTTTTTTATTTTATTTATTTGTCGAGTACGTATTAGATAATATATATAAGTATAAGCATGAATTGAATACATAAAATGAATACAATTAAAGGGAACATTAGGACAGGGATGGTAGGCACACAGGTGATTGTATGCACGCCCCTTACAGACCTCTTAGGAATGGGGTGAAGTCAACAGTAGCCAGTCTAAGGTTAAAATTTTGGGGGTTTGGGGATGAAACCACAGAGTCAGGTAGTGCATTCCAGGCATTGACCACTCTGTTGCTGAACAACATTTTCTGCAATTGAGTTTGGAGTGGTTCATTTTAAGTTTGTATCTATTGTGTGCTTGTGTATTGTTGTGGTTGAAGCTGAAGTAGTCATTGACAGGTAGGACATTGTAGCAGATGATTTTATGAGCTATGCTTAGGTCATACGGAAGGCGGCATAGTTCTAAGTTTTCTAAGCCCAAAATTTCAAGTCTGGTGGCATAAGGTATTTTGTTGCGAGCGGAGGCGTGGAGGACTCTTCTTGTGAAATATTTCTGGACACGTTCAATTGTATTAATGTCTAATATGCAATGTGAGTTCCAGACAGATGAGCTGTATTCGAGAATTGGTCTAGCAAATGTTTTGTATGCTCTGGTTAGTAGTGTAATATTACCGGAGAAGAAGCTACGCAAGATTAAGTTTACAACCCTTAATGCCTTTTGGCAATGTTGTTACAGTGGGCTTTGGCACTTAGATCATTTGATATGAGTATTCCAAGGTCCTTGACTGAGTGAGGGTCATCTACAAGATCATGTCCACTCAGCTTGTATTTGCTTATTATAATGTATAATGTATAATGTATAATGCTTATTAGAGCCCTACATGGAAAAGGAAATGCCAGGTGTTCAAGTCGGAGGAATACGGGACATTACTGCTAATACCCCTTGGATAATTGAGAAAGTAAAAAAATTAAAAGAAAAAGTGATTATGGACTTTATCAACTAGAGAAAGGCCTTTGATTATGTCAATTGT
Organism: Ptyas mucosa; assembly: GCA_012654045.1. Lineage (NCBI taxonomy): Eukaryota > Metazoa > Chordata > Lepidosauria > Squamata > Colubridae > Ptyas > Ptyas mucosa. The sequence continues at coordinate 34,433,452 of WNWU01000003.1, read as the reverse complement.
GTCAAGTTGTGGGAGGTGTTCAGAAAAATGGGAATCCCAGAACATCTCACCAACCTCATGGGAAACTTAAATGCTGGTTAGGAAGGCACAGCATAGACAGAACATGGCAAAACAGACTGGCTCCAGGTTGGTAAAGAAGTGTGACATCTGTAAACTTATATGCTGAATATAAATTAAGGGCAGCTGGTTTGGAAGATGAGTACGGGTTTTAAAACTGGAAGAAGAAATATCAGTAACTTTTGCTATGCTGATAACATGCCCTGATAATTGAAAATACAAGAGATCTATAAGCTCTAGTAATATACATCAAGAAGCAAAGTGCAAAACAATGGAGTAAAATTAAATATAAAGAAGACCAAACTAACAGGAACAAATAGAATAACCAGAATTGGCAATGAAGATATTGAAATGGAAGGTAGCTTATACCTTTCAGAATCAACCCTCAACAGTAAAGCAATAAGCAGTCATGGGAAAATGCTAACGCTTGGTACAGCAGCCTTGGAAAAGTCTTGGAAAAAGCTATGATGTGCCCATACCTGCAAAGATCAGAATCACACAAATTGTAGTATTCCTTGTTACATTATGGAAGCAAAAGTTGGACTTTGAAGAAGCAAGACTCTTCCTGAATATTGATGTCTTTGAACTTTGATGTTGGATCCTGAAGATACAATGGACAGCCAAAGAAACAAGCTAATTTATCATCATCAAACAAATCAACCCAGAGTTCTTGATTTTGAGTTCTTAAGGCTCAAATTTATTTACTTCAGATACATTATATGAAGACCTAGCTAGGAAATCAAATCTTATCTGTCAAATTTGTGAATGCTCCAACACTGAAAGTTTTTGAGAAGAGATTGGACAACTATTTGTCTGAAATGGTATAGGGTTTTCTGCCTAAGCAGGGTTTGAAGACTGGAAGTCCCTTCCAACTCTGTTTTTCTCTTCTCTTCTCTTCTCTTCTCTTCTCTTCTCTTCTCTTCTCTTCTCAATGTATATCTCAGCATTATAACATACTGTAAATTATCTACTAATAATTTATTGTGTATATAACAGCTTATTCTTAATAGCAAGGAACTGCTTTCTGGCTACTGAACATTTTGCAGGGAATGGAATGATGTGAAAATCTGAGCTATAGGCAGTCCTTACTTACTGACAGTAATTGGGATTGAGAACTCTATTGCTAAGTGATGCAGTCATAAGATGCAATGCCACATTACCACGCCAAATTATGAAACCAGTTTTGGCGGCTATAGTTCCAGTATTAGTTACAATCACATAATTACCATTTGTGACCCCCTGCTATCTTCTCCATTGACTTTGCTTATTGAAAGGCAGCAGTGAAGGTTGAAAATGGAAGTTGTGGGACTGTGGGACTCTGCAATGTTGTGATTATGAGCAGGTTGTTGAGCACCTAAACCGTAATCATGTGACCACAGGGATACTGTGCCAGTCAAAACTACAGTACGAGGACCTGTTGTAAGTATCCTTGTCCAGTGCTATTGTCAGTTCAAATGATTGCTGTACAAGCGGACTTTTCACAAGGACTACCTGTAGAAGTTATTTTGAAATAGTTTCACATTTTTATATAGTTTCTGTTTATATTGCAATGTACTCTCCTTGCTTCAGCAGAACTTTCTATAGCTCTCAACTTTTATCGAAACAATATAGTTAGAGGCTCAAAGATTTCTTTCCTTATGCTTATTTTTAATTCTCTAGAAGCCAACTGAAATTCTTTTCTTATGAAATAAATTGTTCAACTACATAACTGTAGGCAGGTAAAATATGCACCAGCAAACTCCATCCATCATGAGATTAGCTGTTCAATTCTCAGCAAGGTGGTTGGTCGTGAACTTCTCGCACCCATGGGGACTGACTGTCTCACCAAAATAGATTTTCATTCTATTACAATTAGAGCCATGTGGCAAAAGGATAATGTAATGCTGTTTATTTCACACAACCTTAACAATTCCAAAAATAGTTCAGAGCAAATGAATTCAGTGTTCCTCTTTGTGTGTAGGCTGGGTAAGTTCCCTGAAGGATATAATGTCAAGCATTCTTTAGGAAACTTAAACTAATGGAGAAATCTTTTTCTTTTCTTTTCTTGGAAGAGAATTCTTAAGAAAGACTGCATAATGTGAAAAATCCCTTGGAGGTCACCTGAAAATGGTACAATTTATTGCATGTCTAATCCAGCTCTACGTATTATATAGTAATTTTGAATATTTCTGCTAATAATCATATTGTATCCTGTATATTGTATCTATGAAAGTATAATACACTGATGCCCCAGGGACATCTTGCCACACAAGGATGACTTCCATTTGGGAAAGGGAGTTTGGGAGGAGAGCAAGGAGTTGAATTGTTCCCATGACCATGTTGTCGTTTGCCATTATGCACAGCTTCTTTCCACTGCCTTACATTTTGCACACTGTATCCAAAGGGAACCAGGACAGGAGAAGACCAGTCTCTAGTTGGTTGGTGTGTTCTCTAAGCAATTTCAGATGAAACAAATAAATCCCTCAATAGCTAGATAATTATTAAGCATTTTATTCCCATCCAGAATTAAGTAAAAGACTAAATCATATGCTTTTGATACATTGTGGGAAGGTGGACAGGGAGTATAATTTTATATTACAGGTAATCCTTGACTTACAACCATTGCTTTAGTGACCATTTGAAGTTACAACGGTACTAAAAAAAAGTGTCTTATGACCATTTTTCACACTTACAATTATTGCAGCATCCCCATGATCAAAATTCAGATAATTGGCAACTGGCATCTTTGTTGCAGTGTGATGTGATCACCTTTGTAATCTTCTGACAAGCAAAGTCAATGGGGAAGCCAGATACATTTAACAATCCTGTTACTAACTTAAGAAAAGTACTGATTCCCTTAACAACTGTGTCAGGAAAGGTTGTGAAATGGGGGCAAAACTCACTTAGCAACTGTCTTGTGTAGCAACAAAAATGTTGAGCTTAATTGTGGTTGTAAGTCAAGGACTACCTGCACATATTCATATTTTTAGTCCAACAAAATGTCTAGAAATAAACTCAGTTGCGTATATTTAATTCTACTGATAAATCTACACTGATAAAAATTAATTCTTTAGCACTGCAATAATTTAAACATATCAATTAACTATATCCACTTACTTTCAAACAGGTCTTTACTGTTGATTTTTGACAAATCAAAACTGAATTATTCTTCCCGTTGTAGACTATGCTCATTAACTATTTTACAGAATATGCCTAGCCACTACTGGCAAATCAATTGCCATAAAAATAATGTGGACCAATTGGTGGATTACTGGCTGGTTGTGTAATGTACATTAAGAGGGTTTTGTGTTGTATGAAGTAAACTGCAAAGAGCTACAGGAAGAAACTTTCTCTCATTGAAGAAAAGAAGGGCAGATATTCCTGCAGTGACGCAGAACAAAGTCTAAGTCTGCCACTTAGGAAGCAGACAGCACTTTAAAATATAGATTGCTCTCTGAAAGGGCCTGATGAATGAGACCCATTACCATTTCAGATTATGACTCATAGCAGAGTTTGTACCATGGATTCATTGGATCAAATAACAAAGACTGAATAATTTGTTGCGTTTGGATGCAGGGATCATTTGATCATGAATGAATACTGAGTTGAGATGTTTAAAATATTCTAGGAGGGACACATAACAACCACAGAGACACTGTATATGCTGTGGAAATCAGCCCAATTTTGTAAGAGCTCTGTAAATAGAGCATCTTGTTGAGGCATCAGTGCTACAATCACATTCTTATTTCTTGAAGTCACATAATAGTTGGAAAGAGTTCACCGTACACTGTACATTGATTTCTCTCTTCTCTAATTTCCAGTTATTTGTAACTTTGGATCTCATTTGCCTGAGATGTGCTCTCTGCCCTCTCTTATTCTGATATGAATATTGCTAGACGAGAAAGTTATGTTCTCAGCAGTTATGTTCCGAATGGATAATAACATAAGATGGTTGATTAAGGCTGTAGTCTTGTGGTTTAAAGGCCCCTGGGAGATGTTCCATGAACTTTTTGAAATGTCCAAATTCCCCATTAAAGAATGAGGGGGGAGAAAACAATTCCTATCTTAAAGAAAACCTTCCTTCCAAATGCCTGAGAGGTTTCCTTTGCTCTCACGTTCTTGCCGAAAGAGATAAGGAGAAGTGATTCAAGTTACAGGAGGACTTAAGAAAGACTTGGTTCTACAGAATCCATGACTTTCTACGACTCTGTCACACACTCCTGAAATATGCACCACAACCAAGGAGAGACCAACAGTTAAAAGGGAGACAAAGTAAACTATTCCTTTCCCTATTCCCATGTTCCACAAAGGTAGCAAAGCTTTGGAACGGAAGTCTCCTTGAACTTTGGACTCTTCTCTCCCACGCTCCTTGCAGGAAACACAATAACATACAGATAGTCCTTGATTTATGACCACAATTGAGCCCAACATTTTTGTTCCTAAGGGAGATATTTGTAACACGAGTTTTGCCCCATTTTAAAAACCTTTCTTACCACAGTTCTTAAGTGAATCACTGCAGTTCTTAAGTTAATAACACGGTTAAGTGAATCTGGCTTGCCCATTGACTTTGCTTGCAAAAGGTGATGATATGACCCCAGGACACTGGAACTGTCCTAAATATTAATCAGTTGCCAAGTGTCTGAATTTAGTGACCACGAGAGTGCTGCAATGGTCGTAAGTGTAAAAAATGGTCATAAGTAACTTTGGACAGTCACTAAACAAACTGTTATAAATTGAGGACTACGTGTACTTAATAGCTATACTTGGATCATTGTGGATGGATATATAACAAAGGAATTGGACAGCATACTCAGGATGATCTGATTTTCCCTTTTCAGTACCACTGATGATTGAGGAGCAAAATTAAGCAGATCCCTTCTAATGCCGCCTGTACATTTCCCTCCTTTTGCTAAAAGCTTGTTTTTTTATGATGTCTACATTCAGAAGTTTTCAAGGTGAGTATTTCAAATCATTAATGCTTTGCACTGTGATGATGATTGATTGATTGATTGATTGATTGATTGATTTTTGTTATTCTTGATGCTTTGGATTGTTAGCCACCCTGAATCATATGTACATCATACTGTATGTAGATAGCCATACAAATAAAATAAACAAATAAATAAACCAAAATGTCTTATTGTAATCTATTGTGAACAGGAGGAATAAGTAGGATCTTAGAGGTACAGTCACCAATCAGTGTGCAAACAACGTGAAATAGTCTAAAAATGACAAAAATTGTCTGAATCAGTAACAGGAAGGGACCTTGGAGGACATCTAGTCCAACCCCCTGCTCATGCAGGAGATCTGTACTAAGGATTCGAACCGCTGCCTTTCTGATCTACAAGTTCAGTGTCTTAGCCACTGAGCCACCTAGTCAGGCTAAGTCTTGAAGAAAGGAATAGTTTTAATATACAAAAGCTCTTTGTGATCGGAAAAAAGGATGCCCTAAGTGTTTATAACCATTTGAGTGAATACCCAGAGACAAATGATATAAAAATAGCAAAGTAAAAAAATGTGCTAATAGGTTAATTATAAGTACTTATTGCTAATGTCTTCCTAAAAAACAAGCTGGTCTAATTGACTTTTGTTTTCCACACCCAAGTTGTATTATATTTATAACCTAGAGTGGGAAGGAAGAGAGCTAGGAAGGAAGGGAGGGAGGGAGGGAGGGAGGGAGGGAGGGAGGAAGGAAGGTAGGTAGGTAATGTCACAGACAATATCCAGCAGATGTGGATGAAACTGGAGCAGGAACATCCCAAAGGAAATGACAAATGAATAAATGAGCCTGGAATACTTGAAAATATATGTGTACCACAATAAAACAGCTGCCTGAGGGATGACATAAAAAGTGGAGAGTAGCCCAAAGAGGGACAATGTGCATTCCTTGTACCCACATACAACTGATTTTAAGGCAAAACGTAGAAGTCAACATTTCTGAGGGAAAAATGTGGTATTAAAAAAGGAGACTTGTTATTGTTACATTATATTATTTTTACAAGCAATTTAGGAGATGACAGGCTATTTTAAGGAAGCAATTTAACAGAGACCGGAATTCAACATTTTTCAGATTTCAATGAAATAAAATAATAAGGCAAGGTCAGCCGGGCTGCAATTTCATTTTAGGAGGAAATCCCTTTCTTCCATTATTCTGGGTAAAATTACTAAAAAAGTTCTAAAGTCAGATGCCGGAAGGTATGCTGTGACTCATAGTCTGTGGAGGTAACTATTAAATGCTAAAGGAAGGAATCACTGACAAAATTAATTACAGCAACACCATTGCCTTGAAATGTTACAAAATGCTTTGTCTTTGCAACAGCTTTTCACTGGTGTTATTGAATCATATGAGCAATTTCCAGAAATCAGAAGTGAAGACTAAATTAAAAAAAAAAAGAAAAACTCAGGAATACACTTCCAGATTTAAAAGACATGCTACATTATGTTGAAAAGTATATCTTAAGCACCAACATGTGATTATTTTTTCAAAAACTGAAAACCTTCAGAGGGGCAATTGGATTAGAGAAATAGGAAAGAAAAGTTGTTCTCTGTAAGTATCTTCTTTCTCATTTCTTCCCTTACCATCTATAGCCAGAACAAGCCCAACTTTCAAACTCCATGTGGAAATGAAAAAAAAAAGAGCTTAGGATGCAAATAAAGCAGGCAAATGATAAGTGAACTCTATTCCTTATCCCTCCTCTGCTTGTTGTGGGGAATAGGCCATAGTTACCTCTTTATGCTGTTCTTTTAAAGATTGAGTAAAGTTTATTATAACTAAATAGATTTTACGTATGTAGCGTGCACCTTAAAGCTTGAAATAAGGTATTCCATTCCATCACGAAATGACCATCTCTGCCTCTGGAGATAAGAAGGAAATTAAAAATGAAAGGCAGCTCCATTTTAAAGAGAGAGCCAGATTTTTTGATTTAAGTATCTACTGAAGAAGGAACACAATATTACTTTAGATTGTTTCTCTACTAACAATTTAGAGTGTTTCCTTGCATCACCAAAATATTGCTGAGGGAATATAAAGCTTGTCATTGTTAGATCAGCACATTGATGGTTCAGTGATACTGAACAAGCTATAAAGCACTGGTAGGGATCCTGATATACTTAATTGCCACAACATTTATGGCTTAACTTCAAAACCATGCAGCATGGCGTTACTATGTTAATTTATTTTAAAACAGACTTCCATGAAGTTTTACTCCTACTGAGACTCTTAAAAGCAACCAGGGTTTTAAAAGGGTTCTTTATTTATTTTTTATATGCAAAAAAGATAAATCAGTCATAAAATACTTTTGATGGATTAAGTCTGGAAAGGTTGAAGTACTAAAAGCTTCTTTTAAAATTGAGCCCTAAAATGTTCATTAAAACAGTGATCTTATTTGAGCTGACTTTGGAATCGAGAGCCTGCAATTTAGAAATTTTTAAAAAATATAATCACAATTTATCTCTTGAAACTCAAATGTAGCATGGTATTAATTTGCTGTCTGATCTTTCAGTCCTTCCTTTTAATGATCTTATTAGCCAGCATGCACTTGAAGTACAACCCCATGGTTAGCAGTTGTCTGAGATTTAGCATAAAGTTGATTCCTTTGACATTTGGCATGCTCCATCTCTTAGACACACATTTTAAAAATGTTAATTCCAAATAAAATATCCATTTTGCAACTGTGGTAAATATCTACTATGCTATATGACCAAGGGAAAAATGATGATGGGAAGATGGGATTAGAATGGAGAATATTTACAGTAAAATGGCCAACAACACTAACAAAACAAATTAGTTTCCTTGTTGGACAGTTAATTGTAACAAAAAAGTGGTTGTTAAGAAGACAAAAGTGATGTGAACCATAAATAGAACCACAGCTCTCATAGAATTAACTGTTTCATATTGATTTTTTAAATGAATGTTTTCATTAAACTTTATAATATAAACTTCGCTTTATAATTTTAGAAGGTTTTAGAAATGCTTAAATAGAGATATTTATATAAGGAAATGCTTATATAGAGATATTTATATAAGGAAATGCTTATATAGAGATATTTATATAAGGAAATGCTTATATAGCGATGTCTTTGCAAAAGACATGTTTAAAACCTCTGGAACATATATTTGATATCTTCCAACAGTTGACATAAGAGCTTAAAAACATGCCATTAAATGCATCTAATATTGTTAAATATGCAGACAGTTACAACAACCTGTATCTATGAGTTTTACAACTAGCACTTCCATTGCTCTTAACAAGTCAAATAATCAGTTAGACTTGACTATATGACCATGACATATGGAATAATACATTCCTAGACATGTAGCTTTATGAATAGCCATCTCATGCTTGAAATAAACCCAGAAAAAACATAGCTCCAATAGAAGAGAATCTATCTATCTATCTATCTATCTATCTATCTATCTATCTATCTATC
>WNWU01000003.1:34200937-34424976 GCA_012654045.1 Ptyas mucosa | reverse complement strand
ATCTATCTATCTATCTATCTATCTATCTATCTATCTATCTATCTATCTATCTATCTCAGGGTTGAACTGTGGAATCATCAGCTATTAAGCTTCATCGATTTTCAAGATATCAGAACCACAAAAGTTGCATTTTGGAAGATCTCGCTCTCTCCCCCTCTTTATCTCTCTCTCCCCCACTCTTCCCACTTCCCTCTCCACTCTCCATCTATCTTTAAAAAGTCCAAAATTTGTAAAAACTGAAAAGGAGCACAAAATATTAATGCAAATTGAACTGAGTCCACAATATCAATATCGTAGCATAATAAAATTCTGAAATGCTATAAACATTTCAAAATATTTTGTTGCTCAGGTACATGAAAATCATTTGATAATAATAAAATAATACCATTGTTAGGACTAGCCAAAAGACTACCAAATAGCGATAAATATTTAGCAACCCTGCAAAGATTATTAAGTAAAACTAGTTAAATGTCTATGGAGATTCTCAGTCATCCAGGTCATGGTTGTCCCAAAGGTGCTTTTTCAAGAGGCAACTGAAGAAGTCAGAGCTGAAGAAGCTTCTTGGATGAGAAGTGAAATGACCTCAAAGAAAAATCAGAAAGATCAGTTGCCTCTTGAAAAAGTACCTTTGGGACAAAACTAGTTAATTAAATGCATGAAGGTTTTAAAAAAAATGAAGGGCAGGGTCGAACCCCCCCTCCATCTAGACTTTCCTAATCTTTTTCAAAATGGATCAATCCACCAAATGTCAACATCAAAGAGCATCTGAAGGAATTGATTCTGCTCAATTCTTGCCATAAAACAGAATGTTAGTGTCTCCAGGGACCTGTCCTGGCAATCAGCAACATCTGATTGGCAAGGTAGGTCAGAGTCACATAAGTAGTGTTTCATTATTGTGATGCAAGCTCTGTCCCTTTTCTGTGTGTGTTGTGATGTTGCACAGATGTCTAGGCTGGTTAATATTTGAATGGGAGACTGTCAGAAAATCCCACATAAGCTGATCTCCAATTTTCAATGGAAAATCAGTAAAGTATATTGATAATATGATTTCATGGTTCCTATACCAAAAAGCTGATCTATAAAATTTGGAGGGAAATCAGGTTGCACACATATAGGAATGTGAAATGCATGCAAAGGACATGTTTTAATACTTCCCCTTGATAGGAAACCTCCTACTTATAGTAAATGAGTGTACTAAGGAGAAGATTAGGTTTAAAATCAGGGAGCATGGACATGTTGGTTGGGTTCACTTAACATGCTAAGCCATAATGTAGTTAGTGTGGTGTGTGAACCCAGTCATAATTTTAAATCATGTGGTCCCCTCTTTCTGTTTTGAAATATATATTTTTTCATGATGAGAAAAAAGAAGTAGTTGGTTATAAGGACAAATAATGTTGCTTCTTGGGCCTTCTCTGCTGAGAATAATTTGCATACATTTGGGATTGGCAATCATTAAGATGCTTATTTATGTGGAAATTATGCCTTGTTACATCCACCATTTTAATCATCTCCAGAAATGCTGAAATATATGTCCGTGGGATTAATATGGGAACTCCAAGATCTTTTTTTTCTTTCTTTCACTACAAGCTGTCAATTTTTTAATCATGCGGTGTAACATCCAGGATAACATTTCAGAGGAGGGAAAGATGAGGAGGAAAAGCTTTATAGCATTAATGACATGATAGTATGGTCCTTTTACATGAAAAAAATGGGATCTTTGTTTCTTAAACTACCTGCAGGCATTGCTAAAGAAAAGACTGGTGCTGTTAGTTGAGATAAAACAAAACAGTTCCTACCCCTCAAAGTAAAAACCATGTACTGAATCTGATTCCAGATATGGTGCAGTAAGATAAGAAAAGCCAAAACTGATATGCAGAATGTCAACCCCTGTGAGGAAATAATAAAACATGATTTCACTAATGTCACCAAAATCATCTGCTCATAACTCTTGAGCCAGGTGAAGAAGACATTCCACTCTCAGTATACATTGAGCCCAGTTTTTAAAATGCCAGGTGGTTATACAAGCAATATCAAGTAAACGTTGTGCCAGATTAGTCCTTGTAAGAAGCATGTACAAACTAAAATGTCAGGCAACAATAAAGACCCACGACTTAGAATATCTTATTCAGACTTTCCCTGCCCTAATTTGAGCTAAAGAAATTAAAATGCTGGAACAGAGTGAGGTGCCCAGCAGTGATTACGGTGAGTTTTCTGAATAGGAGTGAATTGACTCAGTAGGGAACATGCCATTGACAGAGCCTCAAGTTAACTGAAATTACACTTATTGTGGTTTGTTTGGCTTTGGTTTATAGTCTGAATCCACTCATCCAAACTGATAATGTGGGCTTTTGAACAGACCCTCCTAAAAAAGGCTTCCTCCCTCACAAAAAGTTCCTCCTAGCTCTGTGTGACTCCCAGTTCTGACCTCAGTAGGATCTTGAATTCGGAGCTTTGCAATGACAGGATCCTAACGCATTTATATGGCAATTTTGTAAGCACTAATAAGATGTATAATTATATACTATGCTACATTGTAAGCTGCCCAGATTCACTTGGATAGTGAGGTGGGCAGCATATGCATTTAATAAGTAAATAAATAAATAAAAGTAAATTCAATACGGTAAAGTGGCTGTATCTGAAAGCAGGTTGTTTTGGGCAAAAGCTGCTGTCAGAGCCCCACTCTGAGGAGACCAGATGTCCACCAGCAGCATAGTGGCTAGCCACTTCATTGCCAAAATGTACTGACACAAGCATGTCTTAGGGCCAGGCAAGTAAGTGGCTCTGCTTCCAATACTCTCTAGTAGGTCTGGAGGAACAAAACACCTTTGTTTTGGACAAGAGAACCCTGTTCAGCAATGGTAGCAGACATAAGCGAACAAGCAAAGTATTTCTTTGCTTGTTTTTTAACCAGAGGCTAACCATAGTGGTGACCTTGGTACTCTGCTCTATTCCTGGCTCTGAAATCCTCTGGCATGAAGTATAATGATGCAAACAGATAAGATTAAAGATGTGACTGCTGAATTATATTTTATCTTAATCTTCATCTGCACTATGAATGAACTGTTAGTGAATCATTTAAAATAATAGGTATCAAGATCTTCATCCATACAAAAATGAGTTTATGATAATTTAGTAACTGCATATGGAGTTTGGAACTTTGTCTTACTATAACTCTCTTATCTGAGAACTACATAAGGAGATTTGTTTGGAATTAGTAAAGATGAAATGTTAACTTTCGATCACAAATGCAGCTGATTTTATTAAGTCATGATTTTCAGATACCATCACAGGCATTACCATACATTTGCAAATGTGCTAAATTACACTTCAATCCAATAATTTCTTTTCTGAAATAAACCCCTTTGAACTCAGTGTGATTTTCTCTTAATACCATTAATTATTTCATGAGGTTAGATCCAAACATGCCAATTTGACAATGAAAATTATTCCTTCCACTTAAAGAGCCAGTTGAATCCAAGGGAGGCTGCCCATTTGAGGAAAATAGTGGGGAAACATGTTTGCAATTTTTTTTATAGAATTATATACTGTAATGGAACGGTATATCAGAGGATATCTAGTCCAGCCCCCTGCTTAGTGCAGGATCTGCTAAAGCTCTGTTCAGTTCCAGAAGTACTTTCCACAGTGTTTTAGAGGGTGAGAAAGTCTCCAGAGCAGTATTTTAGTAGTCCAGTGAATTGCAAAGAATAAAAGGAACTGGTGAAAGCTACATCCTTATCTTCTTCTTCTTGTGGAATGATAAGCACATATCCAGATTCCACCTATGTACTTACTGCTTTCTATATATCTCATTTAAAGCTCATTGTGTGTTTTTTTTAATTGCTACTAATGATAGGAAAGAAAATGAGGTTTCAACCGTCATGAAATAAATAATATAAAATGTGGAAAGAATTAAGCAAGTATTTTCCAGTTGTGTGATTAACACAATTGCACAACTGGAATTCATGATACATACTCAGCAGGGCAAAGTTACTTAATTTGTTTAATTTAAACATAAACACATGATTCAAATGAAAATTTGTTTTGGTATTTTCATGAACACCATGAATTTCAACTATGTACCATCAGTTTTCATCTGCCTTTCTGCATAATCTTATAATTGTTTTCAAAGCCTTTATTGACATAGCTTTTATCAATATAAGCACTTAGATTTATATGCTGCTCTATAGTGCTTTATAGCACTCTAAGTGGTTTATAAGTATATTGTCCCCAAGTATCTGATCCTCATTTAAACAATCTCGGAAGGATGGAAGGCTGAGCTGTCCAGGATCAAACTCCTGGCTATGGACAGAGTTAGAATGCTGCATTCTAACCACTGCACAACCACAGCTCCTCAATATGGAGATCATTTTTTCTAGAATTCCCATATAATTTTTCTGTGTAGGATTTTCTGGAGAGAGGAAGGCTGCCTAGAACTCAGTATTTATCAAATTCATATTTAAAGAGCTGTCAATTTCATAGAACCATTTGCACATTCTTGAGATCCCAGCCAGGTTTTAGTCTGCAATACATGTTACCTTGATTGATAGGATCACATATATATATATCTGTTTCACATAGACTGCAATAAAATTGGCTTCTGTAGTCAGAACTATCAGGCAACTCCCAAGGCAAGCATTTCAATGGAGACCTCATAATCAAGACATACTCTTGATCTTCCTACTTGCTGTTGCAACTTCAGTTCTGGCCCAAGCATAAAAGAGGAGCGGCTTAAAACTGTCCTCCTTTCTAAACAACTAGGTCCCAGAGACCTAAGAGTGGCATTGGAAAGGCGAGCTTCTTTGGTACGGGGGTGGGGGCAATTACTTATCTATAAATTCCCCTAATCTGGAGTTTGTTTGAGGACAGCTATGCAAAAGAGCTATGCAACGATGGTTGCAAATAATGTGCCTTGGAGAGTGAAACTAATATATGTAAATTTTTTGTAAAGTGTTTGATTAGGGACACTTCTTTATTAAAAGTTTGTAGCATTGGCCAGTGTCACTCAGCTAGTGTTGTGTTTACTACTTATATGTATGCACAGAGGTATTTCAATGGCACTATAAATTATGAGTGAGGAAATTGTCTAGTCAGCTAATCCCAAAATAATGCTGTCCAGTAAAGGTATTGCACAATAAGCAAGAATGTCATATGCATCATTGTATGAAAGACACAAATCACATTGCTGGCATCACGTTGCTGGCATCAATTGCACACTGATATCATGATACATCTGATGTCATTGCCCCCTCTTGTGAATGTCCATGTCTTCTAGAGGTGTCAAATGACAGTTCCTAGTATCTCTTGGTATTTTTAGGAATATTATATCAAGAAAGTCTGCACTAGGTTTTAAAAGCCAGTATATATAAGTACTATATATATTGCACGATGTAAAAATTTAACCATTTAATAAAATGGTGTCTATGTCTATGTCTAAGAATGTAACCTTCCTTCTCCAATTTTCTTTTAAGTTTTCATTGGAATTCTCTGTGCCTGAACTGGCATATATTAGGGTTAATGAGGACCTAACATAATTTCCTTCTTAGAGATACTATTTCATAGAAAATCGTGGATGAATGCAACATATTCAAAGAATTATACTAACCTGTGAAATATCTGTAGATGGGTTAACTTCCTTACCACACACAGCAGAATTTGTATTTGCAGAAGCTGCTTCTGGAGCCTCTGTCTTCTTGACATTCACTTCTACAGGAATGGAAGGCCCTACCTGCCTACTCTCGGTCAATGGAGCTGGATTTGAATTGCTTGTTTGTCGTGGTGATGCTTTATACCAACTAGGGTAGAACAAGGGATCGGATGACTCTCCATTTGACTGTAGTCCAGTCTCTACTAGTCCTGCAGGCTGTGCTGTAGTATGTACAATTTCATCCTTAAAGATTAAAAAAAGAAAAGAAAAAATAGAATGCAAATTATTTGAGGTGTTTTTTTTACCTCCATCTCTTCCCATTTTCTTTCTGAAAGCGCAGCATCATGAAAACTTGGGCCGTGATGGCAAACCTATGGCACGCGTGCCAGAGGTGGCACGCAGAACCCTCTCTGTGGGCCCGTGTGCCGTCACCAGCTGTTCTTCCAGATTCCGTCACACACATGGGTGCCGTCCAGCTGCTCTCTTCCGGGTTTCGGACTGTGTATGTATGCCAGAAGACCAGCTGGGCGGAGCATATGCGTGTACTGGAACCGGGAAGAGACCAGCTGTCCGGCGCCCATGCGCACGACAGAACCTGGAAGAGCAGCTGGCCGCCATGTGCACGTGCACTGGCCAGCTGTTCTCTTCCTGGTTCTGGCACTCTGGCATGTGCACACTCCAGTTTCGGCACTGCTGAAAAGGTTAACTGTCATTGTCTTAGGGCTTTTCCATACTTATCCCCAACCATAACAGATCACAACACATGACACAAACATGTCCTGACAACATCTTTTTCTATTGTCTCCCCATGAAGTTTGCTTCATGTTGGCCCTATCCATGACTGCTTTCTACCGTATTCCAACACTACACAAGGGCAGCCTCAAGAGGGTAAAATTTATGACCAGAGAAATATTGTGGCTTTATAATTATATGGTTATTCTTATTGATAATATACAATATCTTAGATTAAAATTAAGTTAGTAATTTATTATGAATATTGGTTCTTTAGAATGTTAAGTGTTAGTATTTTAGGATATTTTAAGTACTGGTATTATTTATTTAAAGTTAGAGATTGTATTGTATTATTATCTCTACTGAAAAAAGTTGGGGGTCAGTATTGTTATATATTTATTTGATAGGGTTTTTCCCGCACTTTTTAACTTGTCCTGTTATTCTCTCTCCATTTTTCCTTTTACGTTTGTTTATATTTTAATGTTTGGTTTTGAAATTTAATAAAGACATTTTTTAAAAAAAAGTAAAATCTGCTAGCTATCACTTCCCATTACATGCAAGGAATGCAGGTGACTTCAGTGATTTGAAACAGAAGAAATAGAGACAGGATAGGAATCGGTAATGGGAACAGTCAAGGTCAAGCCAGTATAATTTTCTGCCAATTCAAGGACGAGGGATAACACTTTTAACTCAGCAGTGGGTAATTAAAGTTCATACTAAGGAAACATAAACTCAGCTTGGTAGTTGTTTGTTAAATATACCATCTGCAGCCAAAGTAAAAAAGAAACACTTAGGTTTTAAATCTTTTTGTTAAATTCTGAATTCCACTAGTTGTTTTATTAATTATTATGATGTTAGCTTTATTTTACATAATGTTACTTTTTTAATCCTCTGTTGGTTTTTATTTGTTCTAGGCAATAGGTTACGGCTTTACTTTAAGATGACATTAACAGGAATTATAGTTTTAAAAGTACTGTATCAGAAGAGAAAAGGACAAGGTAGGCTAGGTGAGGTTTATTTTCTATTGCTATTGGATTTTTTTAGTATGCTCTAAGTAAATTTTAAGGGCTGCATCCAACGATGGCCTTCTGTATGCAGAAAACCATTCCACTTGCTCTAGAAGAAGTTTACAGATTTTCACTGATCTCTTTACCTACTGCAACCTTCAGGATAAGAATATGTTGATTGACAATTCCCAGATTTACCAGAGAGCAAGAAAATTCTAGGAGTTGTAGACCAACACACTCAAAGTACCAAAAACTGGGGAAGACTGACCTAATGAATTAGCATATTTAATTAATAAAGGGATTAACAAAGTGATAAAATATTTAACATAACTGATATGAGAATATTAGTTACCTGTTTTGCTGTGGTAGGAGTATTAACTAGTGGGTTAGAAGGTAATGATGGTGGCAGATTACTCTGAGATATTGCTAGTGTGTCTTTCAATGCAGTATCTTGTTGAAGTTGCTGAGATGATGTTTGTTCAGATATTTCATCTTCTTCACCTGATGATTCAGTATGGATTTCATCTGGTGTTTTTCCTTCTGTAGCATCTTCCTCCTCCTCCTCCTCTTCTTCTATTGTAACATAAAAGGGAAAATACACTAATTGGCTTCCTCTAAAATAAAATTTGCTAATAGAGAATCTTTGGTTCTAAAGGTTCTGATTTATCCTTTTCTAAGCAGGAATATTTGTCTCTGGCCCTATTAAAGGAATTGAATTGCATCAAAAAACAAAAACAAAAAACCACAGCCAGCACTCTGAGCAGAATAGTATTTTTGCATCGGTTCCTGTTCGTAGTTGTTTCTCTCAACACATAATAAAATTAACAACTTGTTTTTCTGTGAAACCTTCCCAAAGGACTTTGAGATTTCCTAGAATGGTTAGCACATTGTTTTTTTTAGAAGCAGAAACTATTCATCTAATAATCAGAACAGAATAAGAGGAAGTAGCTTGTGTACAGACTGGACAAACTATCATAGCAGGCGTTTGACTTTCACTCCTGATTCCTTTGATTTTTGTCACTGAGTCCTTTATTCCTAGGAAAAGTGGGAAGTGCAATTATTGCCAAGATATGGCTATTGGTCAAAATGTCCATGGATAAATTATTAATCATTGCAATTGTATGTTACTTAAAATAAAAAAAGGTCTCCAGTGGAACAGTCTAAGAATACATTAGACATATGGGGTTGCCAAATGTATTAAAAACATATGCTTATATTATTTGTATGTAAAAAAGGGAAGGGAAATTATTCCCTTGCCATCAAACTTTCTGTGCTGTACATATGTATACAATCCCTCCTCCCAATCTGCCTCATGTTTGTGCTGAAATATAGATTGAGGAATATTATTTAATAGCAATATAATGTAGCAATAAAAAAAAGCTAATGGATACATTTCCACCTCTTTCCTGAAACTCTTACTTTTTATTTAACGACTAGGCTGATCACATGATTTTGGACACTATTGGATCATTTGAAATGAAATAGTGTTCTACAATGAATATGACATGATATGATGCATGCGATTATCTCAGGACTATGTGGAAAATGTTTGTTAGCATTAAGTACCTTTGTTTTTCTGAAAGGGTATTCTAAACTGACTTTGCTATAAGATAAATACTGGGTCCAGCTTCACCTTTCTGATGATAAATATTTCAGTAAGAGCACAAAATACCAAGTTCTGATAAATGATGGTTTATAAAGAAATATTTGTGAACTTGAGCTGCTTTTGATCTAACTAACTAATATAAATGTGGTTAAATACTGTTATCTTCCCACTGAAGTGGTACCTATTTATCTATTCGCATTTGCATGCTTTCAAACTGCTAGGTTGGCAGGAGCTGAGGCAAGAACGGGAGCTCAACTTGTCACATAGTGTTGGGTCTTGAATTAAGTAAGGGGATCACACAAACACATTATTTTAGGGTGGCATGGCACCACTGAATCCTAATTTAGCTTATCTTTATGGAAAAGTTACCCTTCTATCTTGACGATATTTATTCCAATCTTTTATTTAAAATAGTTGTTTACGCTTTTGTTTCTCACTCTTCATTTCCCACTACATTTATGAATACAACAAGGTAAGAATAGAGAATGAGAAGCTTTCAATTACCACTTTCTCAATAATATTCCAAGAACCTTGACTATCAACAAAATTGACATTCTTTCTTTACGACAGCTGTAAACACTGAATAAATACTATTGGCTACTGTATATAAATTCATACACATGCTCACAGATACACATGTACACACACATAAATAACCTATCAATATTTTTCAGTATAACATTGGTAATAATTAACATCTTTTGGGTACATAAATACACATAATCAAGCTGGATAACTACTTTGATTCAAGGAAATGTTCTATCATGAATCACTATTGGTAATCATTGCTAAGGTTCTGCTAGTCATATAAACAGATCAGACAGAGGTTAATAGCTTTGATGTATACCGAATGTTGGAATCTTGAAAGATTTACAACACTAATGCCAAAGCTCAGATTCTATGAAAAAAAACATATATTTCAGCATACCATCTTAGTCTTCATGAGTTTACTTTTGATTATTAGACATGTAAAATATCTTTCACTTTTGTAGAATGTCAAAAAGGTCTTTCGATTATTTTTGTGACAGGATGTCTTCATAAAACTGAACGCTTCACAAGTAAAAGGAAAATAAGCTTTTTAAAAAACCTACCTCTGTAAAAGTAAATTTCTCTAATTATCTTTTCTTCTCTATTAAGATTGACTGTGAAGTGGGTCATATTTTCATAGCCTTTCTCTATTTTTTCCATCTGAAATGCTTTAGAAGCTTCAGTAATTCTAAAATAGAAACACCATTGTGTCATCTGCATTATTTTGCAACTGAACAGTTTAGAAATTGTTGGCTTACAATGAAAATGGTAACACATCTTTACTTACTTTTGTAGCAATGCTTTAGCATTCTGTGAAAAACAAAATATACCCAATAAAATACATTATTTAATAACTTCCTTTTCTTTTCAACATACAGATCTAAAGTTAATTCATGTATAAACATGTTAGAATACATTTTTAACGAATAATAGCTGGAATCAGGGGTGGGATCCTACTGGTTTAACAACTGGTTTGCTGAGCACGCACACGCCGGATGCGCCCTCTGTGCGCGTGCACAGTTTGCAGAAAATTGAATTTCCGCATTGCTGAGAGCAAAGAAAACAGTTGAGGAGTGACAATCCACTCTGCCACCCCGATCAGCTGGGCTTCAGAAGCAGAAATATAAGTGAGTATAATGCAGGGGTGGGCAGGTGGGCGGGCCCACTTCAAAGAAAGAGAGAACTGGTCCGCTCATGGCTGAAGTTGGAGTTAACGGTTCGCCCGAACTGGTCCGAACTGGTAGAATCCCACCACTGGCTGGAATTCTAACCATAATAAGATATTCCATCAAGATAATGCAAGATTGGACCCTTTGAGGTTCACAGCCTGAACATTTAGTTCAACACAGAACAGCAAATCATTTTGTTCATTGGGTTAAGCAATAAGGTAGACCAACTAAAATCACATATTGCTCTGTAGCTATGATTCTTGCTTCATTTGCACTATAGAGTAATGATTGAGTTATGCATCAATTATAAGCTTGCAGGAGTATAGGATTAGTGCATTTTTCATATTGGGAAATACCAGGCTATTTATATTCAATTTACCTGATGTACTTAACAGAATGAATTATCAAATTCTAACTTTCTGGGTTAGGAGAGCTCTCAGCTAAAAATAAAGATACATGCTCTAATATGATACACTGTCATCTCTTTGCAAAATCTGAAGGAATTTGAAGATGATCTACAGAAAGTAGGAAATTCTAATTAAATAAGAATCATGTGATTCTGCAGATTGGAATACAAACTGTTCAGGAGAAAATTCTATTATCAATTCAAATTCAAATTTAAACTTTATTTTGGGGAAAAATTGGGTCACTCTTGACATAAAACATAATATAATCTAATTATTTCCCTATACAGTGTGCTGTATTATGTTCCGAAGGGTTTTTATTATCTTCATTTAAGAACCCTAGGATAAATGTCATCTCAAATACATATCTTTTGTTTTTCACTTTGAAAAATATATTTCCCTGTAAGTATTGTCTGTTTAGCCATTTTCTCCCACTTTAAGAAAGTACCATAAATCCTATATGGGATGGGCAAAAATACAATTTTTAGATTGAATATGGAAAAGTACTGCACAGAGAGATATTCTATAAAACATTTGAGAAGTACATGATGGACACTCAAATAGTACTTTCCATAGTGCTAAGGAATGCTAAGGAAAAAACATTTTCCTCTGAGAGATTTAGCACAAGGGAAGGTTTAATTAGAAGATGAATAATGATATATTCCCATTTTTAAAAACTTTTCTGCAACATACCTGTAAAAATAGAGCCATTTCTGGCTCTTCCATAAATTGGATGCCTGATTCCACCAGTTTTGATACTGTCTCTAAGTGATCTGCATACTTTTTTATCAGAGACCGGACATGTTCCAATTTCTCCTCTTGGCTCCGAGTGATTATTTGTGTCATCTCACTTTTTCGTTCTTCCAATATTGCGTACAAGTAATCAAATTTTTCACATAGTTGCTCCTTCTGCCTTTTGCAGCAGTCCTGTGAATGAATCATTAGTTTTGTGTTAAAAGGATTATGTCGACTGCATCTGTTTTTATTTCTATAAATTGAGGGAAATGCCTCTGCACTGAAAAAGCTTTTTCTTTCCTTAAAACCTTTCACAGTATCTTGTAGAAGCCAACAAACTTCATGGATTGAGACAAATTACGAAGGTGATATGAACAAAGAGGGAATTTTGAGTTTTGAACATTCTAAGCTAACACCCAACTAAATTTGCCTCATAATAAGCAATAATAATGAAACTTTTTTCAAATGCTGATGGTAGAGCTCTAAACATTTCTATTTAAGCATCAAGATCATTTTAATTTTAGAATAAATATTCTAAAAATATGAACTGTAATAGCTTTTAAAGTAAATGTTTATTCTAAAAATGTTCAGGGTGACTTGAAAATTCCCCCAACCGCCTCAAAATATTTCCATTTACAATATTTACAATGAAATAATAATGTAATGTAATTTGTAAATTATTAAAATTACTTTAGAATTACTTCCCTAGATTCCAGTATCTTCTATTACATTATAATGTAATAGAAGATATTGGAATCTTGAGAAGTAATTCTAATAATTGTATTTCACTAATTTAATACAATGTAATTACATACTGTTAAACTAAATCAAAATATTTTTCCTTAGGCTCCAATAATGGCTTTGTCCTGGCTATGTCTTTTGAAATATGATTACTTTCCAGATACGTCATACAGTTTTGCCACTTTAAATACCCTGAAATAAGTTTTTCCTTTCCATAAATTGAACACTCAAAAACCCTGTGAAAATTTCCAGAACTAAATATAGTTTAGTAAGATATACTTTGCTTTTGCAAGGGAATAATCAGACTATTTTAATAGCTATGCCTTATTTAAGGTTTTCAGCAAGCCAATTTAAAAAAGGTCATAAAATATGCTATCTGTTCCAGATGGGGATAGAAAGGTTGCATTTTTACTCAATAGGAGAAGGATTGTATTTAAGTTCCAAGTGACTATTTGATTTCAAGATTACATTGGTGTCTAATGGGCACAAACATTATATGAAGTTAAGAAAAATATTTAAGCTGTTACTATAGAGCTGTGATGGCAAACCTATGGCATGCGTGCCACAGGTGGCACATATAGCCATATCAGTGGGCATGTGAGCTCAGCTCCGGAGCACATGCGTGCGCCAGCCAGCTGATTTTTGAGACTTCTGGGCCCACCAGAAGTAGGGAAACAGGCTGTGGGGAAAGCTTATTTTTCTCTCTCACCTGGCTCTAGAGCCTTTCTAGGAGTCTGGGGAGGGCAAAAACGGCCTCCCCCCCCCCCCGGAGGCCCTCTGGAGGCCAGAAACAGCCCGTTTGCCAACTTCCAGTGGGACCAGAAGGCCCATTTTTTGCTGTCCCCAGCCTCCAAAGCCTCTCTAAGAGTCTGGGAGGGAGGCGAAAATGGCCTCCCCACCCTGGAGGCCTCCGGAGGCCAAAAATGGCCCATTTGTCAACTTCCAGTCCCACCGGAAGTTGGCAAATGGGCTGTTTCTGGCCTCCAAAGGGCCTCTGGGGTGGGGTGGGGAAAGCCATTTTCGCACTCCCCAGACTCCTAGAGACTCTGGAGCCAGGTGAGAGAGAAAAAAGGACCTACCGGGCCATCGCGTGCCAGGAGCGGGGGGAGAAGGGGTGTCACGCGCGCATGTGCGGGGCAGGACGCATAGAATTATGGGTGTGGGCATGCACGTATGCGACCCCCCCTTCCCCCTCCTAGCACGCGATGGCAAAAAGGTTAGCCATCACAGCTAAAGAGAGAAGAAAGGCTGTGATCTTTATGTTCTATTATTGAGGGACATAAAGTTAGTTGGAATTATGAAAAAGAGTTTCTTTGGCTCACACAGACTGTGAAAGATGTGTCCTTGTGATATTGTTTTGCTTTACTGTATTGCTTTTTGTTGAGCAGAAAAATGTGTTTCCTGTTGATTTGATGTTTTTAAATATAACCTTCTTATATTCATGTTTTCAGTTTTACATTAATTATATTTAAACAGTCTTGCACTTGGAATTCTTAATTGGTAAAATCATTCTGTTGTGCAAACACGTTAGAAGTTTGGGGTATTGCCTTTCTAAATAAAGAAAGATAACAAAAATAAAGAAAACAAAATATGGAAAACATAATGAAGGCTGTTTTCCAAAATACCATGCATTATATATGGACGCTAAATTTATTGAATGCTAGAAAATTAAAGAATTTATGAGAATCTGCACTTTTCAGATTTGATTTGGAGAGCATTTGGTAAAAGTGGGAATTATATATAAGTAAGTCATTATTGAAAAGATATATCATCACTCTTGGTGATTGCTTCTACTGCCTATTAGATTGTTTTGTAAACCGTTTAGCAAAGGCTTTGAATTTATTTAAGAACCTTTCTTTGTTTACATCTAATTATGGCACGGAGATGTACCAGTATTCTGCTTTTTACTGTTGTGTTCATTTGATTCTTAGACCACATCTGAAGTAGCATTAAATCTCCTTAGTGCTATCAGTGCATTTTTTGCCTTATTCTGACACAAGCTGGTAAAATTTTATGCATTTCTATTACCATGTTATCAATAGTGCAATCTGGTGATCCCAAAAAGATGGATCAGCGCAACAGCTATTGGTTATTTAGATTCACCTGTTAGGCTTCCCATCCCATTCGTGGGCATTGTATTCCAGAACTATTCTGCTTTAAGCAGAGGAACAATTCACTTGTTTCAAATTAAGTTTTCATTAAGTGCACCTGGTCCAGGGGTGGGTTTCAAAACCTGTCGCTACCGGTTCGCTCGTGGGTGCACGCACGTGACACTTCTGTGCAGAAGCATCCAGGCGGGTGGGCAGAGCCTCCTGCCACCACCGCTACCGGTTCACCTGATCGGGGGCGAACCAGTAGCAACCCACCACTGACTTGGTCTCTGAAACATAAGTCACCTTGAAAAACAGCTAATAATGGTGGTGCCATAGCAGGGACTACATGGTGAATGGTGAGGCAGATCTGGTTCTCTCTCAGCTATTTTCCAACACAACTCCCATCACAATGTCATCTTTGCCTGGGTTACTTTTCAGCATGCACTTAGTGCTCTTCTGAATATCAGCTGGGAATCGGGCTGCTTTGAACACAAACACAGAAAGCAGTTGTAGAAAGCCAGACCATGTTTTGGCAGATGGCTAAACCTAGCAGTCTAGACATCTGTTAAAACTTGTCTTTCTTTTCTTCCCTCCACATTCTATTCCATGTTAAGGAAAATGAATGATGAATGTTTTCTTGCCAGCTCCTGACATTTGGTAGGAAGAGAAAAACAAAGCCAGTGAAATATGGCAATGCTTGGTACACTGTAAATAGACAACACAGTTTGTTGGGATTGTTTCTAAGATAGTACAGATCATCACTGGGAGTAGCAATTTTTATGTCAAAATAGTTTTATGTCCAAATAGGTTTCTGCCATCTCAAGGATTAAGCTTGACTGTAAGGAAGAGTCCTAAGTTGCTAAAACTTCAATATTACAATATCTCTCCTTTGGAGAGAGTTTAATTCTTACCGTGAAGGTACTTGAAAGGCTTGCTATGGTCTGCAAACTCCTGATACCAACACATTTCATCTTTGCAATATGTAGACTTCCTTTATGCATACTTGCAATGTGTGACGTCTTAACTTTTAAGTGCTAATATTTTCATACATTCCTTGGCTCAGAAATTTCAGCAATTTTGAACCTTGTTTGCTATATTATTTCCTCTCGTACGTTTTGATTACGGAAAGGACTCTGATGGATTTTTTGCAAATTAGAATGACATATTGAGATGTAAACATTCTTTACCTCATTTTTTTTCATTTAAATCTATCATTTGGGGATAAAATTTCCATAAATGTGATTTTTTTGCTTTTTTTTTCATTCTTGAAAACAAGAATGTTTTCAAGAATGCTTCAAATCCAAGGCATTTTTAGCAAAAAAAAAAAATCCCAATTATGAGCAGTTGTGGTCTGGTGCTTGGTCTGTTTGCCCAAAAAACTAAAAATAGGAAGTGAAACAAATGGGGAAGTACTAAATGGGTGTCAAGTAGCATTCTCTTTAACATTACCCTGTAACTGGTTATCTCCTCCACATCAGCTATTTTGTGATGTGGGACACAAAATATTCTGTGACGTGGGAAATGGGACAATCCCTTTGGAAGCAGTGGTGTCTGTGGTCTTACAGGACAAGTGGTCAGTTTGAGAAGAACAGGTTCTGATGTTGCTTTCACATCCAGAAGGGCAGAGCTTTGCAAAGCAGTGCTGCCTTTGTCATTATGATGAAAGCAGCAGAAACTTGCAAATCCCTATGCTTGCTAGCTTTTCGTGGGTGCACATAGTGTATTATAGAGAGCAAGGAAGATAGGTTCATGGATCTTAGTGCTTCAGGTCAGCAAAAGGGGTTGAAGGGGTGAAATCCAGCAGGTTTTGACAGGTTCTGGAGAACCGGTAGCGGACATTTTAAGAGTTTGGAGAACTGGCAAATACCACCTCTGGCTGGCCCCAGAGTGGGATGGGAATGGAGATTTTGCAGTATCCTTCCCCTGCCTGTTCACCAAGCCATGCCCACCAAATCACGCCCACAGATCCGGTAGTAAAAAAAATTGGATTTCACCACTGGGTTGAAACATTTTTTAAGTCTCGAGAAACAAGAGAATGTTTCCAGTGAATCAGAAGTTGTCTTGATTCATTGAAATATAAGGAGGGGGAGGAGGTACAGCACAATCCAACTTGCAAGGTTCTCCATAAAAATAGTTTTAGCCTTACTGTGGAGTTGATTTCCTGGCCTGGTTTATTAGTGCAGGAAACACCTATCCCAGGGACTAAAAATTTCAAAAATGCCCACTGGTTCCAGAAGGCTGGTGCCTCTAGACAACATTTATGGAAGTTGCGTAGAGTCGGTTTTGAGCAGTAATAATTCTTTCTCAGAAAGAAAGACCTATGCAACCTAAAACTGTGGAATTCCTCATCTACACACCATATGGATGACTACATTGGAACAAAAAACAAAATACTACTTTTAAGCTGCACAGATACAAACTTGTAGCTCTTATTACCTGTAAATACTATAAATATATTATTATATAGTACATTACAATGTTCTTGGGGAGATCTTGATGCATATGAAGGCAACGCCAATTAAAAGAACTAGCAGCTATGACTTCAAATTGTTGTGGAGATAATAATAACAACAGTAATTTGGTTTAATGGTATCAAAATAGTGTTTGCTTACTTCAACTGTTCTGCAGGTTTCCTCCAGCTGAGTTACAATTCCTTGTACTCTGTCATTACTTCCTACGAGCACAGCGATCCCATCACTAAGTTCAGACTGCGATATAAAATAAACTTTGAGAAGATATAAAGCATTGTAGTAATCTAATTTTTTAACCTTATAATCATTAAAACTTTCCTAAAAGGGTACTGAAAAAGCATATATTTTATTTAGTTACTAAGGAGATACAACCTAATTTTCAAAATTCCTCATAAATAAGATTGCTGAATATAATACTTTTGCAAAAGATGAAGTTATTATAACAAATTTATTTAACTGAGTTTTTTTTCTTTTCATATCGAAATCTGATTTGCATGATTTAATTCTCCCACTAAAAATATTTTAGACAGTTTCATGTTAATTACTCTGTCCTCTGATCTTTTCATATTGTTTCCTGTGATTTTTGGAACAAACATACAACAGTAAATTTTACTATAAACCTACAATAACAATAGCTTCTATACATTCACAATGTAGAGATATTTCTTGTCATCTGTGGCAGGAAATCTAGTGATTGATATGCATAAGTATAACACTTTCTATTTAGATACTTTTTCTAAGCACTATTTTTCATGTGTTGTTTCAGAATAGGAGAACATAATGTTTATCAAGTTGAAAAAAAGACAGGGTTTTTTTCCCCCAACCTAATAAACATGTACTCAGCTTTAATATTGACAAATAAAATAATGGGCTTCTTCCAAAAGCTCTGCTTATAAACTGGCTCTGTATCATGGCAGCCTCAGCAAGGCTTTCAAGAAATTGTGTTGCATTTCTCATGAGGATATTCCATATAAACAGCTGTTTCATGAATGCTGTGTTAAAAATAAATAGACCTTTAACAGATGGCAGCAAAGGATTCTGGGAGCATCACTGAACTTTTCTATTCCATGTCCAAGAAATTATTGGCAAAATAAAAAAAAATCTTAATAACTAAAAAACAATGACAGACAGACAGAGAGACAGAAATATATTGGTTTGCAGATAGAGGCATCTTCAGAATAAAAGCCAGAATCTGACATTAAAGATTGAATATAATTGGATATAACTTTTTAAAGAATGCTAGATTCAGACTAGTAATATTTCAGAGTAGAAGAAAAACAAAAGCAATCAAATATAATTAAAAAGATCGTGGTCAACAACAACTGGCCAGGAGTGGGTGGTACAAGTGTTGTGGCACCCAGACTTCAATCTGATAAAGACTGAGAGACTACATGTATGTTGCTAGTGCTTAAGGTTCTCATTGAAAATTTTAAAACATCTGCACTCTACTGTTCATACTGCTTTCATGTCACATTTAGGAACATTGTGAAAAGATAAATAGCAGTTCCACTGATGCAGACTATGTTAGTTTGAAATGTCAGGGAAACTCACTGATGGAGGAGTTGTGTGCATCTTTGGGATATGATTAAAGATAAAGGTTCCCCTCGCACGTATGTGCTAGTCGTTCCCAACTCTAGGGAGCGGTGCTCATCTCCGTTTCAAAGCTGAAGAGCCAGTACTGTCTGAAGACGTCTCTGTGGTCATGTGGCTGGCATAACTAAATGCCAAAGGCACACGGAATGTTGTTACCTTCCCACTAAAGGTGGTCCCTATTTTTCTACTTGCATTTTTAATGTGCTTTCGAACTGCTAGGTTGGCAGAAGCTGGGACAAGTAATGGGAGCTTACCCCATTACGCAGCACTAGGGATTCAAACCGCTGAACTGCCAACCTTTCGATTGACAAGCTCAGGGTCTTAGCCACTGAGCCACTGCGTCCCTTAGGGGGGTATGATTAAAATCTGCAAATTGGTGGGTGTTGTGTTTTGGTAGAAGCCCCACCCTTTTTGTATACAGATTCAATACTGCTGCAAATGGGGTAAGCTTTGATTGCAATGCTGTGCCCACCATTTTGCAGATTTTGGCCATCTGAAGAAACCCTCCAGAAGATATTTGATTGTGGGCTGTATAGGCATCCATTGGAAAGTGGGGGAAAGTGGTAAAATGTATGGCATAACATTGTGACACTGTCCATTATGTACAGTATTTGTATTGTATGTGATGTTGCAATACAAACACAAAACTTCTCCTTTTTGATGTTATGATACATATTTCATCATTTTGGTGCTGTTAGGGTTAAGAATTGATGCTTATGGTGAGTTGCATTTAATATGGAAATGAAATTGATGTAAAGAGTTTAGTTTCATAGGGAACAAAGACAGAAGAAATTAGGTATTTATTATAAGGCTACTAAATACATGACGGCAACTATATGAAAAACGTAAAGAAATACTTCTATGATACCAGACCAATTTGGAAGCCATGAAGTTAGAACATTTCTCCAATAACCATTTGGATTGATTATATGGCATGGGGCATCTGTACAGCAATAACATACAGTGGTTGTTATTTGAATTAGTTTGGAAATTCCTCAAACAAAACTTCACTTTTTCTCCATCGTGATTATTTGTGATATTGAGAGTTTCAGTCTATTACCTCTTCAAGGCACCATATTTGGAATGGCAGCATAGGTTCAAATATTTCACATTAATTGTAGTTGTGTGCCTGCCAGCTGGAGCAACAGATTGAGTAGATAAAAAAAAATTCTTCAAGGACCTAAGATCTAAACAAGATAACTTCAGTAGAAAATAATGATGTACTTTCAGTAAAGCACTCTGATAACTTAATTTTATAAACAGGAGAGCTATTAATTCTCTAAATGAGAAGCCATTAAAAAAAGAAAGATTTTTGTTTGTTTTTTTACCTTCTGCCTTTGGTACACATTCGAGAGGGGAGCAACCTGACAGTCTTTATGAGCACCAAAAACTTTGCACATGGAACAGGTGGGCACTTCACAATTCAGGCAATAAATATTAATTTTCTCATCTTCATGTTCTTCACACATTGGCTGCTCAGTTTTTCTTTCAGGCCTGTGAATGGAATTAATTTAGGAGAAAAAAGCAAATCCAAACCAAAACGATTTAAAAACTAAAGATCAAATCAAAGAGGCAGATAAGAACATTTCTCTGTTTGGAAGGTAACTATGAGACTGATAGCAGCTCTCTGGGTTCATAGTGGAGCAAACAAATTCCTATTATTTTCTTTATTTACTAGGTAGTTATTCTGCTTTTGTTACATTAATAATAAGGCGGCATATATAATATTCCTTCCTCCTCCTATTTCCCCCACAACAACTCTAGAACTCACAGTCTCCTGGTTTCTAGGCCAGGTCCTTAACCACCATGAAACAGTTTTATCAAACTGATTCTTTTCAATGAAGATGTTAGGAACTGAATCTGTGACAACCTGCATGCATGTGTGGGTAGAGACCAACAATTGGTCTCTTCCCAACAGAACAGGATGCAATATAAGGACCCTGAGAAAGGAAAGATTTCTAGGGATATGAAAGTACTAGAAGTGTCTGCAGGGTATTGTCAAAAAGATGAAGATGGCGGCCATGACAATGCAACTAAAGCTCCATCTGTTTATTACTGTATGTGTATGATACATAAAAATGTTTCCATCATGAGAGGGAGATTGTCTCTGTGTGTGTGTGTGCGTGTGCGCGCGTACACACACACACGGGAGAAAGTCCCACTGAGCTAAATGATTTTTTCTCATTAAAAGACTGGCAAGTTGAAAAATGCCACAAATAACATATTTAAAACAAGCTATCTTCTAATGGAGTGAAAAATGGAAAGGACATGAATATTTGGAAATACCTCTATGAAAAGTTAAAAGGCTGTTTTCTGTAAGTTACTTGGCAAATATCTCCAATAATATGCCTCCTTATGCTAAAGCACCAATATAAAACATTTTTTTAATACATTGTGGGTATTAGCTTAAAGCATCTTCCACCTAAGGGAAGTCTAAGGCCACTTCCATACCAGCAGCAGTTCCACCTCATTCCCCATATGTCACAAAGCAGTTATCTCAGTTTCAACAGGGGAAGAAGTTCAAATTCAGACAACGATATGGGATGGCATAAACCAATCAGACATCACAATCTTCCTTTCTGTCAGATTAATAGTAGAATGCAAAGAATACATTAATATCTGGTCAGTGCCCAACTCCCTGAGCCATTACCAACTGCCGGATGTGATCCATGGGCCATAAAATGCCCAGGTCTGTTATAAGCAGTTTCCTTTATTGTTCCTCACCTACCGCAGAAACCTTGCCAAACCAAAGCAACTACTCACATCATTAAAGATATACTCTGAGAATTGCGAGGGTGGAGCTGCCTTAACTTTCTCACAATCCCTCTCTCCCTGGAATCCAGACTACATCCCACCACATCTCCTTACTATACAGAATCTATTAGACATGCATATTAAACAAACTGTCCTAAAAGCAAGACCCACAATACACATTCTGAAATTAAACACACTGTTTAATTTTATGGACTTTCATCATTTGCAACAGTGTGACTCATTTGAATAAGTCATTTTATAATGTAGTTAATAAAAGCACAAAGATAATTTTTTGCTGAAGAATCAATAGATCTTGTTTTTGTGATATAATTCATTCAGAATAAATCTTTCATGTAATGTCTATTATATTGCTTTGAACTAATTATAACAATAATATACAACCATCACATCACTATATGTTTATAAATTACATGTTTATTACATATTTGATTTAAACTTCAAAGAAAGAAATCACTTAGCATGACCAATTTACTATCCCATCCTTAGGTAGCACGGTCTTATTTGATACATACCATTCATATAATGACCATTTTTTAAATCATATCTGAGCACAAAGGAATTTTACTTGATCTTAAACTCAAGGAATAGATATCAAACTACCCTAGTTAAAATGTCTGAAGTAAAGTGACCTTATGTTCTTTACAGACTGAGACCCAGGCCAGTAATAAAGCAGAATAAAGTGAAGACTCATATACATGACTAATATCAAAAGAAATGATCTTTATGTAGCTGTTGAACAAGGAGGCAACATCCTTAAATCCTATTTTCTACTGACTCTTCCTCTAGGAACCCTCCTTTCCCCTCCCTTCTCTCAATGCTTAATGTCTGCACAAATTACCATATTAGGTCTCTTTTTGCTGTTATTAATCTTTAGCTTTTTAAAAGGACCCTCTAAAAAGTAGTGCTGGGCAAGATAGGCCTATAGGACACATAATGATAGCAAACAAAACTTAGTGTCTAGAATTACTTCTTGGGCAGTTAGAAAGACCTGATGAAGACTGCTGTTGTTACTTATTACAATTTTCCCTTCATAACTGCTTAGCATTAAAACCCCCAGGCCTGAATTTTCCAGAATTCTCTGAACTTTTGACTCTTGAGAAGTCTAATTCCATGCATTTCAAAGGCAAACATTAAATTAAATGATCGTTCAAAGATAAAAATTGTTAATTACCTGGAAGATTCCTGTTTGTATATATCAATTATATTTTCCACCAGCAGGTTTCTTTGAAGGCCATACACTCCATGCCTGTCAAGAACTACTTCATGTCTACAGGAGGGGCAGCGAAATCGACCTCCTGAAGCCACAGTGGTACCTCCTCTGGTTGGAAGATATGGATTGGAGGCCTGTTCTTGCCAAGCAGTAAAATCAAGTTGTAAAGCTAATTGTATATTATTTCTCAATCATTCTGCACATTACAAGATACCTATCACACCATCTACTTAAGGTATGATCTAATGTATTAATGTAGTCACTGTTATGGTATTGCTGGACTTCACATGAGGTCAAATCTCGAAAAAGTAGGGAAAAAAAGATAAATAAGTTTCAGTATCATTTTGTTCAATGCTTGGAAGCTAATAATATGACAAAGTAAGCTAGAGAGAAATTTGCCATTTTTAGAGGTGTTGAGGAACAACAGGAATGAGTTTATGTGTTAATAGCTCTAAATACTTGAAATAACAGTTCAGTTCATATAAATAAAAGGGACATTTCCAAATGCAAGGGATCCAAAATCACACATAAGATAAATAACAAACAACTTTTCCTCTAATTAATTTTCTCCTTATTTAAATAAAATCCTGGCAATTAAACCAACACTGTAATATTCTCCTGATTTTGTAGTATGAGATCACTAAGCTAGATATAATGTTAATTGGAGGCTTAAATGTTTAAATCAACATACCTGGAAGATATCACTGGCACATTTTCTACAGAGGTTGTGCTGACATGGAAGGATAACCACTGGTTTAGTAAACATTTCTAAACAGATGGGACAAATAAGCTGTTTCTCCAAGTTATCCATAGTTTGCTGCTCTTTAGAAAAAGACTTATAATTCAGAGTGGCGCTCATCTCCTGGCGATTTCAAGGCTCATAGGCTCAGAATCAGGCTGCTTCCGGGTTAGGTCGCTCAAAAGAATTCCAAAGCTGGCAAGATCAAATGTCCTTTGAAAAATCTTTCCCTGGAGGACATTGTTTTAATGGAGAGCAAAAGGAGCGGAGTTTATTTTAGAAGCAGAACGCAATTGGCTGCCAGACTCACTTTCTCCATATAAGCCTCTGCCACAAGGACAGATTTAGACAGGTGACGGCCTACAAGAGTGAGAGAACCACATTCTTGTGTTCGGTATGGAAGGGGGTGGGAAAAGGAGGAAGATTTTGACAGTTGCCAGCAACGTCTCCACAGATGTACAACTCTGTCTTTGGAAAAACTGGTTGTGTTAGTCACTAGTGAATGGAAGCTGTTCTGATCATTCCTTAAAATGTTCATTCCAATATGGAAAGCATAAGATGCTGAAAAATAAATGGCATTCAGTATTAAGTTTTGTGCATAACAAAACTACGGTTATTCCTTTTTCCTCCTAAGTATCCTCCTCCGCCTAGTGATAATCGCTGCATGATCCCCAAAACATATGCACTCTAAAGATTGATTTTTCTTTCAAGCTTTTCCCTGAGTTGATTTTATTGAATTCTTCAGAGTTGCATTTATGTATTTTCTTTCTTGCATGGTTGTATCCAAATAGTCAACATAAGCTGAATTCAACTTGGGGCATCTTAATAAACTTTTTATTTTAGAAATAACTGGCTGGTGATTTTAGATCCTAAGGTTTATAAATGTTTGGAATATATATAAATTTAATTGCACAGGATTTTACCATTGTAAGCCACCTTGTGACACAAGGAAATACTGAACAAAAATATTTCAGGCAATCCTCATTTAACAACAGTAATTGGCACTGGAATTTCCTTTGGAAAGCAATGTGGTCATAAAGCACAATTTCATACCTGCACAACAGTTGCTATTGTTAAGGAAATCACCACAGCTGGTTAAATGAGAATGTCACCTGATCACTGTTTACAGTCTACTGATGGCTTCCTCATTGGCTCTGCTTGCAGGAAGCTGGCAAAGAAGTTGCAAATAGTGATCATGTGACTGTAGGACACTCCAAAGTTGTAAAGACAAGCCAGGTGTGAGTGCCCGGATTGCAAAATGTCATTGCGATGTTTGGAACTTTGAGAAGTGGTCATGAGTACTATTCATTCAGTACCATCATAAGTTTAAATGGTCACTAAATGAGTGGTTGTTGAACAAGGATCACCTGTCTTAGGATAGCCTTCTCCAAATAAAAGTGCAGTGTCAAAGAAACTATTCAAATAGGTGAGAGTTTACAAGCATTGTATGATCATCATAACATAGTATGATCACTTGCATTTTAATAGAAAATGAAGACATTATTAGTAGTGCTGACTCTTAATTAAAGTAACCTCATGCATATTTTCTAGTTGTTTGACATTCAGTTGAAGTAGTTAGAAAAAATGGTGCTATTAAGAATTGTCCCAAAGGTGCTTTATTAAGAGGCAACTTGATAACTAAGTCAACTTTTTTTGTTTTTCCTTGAACACGTTTCGCTTCTCATCCAAGAAGCTTCTTCAGTTCTGACTGGAGTTGACATTTATTTTTAAGAATTGACATTTACTTTAAGTTGGTTAAATAGGATGTATGACAGGCAAGACAATGGATGTATCAACAATCCATAGCTCACTGATGTGTTTGTTGCAACTCCATGCCTAACTTATAGCAATAGCAGTTAGACTTATATACCACTTCACAGTGCTTTACAGCTCTCTCTAAGCAGTTTACAGAGTCAGCATATTGCCCCCAATAATCTGGGTCCTCATTATGAGAATGAAAACTTTTATAGACGAAGTCATTAGGTTTTTTTTCTTTTTTCTTTGCTCATACTCACCATTTTTCTCATTGGGAAAATATTTATTCAGGACACTGTCCAATGAAGGGTGATTTTGTTATGCAATTCCATAATTTTGGAACTCTGCTTGGACTTCTCTAGGCTGGTGCATCTCACAAGTTCAAAATAATGTGCAGTATAAATAAACTTACAGGAAAATGCATCACAC
The DNA here is from genome assembly GCA_012654045.1 of Ptyas mucosa. Classification (NCBI taxonomy): domain Eukaryota; kingdom Metazoa; phylum Chordata; class Lepidosauria; order Squamata; family Colubridae; genus Ptyas; species Ptyas mucosa. The sequence goes on along the minus strand of WNWU01000003.1, from coordinate 34,399,345 downwards.
TCATAAAAATATCTCTACAAAAATACAACGCTTAAGATATAACAAGAAGAAAAATGGAAATAATTAATTGATGTGGAAATAAGAAATTAGGAATTAAGAAAATAAGAGGTGGAAGGTTAATTGAGTTGAAAGCTTTCATGGTAAAAATGGAATAAGTTGAAATTCATTGTTAATAATTAAAAAATGGGATGGGGGTTTTGAAAAATATATATAATAACTGAAGAAAAAATCAGGGTCGCCTGGACACCAAAGTGGATAATATTGAATTGAAAATGAATACAGCAATGGAGAGAGAATAATAAGAAGGAGTAGAGAGGTAGAAGGAGGGGAAACGTGAGGAAGGAGAGAGAGGAATAGAAGAAAGGGAAAAGGAGAGGAGGAAAAGGAGGGGAAATAAGAGTACGGGAGAAGGTTAGAAAGGGAGGAAGAAAAGAGGAAGGGAAGAAAGGAAGGGGAAGTAGAGAAGGAGTAGGAGAGGAGGAAAGAAGAAAGTAGGAAAGGATAAAAGAAGGGAGGGAAGGGAAAGAGAGAAGAAGGAGAAGAAGTATTGTTGTAAAATAAAAAAGATGAAATGGTAAAAAGGCCACCCCAAACATGTATAAATTTATTAGGGTGAAGAATGAATTAATATGAAAGTGAAAAGAATATATATATGGTTAATAATGAAGAAATTAGAATTTAAGGGCGGAAGAAGATGTTCTTTATACAATAAGCATAGAAATATCAAGATAAGTTAAAAAAGTATTGAAAAATATTTTGGCAAAAATTGTAACTATGTAAAATGTATTTAGAGATGATAAGTTGTATAAGATATGATATGGTCAATACTCTGTTCATAAAATATGTGGGTGTGTGGGAAAAAAATCAATAAAACTTGATTTTTTAAAAAAAAGATATAACAAGAAGAAAAAGTCCTAGGGAAGGAAACAGTCCTTACAATGGTTGTTCGATTAATTAAAGCTGGGTATCTCTGAGTAGCCACTACACAATCTCATACCTTATTTTACCAGGGTGGGGGATGGGAATGAGACTATAGTATAGGTAGTCCTTGACTTACGACCACAATTTAGACCAGATTTTTTTTGTTATTAAGCAAAGCAGTTAAAAATCAGTTGAACCTGATTTTATGACTGTTTTTGCCAAGCGAATCACTGCAGTTAACTGAATCAGTCATTAAGCCAATCTGAATTTTCCCCACTGACTTTACTTGCTGGAAGCCAGCTGGGAACTGGCATAAATGGCAACCACATGACCCTGGAATGTTTCAACTGTTGTGAATACATGCCAGTTGCCAAGCACCTGATTTTTGGGCATGCTGCAACAGTTACATTTGCAAGGACTGGTTGCAAGTCACATTTTTCAATGCCGTTATAACTTCAAATGGTCGCTGAATAAATTATTGCAATTTGAGTGCTACCTTTATACAGAAGGGAACCGGTAAATAATGAAGAAAAGTCCAGCTTGACAACCCTCACTCCTTACTGATTCTGCGTAAAAATGGAGTTGAGTAAATATGTCTTTTTCTTCCCCCAACAAAACAGTGGGTGCTATTGCAGAAAAGAGTCTTCTTCTGTACCCTGATAGTCAGAGTACTTTGACCGACAGGATCCGAAGTAGGCCCTCTCTGCCAGTATGAGTAGGAAGGGTTTGTCCTGGCAGGACAAGGTGAGTTCATCAGGTAGCCTGGACCGATGCCATCAAGGGCTTTAAGGGTCATAACCAACACCTTGAACTGAGCTTGGAAGGTCAATGGTAGCCAGTGAAGTTTGCAGAGCAGAGGTATAATATGGGCCATTCTAGGGCCCCAAAGGCTGCTCTTGTTCCTGCCCTTTGCACTAGCTGAAGCATCCAAATGGACTTCAAGCGTAGCCCCATGTACTGTAGATTGCATTGCAATAGTCCAGGCGAGAGGTGACCAGGGCTTGAGTAACTGAGCCCATGAAGTCATGTTCCAGGTGCACAAACAGGAACTGTGGAAAAGCCACTTGCTCTTTGAGCAAGACAATGTGAGTCCAAGAGAACCTCTAGGTTGCGAACTGGGTCTGAACAGGGTAGTGTAACCCCATCCAAAACTAAAAATGACAAACATTCAGATCCTGAGGCTCCATGCACCCAAAGCTACTCAGTCTTGTCAGGATGTAATCTAAGTCTGTTGTCCCTCATCTAGATCCCTACAGCCTCCAGGCATTGTGAGAGGACAGAGATAGCATCATGTGGCAGGGAATCAAGTGCCTTCCTTTCATTAACCCAAGCTATGATCAAGCTGGTCTTTCTTCTTTTTTTTCCACAATCATCTTGTCAATTAGGAGCTGATATTTTGTTCCTCTGCTGTTGAGCAGTTTCCTTTCTGCTCAAGTGGAAAGAGCTTGTTTTCAACTGGATGCTGTTGGACTGCAGCAATTACCACACCAGTTATTATTATTGTGGTTAGTTTCACAGTCAGCCAGATGTTTAGATTAAATTTGGCATTTTTATCTACACATTGATTCTTGTTGTTATTATTACTGTTTGCAAATTCATCTGGAGAGTTTTGATATGAACAGCAGGGTAGAAGCTGAAACTAACAAACATCAATCTCATCCAATACTTTTTAGAATATTCTATGTACATAAGCTTTGATGGTATTTTTGGTACATACATTCATACATACATACCTACATACATACATGGTTTGACTTCTGTCTCTCTCTTTGTCTCTCTCTCTCTCCATGCACCCATAAACCCCAAAATTGGAGGCTTACCCTTGGTTACTTAGAAAAATGGTGATGGCATGCCGCCATTGTTGGCTGAATCTAGGTGATAATTCCATGGCCATATTTCACTTCCAGGACTAAGTTCCAGCCCTGGGCATTGCTATGTTTCTAGCTGTTTATTAGACATATGCATCACTCAACACTTGGCACTTTGCTTGAAAGTTATTTTTAAAATGACAGTTTTCCTGATCACGTCTGGCATGTGAGGCCTAATCTTAGGGCAAAGCCATCTGTGCTGTTATTTGCTAATAGTTCATCACAGAATTGTAAGAGCAGTTTGCATCATAACTTTAGACCAAATATCTACCACGTTTACTCTAGCAAACTGTATTCTGCAAAAGTTTTCTATTTACTTAGTATTTAGCATTTTCATTATATGACAAAAATGATAATTGATATAATGCATTATTTTGAATATTCAGAAACAAAGCGCCAACACAAAACTTACACAGAGTTGAAAGGCAGCCCTTCTAGACTTACTTCTGGCTAAATACAAAATAGTAGTAAAATGGTAAATTTAAACAAAATGCTAATATTAAAATGCTAATATTCAGAAATTAAAATAAAAATAATTTTATTTGTCTACTTATTTACTCTAAATTTATGTATATAATGTATATGACTGCCAATCTCACAGAAATGACTCTGGGTGGCATAAGATCAAAAACTCAACATTTAAAAACAACAGTCTATGATGCCCAAGATAAATGATACATTCCAATTCCAAAATCCCATTCATAGCTGAGGTTGTCCAAACTCCTAAGGAAACCTAGGAGCCTTACAAAAAGCTGATAGGATCTAGATGACTCAATTCCCTGGGGAGGGGAGGGGGGGCTGATTTTCCAGAGGACAGACTCTGCCAAGATAAGGCAGAAACCCTTGTCCAAGAAGAAGATATTGTTTAATGTGGCATTTTTCTAAAAAACAAAAACAAAAAAACCCCAAACAAGCAAACCCTGAACAACTTTAAAATGTATGGACCTCAACTCCCAGAATTCCCACAAATTCCGGCTGTGGAATTCTGGGAGTTGAAGTCCATACACCTTGAAGTTGCTCAGGTTGAGAAATATTGGTTTAATGGAAGGGATGTGAAGCATGACCTAGACCTAGGAGGGTGAGCAAAAATAATGGGATTTTAATGACTATGTTGCATTTAATTGTATCTAATTTTGATGACCACATAGTACCAGTGTTTTTGGTTAATATAGATTAAAGAAATTATTTTACTATTTTAAACAATATAATCACATTCAGTTAATGCATTTGCCAAATTCTGCAACAAACAATATGATTATCAATAGGACCATAGAGGTCCTTTGCCTCTAACGTGTCTTAACTTTTCTGTTTTAAGATTTTCAGACCTTGTGTGGTTTTATTAAAATCAAATTGTCAGGTTCCTGAATAGTTAAGGAAGCTGGACTGTGACTATTTGGCTATGTTTGTTCATTGAGCACTAGGAATGTCAGTGAACCAATGTAGCCAATCAAATAGAGGCTATGAACACATTATACATTGAACAAATGTACAGCAGTATTAGCCATGATAACTGATCGCTACAGGCAATATCACTTGATCAGATGTGAGAATGAATGGCATGGGAGATTTGGCAGGCCCTGTTATACTGTCCTGATAAGCTGTCCAGATTTCTGTGTTGTGTCATTGCTAGAGGCATAATGCTGAACTAGATGAACCATCTTCTGACATAATCTTCAGGCTGTTTTTATGCTTGTAAAATATTTTTCATGCCTGTATATTACATTACACTTTTGTAATAACCTTTGAGAAATTTAGTCATAGAACACATGGGTGACTGTGGGGAACAAAGGCGGGAGGGGGGAATGAATGATGGCATGTGTGTAATGACATAATCATGCAAATGCTGCACCTCTGTATTTGCATCAGATGTGAGACTAACCATCTGGGAAAGATTGCCTCTTCGCACAGCCTTAGCCCCAGCCATAGCATCAGCCCACCTTAGGGAAAGTGGATAGTAGATGTTTTTTCCCTACTAACATGGAATCCACCAATCAATACACCTTAAACCTCAAGCTGCTTTGAGTCTTCGGAGAAAGGCAGAATACAAGTTGAACAAATAAATATAAATAAACAAACAAAAAACAAACAAACAAACAAACAAACAAACAAGGCAGAGTAGAGACCAGCTACTGAGAATGAGCAATTTATACTGGCATACTTTAGTGAGAATACAGAGAAGAGCTGTATGTTAGCAACAAAGAGGTCCGGCCTCCTCAGAATGATGAGAAGAAGAAATAAAATCAACCATCCTTCAGGAAGAACTTGTGTGGGCAGTGAACTAACTGCCAAACCACAAGGCCCAAGGTGTGGATACTATCCCTGCAAAATGGCTGATGCCTATGCCACCCATAACCATCATAGGCTTCTGACAGAAAATAAGGGAAACTAACACAGGATTGGAAATGGCAAGTGTTCATTCCATTGCCAGAAAGGCCACTTCAGGGATTGCTCCAAATATTGTACAATTGCCTTCATCCCTCACGTTAGCATGATTTCCCTTAATATTGTACAACAACAACTGTCACTGTCCATTGAAAGGGAAGTACCAGATGTTCAAGATGACTGGACAGAAAGTCCAGTTGCCTCTTGAAAAAAAGTACCTTTGAGACAACCATGACCTGCATGAATCTCTATATACATTTTTGTCTTTAGCTATTTCCCCCCCAATATATAAAAAAGACAAGTGCTGGAAATATGGGGGATATTGGGCACCAAAACAGAACCTACGTTTCTCCTAAAATTCCATGAAAGAGGCATGAATTGCTTGATAAAAGCACTGGCAACAAGCCTTTACCAAGCAATCTGGTTAAGTTAAATTCAGGTAATCCTTGCTTATCGACACTTGTTCAATGACCACTCAAAGCTACCACAGTGCTGAAAAACAAGACTTAGAACTGATCTTTTAAATTGTGGCTGTTGCAGTGTCCCTGTAGTCATGATTGTGATTCAGGTGCTTGGCAACTAGTGCTTATTTATGACAGTTGCAGCATCCTGGTCACGTCATGATCTTTTGTGATCTTCACTGCCAGCTTCTGACAAGCAAACTCAATGTGGAAGCTGGCAAGAGGTTGCGAATCACAGTTAGGTGACATTGCACTTAACCATCATGGGTGATTTGCTTAATGACAGAAGCTAGAATGAACAAACCGACATAAGTGGGGCTTGGTCATGTGGCATTTCACTCTACAACCGTGCTGGTTATCCATGAAGTTGCTGGTCCCAGTTGCAGTTGGTAAGTGAGGACTATCTGTACAAGAATGTTTTTAATGTATCTGATTGTTATCAGATAAACTCTCTCTCTCTGGCCCCCATTACAGTAATGTGTGTGTGAGAGACGAATAACACCTTTTATTGTAAGACAAATGTTAATCTTTTGTTAAGAGGGACTATAAACTGAAGAAAAATGACAAGGTTTCCTGCTAACTCTGTTACTCTGAAGAGGTGTGTATGTTTAACTGAAGAGTGATGCATGTAAGTATCTGTAGTATATGAATATCCCTGTACTTCTCCTGGACCTATGATCCTAGTTCTACTCCAATCCTCACCATAGCAATTAAAGTAACAAACTCAACCTACAGACTAATTTCCCCCCACCCATGTATGTTTCATTCCATTTTTATTACTTTTTTCACTTTAGACTTTTTTTTACATTTATGATTAAAGCAACAGTGGGGAATGAAGGCTGCAATATATTTTTGATTAATCAGGTAAAGTATTAACATAGTGCAATATTTTAGAGAGTTTCTGATTAAATGTTTAGAAAAGGCATCCCTTTTATTTTCCTTGTTTCTAACTGTGTATCTGACAGTTCTTTATTAATCCAGTTGGGTGGCAGATGTGATGATTTATTTCACATGAAATGATTTCTTATTGTCTTCATCCATTAAAATGTATAAAATTTAAATTGGTTTCAAAACGTATTTTTCAATAGGTATATGCCACCTAAGAAAGAAAAAAAAATCTCCTTCGAGCCGGAATCGAACCAGCGACCTAAGGATAACCAGAGTTAATTCATCTACAGTCCTCCGCTCTACCAGCTGAGCTATCGAAGGAACAAAAAGACTGTTTTGAAAGAGATATATAAGCTGCCAAAACAGAGTGGACTTTATATTAACTACTCCCACATCGTTGTAACCGCATTTGCAGAAAATGAATAAAGCACAGAAGCATTCCTGAGTCCATTTTTACAACAATCAGTGTAACCTGTTATATAGAAGAAACTCAAATCGAATCTGAAAGCTCAGTGAACCAATACATTTTTATTATTTTAGATTTTTACAAGAAACAATTTCTCACAGAGGGCCAGTGGCGCAATGGATAACGCGTCTGACTACGGATCAGAAGATTGTAGGTTCGACTCCTGCCTGGCTCGAAAGTTTATTTTGCAAATGATGGGAGCTCTTTAGTGTTACTGTATATATATATTAAACAATATCCATGAAATTGTTTTTTTTCCAAATCTGGTAAGACGACGCTCGAATCTAGTTCAGAACAAACTTAACACATCATTAGTAACAGAGTACACTGGGTCTAGATTTTCTTTCCAGGAGTCGACTCTTGAATTACTTTATTTTACATGTACAAACGGCATAGCTCAAATCAGATTGTTTTCCATTGCAATCGCATAAAATAAATTAGATGTAATTTTGTGTTATGTTTAGAGACTTTAGCTGTTAATTGTTTTGAAAAAGACCCTGACACAGATAAGAAACATAGGACATGCAAGCCAGCCATTTCGCTTTGAGCTCATATTAGCTCTTCGATTCTAGCGGATTTATTATCTCCTTTAAAAATATGTATTAAAAATACGCTTCGCTTTTTTTGTCCCTTTCTCTTATCAATCTCACAGTCCGGGGCTCTCCGCGCTTTCCTAGCTGTTTCCTGACACGCTCTCCCATTTTGGAGGTGCAGAAACACTTAAAACACTGATTTCCACCAAAGAAGCCAGAACATTTTCGAAGCACGCGATCTTCAGCGCCATCTTGCGATCTCACCGTCTCTCTCTCTCTCTCTCTCTCTCTCTCTCTCAAACAAACTCTATTCACGCTCTTTACACTCAGTAGCAAAAAACTCTGTAATGTATCCCTTCGATAGCTCAGCTGGTAGAGCGGAGGACTGTAGAGTTACTCATACTGAAATCCTTAGGTCGCTGGTTCGATTCCGGCTCGAAGGAGGCTTTTTATTCTAGAATTTATTCTTTGTCACTACTTCTGAAGTTGCTTTGAGAGGAAACAAAAAATAAATAAAAATTAAGACCTTGTTTTGGATTCGCTGATGATTTCGGTGGGAAACAAAAAGGCGTTAGGAATAAAGAAGTCACTTTTGCTGCCATTACTTTAATAAAGCGAAACTAAACTCGCTGTCAAACGGAGTTTCATTTGAGAAGGAGCTTCTCGGGAAAACGGGGAACTGCTAAATTTATAGTAGTAGCACAGCGCGATACTACGCGGAACTCAGAAACTTGGCTCTGTGTGTGTGTGTGTGTGTGTGTGTGTGAGAATTAAAGCACAACTGAAATAATAAACAGAAAATCCTAATTGGCATAAAGCAGTTTCAGATTTATTTTTTTTCTTTCCACCCCTTTCTCTGTTGTCCTTGCATGATTCTTCATATTTCTTTGGGGTGACGGCAATAATCTGTTAAAGCCGCCCCTGTATTCGTGCCACGCAGAAGAGTTCGTTGCTGTGGCACAAATCTGGGCTCAGACCGGTGCCGTTTAAAGCTGTGTTCATAGCAAACAAACAAACAAACAAAAAACAAAAACAAAACCATGGTGGGAAAAGATAGCTTAAAGTTGGAGCATTTTTGTTACTTTAGGAATTGAATTGAAGGAAAATGCAATGTTTAGATAAGGCGCATTTTGCTAAGCATCTAACTAATATTACGACCGCCTGTACGTTGGTGGCTCGTGTCCATGCATCAGTTGCGTGGATTGCAGACAAGCCTGAGGAAGATGCGCTGTGTGCCCCCACATCCACAGAGTCGAGGGGTAGGAAGGGAGAGGAAGAAGAGGAAGAAATCCGAAGGGGGGGGGAACCCATTCATAAGAAATATATGTAATGAACATACATTTAAACCAAAATGCCTTGTTGTACCCTTTTATTGCAGACAAAAGAGCTGTGTTTTCATTTAAAAAGAACTAAAAAAGAGAGATACTGAAAGCAAGAAGAACTGATAGAGCGGAAAAAGTGCTCCGTTTGGCAGAGAACGAGGAAGGGAGAAAAGCGGATTAACACCTTGCATTGGAGAGGCTGGGCAATTGCTCCACACAAGGATGGCAACAACGCAAAAGGCAACAATGAGAGAAGAAGTGGGGAGAGGCTCACAAACATTGAAATGGCGACTAGACTTTAAAAAGACTGACCAAGGATTTAGCAGAATCTGAAATTAATGTGATAACTGGGAAATTAGTAAATACATGTGGAGTTAATTGTATTTAATATTTCAAATTATTCCATTATTTTCTCTTTTTATCCTAGATATATGGCTTCTTAGGAGAATAGTCTTCTAGGTGCCACTGAAATACCAAACTACTACTTTAGCCAAAATAGCCCCCTTTAAAAAGACACAGTATTGGTAGATGAAGAAGTCGTAGTAGAAGAAAATGATACTGTTCTGTAAATTAGAAAAACAAGATTTTTTTTCATGAAAAAAGTGGATACATAGATCTTATATGGAATTTTTATTCAAATAATATATTGGTCAGCACAAAGTGAAATGCAGTATACAAAGTACATTTTGAATTGACTACCAACAATATCTACACATGTAATCAAGATTATATTACTGTACATTTTTCATTTTACAGGATTTGTATTATATTCCTTGTCCTACTAGCCATGTAATGAAAAGCAAATGCTATGTTGTCAAATGGCTAATGAATATTGTATGACTTTAGGTTATCTAAAATGGAATACATTTGTTCTTATATAGATTGTAGGTGTAGATGTTTATTCAGACATCAATAGACTAGTCTCCTGGCTTTTTTCCTGCTATATTTTTCTGTCATTCTTTCAAATTATTAACTTTCTAGCTTAATTATGTCCATGATTGTTTGGATGTAAAATCCAAGAAATGCATTAAGATTTTATTTCTCAGTAAATATGCATCCCACAGGGCAATAGCCATGATTGGATTTGCATTCATCAACTGGAAAACTTGTTCTTTTCCATAAGCACAACTCAGTTCATAACCCATGCTGTATCTACAACATAGTCTTTACTACAAAACCGAGCTCTGCTTGAAATCTTTCAGTTAAACCATTCTCAAGACTGTTTCTATATATATATACAATATAAGTTTTATAAAATGAGATTGTTTGAATTCACTTTCCATGGAGTAGGATGTTTAGAGTTGGTCTTATTATTTCTGTACAGATTCATATTGTTAACAGTTTGGTTCACTGTCCTTCTTATAAAAAAAAGATACAGCATTCCAAAGACTGGGGACAGATTTCCAGCCATTGTTAATCTCTTCTTGATTAAGCAAAAGCGTAACAATAATAATTGATATGCAGAAGTTAAATCCAAACTGCATGCACAAAATATTGCTTTAAAGTTCAAATCTATCTAAATTTATCTGAAAATATATATCATTTAACCTTTAAATATAATTCTAAAAGTTAGATTACAAGATGGTATTAGAAACCCAGATGTGGTATACAAATTATATTGGTTTTCATTTATTAGACATATACATGGTAGGTAAATAAATTTAAAACTATTGAAGTATAGATTTCTGGTTGTAGTGTATTTTGCAGTGAAGGAAACTTGAATATGTCAAATCAAAATCTGATGTATCAATGAAATCATATATTCACTGAACAATTGTAGAATCATGGGCATTTCAGTTGCTGAAGAGGGATACAGTAACTTTTTAATTATTTATACCTACAGCATACCCAAATGCAAATTAATTTATTCCCTAACTCTGAGTTTTCTGTATTTCCAAGATAGTAGCAGAACTGTGCAATAATCCTCCATGGACAAAACAAACCTATTAACATTACATATTGTTTTATACATGTATTTTCCGGGGAAAACAATCTATTGAAGGAATAGTAAGAAAAGCAGTATTGCTTTTAAGAAAAACTATATAGGTGAAGACGCACACTGTCAGTCATTTTCAACACTTCTAGGACTTGAGAAGAAGCAGTACTATAACAACTTTAATGATTTTAAATTCACTAGGGACCACATGCAAGTACCCAGAATATTAGGGACTTTCTTACATACTATCAGAAGAGCATGTGGTATATCATATGTTTCTAGCAATATTGGAAATGCATGTATTTTAAAAATAGTTTGTTCCTACTATGTTTGTAGTATTCATGCACGCAAGAACACAGTTTTGGAAACAATATTATGGTAGAGCATCTTCTCAGATTTAGGGCTCAAGTCAATGTGATGGTACATGGTGGGCACAGTGTCCTAATGTCTTTCATGTTCTAACAATATTTTACAATCCAGAAATTGTCATTTATACTCCTTCAAATTCTAAAAGCTGCTGATTTATGATTCTGTGCGATAGCTGCGATGACTGTCACCAATAAGCTGGGTTTTCTCAGTTGTATTTGTTGGCTGAAGCAGAACTGGAGCTTCCCCATCTAAAACAGCAAGAATCAAAAATTAAATATCTCCGTCTTCCATTCTTATTAACAATCATAGGTGGTAAGAAATTACTTCTTATTTGGCAGTACACAACTATTCCTACATAACATGCAAACTACTGCCTTCCAAATACATTGGACTATACCCCCCTTTATCCTCAGTTACCATATTTATCCAGGGTTTTTTTCTAACAGATTTTAGGGCAGGCACCAAGTTGGGGAAGATCACTCTTTATCCAGTTTCCCCTTAAATCAGCCATGCTTAAGTCTTACTAAAAAGATCTAAGCATATGCTTACATTTCTCTGTTCAGTTGACGAGTGCTTTAACACATATTATTGTGAAAATTTATCTAGTTTTAAGAAGTGAAAAGCTTCAGAGGTAGAATTCTTATTTTTCTATGTAAGATCACTTCCTTGTTTCCTGTCCAATCCTATTTCCAGCATAGACTTCTCTTTAATTCTTTTTGTACTTTCTTTGTTCCTACCAACTCAATTAGCACATTCTTTTTTTAAAAAAAAGTTTTTTATTTTTATTTTTTATCAACTTATTCAAATGTACAGTCTTTTGTCCATCGTTAATCATTATTCATTCATCTTATTCTTTAACTTCCATTTGCTAATTAGTTGTTCGGGTCTGCTCTTCTACCATGTCCTTCCTTTATTTTAACACAACCTTAGCTTTTAGCACATTCTGATCCTCTTTCAAAATCCTATGCTCCACAGTTCAGGAAAATCCTTCAGCCTACTAAATATCATTACATAATTGCACTATCTCCAAATTGGCTATATGCTTATTTTCACAGAAGATGAAGTACTGTTATTTAAAATAACAATATAGAACTAGGCAGAATAGGCAAGATTTGAGAGCACTAATTACAAGGAATTTCACAATTATGGTTTGAGTCACCTGGTAAAAAGTATATCTATCTAAAAGAAAGCTATTCCTGGGAATTCAGAAGGATTTGAACTTGGACATTTAGGAGTAGAATAAGCATTTATGATGTGCTCCAGTCTAACTAGAACTATTGAATTCCTTTGCCAAAACAATAATGGCACAGATTCCCAGTTTTGTGTGGGAAATAGGAAAATTGTACTTTGACCCCCCCAAATACATTTAATGCGGTTTAAAAACAGTGACAGATTCCCTTGCCATTCCCCTAAATCTTGGCTATTTCCATTTTATTTCATTTTCCTACCAACTGTTGCCTTTATCATCCCAAAAATGTTATGCCAGTCTCCTTGAAATCCTATGTTTCTCAGCTCTAGCTAGGAAGATTTAGAAATAAAATAAAATTGCCATCTGGGCTTCATTTGTTTTAACTCAGATGCCATGTGAGGCATTTAAAATTCTTTAGAAGTGTATACATGCATAAAACATGGATGCATATTGTCAGTGGACAGTTTGCACATTCAAGAAATAATCCTATGATAAAGAACAGATTTTCAACTGCCCTGCAAAGAGTTCAATATTTCAATCAAGATTATTGTTTCAGCTATCATACACTTTCAGTGGATAAAATTCATTTTCTTTCAATTGTTTTTTCAATTGAAATGACACATCCCTCCTCAAAGCATATTGGCTATTATATATTCATAAGAGTTGAAAAAATTGATTCTTCAGAATAAAAATCACCATGCCTAACTAAATAGCTTGACATTTGAATAGATTTGCATCAGTAGTGGGTTTCAATTTCGGACACTACTGGTTTGCTTGTGGGTGCGGGTGCCGCTTCTGTGCATGTGCACAGATGGGTGGGTGAGCGGAGCCTTCCGCCACCGCTGCTACCAGTTTGCCCAATCTGGGGCAAACCAGTAGCAACCCACCACAGATTTGCATATAGGTGTTCCCTCCAGGGTTTCAAATGTATTAGAGTATGTGCTACAGTTCAGGAAGTCCTCGACTTACAATGGCCATTCTAAGTTATAACAGCACCGAAAAAAGTGACCCATGACCGGTTTTCTTAAGTATGACTGTTCCAGCATCCCCATGGTCACATATGATCAAAATTTGGAGGCTTGGCAACTGTTTCATATTTATGACAGTTACAGTGTCCTGGGGTCATGTAATCATAAAATGGGCCTGAACTCACTTAACAACTGTCTTGCTCAAAAACAGAAATGTTGGGCTCAATTGTGGTTGTGAGTCAAGGACTACCAATACAGAAATCCTGAGGTTCACTTGATGGAAATGCTAACCAGAGACTGAACTGTTTTTTAAAGGGCTTTTTGTGTTTTGCTGATGTTTGTTGAGTTAGGAGATCAGGCATCTGAAATTTTACTCTTTAAAAGATTCATTGCTGATTTCAGAATCTATATATGAATAGGATATTTTTTTTTAAATGCAGTGTTCTATTTATCATGTTTCTCCTCGAAATGCTCTTCCTTCTAAACCTCACATTAGCATTATAAAGGAAACATTATTAATTTATCAGTTTTCTGCTCGGCTTTATCATTTGAAACAATCCTGAATCTCCTGTTTCCTTTGCAGTGAAGCTACTAAAATTGAGTAGTATAAAAATTATTCTGCACATTTTAAAACTGATAGTTACTATACTTTTAACTTTATAAGTAAGAAGGCAGTAAAATGGAACCCAATTATTAAATTGGGAAGCTTGGTGGCGTGGCAGACTAAAGCACTGTAATTAACATTCAGCTGCCTGCAATTACTGCAAGTTCAAATCTCACCAGGCTCAAGGTTGACACAGCCTTCCATCTTTTCTAAGGTAGGTAAAATGAAGACCCAGATTGTGGGTGCAATAAACTGACTTTGTATAAATACACAAAAGTATGAAGGCTATTGCTTAACGCCTTGTAAGCCACCCTGAGTCTCTGGAGAAGGGCAGCATATAAATCAAATTTTAAAAAAAAATAGCCAGGAACATAATGTGTGGAGCAAAAATAGGAACTGGGGAGACAGTATCCTGAAGTAAAGCTGAAATAAGATCATAATGTAATTCTGTTTAGCACTGCTTCACTTAACATCAAGTTGCTGATCCGAATTTGGTCACTAAAGAAGGGCTACCTGTATGTCAAACAGCCTCAAACAACATAATATCTAAACCCAACAAAAGTTTGAGAATTGCTGCCTGGTTAAAACCTCCCACTCATTGCTGTAATGGCTCATTGTCCTGTTTATGCTCAGTGAGTCAGAGAAGGAAAATTTGACACTGGAAGAAAACTTTTAGGGTGCCTTTCTAGAGGTCAAGTCCTCTCCTCAAGTCTGGTTAGTGGCTTTCTATTCTTATTTTCCTAGCAGTAAGAAACCAAGCATTTAATTTATATCATTTAATAGCTGATTTCTTTGCGTGAGAAGCTAGTCGATTATTATTTTTTTAATTATTTCATATATTTTCTCCTACTAAAATTTGGGCAGAGGCTTTGCATATATTATACACACACACACTCATACCGGTCATGATGCCTGCCTTCTGGAAAAATACCCCTCTCCCGCTGAGTCATTTTGTCTCCAACTCAGGGGTGAAATTCAAACTTTTCCCCTACCGGTTCTTTGGGCATGGCTTGGTGGGCATGGCAGGGGAAGTATATTGCAAAATCTCCATTTCCACTCCACTTGGGGGCCAGCCAAAGGTGGTATTTGCCGGTTCTCCGAATTACTCAAATTTTCCGCTACCGGTTCTCCAGAACCTGTTAGAACCTGCTGGATTTCATCCCTGCTCCAACTTAGTCCTATTTAAATGAACCTATAAAACTTGGCTTTACATCAGAGAGGTTGATAGATGCCTGGGTGATATTAAATGAATGCTGATTTTTCCAGACTTTCTCTTGATGACATAATTCTTTGTTTTTACTGTTTTTTAATGTTGCATTTGTGAGCTGCAGAGTTGTCATAAACTTGAGTGGTCTATAAATCCCTTAAACACACACACAAACACAAACATACACGTAATAGACACACATATACCTTATATGTTTATAAGCCTTATTTATTTATTAAATGTATTTACTGCCCATCTTGCTATCACACGATTCTGGGTGGCATATGGCTAAAAATTTTATGTAAATCTGACTCTTGCTTTCCATTGCTATACTTCTTCACTCTACTTCATTTTACACTGAAAATAATAATATTCTTATCATTTCAGTGCTCTATAATCCAGCAGTTGTAACTTCTATCCTAGAAATTAACTAATCACATAAATCAGGATATTAACGAATTATCACCTTCTGAGCATTTAAAATAACCTGCACTGCAGATTGAGAGGGATTCAATTAACACTTCTTTGTATAGAATGTCCTTTCTAAAATTAAGATCCCCAAAACTGAGCAGCTGGAATAAAGACCTTGGGTACTCTTTTGAGAAAGTAAGAGAGGTTTCCTTTTTTCTTTTTTGTTAAATAGTATAATCCATGATTCTACAATCACAGGTACCTTTTTCCATGTCTGTCTTGATTTGCTCTTCCAGATCTTCAGGAGACATGCAGAACTCTTGCTCTTCTGCTGTGGGCTTGGGTTTGCATTTTCCACAACAGCAATTGAAACAGCAGCACAGGCAGCAACAACAGTAGCACCCAGTCAATAGACCACAAAGGGTGAACAGACCCTTAGAGAAGCAGAAAAGAGGAAGAAACGTATTGAGAGAGATCAGAATAGAGATTTCTGGTCTCCTTTCTGGTTAGGAAATATATGCATTGACCACAAAGGTTTTAAAGGAGTCTTCCAGGGTTGACCAAAGAAATGTTGATACCCAAGAAACTTATATGGGCATTGACCTGCCCTCCTGCTGAAAGAAAGTCAATGGCTTTGACATCAGTGATTTGCTTGACCTTGCTTCTGGTGTGTGTGTGTGTGTGTGTGTGTGTGTGTGTGTGAGAGAGAGAGAGAGAGAGAGAGAGAGAGAGAGAGAGAGAGAGAGAGAGAATGGGGGAGTGCTTGATTAAAGGGTTACCCTATAAACGTAACATTTTTAAAAACTAAGTGGAACTTACAGGTTCAGAGGAAATTTACTTCTGAGTATTAGTTGCTATAAAGACAAAGTGAGATACAGTAATTTTACTGCCAACAGGGTAGAGCCCATCCGAATCTCAGAGAGATGCTGTTCCATAAGGGAGAAGGCATGTTTCTTACAGCCCACCAAATGACACTGCTTTATTCATGTGACCCAGAGCATTCCCAGTCTGCTTGATTTGGTGAGCAGACAAAAACTATTGGGAAGATGCAACAAATAATTTCGCTCCATGCCTTGTGGGGCTTTAAAGATGACAACCAGCACTTTAAATTACCCTTGGAAGGTTACTGGGAGCCAATGCAGCTCATATAACAGTGGCGTTATGTGATGTTCCATGTGATGTTCCATGCAACACCCAATACCACATGTATCACTGAATAACAACTGGAACTTCCAAATGTACTTACATAGTCTATCATAGGGAGTGACTATGGCATGAGATACTGTGAGCAATCCCTCTCAATTTAGACATTGCTACAACTGGTGCATACGATATAATTGTGCAAAAGATTTCCCTGTCACAATTGCCACCTGTTGAAGAAGGAGCCACACATCTAGGAGGATCCCCAAATTATGCACAGATTGTGGGAGGAACATAATACCATTTACCACTAATGTTGGAGACCCACTAGATATGGGGGACTTACAGCTACTTAAGGTTTTGCCAGCATTGAGCCAGAGCTGGCTGTTCCCCATTAATACCTACATGGCTTAGAGGCATTGGGAAAGTGATATCACTTGGGCAACCAAGGACAGAGATGTATGCTGAGTACTGATGTACTTAACCCTTTGCTAATGAATGACCTGGACCAATGGTTTCATGTAAATGTTAAAGAAGAATAAATCAATGGACTATGGCTAGATTCCCCCCACCCCATTTTGACTGGAACCAGCAATGTAGGAAGAAGACCCACCAATTGTGCCTACTTCTCCCTACTGTCTCACCTGGTCCAAAAGAATATAATAATCAATTATATTGAAATTGAAAGATCAAGAAGGAACAGGATGGATACACCAACACCATCCCTATTCTGAGACTGCCAGAGGTTATCCACAACACAAACACAATCAGTGTCAGTATATATTTTGGCCTGACGCTTAACTGCAGTGGGTCCAAATAATCAGCTGCTTCCAGTTTCTTTGGAGTTGTAAACCTAGCACCTTTTCAAGAACCTTCTCCCAAAAGGGAAGACTACAGATTGAACAGAAATTGTTCAATACTGGCCATGAATTCTCAAGCCACTTCCAACTCAGGATCAAGTGAAGGCAGGGCCTGATGAATTCTCCTTCAGCCCAACTGCAGAGTCAAGCAGCTCAGGCAGAAGAGTATTGTGTAGCAGGAATGCATATACACAAGCAAGAATTGGTATTCTCTCTCCCTAGAACTTCACGTTCAAATCATGAATGGGGAACTTTAATTTTAATTCTCCCATAGCGATTACTGTTTTAATCACTGTTTTTGTTTTTACAGATTTCAAATGCACCCAATACATGCCAGAAACCTGGATGGAAAGAACTAAAAACCCCAACCTTCCTTTGTGTGTGGAGTGGGAGTTTGTTATTTCAGGTGTTGGGTTGCTTGGGGGGGGGGCAAGGATTAGTTGAATGACCTTTTTTGCACTCTCCTGCAAGGAGTGATGATTAGTCATTTTCTGCCTGTTCTTAGCCTCTGCAGAAGTGAAGACAGTTGAGTAATTTTTTTTGTAGGGCTCAGAAACGAATGTGCAAGTGCTGCAAGTCACACCCAGGAGAGCCATACTATAAAGTTAGATCATAGAAATGAAATATAAAAATATAATATTTTATAAACTCACCCCTATTCAAAATGGCAAGCCTTGAGTGTCTATGTTCTAGCTAAATTAATAATATTGTCTTATCCAAAGGCTCTTATAACTAGAAATAGCAGTGAGAATAACACATAAGGTGTGAAATCTGGCACTTTTGGGATGCCTGAGGCCTAATATGTTTGGTCATACTGTGATGGAAATGCTAATGTGTGTGATAGGTATAAATGCCAAATCTTTACAATTACATAACAAACAAGATGAGTAAGATTTTCAGTGTCATCCAAATTGCAAGATCCATTTTCTTGGGTCAATCCATTATGTTTTATTCCAGAAAGGTCTCCTCAAATCTTCTACTTCCTTTTTCCAGCCCTTTTACAAGATATTTAAGGTGTACCATAATGATAAATCGTGTTAAGTATTACTACTGCTTACGCATACACTACGCCATATATATATATATATATCCCAAAATAGGGATAGGTTTGTACTTTAATAACTGATTATCTGGTTGTCACGCCAAGAAGACTTTTCTCTTTGAAAAATGAGTCATTTTCATTTAGTCATTTCTGAGAAGAAAGTCAAAATTAACCTGGAGCTTTAGCTTCAGATATAATTAATGTCTTCAGGCAATTAAACGTGTATGCAGAATATTTAATTAGCAAATAAAAGAGATGGGGATATATCATTTAATAAGCACTTTACCAGAAGTATGGAGATAGAACAGCCATGTCATTAAAATTCCTGAGACTAAAACCTTTCCTAGATTAACTGATCTAGAACTCTGCAACACTTAAGTGCAAATTCTGTGAAAGCTGTAACAGAAAGGCTAAAACAGATTATAACAAACCAATGACTGTGTGTTTCAGTCTCTACCAGATTTGCAGTTAAATACTTACTTTTGCCCACCAACTAGAAAGCATGAAATATGTATTGACATTTTCTTCACCAAACTGTTCAGCGATGTACAGCCCTAATGATCCATATTGGTCATATATATTTCTTTTGGACACATCTGTTAATATTGCATGAGCATTGTTAATTTCTTTAAATTTTTCTGCAGCCTCTGGGTTATCTGGGTTCTTATCAGGATGATATTTCAGGGCCAATTTCCTTTGATAGAAAAGGTGAAGGACAAAAAAAGAGATGAAGATAACATTAGAAACAAGACAATGTCTTCCTTGAGAAGAATGTATAAATCACCTAATGTTAGATTTAGATCCCTTGTAAAGAGAGGAAAAAAATACCTCATGGTGCTACTTTGTACATGAAATAATTGTTCAATATTCTAGCTGACATTTTTGCTCATTTTAATTTTTAAAAAATTTCTAATGTTCATGCTGTCATTTATTTTTAGTGGGTCTTGATAAAATCACAAGCCCATTCCATTTTTTTATTCCAAAATTCCATTTGGCATTATAAAGATAATCCAAGGTTGGAGAATGAAATATTTACATTTTAAAAAATATGATATTAATAAAACCAAATTCTGTTCTGAAATTTTATTCAGAATTATTCAGCATTGACATATTTATCTCTAAACATAATAATTTTACTCTTTTATTTTGTCTGAACCTAACAATGTATCTTTCAACCATTATAACAGATATTTTGAAGATTCTGTTGCAGATCAAAACAAGCTGACAGCATGGGTGTAACAACTTGTTCCTACAGCCTTTCAGAACTTTCAATGGCATAGAAAATTAGTTATGCAAATAAAGTAATTTTTGATGTTAAAATTCTTATAACTCTGCCCCTTATAGAAAATATGGCATTTACACCGCTACTTCACTAATTCTCTAGTCCATTTCTGAATAGGGCCGTAAATTTTATGAATTTAGAGTTTTTGCCTTAGTAACAAACTTGGAGAAACTGCCTACTACACAACAAAATAAGTGAGATACTAACATGGTAAAAAAAAGAATAGTAAGTTTTATCTTGCTAAAAAAATCCTTAAATAACGAATTGCAGACCAACAAAACCCCAACACAGTAGAGAAACACACTACACAGAGAGAGAGAGAGAGAAAGAGAGAGAGAGAGAGAGATCTTTATTCCCAGTTCACTGACTAGATTCACATATTGTACCAAGCCATGGTTTCTTTAAATTATATTTAAAATTAGGAAGGGGTGTTTTTTTTGAGGTGGGGAGAGGGGAACCACATAATTTATAATGTCAAACTCAAACAAATGGCATTATAGCCTAGCATAATATATGAGGCCGGATATAGTGGGAGCACCATAATTAACTGTCTTTACACGATTTACACGCATTGTATAAATAAATCCATAAAAAACATGTTTAAAATCCATAAAAACCATGTTCAGAGTTTGATATTATGTAAAACAGAAATTAGATATTCAGAAGTTTGAAAATAAAGTAAATGTATTAAATCAGATACATTTGGAAAAGCACCAGATTTGTTCTATCTGTATATTACCAAAATATGACAACTTGTAAAAAAAAAAATCAAAGCATTCTTGGAAGACCAGCAGGAATTGAAAGAGTTCTTCACATACAAATAGTTTTAAAATGTATTTTAAGATCCAGATTGGATCTTGCAATTTTAAAATTTATTGCAATAATGCTTGTTTTTTCAATGTCATGACTGAACGTGGCTAATTGTTCTGTAGAAATGCTATTTCAAGTATTCCTGACTATCTGTGTATTCAGAACTTGAGCAGGGAAATTTTGACATGTTATATGACTCTAACTGTGTTATTTTTGTATGTTTTAATTTTTATATTAATGATATTACAAATATTTTGTATACGATATCACCAAGAGAGCAAAAGAATGGAAATGGAAATGGGCTGTTCACATAGCAAGAAGAACTGATGGCAGGTGGACCAAGGCAGTCATAGAATGGATCCCATTTGATAAAAAGCATCTACGAAAGAGACCTAAAACAAGATGGCTTGATGACATCAGCAAATATTCCGGGTCCAATTGGCAAAAGAAAGCTCAGGACCTTATTGGTTGAAAACATGCAGAAGAGGCCTTCATCCTGTAGTGGATAGACAATGACTAAAATGATGATGATGATGATGATGATGATGATGATGATAATGATGATGATGATATCAATATGCCCACAGTTAACAAAGGTGATCAAGATAGGCAGTTTAATTACTGACACTGTTGTTCAGAAGACTTAAATAGCTTAAGTGTATTCACTTGTAGACTAGATATTATTATTGTTACCCAAAATTAAAAAAACCCTACATGGTACTGATCTAGATAGAATGCTTAACAGAACTTGGAACTCATAGAAAGCAGCGAGAAAGTTAAGGGATAAAATAGGAAGGCTACAGAAGAGTTTATTGAGTTGGGGAGGAGAGGCATGAAAAAAGCACTCAGAGTAAGTGTACTAGGTATTAGTTATGTAGAAGAATCACTCTGGGAAGTTTTTGAAATCAATGACAACACTACTTCACTTCTGAATGGACATAATCATCCCTATTGGGCTCCTTCCAAATTGTTAAATACATCAGGAATGGAAATCCAGAATTTGAAGAATTTGAAGAATTTGAAGGAGGAGGAGGAGGAGGAAGAGGAGGAGGGGGAGAAGGATGATGATGATGATGATGATGATGATGATGATGATGATGATAATGTACAATTTATTGACATCGTGGTAGCAGAAGATGGCAGAGTCAAAGAAAAAGAACTGGAAAAAATCATGAAATATCACAATCTGGCCATCGAAACTACACGGCTATGGATGAAACATGTAATAGTGATACCCATTGTCACTTGGTACCATGTCCAAGAATTTTATAAGATACTTCAACAAATTGCAGCTTCCTGCAATAACACCAGCAGAACTGCAAAAAAACTGCGCTACTTGGAACATCATACATTTTAAGAAGGTACTTGGTTGATACCTAGGATGCTGGCAGCAACCAGTATCAACCATTAGCACCAGTCAATGGTGTTTGTGGTGGATTTTTGAATATTCAGTTGACTGAGTTTCACATTTAATGAATAAAGTAAATAATAATAATTCTGTATTGGCCAAGTGTATTTAAACACACAAGGAATTTGTCTCTGGTGCATACGCTCTCAGTGTACATACAACAATAGTGATAAATCATTATTATAGTCATTGTAAAAATACATTGTCATTAGTTTATGAATCTCAAGGTTTCCTGGATCATTTCTTGATTAGTTTTATATAGTGGTGACCAACCATTAGATAATTGGGGGAGGAAATGGCATTTAATGTTTTTCTGAGCAATGAAGGCAAAGCAATAAGTCAAAGTGTATGGAACTGTATCTTGCATTCAGAACGACCAGGATTTTCTACTGGAGCAGTGTAGGTAGAGATGGGCGGGACTGGATTATTTTTAAAGTTCGGATTTTAGATTTACACTTCAGATTGTTCATGGCCCCATCTCAAAATAAAAGGAAACTATACTCTGCAAGACAGATGGATGGGATCCAGGACTCATGAAAAAGAGTTTCAGAGTTGGCACGGGGCCCTAGGATTGGAAGTTGTTCACCCAAGTTATTTGTGCTACTGAGAGGAAGTAGGGAATAGAAAAGTAGCATGTGGGATTCAGGACATTTATCAGTGGTGAAATGTAAAATTTGTTACTACAGGTTCTGTGGGCATGGCTTGATGGGGTTTTTTTTTTATGTGACTGGGTGGGCGTGCCCAACTTTTTATTTTTCCTTTTAAAAGCATTTTTTCTTTTCGGTCGAAGAGGTTGTAAAAAAATGCTTTTAAAAGGCTCTGATGATTCCAGCTGAGTTGCCTGATCATCAGAGGCTTTTGTTTTCTTTTAAAAGCTTTTCTTTTTTTGCTTTTAAAAGAAAAAAAAGCCTTTGACAATCAGGAAACTCAGCTGGGATCATCAGAGCCTTTTAAAAGCATTTTTCTACAACCTTTTCAGCTGAAGAAGTTATTAAAAATGCCTTTAAAAGCCTCTGATGATCAGGCAACTCAGCTAGGATCGTCAGAGCCTTTTAAAAGCATTTTTTCTACAACCTCTTTAGTCGAAGATGTTGTAGAAAAAATGCTTTTAAAAGGCTCTGACGATCCCAGCTGAGCTGCACAATCATCAGAGGCTTTTTTTAAAAAACTTTTAAAAATGCTTTTAAAAGTAAAAAAAAAAGCCTCTGATGATCACGCAGCTAAGCTGGGCATGGGGGGGCCCAGGGATTTTTGCTACCGGTTCTCCGAACCACCTGCCGCCATCGCTACCAGATCAGGCGATCCAGTCTGAACCGGAAGCATTTCACCCCTGACATTTATACAAATTAGTTGTTTCCTTTGTGCATCCTGTGCGGGTCAATGTGCCCTAGCAGTGTTCTCTGACTCAAAGCAGGTCAAGTCTTAATTGGAAAACATGTTAACTCTTTTGCAGATAAAATGATATCAAAATGAAAAAGAAGCATCATGTAGCGGTACCACGTTTATGACATTTAAAACATAGATGGTTATGTTCTGGCAAGCACCAAGCTAACTAATAACAATAGGAAATTTGAAGTCAGGTATTCTATGATTATTATACTGCATTGTCAAGTGCTTACTTCAGCAGCAGGTTTTTAGATTCATGAAGCAAATTAGCATAAGTTAAAGGATCATTTAAATGAAATCCAAGAGTCTGACTCATCATTTTGTCTTGCAAGTATTTACAACAATTCCATTAAGTGTGAATCCCTTTGATATTTCCACTTTATTCAGAGGCAGCCTTTGTTTTTACCATAATTGCTAATATAGATGGATAAAACACCACTGTCAGTTTTGCCATAGATTGTTATGTAAATGATCACTATTCATGTACAGGGCAAAATGAAATTCAGTTCACTTTGCATTCTTCCATGACAACTCTCCCCTTATGGGATTAGAGAAACTTTTTCTTCTCTTCCACATGGAAAAACAACATTGAGCATTCAGATATGGTCACCAGTTTCAAGGATACATCTGATTGGTAGCCAGCAAGGAAAACCAGTAGCCATTATTGGAGTTCTAAATATTCAGAAACTGCTTCAGAAGAAAGAGAACTCTGTTAATCTCCAGACAAAACAATGAAAAACCCTGAAGATGCCATAAGATTTCATTTTTGGACAGATAAAGTATATGCTGTTTTAATGCAGCAGAGGGTTATAGAGCAGGGGTGAAATCCAGCTGACAGGTTCTGGGGAACTGGTAGCGGAAATTTTGAGCAGTTCGGAGAACCAGCAGTGGAAATTTTGAGTAGTTTGAAGAATCGGCAAATAACACTTCTGACTGGCCCCAGAGTGCAGTGGGAATGGAGATTTTGTAGTTTCCTTCCCCTGCTATGCCCACCAAGCAACACCATGCCCACCAAGCCATGCCCACAGAACCGGTAGTAAAAAAATTGGATTTCACCACTGTTATAGAGGTTGTATTATTAAGAAATGGCACCAGGTTGTGTTTTATGCTAAGAAGCCTGTATAGTGGCTTTAATTTTCCCATCAAGTTTTTATTTTTTTAAAATTTATACATATCATTATGTGGATGGTGTGGTGTTTGAGTATCATACATTTCAATACAGATAAACATATTTATAATTATTACATTCCATTTTCCTTATTCCATATTGTTTACGCCTATCTTTTACACAAAATTTTTATTTTCATATAAATATTAACAAGTATGCAATAACGTCCACTGTATTATCTTTTGTTACAATTTCAATAGTATAAACCTCAAGTAGAAAGAATACAAAATTGCCCGTCTGTTTTCTTTTCTCCTGTACATATTTCACCCAATTTTACAACAACAATCCATCTCTTTTCCTTTCTTTTTCCTCCCTCTCTTCCCTTCTCCCCTCTTTCTCTCTACTTCCCTCCTTCCTTCTCCTCTTTTTCCCTCTACTTCCCTCTTTCCTTCTCTCCTTCTCCTCTGCCCTCTTCTATTTCCCCTCTCTCTTCTTCTCTGCTTCCTTCTCCTTCCCTTTCCACTCTTCTCCTCGCCTCCACTTCCCTCTCTCCTTTCCCCTCTCTACCCTTACTCTTTCTCCCCTCCTCTCCTACTCCCTTCCACTCCACTCCATTTCCCTCTCTTTTCCTTGTTGTATATAATATTCCCAATACCTATAGAATATGGTGTATTTTCCAATTAATATCTCTTTCTTCTATAACTATACTTCTTAAAGTTACATTCAGAAATAAAAGAAACAGACTTAATCATTTAAACATGTGTTATGGATAATAATAATAATAATAATTATTATTATTATAATATCATCATATTGATTTAATCTTCATGTTAATAAATTTACACACATCATCATTCTAATCATATACTGTATTTTTCAGAGTATAAGATGCTCCAGACTATAAGATGCACCTACCTTTTTTGGTGAGGAAAACAAGAAAAAGAAATCTGCCTCTGCCTCTGCCTCCCAGCAATTTTGCCTCATTGCAGCAAACAGCAAATAGCCTGCTTTACTTTTATTTTTGTTTTCAGCATAGCTTGATTAGCACAAGAAAAAAAATCTGCTCCCAGCAATTTACCTCCTTGCAGCAAGCAGGAGAGGCCCGCGCAAAAAGCTGAGTGTCGGGAGGCTGATCCAATCAACTTGTGCTATTTAGGCTGTGCTGAAGCTGAAACGAGCTGTTTCTTCTTGCTGCTTGCTGCAAGGAGGTAAACTGCTGGGAGGCAGAGGCCAAAGGGTGGGGGCCAGTGGGTGGGCGGGGCTACATTCGTTGTATAAGACACACCTAAATTTTCACCCCCTTTTGGGGGGGGGGGAAGGTGCGTCTTATACTCCGAAAAGTACGGGTATATATATGCAACTACAAAATTATTCTTTTAATACTAACATCATTTCATTGATCAAACAGCATACCATCTGAATACCAGTTTCTTACATCCTAACATTTCAAGTTTACTGCCATTTTCATTCTTTGTGTTTATTTTTTATGTTTCTTTTCCTAACTTATTTGACTTTGTGATACATTGCTTTACACTCTTCCATTCTAAACTTCCACTAATATTTTCCCCCTCCACATTATTATATTCAAGGACATGATACTGTTTTGTTATTCATATTCCCAAAATTGATCTCTACCTCTCTGTATATTTTAAAATGTATTAATACACATAAATATATCTACTTTCCCATTACCTACACAATAGTCATATTTTATACACTTTTAATAATACCATCATTCAACCTCTCATTTCCAATTAATAATGAATTCTCATTCATAATTTTCTAGTTTCATATCTATTTGTGGTAATGTTTATCCTAATATTTATTTATATTAAATACCAACTAATTGTCTAGCCTATATCATTCTAATATTAATACAATTTTTAACATATAATCATGACATATCTATAACTCTTTTTCTCCCCTTAACCATTATCTCGCATCCACATCCCATCCTTTAATCCGACTTTTTCTTTGACTTGTCTCCCCTGTTTTCCTCTTAAATCTTTTATTCCATCTACTTTGAAGTTTATATTCTGAATCCATAATTTAATTTTTTTCTCCTTGCCCTGTTTTTTCTCCAATGTTTAATTTGAAAGCTTTCTGCTCTAAATCCTATCGTTTCCCTCCAAAGGAAGGGAGGTTGCGGATCTGGCTTCCGAAGGCACCGGATGTTCAACCAGAAGTCACCCGTGTAGTGACTTGAGGGAATGGATTACTTGCACACAGAATCATGGAGAGTAAGGGTTAGAAGCAACCTGGAGATAATTTCATCCAGTGGAGGAACCCATTGCTACAGTATCCCTAACATAATTTATTCAGTCTCTATTTAAACATCTGCATCCTCGAGTAGCTCTATGCATTCCACATTTTTCCCCCTCTTCCTGATCTTTAACTCCTAGCTTGCTGTTCTCAGGATATGCTACATTTTATCAACGCCCTTCCTAAAATACAGTACCTGCATCCAGGGTTTTTGTTTTTTTAAAAAACACATTTAGGCTTAATGTGGTGATATATTTGTTGAATCAGATTAAGCCAATGGTCTGGTTGCCATATTGTCTTGCACTGTAAACTACCCAATATCCCACTTCGGTTCATTTAGAACAGTGAAAAGAAAATATTTTGGTCCATGCTTTTAACAGTGGACCATACTTTTGGCTGATGTCCTGTGATTTTATGTTATATGTACATCTAGTCATTTTGAAGGTGAAGAACTGGTACTCAAGAATTCTTGTTTTTTTTAAATCCTTCCCAGTGCTTTTTATATATTTATTTATTTTTGCTGCAAAATATTTTTTGGGTTCAAACCATTTAAAAGTTTATAAATTTTTAAATGGTTTGAATCCCATATTCTTGGGTTATTACTTAATAAACAAAATATTGGTATAATTAATTTACCTCCTATACATTATAACATTCAAATTCTAAGAAGACTGATACCTTGATGTATTTATTGAGGTCAATATAAATAATTCAGGAAATGCTTAAGGTGAAAATATATTTTAATCATTTGTAGAATTAACATAAGCTTCATATAATGAGGTGTTTATATTATTAATACAACTTCATGTTAACTATTAAACGTTTCTTAATTAGGAATTGTTAAAATTCATTCTTAGATATGTACTTATTTATATAATGGCCATATTATATGCATTGTTTGGATTAAATTTGCACAACTTTAATCTCCGGTCTTCTCATAATAGTGGCAAATTCAGTGTTTACATTAAGATTTTTCACAATCTTTAAAATAATAAACATATTTGAAATAAAAATTTTGAATAATGTAAAAGTCTAGGAAATAAAGCAGAGCTATTTTTAACTGTTATGTTTTATCATTTTTAAAAGGGCTGTTCCCGTAACTTTATAAGGTTTATGTTTTCATTTGCAATACTGTTTTCATAACCAAGGTGAGTTATCATAGCATCAATAGCCATTTTGTTTTTGTTTTGTTTTGAAACATAACTGACACTATTGTAACCCATTGTCCTACTATGAAACATTTAAGCATGTCCAGCCCTGAAAGCAGTCAATTCACATTCAGCCCTTGAGCATCAACCCTCAAATAGTCTGAGCACCTCTGAAAATGGTTGAGGTAAAAGAAGGTATTTTTTTTAGAATAGATATAAACAAATGTGAATGGGTAGGTAAACCTCTTGGTACTTATCAAATACATTAGATTTCCATAAATACCTGTAACTTTTCTTGATTTCTTCATGGGATGCCCCTTTTTCAAGACCCAGGAGTTCATAGAGAGCTTCTCCTGATGTAGATAAATTTCTCTGTCTTTGCTCAGCCATCTTGTCAATGCATTTTCAAGAACTCTAATGTGAAAAAAAGGACATCCAAGAAGAAATGTTTATTATTGGTTAAGGAAACTCTGAAAGGGCTCCATATCTCATATTTTAGTTCTTATGCCACGACTGGTGGAACTTAGATGATCAGTGTACAGTGTGGCAAGCCACCTGGCTCTTAAATGTGTGCTGCAATATAGGCAACGGTTGGTGTTGAACCATTCCA
The DNA here is from genome assembly GCA_012654045.1 of Ptyas mucosa. Taxonomy (NCBI): domain Eukaryota; kingdom Metazoa; phylum Chordata; class Lepidosauria; order Squamata; family Colubridae; genus Ptyas; species Ptyas mucosa. The sequence continues at coordinate 34,370,764 of WNWU01000003.1, read as the reverse complement.
TAAACACAGTAGCTCCGCCCCAGTTTCTGACTCATTCCGTTGCTATGGCATGAACAGGTTAGCTCTTCCTTTCCCTCCATCTTGCATTGCTGCAAAGTTTGAAAGATATTTCCCAGTTTCATCTTTCATATCATTTATTTTTGACATTTAAGGAATTAATTGCTGAATCCCATTAAGGGGTGCCAAAGAAGTATGACTGTTTTGATTTGAAGACTAGAAAGTTACTGATTTAGAAGTATAACCCGAGCAATAATCTGAGGTACGAGGCTGCTTGCATGTTTGCTTATTTACTTATTTATCTCTGCAGTCGAGACAGGCATGTAGCCTATGATTTTATGTTTAAAAATCAAGCCCATATTTAGGATATTGGCACTGGATGCCAGAAGCAGCTGATCACAATGTGATCTTGCAGGCTTACAACTAGTCCTTTTCAAAGTTGTGCTTGTGTTTCACTTTAGGGAATTGTCCCATTAATTGATTTTAAAGATAAAAGTCGGGCAATGTAAATCTCTCCATTACACATAAATTCAGTGCCTTGCCTTTTCTTTGTCTTATTAGTCAGCGAAAAGCAGAATCATGTATCAGTTTATACATTTTTAATGGGTTATGTTACATTAGATGTTCAGATTGTAATAAATCCATTTTTGTTGTGATATTCAAACAGTAAAGCCTCATGTCATGCTATCTACTACTGTCTTTTGAAATCAACAGATATTACAACTTATATTCATAATATAAGTTCTCATAATATAAGTTCTCAAGTTCATAAGAACTTGCGAAAAATCTCTCCATTTTAGATGGAAATATATTGTTTTACATTTTACATTTCTTTTCTCAACAGCATTTTTGAAACAAATATATAAACATAAAATGGCACATGATTTATTGATACTGATTTTATCCAGAGGAAGTTAATGTCTCAAGAGAAATAACATTAAAAGACATCATTAACAGAAATGAGTATCAGTTTTTTTCCTATCATAAAGACTAATGGTCATTTCAGGTCTCTTAATTATTAAGTTGCTGGCTGCACGGCGTGCTGTTAATTAAGAATAATGTATCCACAATATGCTAAACACTTGAGTAACATGGGGGCTAGAGTTGCCATCAATGAAATTAGAGGAAACAGGTTCTACAACAGGATAACATACAACAGTAAAAATCAGATACTTTTAAAGACAGTGTTGTTCATTGTACTTTATATAAAACCATCTATGATACTTGCATAATCCTGCTTTAGCTAACATGGTGTTTCCCTATTTTTCAACATAATATGAGTTTTCTGAAACCAAGAGATTTTATTCCAAACACAATAATGATAGAAAATTAAGAATGCAGCCAGAAATTAATTTTGGGTACAATATTAGTGGGTACAATAACAACAACAAAAAGATGCATAGGTTATTTTGTACACAATTGCAACGTTGTGTATATCTACACAAGAATAAGGCTTAGTGAATTGGATAGTTTCTTCTGGCTAAGAATGCATAGAATTGCATGGAAAGACTACAGTCCTGGAAGATAGGTCAACTAAACTTCTGTGGAACTTCTCTCCAGCTAAACTTGCATGGCACTGAGTTTCACAGCTTCAATCTCACACTAGTTTTATTGGTTTCAAGCAGGCTGCAGAGTTATTTGTCTAGTTAGAATCCGCCCATCTATTAAATCACAGATTGTTAACTATGGACAATAATGCAGTAAAGCTATATATCTCATTTAATTTGGGAAGTGACAACTATGTTTAAGTCATTTTGATGATAAATTCAGTGGTACTGCATTTATACACATATCCCTATCCATTTTAAGTTTACTCTGAAGAGAATCAGAGTCCACTGTCATTGCTCCCAAGACAATATACAAAGATTCTTAATCTTACATGCAATCCCAAATGTAATAAAAAATTCTACACTTATTATTCTACATCACACTAAAATAAAATGGGAAATAAATAAAATAATCTCATAATCAAAATACTAAGCCTTATTACCAAAACTGGAATAAACAGCATCTTATGTGTATTTCTGGGTAGAATGTATCTTGATTTGTGCGCATAGTTCTAAAACAAATGTAAACATTCACAGGTGCAGTTAAAATATTCCCAAAATTCCAAATGTAATACACTTTATAAGCATATTACTATTTCCTTCAAATAAATACAAAAGAGGTTAAGTTCTAGAAAAAGGGAGAAAACATACCTGTTTCTGAAACAGAAGTCTTGTATATGTACAGTATATATATATTGATGCCCTATGTTAGCAAGTTACAATATTGGTAATTTTTAAAACATAAAAGTATCAGTTTTAAACAATAATTAGACAAAAATGAAAGACAAAATGCAGTAGGAAGCTAAACACTTCTGTATTTGAAAAGCTTCTATAGAAAGAAGCTGTTTTTATTTTTCCTCCTTCACCAATGGAGGTCAGTGGCATCTGGTTACTTTTTGTTGCTCCAATATTCCATTGGTTGTCCCTTCTGTAGGCTAGTGAAAAGGTGAATTAAAGATTAATGAGTGCACAGGTTGCTATAGCACAATAGTCAGTGACACCAGAGAGAGCATGGCATCCCCGTTTTATTATGCTTCATTATCAGCTCCGCTTTGCTTTGCCTCCATCACTGAGGTTGAGCTTATTTAAGAATTAATAAATGTTTTTTTGTAGCATCTATAAGCCACGAAGTTTTCTTAAAGAATAAAAGTTTAAAACAAACAAATAGGGAAGAAGATCTTTCTGCCCAGAACATTTAGGAGATAGCAGAATGCTGTTGACATGTTTTCACATCTCATGAATGGGAAATGATCTCTAACTGGGCTTTAATTTCAGTAAGGATGCTCAAACAAGGTTAGCTGTAGAACACCGAATCTGTGTAATATTTATTTATTTCATTTCCAGGCTGCTTAACAATCACAGTTTCTGGGTGGTGTTCAGATCTTGAGGTGACACATCTAAAGACATTTCCCCCCCTTCAGTACCCTGTTTCCCCCAAAATAAGACATCCCCTGATAATAAGACTAATTGAGTGCATGGCAATATGGCCAAGCGCTTATTTCAGGGTTCAAAAAAAATATAAGACAGGGTCTTATTTTCGGGGAAACACGGTACTATGAGTAAGATGGTTCTGCATCCAAATGTAGGATAACAATACTTAATTGGCAATTGTTATTACGCTTCTGTTACACATTGTCAAAACGACTGCACGATTCTTTAGGAATAAGAGATATTAACATGCATTCTGGTCCAAGTGCTTGAAACAGGATACCAGTTAAGGATCACCACTGAATCTTAGAACAATCACATTAGATTAATATACTGTGCTGAACTATATATAATACGACGTTTGGGTTTTTAGTTCAGTGTGTTGCATGAATTTTACTCAGCATAGTGCATGAATTCATCAACCAAAAGCATGGTTTAGATTGTTCATGTTATGTGAATTTAGACCATTGTAATTAATTCAATAAACTATAGCTTAGTAAATTATAGGTGTGAAGCAAGATTATAGGGACTTCTTAAGGGTACTCTTTTTGTCTCCTATATATATATATATATTTTAAATCGAAAACTAATCTCAGCAATTTGATCACTACTAAGGCCACATATGTTGACATATTTACAGCAGGGGTGGGTTCTACTTACCTTTACTACTGGTTTGCAGCAGGGCTGCGTGTGTGTGTGAGAGAAGCATGTGCAGAAGCGTTTTGATGACGTTGGGGTCAGTGGGCGGAGCCTCCTGCCGGTTTTACAGCCAGTTCTATAGAACCGGTGCAAACTGGGGAAAACCCACCACTGATTTACAGTCTGTAGAGCTTGCAGAGAACTGCCAGCAACCGGTGCTTATCTTTTTGAGCCAACTGAGAATGCACATAGAATGGTGAGCAAGATTAGTGAGAATAAATTGTTAATTTGTCCACAGTTTTTGAGTTGCTGCAGTAGCAAGCTTTAACTGTCTTCCAAATTGTAGATACATGCATTTGGGTTCCTTTCCAGCAAATGAAAAGCAGGGGCTCATCTTTCCCAGTTCCAATATTGTGTTATCATGTTTGTATATCCATTATTTTACATATGGATCTGTAACTAATGTTATTTGAAAGACATCAATAGATGGCTATAACTCAGCTTCTAAATTTCTGCTACCGGTTCTCCAGAACCAGTCAGAACCTGATGGATTTCACCCCTGGGCAAGATGGACTGAAATGAGATTCATGCCCCAAATGGTGGATTTAGCCTCCTGTTAAATTGTCTAACAGGGGGCAGGTACTAAGATGCAGGAAGCAAGAGAGATTGTCCTGATGCTTCTTGAAGCCTTATGGACCAGCTAGCTAATTGGGCCATTTTTGATCACGGATCAGTGTTCTGCTAAAATACCACTAAAACCAATATTCAAAAATATTCTGTTGACTAACAGAGGTGGAACATAGGACAAGGGGGAGGCAGGGGGAGAATGAGGAAATACACTCTTTTATTCCTCCTTGGTGCAACTGTTTGTTTGTATCTTAACCTTTTAAGGCTATTTCTAAGCATGGATCCAATGCACGTCTGCACTCGGATGTTCAAAATAACGTGGCTGGGAGATAAAAGGTGTGGAGCAGAGGTGGGTTTCAGCAGGTTCTGACCAGTTCTGGAGAACCGGTAGCGGAAATTTTGAGTAGTTCGGAGAACCAGTAGTAAAAATTCTGACTGGCCCCGCCTCCATCTATTCTCTGCCTCCTGAGTCCCAGCTGATCGGGAGGAAATGGGGATTTTGCAGTAACCTTCCCCTGGAGTGGGGAGGGAATGGAGATTTTATAGTAGTCTTCCCCTGCCATGCCCACCAAGCCATGCCAAGCCCACCAAGCCACACCCACAGAACCGGTAGTAAAAAAATTTGAAACCCACCACTGGTGTGGAGGAGACTGAGTAAACCAGGAGGAAGCAACTGAGTGAGCTTTATGTTCAATAAGGGCTGTCAGGGAATGGAAGTGCTGGTAATGAGCAGTCAAGGTTCTTCTGACTGGCAGCATCCAGGACTAATTGGTGGACAGCAATAGAGAACATGCAGCTGTGACTTACCCATGCATAACAACAACTGTGATCACTGTAGCACTTTGTTCCACCAAAATTGGTGTGTGATTACAAAAGGATTATAAAAGGATGCTGGCCTGCAACCATGGTGCCCTGTATAAACAGCAACAGGAGCCGCATCTACTAATACTCAGAGTATTGACTAATCAGGGTTACAGCTGCGTTCAGGCTCAAGTTCTCAGAAATAAAGGCAGTATAAAAACTGTGTAAAAATGGCCCTGTGAAACCTTTGGTCAGTGAAAATATGGAATGTTTCCAGTAGCGACAGAATTAGTAATATGAACCTCAGTTCTCTTTCCCAGTTTAACTCAATTTCTTTCCTTACACAGGACTAAACCTGAAAAGAATAACTCTTTCACCCATGTTTAAAATGCACTACGGAAAGAGGTGGTTGGGCTTCACATGGGCATTACCTCTGCAAAAGTTAGGATTTTGTTCTCTCAAGCCAGGAAAGGTCAAGGCCCATGACCAGACATGAGGGGACAGGCTTGTAGTGATCTAGTGTGTCTGATAAAATGGGCAGTGAAGCATGTGAGATTATATTCATAGCAAAAAGTGGATGGGGTACAAAGGAAAGAATAACTTTTAACTGGAGATGGTATGAAAGCAACATCATGAAGATAGGCAGTAAAAAAGTGGCTATTGAGATAGGTTTTATGTTAGGAGATGTGGTTAGGGGAAGGTGAGGAAGAGCCCTTTCAAAGCCAAGTTACAGAGTGAAGGAATGAGAGTTGCTAGCTGCTTAATCAGTTATGGAGCCTTAGTTTAACTAATTAATTTAATCCAATTCAAGGGTTATAAAGCAATATAACATAAACCAGCAACCCTATTGCACCTGTTGATCTCATTTTGAATCCTTTCAGATTTTCATGTTACCCACTTCGTTTGTTTATACAATTTCAATTAAAGCATTTATCTCTAGACAGAAATGACAGAACTAGCAACTTATACACGCCATGGGCATTCTGAAGCAACGGTCTGGAAGGCCAATAATCTATCCAGTTATAAAATATTATTTGATAAATCTAAGAAAACAAACTTATTGTTCATTATTTGCTAGGAATGTACATAAAATAGCAAATGTGCTTTGTTTTGAACCTGAAAGAAACCATCAGTTTTCTGAAATTCTGGTGAACCATTTTGATTGGCTGAAATTTGACAGAAACAAAACATGGAATGTTTTGGTTCTGGAGTTTAGCCAAAATCAAATCTGCAGAGATTCTAGAGTAGTTGTTATGGGTGTCAATCCTTCAATCCTTTTGTGCTTCAAGAAGCACAAAACATGAAAACTAACAGTATTTTTATTGTAAGTTTACAATAACAGAATCTTGCAAGTGTGAAGGCATTTCTCCCTTTCTTTACTTTTTCTTTCCAGAAAACTAGAGAGGATCTCTTCTGAGATGATTCCTTCTGAGGACTAAGATATCATTTGCATGACGGTTATCTAGGCTGCAGCTCTTCCTCCTACCTCCCAAAGTCATCCTCACATACCATTACATCTGGACAGACCTGGAACACACTGCCAACTCTCTCCCTTCTCTTTCACATAGCCTATATGCTGGCCTACTGGCTTCCACTTCCTTCCAGCACCTTCTTTGAGCCATTACCACCTATGTCTTGGTGTGGCATCTCCTACTGGCCCACGTGTCCCAATCATCCTAGTGTTCTCCTTTCCTTGCCTGTCTACAGCCACCACTTCCATTACCAGTATCTGTACATGTAGTCACCAAGGAAATCCCTCAGTTTTGATTTTTTAAAAACCTTCTCACCCAATTTTGGCTGGGACATTATATTGCAGCCTAAATGCAAATAAAAAAACAAAATGGTTTTGATCTATGGAGCCAGACAGGCAAAATGTGTTTGTTGTTGCAGTTTGGACAGGACCACACAAGTCAGCCATCCTGTATAAGGGACAGTGTGTGCATTGAACGTTATTATTAACCTTGTTTGTTAAATAGCTCTATTATATTTCTGATGACAGTGAACATGAAAAAGAACACAGCTGCCTTAGTGTTATTTTTTCTTCTGAAGGACTGTTCCTACATGTGGGATAAAATAATCTGTAAAATGTTTAGGTAAGGTAAAACCTGAAGGTAAAATTGTAAAGGAAGCTTATAAAATAGCATGTTCTCATCTAAGGAGTTAAATCAACTTTACCTTCTAGTTTTATAACTGAAAAGTCAGACATATACAAGTAAGAAATCAAATGCTATCTCTATCTTATCATTTCTACCCAACTTAGTTTTGTTAATTGTCTGTTTCTTTCTGATTGTTATTTGTTAATCCACTGATTTATTCATTTAACATTATAGTATTGAGGGCAGCAGATTGCCACTATAGCCTTCTGGCTTTTTCTCAAAATTTTCATAGTATTTACATAGTATTAGTTGAATTAAATACTCTTCTAACAGTTTTTATTACAAGTAAAATTCTGTAAATATTGGTTCTGGGAATCTCTGGTTAGGTATTTTGAATGATGTTTCAAGAAAATTAAAGATGTTCTGCCAATTGTTAGGCAGAAAAAATTCTACATTCTATAAGCTGGCAGCGCCCTCTGGTGTCAAATTGTAGTAAATTATTTTAGATTGATCCTAAGATTAAATTATTTTTAAAGCAATATGCAGTATGAATCAAACACAAGAAGATAGCATCACATTTAGTACATGAGAATTAGACTATTAAATGCAGAGTTATAATAAGGCCATCGTGTGAGCATTCTAATTAATATAAACAAAGCAACATATATCAGGAGATACAGGTGGAGAATTCAAGTATCAAGTATGTGTATGTGTGATGACCTTATGATCATATTCATTAAGAAATGAGAAAGACAGTCCAACTCATAATAGATAACACAATGCATATAATTAAGACATTTTTGTTTGCTTTCTCTATCACCCTGCCTTTTCACAGAAGGAGCCTTCAAGATAACTTTCAATCTATCTAAAACTTGTAATAATTACAAAGATATTATCTAAATGTAACTGACCTGTAAGCGAATTGAAACAAGTTACAGTCAGAATATGCCAATTAAAAACTGGCAGATATGCCAATTAAAAATATGCAGATAAAAACTGATGTGTAAAAATACAACTTAATGATGTCCGAGCAGATTAATAATGGCCCGTAAATATTTCATCACGAATAAAGCCAACATTCTCAGGTCTCCATCATGTTCCATCAACCATAAATCCCTCAGAAAAAAGTTATTGCAAGCAGGATTATTTCCTAAGAAAGTCCTTACTTCCAAAGAAGTCTGTTCTTTAAACAAATTCTGTACTTATCACAAAAACATGTACAGTACTTATTTCTCATGGCTTGGTTGGATTTTGGTCCTCCTGGTGCTTGATGGATTCTCTGGTTTATGCTGGTCTGTGGGTTGATATATGCTTCCTGATCTTCTGATCTCTAGTTCTAAGATGAATATAGCCTGTACCACATCCAGAGGCTTATCCTCATTCTCTGACAAGCATTCCTCTAGTGGGTTGTATGATATCATCATTGAAAGTGAAAGTATTTGGGGGCACTTTCTGAAACGGAAACTATTCCTCCATCTGTATTATTTTTGGTTTATTGCAGAAGAGACAGGACATTGGACTGAATACAAATAATACTTTTCCTTAAGATTTAGAATCCTCCAAAGTTATATAAACACTTATGTATGATTTGTTCTTCTTTTATCTAGGTGTCTTCCCAGATTTAAAACCACTTCCTAAATTTTTAAAAATTGTGAGGAAAATGTCCTTTAAAAGTTAGTTATTGGTAGAATAAAACAAACACATTCATTGTCCCAAAACGGAAGCCTTTTTAATAAAATGTTCTCCTCTTTAGTTTTCTAAGATATGGGTCTACTGAGAAGTCAGATTTTTTACTACAACTCTACTTTAGATGTGTAAAATACAGTATAGTTTCATAGTACCTTTATGTTTAAAGACATACTTTATATAGTCTTCCATCAGAGGAACAGAAATATTTATTAGCTAAGAAAATTTCAAAGAATTATTGTTTAATTTTTATGTGTGTTTTCTGTTTTCCCTTTCTTTCTCTATATGAAAATATTTTAACAGAACCATCCAACAGGAATAAAAAAAAGTTTGGAGAAACTTAATTTACTTGTTTCTGTTTAGTAAACTTCAGATTACTAATTTACAGCAGAATTCTTGTAGTATGAAGTTCCAACTTCCTGAAGCCTTTCAGTGAAGTGTTGCAGTGATTTTTGACAAGCTCTTCCACCAAAAAAAAGTTAAAGGTAGGGTAGATCTCATAAATTTCATTCACCATCAGAATTATCATGCTATTATCTTTCTCATTTTCTTCTAGCCCAGACACATCAATTTTCCTTTCTATTCTGATGTTCCAGATTTTTTTGAATAAAATATTCTAGGTACCTTAGAATATCTTTTTATTTGTTCTATGTCATTTTCTATCATGGATTTGTCAATTTTGTTTTATAGACTGCCCTGTAGCAAATTCATACTTTTCTAGCAATTTCTTAGAGGAGAAGCATTTTAAGCCAGATTTTTGGGTGGCATTTTCTAATAATTTTATAACCTTAAATGTTCTAAGGTTATAAGGCAACAAGGTTAGCAGTGATGGCTAACGTTTTTGCCCTCAAGTGCCAAAAGCGGGGGAAGTGCGGGGAGGTCACCCATATGCGTGCCCACCCATAATTCAATGTGCCCCACACATGCACACACCCCTGCTTTTAACACGTGTTGGCCTGGTGGGCCTGGTAGGCCTGTTTTTCACCCTCCCCAGGCTCCAGTGGCTTTCTAGGAGCCTGGAGAGGGCGAAAATGGCCTTCCCCACCCCCCCCAGAGGCGGGAAACAGCCAATTTCCCAACGTCCGGTGGAACCAGAAGGCCCAAAAATCAGCTGGCTGGTGCACACATGGACGCTTGAGCTGAGCTATGGCAATGCTCGCGTGCCCACTGATATGGCTCCATGTGCCACCTGTGGCACCTGTGCCATAGGTTCGCCATCACGGTTCTAAGGAATAGTGAGACATTTCAATTATGAACTGAGCTTATGGGACTTTTATTTACTGAAATATTATTTTTCTACCTGTTCTAGTAATTTATTATGTTCCCGTTTCATTCTCCAGAAAATTGAAAGAGAAAATATTTGTAAGCATATCTGAAGCATTTTCTAATGTTACTGAGATTTATAGGGCATAGAGTTCTTTTGTAAATGATCAATATTTCTTCAACTATACTACTTGGAGAAAAGAAAGGACAGTACTTCTTAGAAATAAATAATGAAAATAAACGTTCCAGCTCCTGCACATCTCTTGCACTTCTTAACAGAAGGATAAGTTAATGTGGACGAAAGAAACCTGAAGATACATCTCCCCAGTTAAGTTCAAGAACATTACAATATTCTTACTAAGTAGGCTAAATCCTGTATGCTTTTTTAAAATTTACAAACATATTTTATTTTGGTCTGGAATCCAAGGATGAAACTGAAAAACATTTTGATACTCTGGGCCAAATTTTGGGGAACATGGTCAATTGGAGGGAAGTAGGAAAAAATAATTCTCAAGAAATGCTGCATTTTATTTTATAAATCTTTTATGGATGAAGGGCTTTTCACTCATTGGACACAAATTGTAGTTTAAACCGTAAGTGACTTCTGAAAACAATATTAATTGGATTTTTCTGAAAAATGTCTATGATACAGTTGTTTCCCATTGTAAATATTTTACAGTATAATCTTATGCATGCTTATTTGGAAATTAAAGCTACTGAACCTCTGTAAGAAAAATGGCAAAATTTGTACTATTTATGTCTTTTCTATTTTTTCCTCTTACACTTTTTTACTTTGTATTAGTTTTTATTATTATAATTATAATCTTTAATAAGAAAAAACTTGAAAAGCAAATAAATCCAATCAACGTTAAATTCATTGTATTTCTTAGGATATTTAGGATACAAAATAAAAATGCAAATGAATCATTTTAGATTGTATTAAGACAATAATCACACTGGTTTTTATTAGCAACATTTTCCACTGAGGGCGCTGAGGATGTTTCCTTCCTTAAATTTCAGTGATAACATTCCAAATTAACAAAAATAAATTACTTTGATCTTGAGTAAACATCAACAGCGCTTCAGATTCCTTCACTATCCATTTTAAAGTTTTGCAATATTTGATACACAACCATCAACTCAATATTTGATGCCTTCCAGACAGTGAATATGCTAGTTAATCATGCTCATAAACTAGTAAATTAGAAATTATTTCCAGGAACTGAGCTCTGCTGTGAGTCATATCCCCCTTTCTGTACCAGTCTTCAGACTTTGACGTATATATTCATAAACATGCATTTATTCTTTTATAACTCCAGCTCGTTTTTAAGTCTAGCTAAATGCTGTCTTTTGCTGGTCTTGAAAAAGTTGGGCAGCATTGGACCTGCTTACGTACAGATAATCAGAAAATATCAGAACTGTAAACTGTAGACTGGAAAGTCACATAATATTTTGGAAAAAGGAGATGAGTAATTGCTGCTGTATTGGTGCAAAGAAAACTATATGGAAACATCTCTTTAGTCACCATGAGTTGGGTTGAACTCACTTTTGTTTTTACTTTTGCCACCTTTGTTAAAGTATGTTAATTCTTAAGGCACTTAATAGTAATTTGAATTACTTGTGCATATGCAATGTACTTAATTTTATTAAGTGCAGCATTAACTCTAATACATAACAAGTCAGAATCTATTTATCCAGAACAAAGATCTATTGAGTTTAATAGGTCTAATTATTTATAGCAGGGGTCTCCAACCTTGGCAACTTTAAAACTTGTGGACTTCTACTCCCAGAGTTCCACAGCCAGCTTTGGAATTCTGGGAATTGAAGTCCACAAGTCTTAAAGTTGCCAAGGTTGGAGACCCCTGGTTTATAGTGTGATCCTGTATTCACAGAAGTGATGTTTTATTTTACAAGGTTGATTTTTTTTTAGGCAAAGATGTCTGGTGATCTTTCCCAATATTGTATATTTTAGACATGTTGGCAATACAACCTCCAGTCCAGAATATCCAGCCAGCATAGAAAATTATGGCCTTAGTATTTTTAGTACAATGATATTATATTTGTATTTGACCATTAGTTACTTATGTGTAAATAATTGTTTTTAAAATGTTATAATCTGGAATTCAACTTGTATTATATACAATCACAGTGATTTGCAAGAAATGGAAAACCATTAAATAATATATAGCGGATATCCACTGCATATCAAATACCACCTAATTCTTCTGCATCAGGAGAGCAGCAGTTTACTGAAGGAAAAATTAAAATCTAAAAAAAAATGGGAGTGAAGTACTTCATCTTGCCACCAATGCAATGATCCATCCTCTTATTTAAATGAACATGTAGTTTGGTCCAATTGACTTAGGACACATCCAGCTAACTATGACATAAAAATGCTCCACTCACCAATTTCAAAGTACATGTTCGCATGACACCATCTTTGTCTTCTTTATGGCAACAGTAAAGAGCTGCTTTCAGTGCAGGAACATTTTAAGATGGCTTGCTTGATAATGATCTGTTTATATTTCCAGGCTGCTGTTGACTATCATGCTGCTTTAAATTTACTAGTCATATAGTCATTTTCCTTGCCCATATTTTGTATCTTTGTGTATATATGTATATTGCTATGACTATCAGAAAAAAGTATGAACATTTAAGAAAAATTTTCCACTTTTAAGCTTACCACAGCAGGAAGAGAGAGCTGATTGGGATGTGGGCAGTGGTGGGATTCAGCCAGTTCGCACCACTTCGGGAGAACCGGTTGTTAACTTTCTGAGCAGTTTGGCAAACTGGTTGTTGGAAGAAATTATTAGGGCAGAGAACCGGTTGTTAAATTACTTGAATCCCACCACTGGATGTGGGGTAGGGAATTTAGATTAGAGACTGATCAATCACCAAAATAATAGTAGCAACAACAACTGGCTACTATTTAAAAGGAAAGTCTATCAAATAATTATAAAGTAACAATAAATAACCAGAAAAGTAAAGAACTATAATTGTGGCTATCTACTAGTATGAGATATTGATATTGCAACTTCATTAACCAATAAAAATAATCTGAGTTTTGGCTTATTTCCAAAGAAAATGCTTTATTCTTGATAAAACATGCAGTTACAGAGCCATAAAGATACAGGCAGCTAATATATAGTTTATGATTTGGCCTACTTGGTATTTTTGAACTTCCTATTTAGTTATCAGAAACAAAGACTGTAACTGTATTTTTAACCTAGCGTAAAATAAGATTGGACCAAAGTTTAAGCGTTCAAATACATACATACATACATAAATATATACACATATATGTACATACCAGGGGTGGGTTCTACTTACCTTTACTACCGGTTCACAATGGGGCCACGCACGCAGAAGCATTTTGATGATGTCAGGGTCAGTGGGTGGAGCCTCCCGCCAGTTTTATTACTGGTTCTATAGAACCGGTGAGAACCGGGGGCAACCCACTACTGGTACATACATACATACATATGTACATACATAAACATGTGTGCGTACACACACACACACACACATTTTCATTTGGATTTTGGGTAAAATGGAAGAATTGTCCGTTTTTTTCAAAGCCAACTCCACTAAGAGGGCAAAAAGATTAGGAATACAGTGTAGAATACCCAGAACATTAACACAGAGAGCCTAATGAATTTATTTGTCTGTATTATTCCTATTGAGCAATTAGGTAGATTGCTACATATTTAAATTTCCACAAAAAAGCTACTGTTTAACTTTGAAAAAAAAATGAAAACGAAATGCAATCCTCCTTCCTCCCCCTCCTTCGTTTTACTGTCATCCTTCCCTTTCTGTTGCCTAAGAGAGTTAGTCACATTAACTGTGATTGACCAAAGTTGTACTAAGGGCAACAGTTCATCAAACAAAAGTACTTCCGTAAGAAATAACATATTTAGATGACATGATTTTAATCTCCAAGTGCTTTAAAATCAAGTCACAGAACTGTGGAATTGACATACTGATTTAGATTTACCTTACTGGTATATTAGATTCGTTGAATTGCTTTTTTTAGCACTTATATGATGGCTTTTCATGTTGTTACCATTCAAATGTTTGAAAATATACATGGCAAAAAGTTAGAAAAAATGCTTTTGTCAGGAAGCAACAAAAATAAATATAGCCTAGTCCAGGGATGGCAAACCTTTTTGCTGTTGTGTGCCAAAAGTGGGGGGAATGCAGGGTTTTTTTTTCACATGCGTGCATACCCACACCCATAATTCAATGCACCCTGCCCCCCCGCGCATGCACATGCTACACCCCCTCAGTTCCCCCTCTTTTGGCATGCGATGGCACAGTGGGCCTGGTAGGCCCATTTTTCGCCCAACCCAGGCTACAGAGGCTTTCTAGGAGCCTGGGGAGGGCAAAAACGGCCTTCTCCACCCTACCGGAGGCTCTCTGGAGGCTGGAAACGGACCATTTTCTGACTTCCGGTCCCACCATGCGCGCTGGAGCTGAACTAGGGCAATGCTCGCATGCCCATTGATATGGCTCCGTGTGCCACCTGTGGCACGTGTGCCATAGGTTCGCCATCACGGGTCTAGTCCAAACGTACAGATATCCATTTGCCCAGTAGATTTATTTAATCATCCTCCATTAGACTTAGGCAATACAAATATTTGAGCACAGAGAATTCCTACCATGAATCATTACCATTGTATGAGTGATTATGGTATTTCTCTCTCCCCCTCCGCTTCCCCCCTCCCCCGTTTTACAAAATAAAAGTTGCATATGGTCTTGCAGGTGCACAACTGGGCATGGAGGGAAAAGGAAATGAAGAGGAAAAATTAAAAATGAAGAAAGCAGCCTTGTCAGCTGAGGTGTCATAATGCTCTGAAATCACAAAACAATCTGGAGCTCTGTTTCACTCTCTTTCTTTTTAAGCCTTCCACACCTGTGATTATGCTATTTTGGCTCTTAAATTATTTCTTTTGGCACCAGAAGCAGGATGTAGGTAAAATAAAATGGATATACCAATTTGGAATCTTTCTGTTATTTATCTTTCTTCTGAGAACATTTTCTCCCTTACATTTATTTAGCACCCATCAACACACATGAATTTAATTTATAGGTTATGTTTAGGAATTGTTTACGTCATATGCACAGCCATATTTCATATGCTCATAACTGCACTAATGCAAAAATTTGCATAGCATGACTGATCTTTTAAAACAACTGAGGGGGTTCAGAGTCACTGGGCTAGTTCTGAACTTGTGAGTACATTGTTTACATAAGCACTATTGCAATATAACCAGAATATGAACGTCATGGTTAAAAAACAAAGAACCAAATGTTTATCTTGCAGCATATCTAGACATAAGAACTTATTATTGCTCTGTCTTAACAACTTTCATGGAGGGAAATATATTCTCTAGTTACTATAACTAGTAGTTCGGTATTATGTATCAATCAGTTCACTAATGTCACTGGATATTAAGACAGTCAATAAAAATTAAAAACAAGATGGATGCTGCAAACATAATTGAAGAAAAAAATGTGATTGTTTTTCTAATAAAGTAAAATAACTTGACCCAAAAGTGCTTTTTCAAGAGGCTTTCTGGTTTTTCTTTGAAGATGTTTCACTTCTCCAAGCTGAGCTGAAGAAGCTTGTTGGTTGAGAAGTGAGATCAAAGAAAAACCAGAAAGTCCAGTTGCCTCTTGAAAAAACACCTTGGGACAACTATGACCTGGTTGACTGATAATCTCCACAGACATTTAAAATAACTTGATTTTTCTTAAGATGTTTGTAAAAGTGTTTATGTCTCTAATGTGACTTTAAAAAAAAACAAAGGAAAAAGTTCATTGACTAATTATTATGTGCTATCTAGTTGGTGTCTAGGTTTAGCAACTACGTAGATATATTCTGCATCGGGTAATCTGTTGTCAACTGGATCCTCAGAGCTTCTGATCCTGCTGTGACTGTACTTGCTGCTAGTAGTCCCTCTTTCTTCTTCCCTTCCACCTATCCCAGAGACCTAGATCTTTGTATATGTACTAAATATGATAATTAGAATCCGATAATTTGTTCAAGTGAAAACTCTTTTTTATTCTATGATTCATGTAATTGTTTTCTTGACTGTTCTTGGTATTCTTAGAATTCTTCTCCAATACCAAGCTTCAAAAGCATCAATCCTCTTTCTAGCTTATTTGTTCAATCTCCAGCTTTCACTTCCTTAAAGTGTCACCCCAAAAATGTGTGCTTGATTCTGACCTTTACAGCAGTGGTGGGAGTCAATTTTTTTTACTACTGGTTCTGTGGGTGTGCCTTGGTGGGTGTGGCTTGGTAGGCGTGGCAGGGGAAGGATACTGTAAAATCTCCATTCCCACCCCACTCCAGGGTAAGGTTACTGCAAAATCCCCATTTCCTCCTGATCAGCTAGGACTTGGGAGACAGAGAATAGATGGGGGTGGGGCCAGTCAGAGGTAGTATTTACTGGTTCTGTGAACTACTCAAAATTTCCACTACTGGTTCTCCAGAACTGGTCAGAACCTGCTGAATACCATCTCTGCTTTACAGGTATAGAGATATCTTGTCATCTGAATATATTTTGTAAGGTCTCTGTTGCTACTTTACTAAATCATAGTCTATACAATACTATATTTATTTATTGACTGTGCATCCTGATGATAGTTGATTCTAAAAGGCACAATCATCAATTCATTATTTCCACTGTCAATTCTAAGGGTAGTCACTGCACCCATTGTCGTTAGTTTGATCTTCTTTATATTTAATCTCATTTTTTCACTGTATTCTTTGGTTTCTATTACAGCAGATGATTTTCATTTTCAGTTACTATGTCATTTATATTGTGCAGATGATTATTTTCTCCATTTTAAAAAAATACCCTCATCTTCTAATCCATATTTTCTCAATATATATTCAGCATTTAGATTGAATAAATAAGGTGAGAATATAAAGTCGTCTTACTACTTTACTGACTTGCAAAAGACTGAACCATGTTCTATCCAAATTGTGTCCCAAAGGTGCTTTTTCAGGAGGCAACTGGACTTTGTTATTTTTTCTTTTGCAAACTTTCACTTCTCATCCAAGATGTTTCTTCAGCTCTGACAGGATAGTGGGGAATGGAAGGATTTATATCCCTTGCAGACAGCTGGTAATCTGCATCCTTTTAGGGTCATTGAAGCACTTGAAGGTTCATCTGTGTCCTGAGTATTGCTCCTGGTTCCTGTAGTCTGCAATTTCCCCCACCTTCTGGAAATCCATTCCTACTCCCACACCATTCAAAGGGTGTTCATCCCAAATTGTATAGCTAAAAGTCTGTAGAGATTCTCAGTCATCCAGGTCATGGTTGTCCCAATGCTTTTTTCAGGAGGCAACTGGACTTTTTTTCTTTTTCCCCACTTTTTAAAAATTTTCTTTGAAATTATGGTTTCCTAATCTGTGGATATGCTTCACAATCAGATTATTTTGGCATTCCCATTTTCTTAAGCATATCTCACAGTTTGATATAGTTGACAGTCAAAGACCTCTCTGTATTCAATGTAGTACATACTGACTTCTTTTTAGCATTCTTTGGCTTTCTCAATAATTCAGTGTGCATCAGGAATGATGTTTCTTATTGTACAGTCTTTTCTGAAACTAGCTAAAGAAGCTTATACTTTTAACTTAATTTTAGAACATTCTCATATTTATCTTCTACTGAAACACAATTTTCTCATTCATATATGGTCAAATATTATTGTGTCAAATATTATTGTACATTAAAGCAAAAAATAAATTCTCAGTATGCAGTAAACTGGCCGCTGACTTGATTTCAGTGTCACACTTGATTTCAGTGAATATACTATGACTAATTATAATATATTCATTGCAATATAGTAATTGACTTGTAACCCTGTTGGGATTTCGTTCCCACGAAAGAATTATGATTCATCCAAATTATTTTGTAAGACCATAAAACCATTGCTCTCAGCCCTGTAGAGCAGTTTTCACCATGGTGATTGTCCCTCAGTATTGCTTCCTGGGGAAAATAAATCATTCTACTGACTAAAAGGGGAGTTCAAAAATTGGCAATCCGGCCAGTGTCCCTTCCTGTTTTATCATTTCTTCATTACTGCTTTTTCAGTATGGTGAAAAAGTGATGTGCTTCAAGCATTCCAGAAAAGAGAAACAGTTATAAAACTCAAGATATTGGGCAAGTCCCAGGATCTATAACAAGGGATTTTATACCATGGGAGTTTCCACTGCATAGCCAAGAAGAAATACCTTCATTCTTCATCAGTTCAGCTTGCAAAGAACTCTAGGAAGCCTCAAATCATAATGGGGAAATTAAAACCTTGGGTGTGGGAGGAACATAGTCCTTGCAGTATTTATTGGCATTTTATTTACTGGCGTAATCTTGTGAATTCATCAGTGGTATCTTTCTGTACATCTAAGGTTACTTTAGTCTTTGAGGTCAGAATTAGTTCATGTAACTTGGGAGTTGTTAAGGAAGTACAAGGAAACCACTGTTTTGAGATATTATCAACTAAAAGTGGCCAAAGAAAGGCTGAGAGCTAATATCTTATACCAACAGTGCGGGTGCACAGTAGCATCATTCTCCTTAAGGCCCATCCGACTGCATTTGCTTTCCTTGGAGCAAAAGAACAGCCCAGAAGTGATGCAGTTTCTTCCCATCAGGCTTACATTTTTCTATGCAAAACTGTAGGCAGATTATCAGTTTTAACACCTGTAGGTAGAATTACTGTGTGGAGCATTATTTTATGTAGCTTACAACACCTTTCCCAACGCTAATCCTTTTTTTTTTTATTAACCAAACAGGTTTTGTAGGTTACCAAAACGGTATTAAAAAAATTATAACCACAGACCCGTAAGTGAATACATGAGTCAATCAATCCCTTTATCACGCCACCCACAACTTTATATATATATATACACAACTTTATATATATATATATATCTAAAGTTGGTATAAAATGGTTTGTCGTGAATGCGACTGTTTGAGGGCTCCTGGATTGGAGCTGAAAGGCAAAAGGGAGCAGAATGCCCCCCTCCCACATGTTGGGGTAGACCAGGTGTCTCGGTAAACACTATATATATAGTGTGTGTATGTATATATATGTATACACACACACACACATATATAGATACACACACACATATATATATACACATACATACATATATATACAGACACACACACACACACACACATACATATAGTGTTTCCAGCATCATAGCTAGAGAAGAGGGCCCTTAAAGACAAACGCATGCTAGGACAGGTTAGGGGACAAGAAGGAAGTAACTTGAACCGCTTCTTCAGAGAGACAGAGGTGCTTTAAGGTCAAGGTCTGAGCATTAAAAAAAGTTTTGCGAAGCCCTCAAACACTTCGTACACCCTGTACCTTTGCCCTTTATCTAAAAATAAAGAAAAACAACGGACCTCACAACCTAGTGGAGATAGATCGGGCACCTCCTTCCTTACACAACTCCCCGAAGAAAACAAAAATAAAACTGGCGAGCGAGAAGGGTTAAAAAAAAAAAAGGAAAAAAAAAAGGGGGCCATCAGGCAGGGTAATGACGTCACGGCGTAAGACGTTCCCGCCGGGGGATCGTCGCGCCCGCAGCTCATTCCAGGACGAGGTTTCCTCTGGAGAGGCGGTGCACTCGCGTGACACCGAGGGAGGAGAACGTGCTCAGTGTGGGCGAGGAGGACGGGTTGCTGCACGCGCAACTCTTCTCTCTCTCTCTCTCTTTCCCCCCCCCCCTCTCCGTTAGCTTCCGGCGCCACTACCGCCATCACTCTCCAGCCAGCACCTGGCCCCGCCCCTCGTGCGCGGGGCCGCGCCTCGTGCTGGACAATAGCGGCGTTGCCGCAACCGAGTTTGTGTGTCCTCCAAATCAGGCCGGGAGTGCCGCAGTTACAAGCAGCCGCCGGGCCCGCCCGCTACGACCTGAACTAGCGGCGGGGATGCCGCCGTCCGGGCTGCGGAGCTGACCGAGGGACTCGCCTATTCGAGCCGGGAGGGCTTGATGTCGGTTTCTTCCGGATCATCCTCTTAAGGCTGCCTCTCCGCTTCCCTTGCTCGGACGGTTAGAAAGAAGTCGTTTCTAGCGCTGCCCGGGTTTTGCGTGGGGCAGGTGAAAGCGGTGAGCCGGGCCTGCCTTGATCCCGGAGCCGGGCCTGGCTTGGATTGGCACCCCAGAAGAAGAAGAAGAAGAAGAAGTGGTGGCGGCGGCGGCGGCGGTGCTGCCTCCGTTTCAATGGAAGTATGCTATCAACTGCCGGTGCTGCCTCTGGACAGGCCGGTCCCGCAGCACGTCCTCAGTCGCCGGGGGGCCATCAGCTTCAGCTCCAGCTCTGCGCTTTTCGGCTGCCCCAACCCCAGGCAGCTTTCTCAGGTGAGGGCCCCCCTCGCTCTCCTTCCCCGAGGCGGAGGTGGGAAGCGGCCCTCGGGAGAGATCTTGGAAGGAGGGGCAGGAAAAAACCCCCCAAAACCCAAGAATATCCGTGCCGGACCCCGAGGGGGAAAAAGGGATGGCTTTGAAAAACAAAACAAAACCAAAAAACAAAAACAAAAACCCGGAGGCTGCAACGTGCAAAGGTTTCGAGTCCTCCGGCACTGTTCGGTCAGGCGAGAGGGAACAAAAGCGGGAGGTAGGTAGGAAGATTAGGCCAGATAGCGTGCAGCAGATGAGGTTTTCAGTTAGCGGCACAAGGCAGGCAAAACTCGGAACACGCGAAAGACGCACCGGAGCCACCGCTGGACTCTGCGGAATTGCCCTCTCTCGGTCTCTGCTCGTCGCCCGTTTTTATTTTTGTTAACTCTCGCTTTTTTTTTTTGGTGTCACCTGTAGCTGGGTAGTAATACTGTAGTAAGTAGATCGCCAAGGTTGCCTTTCGTGAGTTTTTCTTGATTTTTCCCCCCCTCACCGAACGGACTAGAGACAGTCTATAATTTTATCCTGGTCATAAAGCTAGAAAGGGGGAAGAGGATTAAATTGCTTATTTTGATAGGTAGCTGAGGTGATACTTTTTCAGTCTTTTTCTCTTTGATGTTTATAGCAGTTATGAGAGTTACTAGGATATAATGAAGCTGTTATAAACGCTTCAGGTTTTAGTGAGGAGTCTCTTGCTTTTCACTTCAGCTGAATCATGCTCATCCCTTAAAATATTTTGCAAAAGATTGCCACATATATATCTGTTCTGCCTTTTTCAGGCACTTTAAATATGTCTCTTACAGGTTTTTAAAGTAAATATACTATGAGTCCAATGTGAATGATACCAGTAATAAATTTAACCATAACAAATGTAGGTAGGTGGTAAAATGTGAGAAAATAGATTCTGTTGCCATTTTTGGCGCTCTTCAAATGTTTTGAGGATTGGGTTACCCATCTGTTATTGCCCTGATGCAGTCTGCTGAGATTTCCCTGTGAATGATAATAAATCTCTGAATCTTAAGGCATTTGCCCAGAATTAGAATGATATCTTTGCTTTATTTTTGCAGTACTCCATGTAGTTGGGCAAGCCATAATTTTATTGAAAGGGGGTAAGTCCCGTTCAAATTTTGAAATAGTCTTGGCTAATACTATTTGCAAATGAAGAGGAAGTCGGTTATTCTTTGGTTTCTTTTTGAGTTTAATAGCACAGCAAAATATGCTACAGAATGTGGATTATAAAAAAATTAGTTTGATAAGAGAGTCAAACTTACATTTATTAGGGCTGTGTCTAAAGAAAATATCACAGATAGAAACGATATGGACTCCAAATTTATCTGAAATACAAGATTGCAAATTATTCAGAAGGAATATGTTTGTGCTTGTTTTAAAGAATTCAGAGGTGCATAGGTGGAATATAATGTCAATAGTGTATTGAGAGAATGCTGACTGAAGTAGTCCTGTCATGTATTCTCAAAATCTGAGGATAGGAAGATGTGGGTGTTTGGTGTACGGAAAATAGAAATCCCTTTAAACATGTAGACTTCTGTTTGTGTGATGATGGATTCATCCATAACAAAACATAGCTGCAGTTTTTGAGCCATCCCGCAGATATTCTTGAATTGAGATTAAGGCATTAGCACTGGGACTTTAGGCAATAATATCCTTTAATCTCAGACATAAATATGCTTCCAATTGAACTGATTTAGTAAAACCAGATTTGAAGTAAGGAACTTTGGATCAAAATTCTACCTTTATGTAATAGTAGAAATTACTTCCAATTGATTCTTATGCATTTGGTTACCTGAGTAGTTAACATAATTAAGTTGGCTGACAATGGAATTCATGTTCTGTTACCCTGTTTCCCCCAAAATAAGACATCCCCTGATAATAAGCCCAATTAGGCTTTTGAGTGCATGGCAATAAGGCCAAGCCCTTATTTCAGGTTCAAAAAAATATAAGACAGGGTCTTATTTTGAGGGAAACACGGTAATTATATCCTTTGGGAATAGAAAATACATACAAGAAAAAGTTTTTTGTATGTTTATTGCTTAGCAGTTTAGCTATTATGCTTTAAATCATATGCTAGGATATTATCAATAGGAACTGCTATGCAGAATGGTATTAACTTTGAAAGGAAGATTGATAGCTTTTGCTTACAATTGTTGACACCTTGTAAATTAAATGATTGTAGGCATTGCTATTTCTTTTGCAAACAGTCATTCTTACAAGGAATTTATAATTTAGAGTTAATTTAATATTTTCTTTCCACAATTATTTATACTGAAGAATGTTTAATGTTAGTTATAAAGTCTCAGTGTTCAGTAAATAATCTGATTGTGTTTATACAAAATTACTGTTCTTAAGGACAAACCATTTGGATAATGTAATTAATAATGGAATATATAAAAGAGTGTATTTTATTTCAGTTATTAGGATGCTAAGTTGTTTCTTACAATATTTAGTTACAACTATATTAGTACAACTAATTAGTACAATTAAGTAGAGCAATTCACAGAAAATACTGAAAGACTTAAGTCTCTGTTGCTGACAGTAAATTATAATTGTAGATGTTCTCACTTATTTTATTTATTAAATTTATATGCCACCCAGGTCACTGTCAAGTGACTCTGAATGACTTACAAACATCATAAAAACAAAGGTACAAAACATTAAAACATTGAATATTAAATAAGAGACTAAAAAAGTTAAAAACGCAGAATACCGTGATGTGGTGGTGTGATCTTAGGGTAATATCCACCTCCAACATGGAATGCCCCCATTGAGGTCCCAGGTCAGTTGGCAGAGCCAGGTTTGAACTTCTTATGAAAGATCAAGAGAGGGGGGCCCATCTCAGCTTGGGAGGCATGATGTTCCAGAGGGTGGGAGCCTTGGCAGAAAAAGCCTTTCTCCTGGATGCTGCCAGCCAGAATTTCTTGACTGACGGGGTTCTCCGCATACCCCTTCTACAGAAATGAGTGCTTGCTCAGGTAGCCTGGACTCATGCTGTAAAGGGTTTTAAGGTCATAAAGCAAAACACTGAATTGGACATGAAAGCACACTGGTAACCAGTGCAGCTTATGCAACAGTGGTGTTACATGGGCTGCTCTAGGAGCCCCTAGAACTGTCTGTGCAGTTGCATTCTGTACCAGCTGTAGCTTCCAAATGCTCTTCAAGAGTAGCCCCATGCAGAGTACAGGGTGGGGGGGAGATAACTGCTACCAGCATTAAAGAACAAAGGTTTAGAAAATGAGATGCAACAATTGAAAATTAACAGCTCTAATATATAACCATAATCCACGATTCAAAATTATGGTAGGCAAGGCCCAACTTTTTTTTTTAAATGAACAGATGTATTACTATAGTAATACTATTAACATTCTTCATCTAATTTGTTTCCTTACAGAATACCAAAAACAGAAATGAGAATGTAAAATCCCCTCTACGAAGCCCAATAACTCACTAGTGAATAAATTCTAAGGTTCAATATCCTTGGAAATAGTACACTCAGGTTATTTTATAAAAATGTAAATAGGTGATAATGTTGACTCAGTTGAAGACATTTTGATTAGTGTCTTACTTATGGGCGCATAAGTTATCTTTTGTTTTTTCTCTTCTATATTTCAGTGTATTTTAATGAGCAACCTGCTCTGAACTTGAAACAAACCTATTTTGAGTTCCAAATACTTCAGTAAGATTGGAACTCAACCCATAAGTTCACAACAGTCTGGTTTGAATGTGAACAGAGTACTTTGAATTCAAAATATTTTATATATCCATGAACAAAAGTTTTGAAGATTTACATTTTTCAGGTTATGTGAAAAGTTTTAGCTATTATATATATCTTTTGTTCTCTAAATCTTACTTTTTCAATCCATCCTTTTTCTTCAGGGGCCATCAGAAAATCAGTTTCTTACGTCATCTAAATACTCATTTTAAAGGGACTGGTGGTTTATAAATGTGGACAGGAAGTCTGAATTTAAACCTGCATATGCAGCTGTACTTCTTGTTTCCTCAGAAAGCCATTTTCATTTTCAGATGGTAGAGATTTTTCAGTTGATGAAAAATTACAGAATTCTGAAGGGGTCTCTAAACTCCATCTGCCATATTCACTACTTTTTTCTTATGAATCTGCAAACAATTGTAAATGTACATTCGAATATACAGAAACATGGCATAAATATGTTGTCATTAACTTTGTTCCACATATAGATTGTGACAGCTTCATTTTATTTAGGGATTTATTAAAATATATAATTGGATAAGGGGTACAACTGAAGTGCTGTTTAGTCAGGCTTTTACAGTTTCATGTCTTCTTCACTTTTCTTGTTTTGTTTGTATGTATCCTCAGATAGTAGTGAGTTTTTTTTCAGTACTGGCACTGTCAATTATCAGACACTTATGACTTCGGCATGGTCAGGCCACTGCTTCCAGATCTGTTCATGGAAGTTCTACATTCTTCTGTCATAATTAGAATGGTGCTTTCTGACTGGGCAGTGTCTGTCATCTGGCACTCATGCTCAATATTACATATATTTAAATGCACTTATCTTGGTAATACAGAAACCGTTTGTTAGTACCTTCCTTCACATTTGATACTGGATTTTTTTTCTAAGTATTCACCTTCCTTATATTTACAAATCTGTCTTATCCCCATTGTGGATTACTGTTACTATTCCACTCTTTTTTTCAACTACTGGCAAAAGATCAGGTTAGTTTTACTGCCTAAAACAGAGGTTCCCAATCTTGAATTATTATTAGAATAATTATCATAGGAGAGGAGTCTTACTAATAACCAGACATTTTGAGGAGTCGGGGGATATAGGAAGGAACTAGTTCTAGTAAGGGATATAGGAAGAAACTAGTTTTAGTATGTTTAGCATTTAAAACCCCTTGAGTGAATTGTTTGTTCTGTGCAGAGATAGACTGGTAAGTTCTCTATAAATATGATTGGATGTAGCCAAAAGATGTGCCATTGACTTTTTAACTAAGAAGCGTCATTTTAGAATTGATTTTAGAGAGTTAAGATGAGTGGAGTCTGAAGAAAAGTATGCCATCCACGACTAGCTTTGTTAAGCATGATTAAAGTTTGAACTTATGTCCTTTACTGAAACGTTTATTTACAATGGTCTTTAAATAAAATTAGAAATTAAGACACTTTAAAAAAATAGAAATAACATATGTTTTTAATTTTCAGAGACGTGGAGCAATTTCCTATGACAGTTCTGATCAAACTGCATTGTACATTCGCATGTTAGGTAAGTGTGGCTGCTTATTGAGATACGAGATCTCTCTGTCAAGTAGACAATATGCAGAATGTACTTTAATAATTTTGGTTCTTTTTGGTCCATTGCTTTCAAATGCTTCTAATTATTTACATATAATTTGGTACTATTTTCATGTTGAGTCAGACACTAAAAATACATCTGAAGATGATTTCAAAAAAAGGAATATATGGGCTATCCTGTAATTCAGATTTCAGTGGGAAGAAAATATGGGAGTGGAGATGCAAATACATAAGAGAAATACTGAAGAACATGCCAGATATTAAATATATGATACTGAAGTGACATGCATTTACATTTATGTATAAATTGTATACATATATTTATTTTTAATAAAATATTTGTGTTAAAGGTTAGCTCTTGTAGTTATAGTTCTTGTGTTGAACATGTAGAGATTACTGCAAATGCCAAATACATATAAGATTGAGAATTTGTTATGTTTAAAGATAGTTGGAATGACTCATGAACAAATATTTGTATAGGAATGAGTTTCAGCTTAAGTTGTAAACTAAATATTGTTATGTGCTAGCAATTTTGAAATGTGCAACTTCAAAACAGAAAAAAATGTGGAAGGAATTTTAATGTAAATTATTCAGATTAGTTCCACAGACATAAAGAGAAATACATCATCATAAGAGATTTACTTGTTGCACCCTTTACAGTAACTTCTGTTTAGGTTATTCATTATTATAAAATTTGCAGAAATGCGTTGTTGGTGGCTTTTAGAGCACTGAACCCTAAAGTAAGTTCAGTTGTTAATACTGAACAATCAGCAGACAGTAAGTGTTGGATGGTGTATCTGCCAATTTTCCTTTAGTACCTGGTAAATCATAGTACAATGTTTATGTAAACCCAGATTAAAAAAAACTGTAATCCTGTTGCATATGTGAAATTGAAAGTAAATGATTCCTTAAAAATAAATTACAATATATTAATTCTAGATTTCCTTTCTGGTATCTACACAATTATTCTCTGTTTATCATATAGACAAGTTCAGACTAATTCGGCAAATTTCATTCATTCCTGTTTACTGCTGTGCCATAGACACTAACCTCCCTGCTTGTTTTAATTTCCTTCTGTGGTATTTGTTGGCATTTGGCAACACTAGGAAAGTATTTATTTTCATTGTTTCATTTAAGTTAACAAGCCTTAGTTGATTAAGAAGCACTTCCAGATAAGGCAACAAATCCAGAGGCATTCCTCTCTGTTCATCTGGTCCCTTCCATGAAAGTGAAACTTAAAATGAAAGTGGTTCTGTACCATTATTAAGCTTATCTAATTTCCGAATCTGAGTGTTTCAGTACAGACATCATACAGTTTATCTGGGACCATTCTGAAAGCCAAAAACAATGGTGTTGAACCCAGCTAGTTTAGAATTACATTATGATTGCTAGAAGATACCTTCTGATTGTTCAGAAAAAGTAACAGTGCTACTATAGTACAGTATGTAGCAGGGGTGAAATCTAATTTTTTTTGCTACTGGTTCTGTGGGTGTGGCTTAATTAGTGGCCGGAGCTTGGTAAGGTGACTGGATGGGCGAGGCCAATTCAATGTTACTTCTTTACCCTTTTTTAACCTACAAAACACAACACAACACAACTGGCTCACCCACAATGTAAAAGCAGCTGTGGTAGACCCAAAATGGCCCCTGCAACAAGCAGGAACCTCACACAGGCACAAAAAGCCCAAAAAACCAACTTTTGGGGGGAGGGATTTTTGCTAGCTAGCTAACCGCAGGCAACTCAGCTGGGATAGTCAGAGCTTGGATCGTCAGAACCATTTAAAAGGAAAAAAGTTTTTTGTGCTTGGCTCAGTCAGGCGGTTCAGCTGGACGTGGGGGGCAGGGGCAGGGATTTTTGCTACCGGTTCTCCGAACTGCCCACCGGCATTGCTACCTACTCACCCGAGCCGGTCCGAACCGGGAGCATTTCACCCCTGGTATGTAGCTACCAAACCAAAATGAGTAAGATAAAAGATAATATAGTCAGTAGTGCCAAAGGCACTCATGCCATCCAGATCTCAGTTGAGTCACAGTTTTACCAGGTTGTTCTCAATACAAAGACTTTATGATACCATCAGATGTGAATCCATGTAAAAGTCCAGTTTAGTAATGATATAGAGCTGAATATTCATACTACCTAGTGGGTAAATTCATATAGATTTGGACTCTGGGTAGATCTGTTGAGTTGCCTAAGCACAGCCTAGATTGAAATTGATTCTGTGACTCCCAGTGAGGTTGACACCTTCCACTGAACTATGAATTTGGTCACCTATTTGCTAGGTCCAGTGTCCTCCTGGGTCTTTTGGTTGGATCCATGCGGTGGTATTGACATCTTTGAGGGAGAGTGTGATCCTTCTGGCTTGAAGAAGGAGGTAGTACAGCTCCTTTGTAAGAGACCATTGCTGGACTCTTTCCTTCTGGATAGTTATTGTCCGGTTTTTAACCTTCCCTTTGTAATGTAGGTTGTTGAAAAAGTGGTTGGATAGTTCTTGTAAAGGGGCTTGAAGGAAGCAGATAATTTGAATCCACTTCAGGATAGCATATTGCACTGAAACAACATTGGTCACACTTCTTGATGACCTTTGGTGAAGATGGGATGGGGTGGTATGTCCATCCTTGTGCTTCTTGATATCTCAGCTATTTTCAGTACCATTGACCATTGATGTCTTTTTGACTGTTGCAGAAGCTAGGAGTTTGAAATACTATGTTCCATTGGTTTGCCTCCTTCTTCAGTGATTAGTCCTAATAGATATTGACAGAGGGGAGAGGTTGCATCTGCAGCCCTTCAGTGCATCGTGCCTCAATGCTCTCACTCCCTCTGTTTAACACCTACATGAACCTACATGTTGGGTACCATTGCCAATCAGTTTGGAGGCCAGTATCATCAGTATGCATGGGCTATGCACCAGCCTTGGGCTATGAAACTGTCAATGGCTTCTGGAGGCTGTTTAGATTTGAATGGAGAGAAATAGGCAACCCTGAGAGAAACCTGGCTGGCTGTGGTTACACCCCCCCCCCCCCCGGATGTTCTCATTTTTGGCCTTGGATGGAATCACACTTTCTTCTATGAGGCTTATATATATAAGTTGAGAGTCATCTTGAATCAGCTACTGATCAAAAAACAGTAAAGTAAGGAGCTCTTGTTTTTCTCTTGTTTATTAGCAAGATAGTTATTATCTATGCCTATTGATGTTTAGATAATCTGGGCCACATACAGTTTTTGTTGAACTCCTAGGACCTAGGTCATCATGTATTCCTACCTTAAATTAGTATACATAATACCGTATTGGTGACAAAACAATTATGACAGTGTTGGAAAAGTCAATTTGTATAATTTCATTTTCCCATCCAATATATCCAATTCAGGCAACTGGCAAAAGAGTGGATTGTTAGTTTCATAAAATAGTAACATACTTTGCCTCATTTTAACCCTCTATTTTGAGATATTGCAACTTGCCTACTCTGTTTTCAGCAGAAACCCAGTATGATTTATAAAATGCTGCTAAATTAAGGTTTTGTTTAGTCTGATCTCTTCTCAGAAGGGATTCAAGGAGTGAAATCAGGAATGGATCTTGATTTTTTTTTTTTAGTTTTTCCATGTAGAATACAAATGACTGATTATATTCAAGAATCTCCTGCTGCATTTTGCATAAATCTTCCATCCTACATAATGGAGAAAGGAATGCATTCTGGCAACTGAGTCCATTTTGTTGGCAAGTGGCCACAGTAGTTTTTATTGGGTATAATTTTGTACAGTATTTGAATATGGAATATTTAGTTTAGAGAAAAAAATAGCAATAAGCCTGAAACTGAATTAAATAAAGCAAAGGTGTCCAACACATTGTGATGAATGTCTTTCTCAGGAACAGATCCTACTTTTGAAAATACCAGTATCAAAAGCAGATAAAGATGATAAGGTTTTAAAGTACTATTCATCAGTATTGCAAAGAATCCCTTTGAAAAGAAATATTTGTTCTATTCACATTGAGCCTGATTTTTTTTTAAAAGGAATGTTATCGTATGGTTGGCGTTGCTTTCACACTGATTTTATTCTGCATTTGTTAAGTTTAATATCCCCTGAGGAAGATGTTCATTGAAACATTTGGCAATGCATAATTCTTTAATCATTTCTGCTTTCTGCTCCTTTTTATTTATAGGGTTTCCTGCTTGAGCAGTGGGTTGGACCAGAAGACCTCCAAGGTCCCTTCCAACTCTGTTAGTCTGTTATTTTGTCAAGATGCTTTCTGAAAGATCAAAATACATAAAAAAATTCTTATATTCTAAATTAATCCTATAACTATGAAACTAAGAAAGGATTAAAAATAAAAAGTTTAAAACTAAGTCTTGAGGTTTCAAATTATTTTTATTATTAATAGATGAATTTATGTTCATCCAGCTGTGTATAGCCTGAGATCCAGGGCTATATGTGCTGTTCCTAAAGTCTTGGTGTGGTCTAAGACATTTCTGAAAGTTGTTACCAAATAATATTTGTAATGTATTGGAGAAGATTTAATACATAACTGTATTTTAACTACTGTATTTTTTGGTGTATAAGACGCACCGGAGTATAAGACGCACCTTAATTTTGGGGGAGGAAAACAAAGAAAAAAGTATTCTACCTCTGCCTACGAGCATTTTGGAACAGTCTG
Organism: Ptyas mucosa; assembly: GCA_012654045.1. Taxonomy (NCBI): domain Eukaryota; kingdom Metazoa; phylum Chordata; class Lepidosauria; order Squamata; family Colubridae; genus Ptyas; species Ptyas mucosa. Next base: position 34,340,328 of record WNWU01000003.1, on the reverse strand, counting down.
GGGGGAATCTGCCTGGCAGCTTCGGGGAACAAGGCAGGTGCCATGATTTGCGGCTGGTCACCCCGCTGGCTGCCCAGCAGGCAGCTTAGGGCAGGCAATGGCCGCAATGACTTCACTCCCCTGCAATGTGAGGAGCTGTCGCCTAAGCCTTCTGCACCCAGGAGCCGAACGAGAGCTCCTAAAGAGCCCCTCCTTTCCAGCCACCGCTGCCCGGATTCCCCAATGCAATAATCAGAGCTGCGTTTTAGGCGGTGGCCGGCCAGTTCCCCTGCAATGTGAGGAGCTGCCGCCTCTCTGCGCCCAGAAGTCGAGCAAGCTGAATGGGAGCTCCTAAAGAAAAACGCCCCTCCTTTCCAGCCACTGCTGCCTGGATTCCCCAACCACAATAATCAGAGCCGCATTTCAGGTGGCATGTGGCCAGTTCCCCTGCACATTCCTAACGGGAAGAATGTGTTTCAGGCGGCAGCGCTGCAATCCACTCCCCAAATTCAAAACGGTTCCCAGTTCCCCACTGCACATTGCAGGGAAACTGGCCACCCGCCGCCTGAAACGCAGCTCTGATTATTGGATTGGGGAATCCGGGCAGCGGTGGCTGGAAAGGAGGGGTGTTTTTCTTTAGGAGGTCTCGTTCGGCTTGCTTGGCTCCTGAGCGCAGAGGGCTTAGGCGGCAGCTCCTCACATTGCAGGGGAATGAAGTTATTGCGGCCATTGCCTGCCCTAAGCTGCCTGCTGGGCGGTCAGAGGGGTGACCAGCTGCAAATCGTGGCACCTGCCTTGTTCCCTGAAGCTGCTGGGCAGATTCCCCCCCAACCGTCCCGAAGAGGGAGGGTTGTTCCTTAGGCTGTGCCCCGACCCATATCCCTGCCGCCTGGAACTGGCTGAAAATGGCCGAAGGGTGGGGGCCGGCGGGCGGGCGGGGCTACATTCGGCGTATAAGACGCACCCAGATTTTCACCCCCTTTTTGGGGGTAAAAAGGTGCGTCTTATACACCGAAAAATACGGTACATTTAAATATAAATGAAATAAATGTAGATTCTGTACTGGCCCCACCGCTCCAGCATATTCCAAGTTCAGGAAATATTGTGTTACAAATTATTACACAATATGTTATTTATCTTAACTATTGTTGGGGAAAAAATTCAAAGACTAACCATTAATGGAAATTATGCTTCAAATCATGGTATTTGAAGATGGTTTATTTCAATTAACTGTAATTCATGTAAACCCAGTTTAGAATGGTATCCAAAGCTATGGTTAATTTAAAATGAAAGTTCTGATTTCCTCACTTTTGGGTTGAAAGATAGATTATGAGAAAAGCATAATGTTGAGGCTTAGTGAGATTTGCTGTTTTAATATTAGATAATAATGGTTAGGTACATTCACATGTAGGCTGCTGCAAGTGGTTGGGACTGATTTAGATTCAGGATTGGATTTGAATTTCCCAAACTGCCATTCTAAAATAAGATGCTGCTATTGAAGCCAATGCTGTTTACTTTCCTAAGCACTGTGTAAGTACTAAGACTAACAATTGCAAAATGAAAACAACTACTTCTTTTTTGGCTGATGGGAACAGCCATATTTATGCCACTCCCTGCTGCTATTCCCTTTCTTTCCAGTGGCAGGTTGTAGCTGCTTTGGTTCTGCACTTCTAAGGCAATTGATCAAGGGATTATTTCATTTAGAGGTATGGGGAAGTCAATTCCTTACATTTTCTGTTTCTTTAACTGACTTTGATCTGTCTTTTCATGATTCAACTAACTGGTAGCTTTTTGTCGCGAATTGGGTGGCTGTATACATTTAAGGGACGCGGTGGCTTAGTGGCTAAGATGCTGAACTTGTCGATCGAAAGGTCGGCAATTCAGCGGTTCGAATCCCTAGTGCCGCATAATGGGGTGAGCTTCCATTACTTGTCCCAGCTTCTGCCAACCTAGCAGTTCGAAAGCACGTAAAAAATGCAAGTAGAAAAATAGGGACCACCTTTGGTGGGAAGGTAACAGTGTTCTGTCCACCTTTGGTGTTCTGTGGCCACATGACCATGGAAACGTCTTCGGACAGTGCTGTCACTTCGGTTTTGAAATGGAGATGAGCACCGCCCCCTAGAGTCAGGAACGACTAGCACATATGTGCGAGGGGAACCTTTACCTTTACCTTTGTACATTTGTTTAATAATAAACAAACAAACAAATATACCCGCTGAGGCTCTGGCGCCCATGGACTTCAAATTCCAGATTCCTTAGTTAACATTACCATTGATAAGAATTCTTGAGAAATCAGGGAAAGCTGACACATCCTCATATTTAGAGAATTTAGGGAACTTCAACTATAATGGTCCTGATAGATTCATTCTGAAGAAATTGTGTGATTACTGCTTGTGATTAGTGCTAGACAGTGAAAGTTACATTGAAAATGACTTTCACTTCTTTTTGGTTAGGATTTTTGTAAAAAAAAAAACCTTTGTAAAAATAATTAACAGCTTTCCATTTGTAGCTTCTATAGAAGGAAGGACTTAGTAAAACTGAAAAACTACTATATGTGAATACATTTTTTATTTATTCCGTTGCATAGAAATACCACAGGATAACATGATTTTCTTCAAACTTGCTCCTATTAGCACTGGAAACATTTCTTATACTTCAGTGCTTATGCATTTTTAATAGCCATAAGTAGATTCCTTATTAGAAAAGCCAAATTAGTTTATAGATAAGGTAATTGTTTTAGAAGAAAAGCTCTCGTCGTAAGACTAACACAATTAGGACATATGAAATATTTTCTGCAAAAGTTGACATAATATATAATACAAAATAAACTGAAATCTTATCTTAGACATAAGCAGACTTGCAGCAATATTTTGAAAAACATCCAATAATAATAATAAAAACATCAAATACCTTGTTTTCCCGAAAATAAGACCCTGTCTTATACTTTTTTGAACCCTGAAATAAGTGCTTGGCCTTATTGCCATGCGCTCAAAAGCCTGCTTGGGTTTATTATCAGGGGATGTCTTATTTTGGGGGAAATGGTACCAGAGCCCTGGTGGCGCAGTGGTTATACTGACTCTGCCCACTGCCATCAGTTTCATCCTGACTGGCTCAAGGTTGACTTAGCCTTCCATCATTCTTAGGTCGGTAAAATGAGGACTCAGATTATTGGGGGAAATATCCTGATTCTGTAAACAGCTTAGAGAGGGCTGTAAAGCAGTGTATTATTGCTATTGCTATTGCTAAGTGCAACTTTATTTGGTGCAGGTTACATCCTGCAACAGAACCTTTAATATTATTAAACAACAATTGCCTATCCCAGGTCTTTGGGAAAGACTTCATAAATGGACAAAAATGACAAGACATAGGAGATGTACTCAGATGATGCATTGTATGATTGATTATGAATTGTATGTTTGTTATAAAATAAAAAAACTTTTTATTAAAAAAATGACAAGTTCAATCAAAATCCTGGCTGACTATGTGATTCATCATAATATAAAATTTGGACCTATGGAGGAAAAAGGTTATAAAAATTTTGGCATACCTGTGAAGTATTTCTATAATTAAAAAAAGGCATTGGTAAATACTGATTGAGAGCTTTTGGTGTAGGTCAGAGGTGTCAAACTGGATTTCTTTGAGGGCTGGATCAGCATTGTAGTTGTCCTCTGCGGACTGGCCTGGGGGGGGAGATGGGACGGACAACAGATGGGATGGATGCCTCCAATACCGTGTCAGCCAAAACATGGTGCTGCGCCCTGTTTATGGCTTGGATGGCCTGCAACACTCTACTAGCCAAAGCGGGTGGTGGTGGTGCTGCAGGAGGCCGTCCAGGCTGAAAACAGGACATAGGGAGGCCATGCACAGCCCCCCCCCGCACCCCGTTTTCGCTAGTAGAAGTACTGCGGGCCAGTCTTTTGCTATTTCTAGGCTGGCCCCAAGGGCCAGATCTAAGCTGGGCCGGACGGATGTGGCCCGCAGGTCGTGAGTTTGACACCCCTGGTGTAAATGGTTAAGGCATCAAACTAGAAAATGGGACACAGTTCTAGTTCCATCTTTGACATGAGAAGCCAGCTGGGTGACCTTGGGTTAGTCACTTTTTTTTCAGGCTTAGGTAGGAGGCAATGGCAACTGCTTTTGAAAAACTTTGTCAAGAAAATTGCAGGGGCTTATCCAGGCAGTCTCTGAAAATGAGACATGAGTGAATGGAAGAAAAAAAATAATTATTTATTGTTTTGCCAGTATAAATAGTAACATTATTACAGAAGATGCTTATTTTTGTTGAAGGGGGAAATACTTGCAGTAATTTTCATGTTAATTCTACATTTTGATATTTTCATGACTGATTTAATCAAGTTGAACTTAAATTGTAATGGCAATTAGTATAATTTTGAAAATTATAAATGTAGGATTGTATTCATTACAAATATACTCAACTGATATATTTTAAAAAAATGATTTGATACTGAAGAGAAAAAAAGAATTTTGACATTTTTCTTTATTATGTTTTTGTCATTTATTATGGTCATTTAGCATATATATAGTAAATGTAAATATATGTGTAGTGAATTGTGTATGAGAAGGTAGGAAAGGAATTTATGACAAGCAGGGAATTGGATATTTGAAAAAAAACTTCAAACTTGTGAAATTGCATCTAAGGTAAAGGTGCTGTATTATTGTTACCCTACATCCACAGAACGTCTACACCTTGCAACTGTAGTCAGTTGCATTTTTCTCTGTAGCTCTTCGACATGGTATATTTCACTCTTGACCCTATTTCCAGGAGATGTACGAGTAAGAAGTCTGGCAGGATTTGAAAGAGAGAGAAGAGGTTCTCATCCATACATTGATTTCCGTATTTTTCACTGTAAGTATTTAATAGCAGTACAGTAATGAAGAATTCCATTTGTGTTTGGCTGCTGCGCGTATAGTCATACCAGGTTTTATTAAGTAATATTTCTCATTTATGGAAATATTTCTATTTGAGAAGTTATGAACACACTCTATGCAGAATATAACAGTATTGTTTCTTAAGCTATATTATACCAAGATGAAAAAAATGCACAATGAATTCAGGCTTTTGAGTGTGCGAGGATACAAACATAGGAGTTGTCTCCAGATCTTTAAATTCAAATATATCTTTTCCTGGGATAGTGTAGTGCAGTAATTGCAGAGGGTAATTGAATGATCTTTTGAAAAAACATAATTCTCTATCTTCACATATTAGGGCATAATTAGAGAATCTCATTATTGTGTAAATTTACTAATTCCATTGGCAAAGAGACAATATTCTATAGGAATGTAAAACTCCTCTTACCTCACCCAGATTTTAAGAATTAAAGACTCTGATGGCAAAGGATAACCAATCTTTGCCTGTTTAGGTAGCCATGATGATAAGATAGAAGTGCAAATATTTTTCACTCTGAATGTGGTTTGAAATTTTAATTATAAAATTCATAAGATTCTACTGAAATGCAGACTGTAGTTGCAAAATGATAGGTTTGAGCAAATCATGACATACTGGATGCAATTATCTCTATTTTTAAAATACTATCTTCTGTGAATGTTTTAAATGCTTGGATTAATCTGAAAGCTGCTTCTTGACAGAATGCTGAAGATTTGTATAGTTCAGCTACATATGAATGTTTTATAAAGAAGTTCTGCTATTCCAGGGAGATTTTGGCTTTACTGTATATTCTTTTGTGGGATGATTTCCCCATATTTTCATTTGAATTATCTTTAATTTGGATCATTTTCTTTATGTGCAAAGTGGGATGTTTTGAATATTTTGGAAGTATTTTAAGTTCAGCTCTTTGAATTTTGAAACATCTCGTAGATGCTCGGTTCAGGTTGCCCTCAAGTTACAACCATTTGTTTAGTGACTGTTCAGAGTTACAGTGAATCACTTAATTGTGGCAAAAGAAGGTTTTAAAATCAGGTGTGACTCACTTAACAATCACCTTAGCAGCCGAAATTCTGGACACAATTGTGGTCATAAATTGAGGACTACTTGTATGCTGCTTTGAAAATGGACTATTTTACATAGAGATATTTTTAACACTCTTGTAAAGGTTTCTTTTTTTGCTGAAACTAGTTTACTTATTGAGAATATTAACCTCTATGTAGATCTCTCATGGAGATTACTCATGGGTTCATTTCATTCTATTATATTTGATCTAATAAACTGAAACATACTGAAACTATTTGTGAATACAATTTTTTCATCTATTCACACTGGTACTAGAAAAAAAGCAGGAAGTAACAAGGGCTTCCTTTTTCTTTTTGTTTGAACTGTGAAACTCTAGTTGCCAGTCTTCAACAAGGTACACAATCTGTAACACCATATGGCACTGAATTAAGATTCTGGCTTAATAAGGCTGCTTGACATACTTTTCTGATTCAGGTAAATTGAATGACCATTATCTGCATTAATCTTACTATAGTTAGAATTGTCCAATATTGTGTTGGAATCATTGATTGAAGTGAGTATTTAATGTCTCATTTTGATCCATCCTATTTTCTAGTACTAATACAGAAATAATGTGCTGTCAAGTAAAAAGAGAGGGAAAAAGAGTATGCGATTGGAACCACAATTGCCCTCTAGCATCTTGAGAATGCCTGCTCACTACTGTTAAAGGGTATATCTTCTGGTAGAAAAACATTAAAATAGTGTTTGACAGCAAATGAACTTGGTCAGGTATTTTATCACTGGTGAGAATCTTAGTCTGAGCTAGCTTCCTTCCTTCCTTCCTTCCTTCCTTCCTTCCTTCCTTCCTTCCTTCCTCCCTCCCTCCCTCCCTCCCTCACTCACTCACTCACTCACTCATTCCTTCATGAGCCATTCAGAACCAGGCCATGGAAATGGTGGGCGCATTTCCACTTGCGCGAGTGATTGTGCATGTACTCCATTTGTGCAAGTATTGGGCACACATGCCCGCTGCACTGGCCCGGAACCATCTCCTCCCCCTCCCCCCCTGAGTCTGAAAAGCTGGAAAGGTTGGGGAACTGTGGTTTAGAGGGCAACCACTTTCAGAGCCATTGCTGAAATGTTTAAAAGACAACCCTTATTCGCACTAGAAATAAAGAGGTTAAAGAGCCCTAAAAGAAAGAGAAGGAAATCATTCAATTGAAATACACCACAGGGAGTAAGACTTGCTTGTATTTTCTGTACCAAGTTGGAACGTCTAAACTCCCAATTATTTACACTAAGTGCATTAATGTGAAAATTATGCTAGTTAACTGGTTATGTGAAGCTTCATTAAACTGATTCAAAAAAATCAGTTGATACTGTCTATATCTAGTAAGATTCATACAATTTTTCTAGGTTTCAGATAGTGATCTTTCTTATTTCTACCTTGAGAGTCTGGGGGTTAAATTTAGAGTCCTATGTGCAAAGTATATGCTGTACCATTGACGGTTGATCTTGTGAATGATAGCCCCAGGACAGTATATTAAGTCACTCATCTTTACATTTTTAGTTTATTGTTAAAATGGAAAAAATAAGCTTTTTCATTTGTTCTTGTTTGGCAGGAATATTGCTGTGATAGCACATTTAAACGAAGGAAGTATCTGTAGCTGATTGCTCTATTAACAAAGATTAATACATTTCAGTCTAGAAATGCTAGTTAACTTGTGAATAGCAAAAAGACAGGATAGATAATGATATTTAGACTAACATATATGAGCTTTTTACCTGGAGTATAATTCTGTTGATTTTATATTTTCACTGTATCTTTTGGGTTAGACTAAAATGGGCAATAAAGAACATGAAGCCATGTGACTAATATACACATTTTATACATCTACACAGAATTTTTGAATATGTATTTTGATGAACTTTAAGTATTTCAAAGATTAATACTGTTTGGAAAGTAGCTATATACATCACCCCATAATTGTAACTTGTTAGAGCATGATTTGATTCCTACTGTTGCTGTAGCCTTTTGTCAGTCACCATCCATATACATGTGAATTTATCAGGCTGAATCCATACCTACTTGTACATTGTTTGTCTCTGATATATTAGATTGGATTTTAGAAATATTGGCATTATAGCAGAGTTTAATGTGTGTGCTTTTCAGATGAAATTGTTATATCTTGAGTTTTGAAAATTACCCGAAGAATCTTGACAAGGAGTAAAACTGTAGTGTAAAACTATACTTACCAGTATATATGCACATGCTTGAAATGAGATTGCAACCAAAGGTTTTAAACTTATAATTTAGTTATTTTTAGTATATTAAAATAAAGCCAAAACATTCTAATGTTTTTCCTGCACCCTGTACTTTCTCATTACCGATAACTTGACAAGGATTTCAAAAAATCTAGTGAAGATCAATATTGCTCTTAACTTCACAGTATTGCTAATCTCTGAATTCTTTCAATTTAACAGTAAATATATACTTATACATATGTACATATATATAATCAGAAATTAATCCCGCTAATATTTGTGGGATTTATTGTCATTATATATGTGTATGTAAAATTGTAACTTAGATAGCTTAAACTATCATGATATAGTTTTCTGAATGTTAATTGAAAATTGGTACTTTCAATTAATATCATTACAAAATGCCTACATTATTTAAGCTTTGTGTGCTTCATGTCAAGATATAATCTGCCATGTCATATTCTTTGTAAAATGTTTCTAAATGTTAAAAAGCCAGAATATTTTAAACTACATTCTATTGTAGTTTAATACTATTGTTTGTTAGCTGCAGAGTTGTCCATAAAAATGCTTGAAGAATAGAGTCTTAACCTACTTGAGATTCTGTTTACAGGTGGACAATTCTTTTGTGGAATTCAAATGCTCCTTACCATCTCTCTATATAACCTCCATCCATGAGATTCCCCAATCTTCTATTTCAGATTTTTTTTAGATGAAAAGGAAATTGAAAGGGATTGTATATTCATTTGATATTAGCAAGTTTGAAAATTCTGATCAAACCCTTATTTAGCTCTATGATTCTTATGTAGCTAATTTGTGAACCTGGCCATTTGGATGGCCAGTCTGCCTTACTTAGAAATTGACACATAACTCTTAAGTCATAATGTAAAAACTGATACAGGTAGCTGAATGATATAGAATTTAAAGAAAAAATGTATTCGTTCTTTAAGTTCTGTCCAACTTTTCAGAACCTCATAGTAAAATACAATAGTAATAACTGTGAGAGGGATTTTGGAGTCCTAGTGGACAACCATTTAAATATGAGTCAGCAGTGTGCAGCAGCTGCCAAAAAAGCCAATACACTTCTAGGCTGCGTAAACAGAGGGATAGACTCAAGATCACGTGAAGTGTTAATACCACTTTATAATGCCTTGGTAAGGCCACGTTTGGAATACTACATTCAGTTTTTTTCGCCACGATGTAAAAAAGATGTTAAGACTCTAGAAAGAGTGCAGAGAAGAGGAACAAAGATGATTAGGGGACTGGAGGCTAAAACATAAGAACGGTTGCAGGAACTGAGTATGTCTAGTATAATGAAAAGAAGGGGTAGGGGAGACATGATAGCAGTATTCCAATATCTCAGAGGCTGCCACAAAGAAGAGGGAGTCAAGCTATTCTCCAAAGCACCTGAGGGTAGGACAAGAACAGAACAGAACAGAACAGAACAGAACAGAACAATTAATCAGTGGAACAACTTGCCTTCAGAAGTTGTGAATGCTCCAACACTGTGGAAGTTTTGAAGAAGATGTTGGATAACCATTTGTCTGAAGTGGTGTAGGGTTTCCTGCCTAAGGGGATTGGACTAGATGACCTCCAAGGTCCCTTCCAACTCTGTTATTCTATTCTATTCATAGTCGGGTGTCAAACTTGCGATGATGTGTCACATGACGTATCATAACTTTTTTCCCCTTTGCTAAACCGGGGATGAGCGTGGCCAGTGCGTGATGAATCCAACCCATGGGCCGCAAATTTGACACCCCTGTCATAGATTATAGCATGCCAGGCCTTTCCGCCTAAACTCAGAAGAAGAAGAAAACACACCTATACATGGATTATATGCTAGTAACTTTGGAAAGTAATGTTATGTTTCTTGCACTTCAAATTCTGGACAGCTGGTTTGGATCCTTGGAATAAAATTTTAGTTTCACTGCTTTTACTCTGCTTTCTTGTTTGCAAGTTATTGGGTCAGGGAGAGTAAAGGGTTGGTGGTGGTTAGATATGGTGTTCACCATAGCACTTCTTTTTCTCCTGATAACAGTTCCATGGATATACCAGTGTACTGTAAAACTGCTAAGGTTAAGGAAGTAGCATTAAGGAAGGGGAGTCAATATAATGCAGTGCTAAGATGTTGAAACAGGTTTGGGGAAAACAGGTTTACATCCACCTTCAGTCACAAAAACCCACTGTGTGACCCTGGTCCAATGACTTTCTTCCATTCAGGTTACCTCAGGACAGGGATAAAATGGAGAGGAATCCTTTCATAAGCTGATCCCAAAGCTTGGAAGAAAGGTGATACATACATATATAAATAAATGCACCCAAGTGTGCTAAAACAAATGCACACTTTTCACTTCCAAAATATATATTGTACAGTAATGGACAAGTATGTGTGAAATTTTGAAAGCACAGTTTTGTCTGTATGGAGAAATGATTTTCCATTTTCAAAAATAAACTTTTAGAATTATTAGCTTTTTATATGGACATTTATTTTTTTTCTAGTATTCCCTTTCCTTTTAACTGATATACTTCAACTTGGTCAACAAGGTTCTTTTCTTGCTATCATGTACTTTCTTCCTCTCTTTCCCAGTTTGAAATCTGAGAAAAATTGGTCAATTTGATCGGAAACAACCTTGGAAATTCATTATTGTTGTTAGTTTGGAAACATGAATTTTCCCTTCTCTTCTGTGGATCTTTTAAAAACATGTTCTAGAATAAAAAGATATTCTAAAAGCACAAACTGTCTTTCTCCTTATTCAGTTCATGGCTTCTTTAAAGAGAGGTGAATTTTTTCATTTGTGAAATGAAGTATCAGGATTTCTCTCTCTCTCTCTCTCTCTCTCTCTCTTTTTAAAATTTTATTTATATGCCACCCTTCTTCGGAGACTAAGCAATAGCCTTCATACTTTTTGTATATTTATACAAAGTCAGCTTATTGCCCCCACAAACTGGGTCCTCAATTTACCTACCTTAGAAAGGATGGAAGGCTGAGTCAACCTTGAGCCTTGGTGAGATTCGAACCTGCAGGCAGCTGTGTTAATAACAGGGTGCTTTAGACCACTGTACTATCCAAGGCTTTAAAGTGCTATTGGAAAAGGAATGCAAACTTATCTTGTGAAGATACCTGTCTTGCTTACAATTAATGTCTTTATTTACAGGATTATGCTTTTGATATCCAAGCCACTATACAGTGTTTGATGAGTGTATTTATTTTGAGGTGTAGGAGTTTGATATATTGGATGAAAAATACTTCAATTTTTCTTAAGAATGGTAATTTTATATTTATTTTGTATTCACTTCTATTTGAGTACAATTAAATATAGTATAAGATAATGCATTAAATCATATTGAATGTGCTTCTGAAATGTGTAATTATGTCATAGGGTTAAATTATTTAGTAAGAAACTTAATTCAGGGAACTTAAAAGTAGTACAGATATTCCTCATTTAACAACTGCCTTGTTTATCCGCAGTTACAACTGTGGTGAAAAAGTAACTTTATGACCAATCTTTGCATTTGCAACCTTCACAGGTCCGTAAAGCAAAGGAAAGCTGAAGTAAGATCATAAGTTGCTTTGGATAACAAAAGGGGCGGCATCATAAATTTAATACATAAACACATCCATTGTTTCACTTATCAATTAGTTTATGACTTAGTTGCTAGTCCCAATTATGGTAGCTAAATGAGAGCTATCTCTAGTTTCCCACCCCTTCCCCCAAAGTTTTATTTACAAAGTCACCATTTAACATTTTGTTCAGGCAACATAAGAAGATTATGGCTTTGTGGATGGCTAGTTCCTAAAAGTGTTGAAGGATCCACAGAGTAGGCTTTTCTAAAAATGGCCCAATTTCTCATGTTGTCTGGAAAATGCAAGAAAAATTTGGGTATTATAACTTTTATGTTACAAAAATATCAAAACAAGCTTAGTAATATCTGAAAATAAAGATCTTAATAGCTAGATACTCTTTATTTCATTAGTATCAGGAATGTTTTTGTGTTAGAGGCTGCAGCGGCTATAAAACTCACAAATAAATATAGGAATACAAATTGTACGTTTTAGAAATAAGGGTTTTCTGTGGCTGAATCTTTTTGCAGATAATAAAACTGCCAGATTATACAGGATTATACATAGGTTTTATTGTGTGAATTCTAAACAGTCAAGGTTGTTGGCTGAGTATGTAGTTAATGTTTGTTATCATGTGGCCAAGCTTAAGGTTAGTTTCAGAACCTAGCCTGGACCATTGTTCTTATAAGGGCTAGGATTAGTCCACTCACAGTATTTAAATAGCAATAGTTTATCTGCTAAAAGTCTTGGAATGTATTCATTCACTCTACCCAGTAACTAGAAGAACTGATATATCACAATATTGAATTCAGCTTCAGAGACGTGAAGTAGATTTCAAACAATAAATTGGGTTTTATACATGTATGTATAAATACAGTTGAATGACAATTGTAGCATAAAGTGATCCAGATAGCTAAATAATACTTTCTACTGCTTTGTCCTGTTTGGGATTTAAATGCTGCATCTTAAAATCCATCAAGTAAAATTTGCTCATAAAAGACATGTTCCTGACACTTTGCTAATTAGACTGGGAATTAAAGGCTGTTTACATTAGTTCCTTCCTGAAAATCTGATCCATATGTACCTTGAAGGGCTGGCAAGGGAATGCTGAAGAAGAAAAAATTGCCTTTCCCTAGATATAAATAGGTTATTTTACAGTCAAACCCTAACCATTCTGCATTAATCTATATTGTGTTTTTTTCTTTTTTTAATAAATGAGATGATTTATTTGATCACTGAACAAACTTGAAATAGTTAAGTCCAGATGAGAACTTTTGATCCACCAGTTCTCATCAGTCCCAGTCAGTCTGATCAGAGGTCAGCAATGATGAAAATTAACATCTTCCGGGGTGGGTGGCTGGGTGGGGGGAGATATATATTCGTCTATTCTTCCATAAATAAATATTGTCCCTATAGATTCAGCTTTTGACATTTTAGGAAAGGATTTTACAACTTAAATCTTACTATTTCCCTCCCATCTAGCAAATTCTGAATTTGAAGTTTCTGTGTCGGCAAGAAATATCCGAAGGTTACTGAGTTTCCAGCGGTACTTGAGATCTTCCCGTTTCTTCCGTGGTATTACTCTTCCAAATTCTTCAAACATTTTAGATGATGATTACAATGGACAAGCTAAGGTTTGTTTTTCTAGCTATCTTGTAACATTGCTCTAAAAGAAATAGTAATTTTTAGGTGTGCAAATAAATAAATAATTTTTATTAACAGTTGATAATGTATCTGTTCCAGATTTGTAGAAGTGAAATTTCTGTTTATCTTCTCCCTCTGCAATTTGCCAGCTTTCATCAATTTATATAATATACATTGTATTTTTTTTAAAAAAATCTATAATTAAAAACAAGTAATCGTAACTAAAACACTGAAAGTCAGCACTAACAACAAATCAATGTAATAAAATATGCATAATGCATAAACTTAGGAGAAAGCTGTCCAGAAAACCATGTTTAAATATTTTCCTGAGGACCAGCAAGCCTAATAGCTCTCAGGCTATTCTAAAGCACAGCCACTATAACAGAGAAGCAGCACCTTCCTCTTATAACTCTGCCTAGAAAAATGTCCACATAGAAATAGATCTAACTAGGTGGCACATGGAAAGCAGTGGGCAAATGCTTTGTCCATAGTAAGGTTCAGATGAGTCTGCTTTGTTTTATAAATAGTTGATCATCTTAATATTGAATTACTTAGGTTAAAAAAAAGATGTTTTGCTTCTATGAAAGAAAGCTGTTGATGTAAGAAGGTAGTTGCAACCCAGCTGATCCATTAGTGAAGAATATGATTCTTTCTAGAACTTCTCAAGTCAAAACAATGATGTGGTCTCAGACCAGGGATATTGTCGCTTTTTTCTTCTGATTACTATTCCTTTCAGAATCTATATATATAAAAGTGAAATACTACTCACACATCATCACAAAATCTCCAGAACTGTAAAGCCTTAAAATTTGCCGCATATGTTCCTCTTGGCTTCTAGGTGCTCACTAAGAAAGGATTTTTCGAAATGACCATTAATATTTCCTATATTATTATTAACACACTCTGATGTTAAGGAGTTCTACTCCCCCTCCCCACCTGAAAAGAAATCTGTTCCAAATGCAAAATACAAGCAGAGGAGAGGAGTTTCAGTTTCATCTTTTCTTTCACAGCAGCAAGCAGCATTACTACAGAACAGTTGAGCTAAGCCACACCCAGCCTCCTTCCTGTCTTCTTCTTGCTCACACAGCAAATACTGTTTCACTTTTCAAACAGCCCTCTGATGCTAAGGATTTACTCCCCCTCCCCACCTGAAAAGAAATCTGTTCCACATGCAAAACACAAACAGAGGAGAGGAGTTTCCATTTCAGTTTTACTTTGACAGCTGTAAGCAGTTGAGCTAAACCATGCCCAGCCTCCTTCCTGTCTCCTTCTTGCTCACACAGCAAATACTGTTTGAGTTTCCAGACACCCCTCAACTCTCTCACAAACTGACAGGATGCTAGCCAGAGGAATACCGATGGATGCTGGTAGGCAGAGACAGAATTTCCCCCTTTTATTTTCCTCCTCAGTTCAGACGAACCTGTTCCTTCTACCGTAACACCAGTTAAAGAGAAAAGAGGCAAAAAATGCAGAAAAAGATTTACAGTTGTGATTAGGAAAACACAAGTAAGGGAAGCTGCACACAAGTATCGTCAAACTCATCCTCAAGTCAGTAGACAGGCTGTAAAAAAGTATATATCTAATAACCCCTACGTTAATCAGTCACAAATGAGATCAATGCCTTGAACTAATAAGTATTTGTCTGTTTTTCAATATGAACCTCTTACCGTCTCTTAACGAAATAATACAGTCACTTTTGTAACTACTCATTACTTTTTAAGCTTTAAGTGTCAATTTATCAAGCCCCATCACATAGTTTCGTAGAGAAGTGGTTTTTATTCCCAAATAAAATGTTGTTTTCTTTTGCTTTTCAGTGTATGCTAGAAAAAGTTGGGAACTGGAATTTTGATATCTTCCTTTTTGACAGGCTAACAAACGGTAAGATTCCATTTGTTTCTTTGAAGATACTACTTTAAAAACTGAGCAATTGCTATATGTGTATATAAAGTCATTTAGATTGTTGGGCTACCAAAATAAACTGACTGATATTCTACTTGACATGAAATCTGGTAACCTGGTAATTAGTTAAGTATTGGGCTTATAGAGTTGAAAATAAGTTTTCTCTTTAAATGTATGTTGGCATTTCTCAGTTTACATGCAGGATTGATCAGGGAGTGCGCACCCATGATTGTCTCCATGTCCTTGTGTGGGACAGGATGTTGAAAAGGTGTTTATATACATAATGGGAAAATGCTAAGGGAGTGTAAAAGCATATTCAGTTTAACATTTATAAAACAATTCAATAGGCTGTTAAGTTAAAGGGAAGTCTAGAAAGTGTGCTCATCGCTCCAGTTATGCTTTAGCCTAATGAGCAGAGGAATATCTCTGTAGAGATTTTATGGGAAAATAAATTCTAAGGGAGCGAGGGGCCAGTGGTCATGAGAGGGTTAACTGCTGTATCTGGGCAGATCGAGTCAGACAGTTAGGAAAACTCCGCCCCCTCTTGCTGTCTCCCAGCTTTCTGACTCGATCTGTTCAGATCGCACGCACCCTGTGTTTCTCTGGCTTGGCCTTAACTTACTAATTGGATTGATTCAAAAAGGAAAAAACTTTTTTTTAAAAAAATTGGAGGAATATTATTCCAGCCTTTGTGAGCGAGGTGCACCAGCGTGAAGGGCTTCGGTCCGAAACCGCTGGGGACCTTCAGGTCCAAGGGGATTGAGGCTTCCTCTCTTCAGCCTCTCCCCTCTGCAGCGCGACGGGCTCACGCCCAAGCCCGCTGTTGGAGCCAATTCTTCGAGGGGGATTCCCCTGACGGGCTCCGTTTGACAGGCGGCTTCCTCGGGCGGCAACCAGCAAGTCGGGGATTCCGGCTTGCTGAAGGCACCTCGCTCGGCGCTCTGTTCTCCTGTCAGCGCCTGGCGCCGTCGCCTACAATTGCGACGAGCGCCCTGCCGCCTCGAAAATCTCTGTGGCTCAAGAGACTTGAAACAGCCAGTTCCTTTACTTTTTAAAATTCTGATCCCATACTTTTTAAGCCAATCATGTATTAAGGACTTGTGCAGAATGTGGTAAGGCAGAAAGTTGAGCTTGCATTCAGATTTACAGAAGAACTACTTTGTATAAATATATTGTTTGCTTTAGGCGGGATGTTCTGTATCAGTGATTTTCAAAGTTGGCAACTTTAAGATAAACAAATTGGGATGGGTGAGTTCTGAAAATTGGTTGGAATAGATAATTTCAGAATAGTAGAAAATATGTATAGGGGACTGCCTGTTTGTGGTGAATAAATAAGTAAACCCTTAACTATTGAGAGAGGAATCAGAAAGAACTTCCAATTTCATCCTCAAAGGTAATTCTTGACTTATAACCATTTGTAAATTAGACTAATTCCCTTTTTGTACTTGAGATAATAGGGAAGAATATTTTCCCATCAAAATTTTAATTTGTTTCAATATTTCCTAATTTTATTTTGCTAAATGGACAACAGTCTCACATCAAGTTAACTGTTAATTCACCAGGTTTACTATTAATGACCCAAACTATCATTTATAGGTAGTCCTTGATGTACAATCATTCATTTAGTTACAATGGCACTGAAAAATGTGATTTATGACTTTTTTCACACAACTGTTGAGCATTCCCACGATCACCTGATCAGAATTTAGATGCTTGACAACTGGCATGTATTTATGGTGGCTGCAGTGTCCTGGGGTCATACAATTACCTTTTGCGATCTTCTGACAAGCACAATCAATGGGGAAGCCAGATTCACATAACAACTGTATTGTCCTCAACTAACGACCATAATTAAGCCCAAATTGCTAAGTGAAACATTTGTTAAGTGAGTTTGGCTTCATTTCTTTCTTGCCACAATTGTTAATTGAACCACTACAGTTGTTAATTTAGTAACCCGGTTGAGAAGTGAATTTGGCTTCTCCATTGACTTGGTTTGTCAGAAGGTCCCAAAAGGGGATCATGTAACCCTGGGACAACTGTCATAAATATGAACCAGTTGCCAAGCATTTGAATTTTGATCACCTGACTATGTGGATGCTGCAATGGTTATAAGTATGAAAAATGATCATAAGTCCCTTTTTTCAGTGCCTTGTAACTTCAAATGGTCACTAAATGAAACTATTTAAGTTGAAAAGCTTTGTGACCAATCTGCAGTTATGGCTGTTGCAGTGTCCTGCAGCCATGTGATCACTATTGGCGAGCTTCAGAACTGGCTTCCAATACCAGAATTAATGATGAATGCAGAAGTGAAATTGAAAATTCTGGTCACATGATTATTGTCAATGTGATTTTTCGTCTAGCAATTGCAGCACATCCCAATGATGGTTGGTAAACAAGGGCTATCTGTAAAAGGATTGTTGAAAATTAATGGCTTCATTTTATAATACTGGATGATAGATTTTTGAATCACTTGATGATATGAAAGCACTAAAAATTAGAAGCCTTAATTAAAACATTGAGAACTATATTCTAGTTACAGATATGAAGAAGAAATATGTATGTTATGTATAATAGAATTATTTAAATAGACTTGTCTATTTCCTATTAAACATGGTTTCTTTATGTATGTGTATTTTTAGGAAACAGTTTGGTCACATTAACATTTCACCTGTTTAATCTTCATGGACTTATAGAATACTTCCAACTAGATACAATGAAGCTACGCAGATTTTTAGGTAAAAACTTCCTAAGTTCAAACATTCCCATTAAACCTTTTCTTTAAATGCATTTCACTACTTTGCGGCAATCCTTATAAATTGACAAAAATATCTATATTATGGATTGATAACTCTTCATGAAAATTGTCGAACATAAAAAAAGAAAAAACCCTTTGAAAATAGGGACAGTAAACCAAACAATGAGATGATTATGTAGTCCTGAATATTTCTATATGGTGATTTTCCTAGATGTTCCAATATATTTGGCAGATTTTACAGGTAAACTGTAAATATATTATATTTGGCATATATATATATATATATATATATATATATATATATATATATATATATATATTCCAATATATTTGGCAGATTTTACAGGTAAACTCATCCTATGAAGATTAAAAAAAGTGACTTTTTTTAAAAAAAAAGTCGTTTGCAAAATATTACTGAGGAATTGGTGGAAGGCAGAATGTCTACCTTGTCTTTAGTGGTGGTTAATAATGCTGGCAAGTAGATTACCTCTCTTCTGCCTTAACTGCAGAGCAATTCAAATTACTGCAGGTACATTAAGGGTTGGTGACGGGCATTTTCCAAGCTGAAGTGATTAGAAAAACAGTAACACCCACAACTGAAGAAATCTGGATGTTTTGCAGCAGTTGTGCTACATAGTACAAAATGAAACACTTTGCTAGAAAGGCCTTTGTGCTAATGTTGCACTTAAATCTGCATATAAATGTATGTTGTATACTGGCATTCTCTGGTAAAATTAGTCACTGAAAAATGCAGGATTATACAAATCAAATTAATTAGGTAACTTATTAAGGCAAAAACTTCCTTGAGATAGATGCTGTACTTGGTGATTACATGAAACATTTGCAGCAATATGGAAACAGCTGTTTTTTACTGCCTTCTGGGATATAACTTGTCTTTTGGAATACGTTGAAATTTCCTTGTTTGAAGATTTAATCATGGCTCACTGTGCTTGGTTTTTAGATCAGATTTTGGTTAGATACCAAGTATAGCAAAACAATACATTCTTGATTATAACAAGTTAAAAAGATGTTTTGGGGCATTTATTGTCAGTGCATCCCCTGAATGTGAAATTATTTTTCTCTAACACCCCCCCCCCCACCCCCCCAAAAAACAAACCCTAATGAAATGTTCTGTGATTACTTTTATGGGCATAAAGTCAATAGGCTTTTATGGGCATAAAGTCAATAGGGCAGCATTTTCAATAATCAGTCTTCATTTTATCTTAGATATTATCATTTTAGATTTTTAAAAAAAATTTGATTTATATGCCGCCCTTCTCCGGAGACTCAGGGCGGCTTACAATGCGTTAAGCAATAGCCTTCATACTTTTGTATATTTATGCAAAGTCAGCTTATTGCCCCACAATCTGGGTCCTCATTTTACCTACCTTAGAAAGGATGGAAGGCTGAGTCAACCTCGAGCCTGGTGAGATTTGAACTTGCAGTAATGCATGCAGCTGAATGTTAATTGCCATTGATATTGGCAATGCTTTTCTGAATTTTCTGCTGTTCAGTTTTATTTGGACATTATTGGAGTTTTTCATGTTTATGCTACAAAGGTCAATAGCTAATGAGATTTAAGAACTTTTCCATATTTGTTAGAGGCCTAGAAACATTAATATGCCGGGCAATTTTCTGATTTTTTTCCAATTTGAATTTTTAAAAATTAATATTTAAAATGAATTATTTTCTAGAGATGACAGCATGTTTAGAAATCTCTGAATATTTTAAAGGAGGTTGCTTTCATTTGAATTTTTCTGCTAAATAACCCTATAATAATAAATAAACCTATTGTCATTTTAATTGATATGAATCAAGAACAGAAGGGAATATTTTGGGGTTATGTCTTTCTCCTTTTCCTCCACACATTAATACTTACTTTCATTTGTAGTCATGGTTCAAGAAGATTATCACAGCCACAACCCATACCACAATGCAGTTCATGCTGCTGATGTGACTCAGGCCATGCACTGTTATTTAAACGAACCCAAGGTAAAAGAAAAAACAATCTTATCATTAATTATTTTCATGTATTTATAACAAATAGCTATTACAAAAGAAATTGATGACTAGTGACATTGAGCAAAGTTAATATAGAATTTAATTGTTTTTTTTAAAAAAGAGCTTGTTTTATGCCATAGATTATTTTTTGATATAATTTCCTCCAGATATATTGAGTATACTGGTTGGAGTTTTTGGAGTTTTTTAAGTTCAAATTGGGTGGGATCCAATTGGGGAAAGTTCTTGTAATACTTTTGAAACTTTTAAGAATGTTGAAATCAGGATTGTATCAATTATGGAAAGAAAAAACTAACAATACTTCAATATTGTTTCAATATTGCTAGCCCTAGAATTGCTAGCCTATTGGGGGGAGGGGGGGAAATTAAAAAAAATTATGTGGACTAACTAAAATGCAATCGAAGTGAGAAATAACTTGATGCCATAGTTAAACTCTGTTGGAAATGTTAGCCACATTTTTGGGATGTATCAGTAATAGATATTCATATGGTCATAATTTATATATTACAGCTTTTCCAATCTCTAACTCCATGGGATATTCTGCTCAGTTTAATTGCAGCTGCCACTCATGATTTGGATCATCCAGGTGTTAATCAGCCTTTTCTTATTAAAACAAACCATTATTTAGCAACTTTATACAAGGTAAGTAGAAGATGAAGACTTCTGTCCTTTAATAGGATCTAACTAGTGGTGATTGATCAGGAAAAGAATCTTGACGTCATAGTACACAGCTTGAGGAAAATGTCAGATCAGCAGGAAGTTGCTGTTAAAAAAAGGTAGTCCCTGTTTCGAATTATTAGGAAGGGAGCTGAAAATAGAACTGTGGATATAATGCTACCCTTAAAAATTAGATTGAGCTTGCACTTGTTTTATATAATTTTGATTATTGCATCTTATGTGGCAATGTATTGTATAGTTCTAATCACTGCATCTTAAGAAAAAATGCAAAAAAGAGCAACCAAAATAATTAATGTTAGTGTAGCACAGTGCAAGGAAAAATTAGCAATGGGGCCATTCAGCTTGGAATATAAAGATTAAGGGGAAACATGCTAAAAATCACATAAAATCATTATGGCATAGTTAACATGAAGAAAAAGAACATTTTCTCATTCGGTGTTAGAAGCCTACACTATCTACTGAAACTAAATACAGGGAGTTTGGACTGACAGAAGGAATTTGTGATACCTGTTTTTAAAACCAGCCCATTTGGATTGTTTTAAAAGGAGCCTGGATAGATTTATGGAGAAACAATATTGTCAGTAGCTATTAATATTGATTAATGTTTATCACTCTTGAATCAAGGGCAGCATGTCTTACATACTGGCTATTGGGGGGTGAGAGGGGAGGAGGTTTGTTGCATACAATCCGGGGTTGGTGATACAGAATGCTGAAGTGGATCAACTTACGGACTGATCTAATAACCCTTTTATGTTCTATTCAAAAATATTAAAGCGTTTAATAAAAGTGAGGAACACATCATACACATTTTTTTAAAGAAGTGATCATTTCTGTGGAAAATTTTTTTTTAAAAAAAATCTCAAGTACAAAAAATAGTGGCTAAAAGTTCCCGCACAGTGATAGTAGCAGATATATACTCAGTCTGGATACTTTAAAAAAATCCCTACTTCAATAAAATAGTTTTCACCATTATTTGAAAGTGAGCAGAGATGTTTTGGTAATCCTAAACTTTATGTGAGAAGATCTCATATCTGAACAGTTGCCTGACTTTTCAGCTGTTAGCAAGACCCAGGAAAGCACATTTACACTGGCACAAAGCATGCTGTGGTTCTCATGTGGGCTTTGGGGGAAATGCTATTCTTCAAATCAGCTGCAGCTGAGTAATTGGTGAAGCCAATAAAGAGAATTCAGGAAAGGTAAAAGTGGCTGATTTATCCAGGAAAATTAATAGGATTGTGTTCCCTTCTTTAAAAATCAGTATAATATGTTGCTTGTTATATGTAGCTCAGGATTCAAAGAATGTATAATACCAATAATCTTTTATTTAATTTCAGAATACCTCAGTATTAGAAAATCACCACTGGAGATCTGCAGTGGGGTTATTGAGAGAATCTGGATTATTTGCACATATGTCACTAGAAAGCAGGTATTTATCAGATTTGCAAAAACCTGTAATTTTTACAGAATGGAGAATACATTACAGAATAAATGATTTAAAATGGATAAAATAATAATAAAAGGTAGTTGTACTTTTCTAAAATGCATTATAATTCCGAATGCAATTTTACGTTCCTATAAATAAAGTTAAATACAGGTGGCTTTCACAATGATCACTCATTCAGAGACTGTTCAAATTTGCATTGAAGTAACGGTACTTAGGACTGATTTCTCAAAAGTTCCAGCTGTCACAGCATCACTCTAGTTACATCATTGCAATCCAGCTGATCAGCAACTCATTCGCAAGTACAGTGTCCCGTGATCATGTGACTGCCATTTGTGACTTTCAGTGCTTGCTTTGCACAAGCAGTGTCAATGGAGAATTTGGCATGATGTCACAAATGCGTAACAATCATGTAGGATGTGCTTGACAGTGGCTGGAACTGCTGTTGATAAAGTGATGTGATGTCACACTTGAAACAGCAATTCCAGTCCAAATTGCTCCTGTTAACTGAGGACTGTAAGAAAAATGAATGTACAATAATTCTTGATTCATGGTGCTTTCATCTATACTACCATCATTTTTTAAAGTAAATTTTTTATTTTATTTTATACACAAACAAACATTTAATACATCAGTCATTCCTTCCATGCGACATCTTGGTGTTTTTTCCATGACTTCGTCTTTTTGTTGGATACTACCATCATTTTTAATGATGTAGAAAGTTATAGTCCAGATGTCTTAGATAATTTGGATTGACTTTCCCAAACAGCATAGATAATCCCAAACATCTGGAAGGTACCTGTAGATAGACAGAATTTGATTGATCAGTAGAATACAATCAGTAAAATGAACAACACAAAACTGTCTCCCAATAAAAAGAATTATTAGCAACCAAAGCTTACATGTAATGTAGCAAAATCTTGCTACTTTAGAGAAATAAATTTATCTTGATTATTTAACAAATAGTACAGATAAAGCTGCAAGAGCTCTCTGGAAATTTAAATAAAAGAGGTAATAAACTGGTGGCATATGTTCCTGTAGAACTGGCAATATAGAAGAACCTGGGCTGTGGTTTCTGTGGCACTCATATCACAATGGCAGTATCCGATTTCATACGGGTTTTCCTATATTTTTCTTCAAGGACAATGGGTGGGCTGGAGGCAGACTGGAATGAACCTAAAGATCGAGTTACATCTTTGAATTACTAAATTTAAACTCCATGTTTACCAAACATTGCAAATTTATAATCAGTGTTGAGCTGAATATTGTGTAATGATTCATGTTTACATTTACCTACTAATTATTGCTTTGGATTTCTTCCTATTATCTCCAATTTCAGGCAGCTGATGGAAAGCCAAATAGGGGCATTGATTCTCGCCACTGATATTAGCCGTCAGAATGAATATCTATCCCTGTTTCGTACCCATTTGGACAAAGAAGACTTATGCTTATTAGAGGAAGATCATCGGCATCTTGTCCTTCAGGTAATTTGCATGAATCTTAGGTGGAAAAGAAATTATGGTAAACAGTATCCTTGTAATATATGGTTTGAAAAAGTCCTGGTTCTTTACTTATAGTTTTTATAAAAATACAGTTTGCTGGGGCTGAAAGTTAAGGTCTCCTATTTGTTCATATTTCAAATGTAATACAACAGTATATGTTTTCCTATTCTGGCAGGACCATTTGATGGAAACTGATATCTCCTCAGTTGAATGTTCTGAAATTATTAGGCAGATATCAGCAAGAATCTATATTTTTCAAAACAAAAAACGTTGTGATAGAATTTAAAAAAAAAGGCTTTTAACCTTTAACCTTTTTAAATAAAATCTTGTAGGAACAAACCAATGTCTTTTCAGTCTTAATGATTTAGCATGGCTTCAACAGGGAAGCAATTATGTAGAATCTGAGATCTCATCACAGTTCCTCTTCTGAATTTAATGGTTTTGCTACAGAAATTGATTTGACTTGACGTACATATTTTGAACTTGTAAAGGCAAAATAGTGTAATTATAAGTTAATAGGCAAGATGGCTGCCACTTTTTTCTTTCAAATAATATAATTATTACTTGATGGCAACATCTGACATTTCAGGTAAGAAAATCCAATCAGGTGATACGATTGGTCTAAAAAACGAAGCCTTAAAATGATACAATATTTAAAATATTTTAGAGATTGCTATGTTTTATCAAAATAATAAACTCTAATTTATTATCAGAAGTACTGAAGATTAATTGAACTATACTAATGAATAATTACTTTCATTTAGACTGCAGTTTTCTTTTTCCATACTCCAGTGTAGTTAAATTCAAACTGTTAAATTTAGTGGTACACCTCATTTTATGTGGCCTATACCTCTCATTACTCATTGTTTACTTTATCGTTTATTGTTACCTTGATTTTAGGCTATTACATGATAACTATAAATTTAAACATGAATGCTAAGACAAACTAGAACTAAATTATGTGTTTATTTGTTTCTAGATGGCATTGAAATGTGCTGATATTTGTAATCCCTGTCGGACCTGGGAGCTAAGCAAACAGTGGAGTGAAAAAGTAACTGAAGAATTTTTTAATCAAGGTAAGTAGTGAGAAGTGAAGAATTATTACCATAGATTGTGAAACATTGATGGCTGTGGTGATTGCAAAGCAACCTGAGCTATTTGCAAGAGGTTCTATGGAGTTGGTATGGTTTATTACATTCCAACTATTTTTTCTAGATCTATTTTTGGTTTATTGTTTGGTTATCTCCCATCAGGTCATTTTCAATCCTAACGACCATACATATAGATTTTCTCCATGGTGATGTATCCCTAATCTGTTCTTTCAAATCTCCTAATGATGCACCCATTGTAATTGTAACTGAAAACATCCACTCTGCTGCTAGTCATCCTATTGTTCTTTCCTTCTGTCTTTCCTAGCGTTAGAATTTTTTCCAGATAGCTGGATCTTCACCTATTGTGTCCAAAGGAGGATAATTTCACCCTGGTTATTTGTTCTTCAAGTCAGAACTCTGGCTTGATTTGTTTGATGATCCATTGATTTGTTTTCATGGCTGTCTATGATATTTTCAGGAGTTTTCTTCAACACCTAAATTCAATATTCTTTCTATCCTGTTTTTTTTAAGTCCAAGTTTCGCTTCTATACAGTGTCATATGGAATGTCATGACTTGTATAATTCTGATCTTTGTAGGTATAGAGACTTCATGGCATTTGAATTTCTTTTCCAAGACAGATGCTATTCCTATTTCAATATCTTCATTCTCAATTCTAAAGCTGATCTAGCTGTTACCATTAGTTTGACATTCTTTATATTTAATTTCAGTCCACTTTTTTCACTGTCCTCTGACCTTTAATATTGAGGCTTGCAAATCCCTTGCATTTGGGGGTATTAGGTTAGTGTCATCAGTATAATGTAAGTTACATCATGACTCTTCTATTTCTATGTCTGTCCTGCATAATCATGAAAACCATAAATCATTAGTTCAGTTTTTGTGTTTTATGCAAAAAGTCTATAAGGGTTTTTCACTCAACAATAAACATTTTGTCTTTTCTCTGAAGAAAGAAGTCAGTTTGGCTATCTTACCAAGTTCCATGTTCACCAATTATTCTCAGTTATGGGCATTGCGAAATCTTTCCGTCTTTGCACATAAAATAATCTCATTGCAGTTATCATATACAAAAATAGATCTTGATTTTTTTTGCAATTGTTTGTCTATCATCCCCAAAAGAAAGGCCTTTGGTCTTAATGTTATGTTAATCTCTTGGAAAATTTTCTTTCTTTAGATATTCCTTTATTTTTTTCAGATAGAAGTCATTCCTTTTATACAAAGTTGGAATAATATTGATGAAATGCTTTTTGTGTAGGCTTTTTTGTATTAGTGATGTCCACTAATTCAGTATTTCCCTCTTGTAATTTCAAAATCATTTTCTTCTCTTTTTCTTTTTGTAATTTATATGCCAAGCATTTCCCTGGTTTGTTTGCAAACTCACTGTGTTTTTCCTTTACATAGTTCATTTTTATTTCAGTTTCTCTTATGTTAGTATAATTGTCATTGTAAAAGCTTAATTTGTTGAGAAATATTTACCTTTTCTGGAAATTTCTTCATTTCTTCTGTTTAACTCATCCAAAATTGCTTGTGTTTTGACTCTTTTTGAATTCACTATTATATTCTCTAAAATAACCTCTAATAAAAGGTTTATTTGGGTCCAAAATCATTCTTAAATTAGTACCCTTATTGAAATTATTAAAAAAATTTTTTTACAACCGTCCACCATTCTTTTTTTCTATAGTACATTTCATTTATAGGTAGTCCTCAACTTAGGACCATTTGCTTAATGACAATTCAAATTAATGATAGCCTCTAAAAAAATAGAAATTCCAGTCCCTGTTGTGGTCGTAAATTGGTTATCTGTAATCTCCATCTAAAAAAACCCTAGATTTCCTTTTATAAACGAACCTCACAGGATTATGAGTCAAGGGATTCTTTAGTAGTGTCTCTACTTTAGAAACCTTAATAGCCAAATTCTTTGAAATCCAAATCATGTCTAGGAATTCATTATTACTTATTACCTCAAATTTTGCGTGATATTGTCCTTGGAAAATAGTGATTTTTCCTTTTTTCAGTTTGGCTATTAAAATAACATGTACGGATAGATTATGTATCCCCCCCCCCAAAAAAAAATTACATTAGGCAGCACAAATTGTAAAAGTTTATTTTACGAGTGCAAACAGCAGTATCTGTGTATCCTCCTTCTCTAAACAGTGAGTAATCCTTCAGCTAATTTTTGGTAAAAATGGGTCTGAGGTTCCATGGATTTCACCTAACTGATAGGGCTGAATTTATAATAACAGTTGTATTAGGTGTAGTATACAGGTAGTCTTTGGGTTACAAGTACTCATTCAGTGACTGTTCAAAGTTAGAATGGCACTCAGTGAGGGTACTTATAACTGGTTCTCAAAGCTCCAGCTGTTGCAGCATAATGAAACATTGAGCACTCAACAGCTGGTTTCACTTTCACAAGAGAACTTTGTTTTCTTCATTCATTGCTTTCAGTTGCTCATTCTGCGCTGTGAGTTCCCAAGTGTCTGCTGAAGATTTTGGAGGGGGGGGCATATTACTGACTTACTGTGGATAATAGATGATTAAAACAATATTCTGTTATAGGAGACATTGAGAAAAAATACTGCTTAGGTGTGAGTCCACTATGTGATCGACAGACAGAAACCGTTGCCAACATCCAGATTGGTAATTACTGATTTATATGGAAAATTGTCATAATTTTTATTAATATATAATACGGAGCTAGAAATGAACTGTCTGAATAATTTAAAATGTTTTTAGCAGATTGCAAACAAGTTTCTTTTCTTTTATTGCAGCGTATTAATGTTGCTTGAATTTTGTTCATTGACTTTAAAGTTTCTATGTTCATGAAACAGGATTTTTTTTATCTATCTTCTAATTTGCCTGAAATACTGTTAAATTGCTTTTTGAAATGAGCTTAAAATTTCAGTCTAATTTTGATTTGATACATATTTATAGTGAAGTTTTAAATTTATAAACAAGAAAACAAGACTTTACAAGTAACAGCTCATCCAAATTTAAACCAGTTTTTTCGTTAATACTTTACATTCGTGTTTTGGAGATATTTTTATTAAAAGTTTTTTTTTTCCTAATATAAAATAGAAATAGAAATAAAGACAGTGGATAAAAGGGAGGGGAAGGAAAGTAGGGGGAAGGGAAAAGAAATGTTTTGGTAAGTTTGCATGCTCCATTCTGAGCTTCAAGGTTTAAATTAATCAGAGTATGTGTTGGTGCCCAAATTCAACATACTGTGATACATACTGCAGTTATGTTTAGATTCTAGCCATAAATTGGAAACTCCTTTCTAGTTACATAGTTGGAGAATGACTGTTATTTGTAATTAATATTTGTCTGTCTCAATCTTAAAAACAGACTGTCCACAAAGATATAAGAACTTAATAAATAAAACCCAAAACTTACCTGATGCATCCTGTTTCTATAGTGGTCAGCTGGATCCTTGGGGAAGCCCATTGGCAGGGCAGGAATATCACCCTCCTGCTCAAGAACCACAGCAGCTGCTGCTTGGGATCATGATGCCTTTGATCTTGTGCTAGATCTTTGGGAAGAGCCACATCAAGGCTCTGCTTTAGTCTAAATATTGGGTGTACCTATTGATCTGAATGTATGTAATCTGTGGCCAGTTTGTACAATATGTACAGTAAAGTAAAGTAAAACTAAATTCATAGAAAGAATGATAAAACTGTTTCTCAAGGACTAAATCGTTATATTTACAAATTTATTTTATTCACTGTATACATTTCCTATGCTCAGTAATATGCAGATGCTGTGCAGTACAATAAAAACCATGAAATACTGAACTATTCTTAAAATGTGTGGGGTAGGGTTTTTTGATGTTCAAATGATAACTTATTTTTTCTTTCTAGGTTTCATGACCTATTTGGTGGAACCATTATTTGCAGAATGGGCTCGTTTTTCAAACACCAAGCTGTCTCAAACTATGCTTGGCCACATGGGACTGAATAAAGCTAGTTGGAAAGGTATTCAGAGAGAACAATCTAGCAGTGGTGATGATGCTGATCCTGCATGTGAGGAAACAGACTCTGATGTAGTACCTCAGGAACACCGATTATCCTGACCCCAGGATCTGCTTAACAAACTGCTCTTGCTTGGTACCTACAGACCAGTGTTGGAGGATAAATTCTGTCTGACTGCCAAGGTTTCGGTGTAAACAATGCCAGCACTATTTATTTCCAATTGTTTCCTTTGAGAAATCATTTGAAACTGGTTTTCAGTTACAAGACCTGAATACAGAGCAATATGCATATGCCTCGGTTGGCTTCTGCATGGAACCTTGAATATGCAACCCTGAGAAGAATACAAGTCTTGACAGGGAAAGTTCAAGATTTGTTATGTGCCACATTATTTGGTTTTTTTTTTAAAGGAGATTTGACATAAGGCCTTCAAAACTGCCACATGACATGGATGATTCTCTTTTCCTGGAATTTAGCAGGACTCTATTCAATCCTTGTCCAAAATGTGGAAATGTGAAGTGCCCATACTTGGCTGCCTTGGGCAAGAACTGATGTTTACACACAGACTTGGAAACTGTAGATTCAAAAATAACCTTTCTGCATGGCTGTGAAAAAACCAGTTTTTTTTTAAATTATCAAATCTGAAACTGCAGCTCATTTTTCTCTTAGTAAGAGAAGTCCGCCGTGGGTTACAAATTTGACTGTGCATTGGGAATTGAACATTTAACATTAAAGCACAGCCATGTTTTACTCCAGAGTATGGGAATGCAATATAGCAAGCAGAAATACTTCTGAATTTTGGGAAGGGAGGTGGGATGGAGGAGAGGAAGATCTTCAAATTATGTTAAGATTCTATGGTGAAAACATTTGCATGTTGTTTTTGCTATTGTACACTTGAACTGCACATGCAACAAAAAAGGTGGAATGACTACCAGAAACAGCTCAGGGTATTGCCAGTCTGAAATAAAGTGGGATGGAAAGCATGTCCTTCATAACAAGGGTACAAAATGCCCCTTACGCTGCAGTGTGTGTGTGTGTGTGTGAGAGAGAGTGAGAGAGAACGAGAGAGTAAGTATGAGTGAGTGAGTGTGAATGAGTATTTGGTGGGATTGGGAAAAAAAGGGGGAAATGGAAAGGAGTCAAAAGGCATTTTTTAATTTATTCTTTTTAGAATGTGATATTTTCATGAGCAGCCACAGGGGGGAGGGGAACTGATAGGTTGTTACAGCTGCCTTAAACTATGCACAAAGCTAAGTGACCAAATTTTGTTGATTGAAAAAGTGCATTGTTTACTTATTCCCTCCCTCTACTGAAATGTTACCCATCCTGGGTTTTTTTTGATGTGAAAAGGAGAAATGTTTTTAAGGACAAATTTTAAGGACTAATTTTTAATCTTCAAGCATTCCTTTTTTTGTAAGTTTTAAGTTTGAAGTACTGTAAGCACAACTGTAATCTATTTTGAGAAACTGGTGCTTTAATTTTGTTCATTTGTATTTTCCTTGTTTTTACTGTAAAGACTGTTTTGTTCTGTTTACAATTTGCAACAGCCATTTTTGGGAGAGAGCTTCAGTGTAAAGCCATTTCTTAAAGGCTTTGCCATCCTCATGTTAATGTGCCTGTTGCTGTTAATCTTTGATTAATAATAAAAACTTTTCACATTACCTGGAGTCTAGTTTAAAAGGTGGAGAAATAATCAAGATCACGTTAATCGGAGAATTTCTTTCTTAGTGGCTTTGGACTCTACAAGAGCTTATGTTGTAGATGTTTTCTTTGTGGTGCCTCTGCAGGAAATATACAGCACTTAAACCAAACTGTTCAAGGAAAATCTTTAGTGGGAAGCATATACTAGGGCCCAAATTCCTGGGTGTGGGTTCAGTTATCTCCTCAGACTCTCTTCAATTACAGAATCAGCACCAGGAGCCTTTTCTCTTATAAACTCAGGTAGGAATATGAGAGGGAAAGATTCTAGGCCATCATTAGCCATGGAAACTCACTAGGTGATTTAGGGACAGTCACTCTTTGTGAGCCCAAACTTCCTCAGAGGATTGCTGTTACGGGAAACTAAGAAGTCTTATATTGCAACAAGCTATAACCCTATAAAAAGCTATCAGTGGTTTGTCTTGAGGGTTTTTTTTCTTCATTTTTCTTTCTATCTCTTAGTTTGCTTTTCTAATCACAAATTTCTCTAGTATCTTTGTAGTTATGGACTTTGATTAGAAGGTGAGGCCATAATGCTCATTTGGTAATTCTATGGCCTTTTCTTGGGGAGCATAACACTAAGACAGTGAAATAACCTTTTTTGCAAATATATTAATATGGTGGCAAAATCCTATCCACTGATGGGTGTTCCTTGTCTCATATGCCTTAGGAAATTGTCCATTCGCATTGTTTGCCCACAAATCAGGCCCACCAAAGCTGAGGCTCTTAAGACTTCTGCTAGTATGGGAACTCTGAATTGCAGGGTCAGTGTTCTCTTCATCCAATCCAGACATACAGAAGATGTACAAAATTAAATTTTTTTTTTGCTATCAACAGCTGTAGTTCCACTTTGTTTCTTCAGTTCCAAACTATGAAACTTGGCACTGTGCACAAAACATCTGGTTAGAAAGAAGGGATAAAAACAGCTTTAACTCTCTGGTGGGTTCAACTTTGAGTGTCCCATAACTCCTATTGGTTGAAATGCAGCCATCTTTTATTTTCTCTTGCTCTTCATTTAATACATTGCTAAAATTTTGTGCTTTGCCTGGTCTTTGAAAAAGAGCTTATAGACTCTTCAATTGTATGTAGAAGATGTCCAAAATCTGGCTTTCTGTTGTTCAGATTTTTATTCTTGGCACTGTTAATTTCCACAACCTTTTGGCAGATTCCAAATCTTGTGACCATAGATTTCTACTATGAGTGCTATCTCATTAGCAACTATCTCCTTTCTGGTGTTTCCGGGGTTCTTATTTTCTTCAGTCTTAAGTGTTTCTGATTTCACTTGTGAGACCTGCTAACAAGTCATGACACAATGATTCTTCCAAGTTGTATCAGCCATCAGAGACAGCACAGAAAACTTCTGGTTTACTTGTGGTCTTGAGCAAAACCTCGGCATTATTCAGCAATCTTGATGTGGATTTCATTCCAGTCTTTTAATGTAATCTGTCCCTTGCTTTGCTGTTGTATAATATTAATGGTACCATCTCTATAGTGCAGGATCTTTGAGAGACCCAACATCTATCCCGTTTTTTGAATACATCAATTATCAATCATAATTGGATAAATCTGCTTCAGAAACCATCTTTTCCCTGCTTCCAGTCATCTAGGGTATGACCATTCTTTCTCTAAATAAAATTCAATTTATGCAGAACAGATTTTTCATACATTAAACATGTTTTGAGATTCACTCAAAATTGCTAATTCTACTGAAATATGCTGACATTGCTACAGCTATTAATTCCATTTAAATATGCAAAATACTGATTATGGAACTAAGATACCCCGTCTCTTGTTTTTTTTTTTCAGTGCCTCTCTTCAAACTCTTTTAATTATTGGGGACTCTAGTATTATTCCTGGAAACAGCAATGCTTTATATTGATAAGCTAGAACTCAATGGAACATAATGAGATATAACATCTTTTTAAAATTACATCACCTATTGCTAGGCTTGTATAGTTTCTTTGTGAAATTATTTTTTTATTTAATCAACTTACAGGCTACCTCAACTACAACTGCAACTCATGGGCCAATTTATTAATTTAAATTTAGTAAATTTCCAATTTTACTAGAGAATAAGAAGACAGTTGCTAACATTTTCTACTTGAGCTCTACCTAGATCAAGATTAGTAATTTCTTTGGTTCTATTGCTACCTCTAATCTAAATCATGTTATCAGTAGTCCAATCCATAGCAAATACTCTGTTCTTTTTACTATAACATTAACAGTTGTACCAGGAATCTTTGTGTTTACATACCTTCAGCACTGGTTACACCATACCACTGTAATGCATACAGATAGTCCTCAATGTATGGCAATTTGAGAATGTAAGTCAGGGTAGTTGTTAAGTGAGTCATCATGATCATTAAGTGCACCATGTAGTAGTAAGTAAGTAGTAAGTGTGATGCTTAATCACTGGTGTTTTTGCCAGAAAATGGCAAAATGTTGCAAAATGCAATCATAAATGCGAGCCAGTTGCCAACAGCCTGAAATGTGATCACGTGATCATGGGTTGGGAGCAATGCAACATTTTGTGATGGCCCTTTGAGGCCAACGTAACTTTGAATAGTAGTTAAACAGTTATAAATTGCGGACTACCTGTATTCACACAAACAATTATTTTACAGCACAACCCATATGGAACCTACTGATTTACATACATGAAGGTTAAGTTCTCTTAAACAGCACAAAATAGCAGTAATAGATTACACTGTGAAGCTGAAAATCTTTTGACTGATAGTATGCTTAACTGTATTTTCCTCTCATTGCTCTCTTCCCACATCATCCCATTTTATCTAAATAATTATTAGCAGGGACATGATTCATCTCTGTTGCTATACAAGTCAGGCCAGACAGTTTGAAAATATATTTCATTCACAAATCATAAATCAGCCCTAATTTCCAGCTGCTGGAACATTTGAAGCAGCTGTTCCAAGGTTAAAACACTTTCCATATCCCCTATTTTTAAAACTATCTTTTCCAGTCTAAAGCAAACATGATTTAAGACTCATCAGATACAGGTTGTATCTTTAAATATATCCAATCCTTTTAATGCACGAATTTTGTTCAGATTTTATTTACTTTAGATGTTCTTAGACCCCGTTGTGCAATATCCTTTGTTCAAGCATCAAAAAATGACCAGACTAATTTAATATATATTATACTATTTTTTAATTTTGAACACTGTTGGAAAAGTTTAAAAGTACTGGTGTAACTATTTGATAATAAACAAAGTATCTGGGAACAATTTTACATGATCAAATTAAAAAACATTTTCATATTTGAACAAATTTCAAAGTGAAAGCTTTTAAGCATTTCATGACATTTAGCTTAAATTTGCTCCTATCTCATTCATAGATAAACCACTTTTCCTTGTTGCACTGAATCAATTCAGCAGTTTGCAAATACTGATGACAAAATAGTGACAAAATACTCTGTTCAAGAAGTAAAATATTTTACTCTGCAGGAAAGCTGGTCTTCAATTTTTTTCTCCCCAATCTCAAATTATTTTCTGACTTATTTGACAGTTACTACCTGCAATTCAGTTCAATAGGAACTTGTGAGTAAGCAGGTCTGAAGGTCTATGAAGGAGGACAACAATGCTAATTAGATATTAAGTTTCATAGTAGCTGTTGATATGCTCATTATATGTACATTATCACTAGAATGAAGTTGCAATTATAATGTTTCATCCTATCTAAAAATATGATCAAGCTTTGGCTAGTTTCGTCCATATAAATATACCTCCAATTCAGCATTTGCTTTAAATTTAGCAAATTTTGCTGAATAATAAAATTCTTAGGTCTTGTCACTTTCACCCTATAGAAAGAAAAGAGGTTCCAGTGAAGTCTGTACTTCAAGTTCAAAATGAGATGTCAATACAGGCTAAATATGACCTACTATTATATTTCAAATATTACATCAAATCTATAATTTAAACTATAATTGCGTTCACATAAGTTTAAGAGTAACATTTATAACTTAGTGTTAGCCCAATGCAGCATGTACATAAATACTAAAACCTGTGTTAGAACATGGTAGAATTTTCATTTTTAAACTTGTTCATGGAAACAAGGCACATAACTCAGTACTGTAAAATTATAAATCTAATTCTCAAAACAGTTGAGACAGTCCTTTTATACTGAAGCATGATTTTTCCACTTAACTATTTTCAATTAGATTCTTCATTTTTCCTGTAGGTTTCAGCAGATGTGGCCCAAACTGTGAAAAGAAAAAGTGTATAAAACAAAAGAAAAAAATTCATGTATTTTCCCCCTTGCAACGTTTGTATACAATAAGTTGGAATTTTTATTGACCAGCAGTTGATGCCTACTACTAAAAACACCTAGATCGGCAGTTGGGGAATTCTACAATTTTAAGTCCACGCCTTTTAAACGTGCCAAGTTGAAATACACTGCTTTATATTCTATTAGTGGGAGCACTAAATCTACCAGAATGAAAGGAAACAAACGTTCCCGTTTAACGTTTAACTCAAGGAATGGAAAACCAATCATAAATAATAAGGGACTAATAATAAGCCATGTTAAAAATATGAGTGGAGGATAATTTGCCAATCTCTTAAAATGAGGCATTCTGGAGACCTCTAGTCCTGAATTTATGTCAATTCAAATGTAGCCAGCAGAGCTGGCTGGGGAATTCTGGGAGTTGAAGTCCACACATCGTCCAGCGGCCAAGGTTGAGAAACACTGGCTTAGCTTAAAGCTGTGAAGGTGAACCTATGGCACACATGCCAGAGGTGGCACACAGCACCCTCTCTGATGGCACGTGAGCTGTCGTTCCAGTTCAGCCCCGCTGCACATGTGCACACACCTCCCGCCCGCCAGCTGGTCTTCAGGTCTCTGCCGTGCATGCGCAGGGGGCCACATGCGCATGCAGGGGGTGCATGCGGGGGCGCAGACACTCCTTGCACTTTAGGGGTTCGTGCGCTTTGGCCACTCGGTCCGGAAAAGGTTAGCCATCACGGGCCTAAAGTATGAACCTAGCCTTGGTTGCTTGTAAATCGGCGGACTCCTGACATTAGTACAACCATTCCACACCATGGCTCAGCACAACATACAAACTTTGCACCAAGCACTTACCAGATTTGTTTCAGAAGTTGAAATCTGTTTATCACTTTCACTTGAACTGTCGCTACGGTATCGATACGCAAATTTCTTTTTAAGAGCTTCAGCTATTACTGCAGCAGGATCTGTTGGATCAGCAGTTTTCCTTATTGTGCTTTCCTCCGGCCTTCAAAAGAAGAAGGTAAGGCTTTATGACACACTGACTTCAAATGATGCAAATACATGCGCCATTTTCACCAATGATTTGCCTATCTTTTTTTTTTTTGCTTTCACACTTCAATGTCTTTCTTAAGGATTCTAGTAATTTGATTAACAACCCCAGGAAAATCAACACTGTAAATCCATCACAGTCATGTGATATCTCACTTGATGACAGTCACTTAGCTATGTGGTTACGGGTCCCAATTCTTCTCATTAAGCGGGTCTATTTGTACTCATTAAAATGACAAGCTACTGTTTGAAAACCAAACTATGAACTTTAATCATGTGAATCAAGCAAACAAATGATTATCTCATCTCTATCTCTGCTTAGCAATAATCAAAATATTGCACTTATTCCCTGCAATCCTTTCTCTAATAAGTAAAGGGAAAATGTACCTTTTCACTGAGCGCAGCTTTACGTTGTTCATGTCTTTCAGAATATCTAGCATATTTGGCATTTCAAGCTTCTTTGGATCAGCATCTATCAGAGTTGTGCCAGAATTTATTCTTTTGCCTTTGCGCTCTTTAATAAGGTCAATGGCAGAAACATTCTGCTGAAGTGGCGGTGGTGGAGGCAGGGGTGGTGGTGGTGGCGGCGGCGGCGGCGGTAAGACAGAAAGGGATGCAGAAGAACCTATTCCAGCTGTAAGAACAATGTACATTTAAACATGCTGCAAATATCTTTAATTTTTGTTTAAAAATGGACCCATTATTGATTATCAAATAGAATCAACACTGAACTGGATTGCTATCATATAACCCTACTATATTCCCTCCCTGTTCCCTGAAAGTTTCTGTTTTTAAACACAAAATATAATGAAAAAGGTGACGATTCTTTTAAGGAAATACATAGCTTGGCTGTAAATGGTTATACTGATCCCAGTACTGAAGCAGCTTTCTAGTGTATGGAATTTCTTTATTACTTTTCTATAGTGCTGAACAAAAAAAATGACTTCTGTTTACAGATAAACATATTGTGTTTATTGTGTTTTCTATTCCTGTTTCCTGCCTAGAGATATAGGGGTTAAGATTGATAGCTGTATGAATTTCTTAACTAAATATAAAAACAACATTAAAACACAGTATGTCATAAAGCAATGGAGAAAATGATAATTATTTAGGAACAGTTCTATTTTTAAGAGTTTCTAGAGGCCAATGAGGGTGCCAGTCTAATCTCAAAAGGGAAACCATTCTATACTATGAGGGCTGTAAAATTGAAAACCAAGGCCCCTAAGTCCTGGTCCCTTTTACTTTCTACACATGGTAGACCATTAAAAGATACTGGGAGAATTTCACCATGAACAGGTTGATCAATTTCACTTCTATAGGGAAAAGGTGGTTTTTTTAAAGTATCTTGCTGCCAAAGGCTTTATAGATTAACACTCTCCCTCCCACAGCACTTTGAATTTACTGCTATTCAGTCAGCAATTATAGAACGAAACAGTGTTTGTATACTATTCCCCATTGTTGGGTAAAAGGAAAATTGGAAACACATGATAAAAAATTATTACCTGTCAAGTGAACTTTTCATAAAATTGTTTTTAGATATTTTATAAGAACAGTCACACGCTAAGTCTCATTTTAAGAACTTTCAATCAAAATCTTTACAATTAGCAAAAGTTTGTAATACAAATCCCAAGATCACCTTGATTCAGATTTCTACAAGAGTCTAATGTAACATTGCCCAATCTATTACTAGTGTTACTACTATTACTCTTTCCAGTGTACCAGATTACCCTTTTCATCACATGCACTCAGCAAAGTATGCTGGTTTACAATCATGGGTGCTAT
Organism: Ptyas mucosa; assembly: GCA_012654045.1. NCBI lineage: Eukaryota > Metazoa > Chordata > Lepidosauria > Squamata > Colubridae > Ptyas > Ptyas mucosa. The sequence goes on along the minus strand of WNWU01000003.1, from coordinate 34,302,836 downwards.
CATCTACCACAAAGGGAAAGCAACAGGTTGTGGAAGGCAGGCTCCAGATCATATATGCAGAGGGGGACCAATAGAGAAGTATGCCATTCCAAATCTTTCATGTCAAGATGAAAAAGACTACCACAACTAATTTTCTAAATGTCATAATTTATATCCAAGGATATTTGCATCTGAATCTAGTATTTTTTGACTAAAAGCATAACACTTAAAACTTGCTAACGTTGAGGAAAGGACAATTTAATACCTGCTGCTAAATTTTGTTCTTGTAGGCTTACAATTTTGGCTATTTGTGCTCTTAAATTAGCAAGCTCATTTTCCAATGCATTTATTTTCTGCAATGCTTCGTCATTTTTAGCTACTGCAGTTTTGGAGTCTTCCACTTCTTGTGATTTCTTGGGCAATAATTCTTCAGTACTTGAGTCTCTTTCTGTGGAGCCTTCACTTTTAAGGAATGGTTGGGATTTTGACCAGCCTTCTGATCTATAATAATAAAAAAAATAGTTCCAGTTTTTTTCATCAGGTAGCATAAATCTCTTGATCAAAGGGAGTCAAGTTAAAGTTCTGTCTCTTAAACCAAATAACCTATTTTCTGCAAATGTAGAATGCTGTCTTTGCCATGTTTGTATTTAAGCTACAACAGTATTTAGGAAGTTCCTGTAAAGATTATTAAACTATACTGTGTTCTGTTGGAAAGAAGGTAAGGGCAAAGAATTCGTTTTTGTTCCTTGGCCTTAAGCACAGAAAAGTTAGAAATCTAATAGCATTTACAGAAATATAAATTGTATTTTAATAATAAAATGCTTTCATGAACAGATGGTTTAGAAATTAAACACAACCACTGTTTTTCAATTACTGTATCTGCAAACAGTGCAGAAAAAATCATCTATACAGATATTAATATAATGACATTTTAACAGCTTTTCTTTTAATGTCTAAATTGTATTATAATTTCTTGGGTGTATGTGAGCTTTAAAAGATGTCTTGTACTCAGATGCTTAAAATGCCACAAGACTTTTTCTAATTTTGCTTTGCTGACTATTCTCTAGTTTCTTCTACCTTCATAACTGCAGCAACTGATAAAGCTCCTAAATTTCTTGTGTAAATACTTTTCCTTTTGTATTAGAACTGCCTTCAGGCAAGGTTCCCCCCCCCCCCTTTCAAAGGCTTTCACTGTACATGACTTTACATAAAACTACTTCACAGTAACTAAAAGTAGGAGAAAATCAAATAGTAGTTTATCAGCACTTTCATTTTTGTATTTCTTTTGCTTTGTTATTTTAAAAATTAGTCATGAACTTCTCTGGATAGACCCAGAGTATTACAAATCTAGCCAATACATAAATTCACATGTTGTCAATACTGGAGTATCAATAGAATATTCTTCCCCATCCTTTTACATGTAAAAAGGAAACAAAGGTCATCATTATGCCAAAACCAGTTGAAAAGAACTGGAAAGAATCTAGATACAAGAAGTCTTCCACTTACAATGATTGACCATTCAAAGTTATAATGGCAAAAAAGTACTTATGACCAGTTCTCACACTTATGACCGCTGCAGCATCCCTATAAGTCATGCGATCAAACTTCGACTGCTTGGCAACTGGCATGCATTTAGAATGGTTGCAGCATCCGGGAATCCTGGGATTGTCATTTGCAGCCTTTCTAGGGAGCTTCTGACAAGCAAAGTTAATGGGGAAGCCGAATTCACTTAATGACCACATGATTCATTTAACAACTAGTGATCTGCTTAATAACCATGGCAAAAACGGTCATTAAATTGGTCATTAACAACTTAACATTCACCTGACAACTGCCTTGCTTAGCATCAGAAATTTTGAGTTTAATTGTGGTTGTAAGCCGAGGACTACCTGTAATCTATTTCTTTAAAATGGATTTTCCTTTCCTAGAGTTGCAAATAGCATTCTCATTCTTTCTCATAACTCATTCTGGCTAAAATAATACTGGACATCTATTTGCTGTCTACTACCCAGATATTTTGGTACTAAAATAGGAACATACTATAAAAATATATGCTTATATAAGCATGAAGTTATTGCATAAACAGAAAGGCTAGATAATAAAACATATTTATTACATTTTTAAAAGAATCCATAAAGCTTGTTAAGATTTTCTTCCTTGATCAATAATATTGTCCAGTTTTCATGTTATCAGAAAACCTGATCGTCAAACTGTAACCTCATAGAAGTGGCCTTGGTCAACAGGTTATCTATGAAAGCTTAAAGAACCAGTAATAGAGGATAAGCTTTGAGAAACATACCGGAACCGTGTAAAGACTTTGTCTCCTTCATTATCTTCTTCAGCAACCCACCCTACATCTACAAGGGAGACTACTGCATCTTCTTTTAGTTGGTTAGATTGAGTGCTTTCTGCAGGCTGAGAAGTAAGCTAGATTGATTGGATAATGTTAGATATTAGACCAACTGCCTGGATCAGTATATCACTATAAAGGTAACATGAAGATAAAATACATAGTGCAATCATGAATAAATGGAAGGGAGAACAAGTGTATACTAGAGTTAAAACACTAGTGTTTTTTTTTCATTTAGGCAAGGTTTCAAACTTAGTATGAATCCAATCTAAGAAATCTAAGGAATGTAGATTACATTAGATTACAGAGTACAGCATTAGCATTTTCACTGTTGTTTCCTAATACATGGCATGACACACAAATTGGGTACTACATAGCAAATATCTAGCTGCAGGTTAGGAAATGTACATAAAGTTACATAGGTGAATAATCTGATTAATTTCAAACTATTTTTCATACATATTGCATTATATTTGGATGACAAATGAAAGACAGAAATTAGTTTCAGAGAAAGAAACTCCAAATCTTACACTAATTGTTTGCAAATGTTATATTACTGTACTTGTTTCCAGATTTGCCAGCCCAGCTAAGGAGGCATCAAAAGTACTTAAAGGGTAAGAACTACTTTCTAGAAATGGCTGAAGTTAAAATTCTCAATACTATAAGGTTGTATCTATTGAAAATCAAGCCTGTTTGCTATTCTACAACGTTTAACAGGAGTATTGTCACTGTGACTACTCTGGCCAATATTGGATCATTGTGACATAATTTCCAAAAAGGACGAAAAGCATATCACCATGTCTTTTAATTGTTTAACACTTTATTCAGAGAACATTTCATGGTCATGTGAAACTAGAACATTTATAAATGCAAGTATTGCAAGTGGATTAGAACTTCTTGCTTGATTATTATTTCAGACTTCACTTGCTTTTTTGGAGACCTGCTATAGGAGAAACTCAGATTTGCCTTTTGTCAGGCTTTAAACTAGATAGGCAACTAAACCCAAGCATTGTGAAAAGATTAAACTTGGGTCAGCAAAATAAGTATCTAAATATCCCATCAACACTTAAAATGCCTGGCTAATTATACTAATTAAGTCTCATATGCCCTATTAAAGTAGAAATCCAAAGCATATTTGTTTTGAAGAAAAGTTTAATTTTTCAGCAAGATTTTGCTGTTAAGACTTCCAAAAATGACAAAACAATGGTCACTGCTATTAAAGATCTTTAGCTCATTTTCTATGCACAAGAAAATAAGGAATACAGAAGTTAACAACCAGTTTTGTATGTAAGTTAAAGTGTATGTATGTAAGTAACCAATAGTTAAAGTGAACTTTAGTGAAAAAAGAGAAGACTGACTTACAGTAGGCTCAGTGCACGATCCTGTGATATAACAGCTAGAGAGCAAGAAAGGAAGAAAAAAGGGAAAGAGAGAATGCTATAGAAAAGTTTCAAGAAAGCATGAAGACAGCTGTGATATTATTAGGTTTATTTATTTATTTATTTTAAAATAAACAGCAGAGTTTATTCTGCCATCATTCAGAAAACTATAGTACTTTTCAGCAAAGGACAGGGACAGAGAACTTTTTTGGTCTAACAATTATTTTAAATATCAAGCATGTGACAACTCAAGAACACACTTGTAACTTTCTACTCTCTTGGGCTTGGTTTTAAACTGAATTTGTGCCCGCCATTAAATTTGGCATTTCTCTTTGGTGAATGAATTGGTGAAGGCTTTCCAGAGAAAAGTATTGATTAAGATAGAAGGTATTATTTCTTATTCTTTTATTCCATAATTTTGAATCAATTTCTGCCCAGGTTTTATAAAAAATATTCAGAAGTCACTGACAGCTTAGACCAGTAATATCATGAAATAAATATAGCTACAGATAAAATAATAAGGAAAGAAATATCCAATATTTTATCCAAGAAAAAAAGGACATGATGATATTCATATATCTTATACAATGTTTCTAAGCTGCTGAATTTGTTATGTGTAAATATATGATTTTATCCTTGAATGCTTTTTACACTCAAAAACTGAGTCACAAGAGTGCTATAAAAGTCAATGTTATTGACATTTGAGTGCAATAGAAATAAATAAATCATTACCAATCTTTCAAAAAATATGTTCTCCCTCCAATTTTCATATATAACAGATTAGTTTTACTATAAACTACAATTACCAAAAAGTCTTTTCAGAATTCATTACTTAGAACTGAAAAGTAAGTTCTGTTTAAAATAAATGGTGCTGTGATCAGAAAATAAACCTAAAATTAAAAATATATCGAATTTGACCTTTGCGTAATCAATGGTATTCATAGTTTGCCATTTTCAACATAATTACAAAATGATTTTACAACGTTCTTATTTTGAAGGAACTATTTTTAAATCAGAAAATACTACCATTTTTTTTCACCTTTTAAATATGTTGACATTCCTCCTACATAAGTTTTGTTCCTTCTTGATGCAAATGTGTGTGCATCAGCAGTGCCCTAAACCCAATTATCAATTTTTACAATTTTCTGCCTATACAATTTTCTTGCACATTTCTGCCAGTTTTTTTGGGAAAAGTATAAATAGGAACTTGGGGGTGCAGTGAAAAATGTCCAAGTACATATTAAACATCTAAGGAAGAGAAAAACATCTAATTGCCATTTACCTAATCCACAAGAGGGAAAAAATAACATTCACAGATGTAATTCCTTACGCTGTACACAAAAGGAGTCCTGTTTCTATAATAATTTACAGAAATTTAGAGCCAACCACTAACTGCAAAAATTGTAATGAGACCATGCTGTTATATAGCAATTATCTTAATACAGGCTGGAATATTCTACTACAAGAAGAATCCTGTGTCTCTCGTCTCAGAATGAGAGACACACATTATTTGCCTATGTACAGTTTTGTCTTTGACTTTGTAAGTTTTATTGTATAAAAATATAGCTCTTAACTTAGTCATACTTTGCTTACTATTTCAAAATAAGCATTGTATCAAAAAACTCCACAATTATCAAATGAGCTCATATGGATTTTTTAGGCTGATATTTTCTTCAGTCTGATGCCACTGAAGCTTTAAGTGGCAATATCTTGCAGAATAAATATTAATATATGCAAAGTATATTTTACTCTGAAGATTCAGAGTAAACTGACAAATTCAGGAAAGTTTTAAAGAAATAATAACATGCCAAACCAGTCAAGTTAATGGTCTACTTGGAAGGGAAAGTATTTGCATTAAAGTATCATATGAAAGCAGTTTTAATAACTGTTCAGTGGAACTTGCAAATAAATTTCATAGCTTATCTCTGGAAAGCTTCACACTTCAGTTTTGTTGGCGTTATGAGAAGGTAGCTATACAGATGAGAAGAGAGCTTTCTTTTATAATTCATGATATACAGGTTGCACTTCTAAACTAGTGAGGCCAGGATATAACATTTTAGTTCAGTTGCATTTAAAATAAAATTTAATAAAAATAATAATTATCTATAGTTATATAATAGTTACATCTGTTTCTATCATATAAAGAAATTAGAATTCAGCAACAACTTCAGGAAATCTCTAAGATATGTATTTGTTTAAGGAGATATGTATGTTGCTCTGAGGAACTTCTGTTATAGTTTCATTAGCTATTCAAATTATTTTCTATTCTCATCAATGAAGACTTTGGTATCAGTACATCCAATTTATTAATCCATGTCATTTTCATTTAATTAAATTTTAACCTTTAAAATTAATATAACTACTTTGTTGCCTAAGGAAATAATTTAATTTGGGGGGTATCCCTATTTTTGGTTCCAAACTGACAGAAAGTAACTTATATCCACAGGTACCACAGACCCAGATTTTTAGGTCTTAGTAGTTTTTGTAAATCAAAACAAACAAGTAAACATCTTACCTGAAACTGAACCCTTGGACATTGTATCAGAGAAAGGTTTGAGCCAATTTTTCTTACAATACTTCTGTTTGGGCCATAAGTTTTATTTGACCAAAGCAACTGAAAATAAAAAAGTGTGTCAATATTACTTTATTTTTGAAGTTTTAAATACAGTTAAATAAACTCAGAAAAACTCTATTTTTTGTATAAACGTGCATCAGTTGCATTGTAAGCCTGTATATACAGAAAAAATATTTAAAAATTAAGATTTATTTTACTGTTTACTTCCCAGAGTCATGCAAGTGACATGGGCGGCTATATAAATTTGATAAAGTGGCACAATATTCTGTCCAACAACTTTTGAATGAGCTCACAATCAATATCTTTCTTAACCAACAAAATTATTTTGATTATATTTTATAATATAATGAACTATTCCTCAAACAGAAACCAGAGAACTTTAGGCATACTTATATTCCAAAATTCAGTTATATTTAAATCTTATAACTGTGTGTTCATGTCCTTTTAATGTTATGGCATTTATGCATGTCATTCCCTATACATTATTCAGATTTTCAGTTTTTGCAAATATATCACTGTAATAATAGGTATACTTACTGATTCCATAGTTAATCCAACTTGCATAAATATCACTCTAAATAGATGCTTAATCCAGCAGATCATATAGAATAAGTTAAAGCCTTCAATAATGTGTAATTTGACAACCTTAGCTTGCTAGGAGGTAAAAGCTCCATAGTCAGCCTGGAGAGAAAAAAAATACTTAAGAGAATATGCAACTATTTCAATGTGAGAATTCATCTCAAAATAAATATAACAACAGCTAGAGCTTTAGCATTTTTCACCAAAAGTATATAACTGATAGTTTTAATTATATACCACCTTTAATTAATTAAACACTATATAGTTGTTATTTTAATATTCAAAACAGGAAAAAAGGTTTGAAGAAAAACAACAGAAGCAAGAACCAATTGTATGAAAAAATGTACTTTTAAAGTTATATAGGGTATACAAGACCAATCCATAGACCAATCACAATATATTTTATTATTTTTTCAGATTAAAATGTTATTGTACTTAGGAATGTTCAAAGATCACACTTCAAATGAGTACAAAAATGGTAACCAATTCAATTATTTAATGTAATTTATACAATAAATTGTCTATAGGACCAGCTATGGTACCAGCAACTGAAAACAAGTATAATTTGAAAGTACACTGCATTAAAACACTTAGTATACTTTAGGCAAATAATATATTAAAAAGTATGTATGGTGAGTGTGGCAGTACCTGGAGACAGCAAAAGAGAAGAGAAAGAACTGGAGAAAATAACAAAATATAAAGACCTGTAAATAGAAGTAGAATGACTGGAACAAAAGAAAGCAAAGATAGTACCAATAGTAATAAGTACCTTGGGTGCAATCCTAAAACACAATGCCAATACTTTCAGCAGCACTGACAAAATCAGCATCCATCAATTGCAAAAGGCAACTTTATTGGAACAGCTTATATGCTGCAATGGTACCGCTGAACACCATGAAACATCTATATATCCAAAGTCCTTGGGAAGGATTCAATAGGTGGATAAAAATACCAAAACCAGACTAAACATTTGGTTGGCTGGGCAACTAATAAAAATATATAGTTTAATAGTGTGAAATGCAATGCCTGAAGATGAATTTTCTTCTGCAGTAACTATGCATATCCCTAAAGAATAAAATTCCTTCTGTACACAATGTTCATGAATAAGAACAATTTAGTCAAGTGAACATAGTTACGATTATTTTGGAAAGTAATCAAATTTCTGAACTTTGTAATGGAAAAATGCAACTGAAGAAAAGGAAATGAAATTCAAGCAAAACTGCTATCATAAAATACTGCATTATAAACTTGTTTTAGTTGACGGTTAGTTTCTCCTAGCAGAGGAAAAAATAGATTCATTTGGAAAGGCAGTTCCTAGTTTTAGCTTTATTACTTGTAGTGGGTTTTAGAAGCTAACTTGTTGTCAGTTTCTCACCTGGGAATAGCAGTTCATGACATATGCTTCACAGTTGACATTGTAAACATATTCCTTTAACCTGAAATAAAAATAATTTATTAAATTATTATTTTATTTCTAATTTTTACTTTGCAGGTATGTGGGTTCTGGGACTCTACTTATAAAATCAAGTTGAAACAGACAATTAAATAGTTTTTTGTGCTAAGGACATAACATTTAAAGTAGATAAGTTATTATTTCATTTTTGATAGGAGATCCAGTTGTAGGAAAGCCTGTTTACAAGTATAGAATCAAATAAATCAGTAAAATGTCAGCCTATCATTAATAATGAATTAATAATGAATAATACACCCTAAATTTTAAGACATTTTTTTCTATTTAGTTCCTAGATTTAGAATCCAATTTTTGAACTTTAAGGAGCTATTAGAATGCTTCTTTTCATAGGACCTTTATGAACCCAGAAAAATACTCTCTCTCATTACTATCTATTGATTTATACTGAAGTTGTACTGACTGTTGACTATGTGTCAACAACTTGATGTCAACTATAAGCAAATCACGATAAGATTTTCTCCATGATGATCTTTCCCTAATCTAGTCTTTCAGGTTTTCCATTGGTATACTCATCACCAATGTAACTGCATCCATTAGGAATTATTTCTATTTACTACATTCTATTATAAAATGCATTTATTATTTTGGTTTATATTGTGTTTAATTTTTATTAACTTACACTAAGCTTAGTTATACACACTTAATACAACTATTACTAGCACAAGGTATTTTATAAATTGCTAACAAAATGATATAATATAACCATTAACACCTTTTTGTCTATTTCTATATACTATGAGTACATGACCATTCCTTGGTAACTTTCTATTTGTCTTTGAAGTAACTTAATTGTGGCAGAATCAAACAAATGACTGAGCCAGAGGTTATAATAATTAACTATGCAAAATTACTGGTTTTGCACACATGGTTGCTACATATGTTGCAACTCTATAATTTTAATTTATGGGAAAACATTTCTGTTGCAAATACAATTATACCGATGTCGAGCGAGTATCAGTATGTAACATAAAAAGCTATATTCTGCCAAATCAGATTATTTTCTACCTAGCTCAGTTTAGCTGCAAATTCAGTGTCAGAATAGTTTTATGTTATGTCAGTTATTTCATATCATTCCCTATTGCATCCATTTAACTGCAGAAACCAAATATTGTGATTACAGAGATTACAGACGATCCTTGTTTTGTGACTGCCTCATTTACTAACCATTCACAGTTACAATGGTAAAAAATGTAACTTTGTGAGCAATCCTCATATTTCTAACGTTTCAGGTTTGTAAAGCAAAGGAAAGCTGAAGTAAGATCATAAGCAGAGTCATGGTTTTACTTAGTGACTTCACTTAATGACTAAGTTGGTGGTCCCAATTATCACTACATGTGATCTGCATGTGTATCATGACCCTATTTCCCACAATATTGTTGAATGCAACAACACAATTTTCAAAACACATTTTTTAAACTATTTTCAAAATATACTTCAATATATTAACCACCAAGTTCTGAAACATTTTGACTATAAATGTCAGATCATGAACACATTTTTCTGACAATGAAAGTAATGACATAGCTAATGTCAGAGCTGAGCAAATTTTTAGTTTTTGCAGGAGAAAGACTGCAGTGGGGGATGATTCAAAATGGGTGAGTGATGTGTTAACCATTTAGGAAGGATTTTAAAATCTTTTTTGAGGGAGAGAATCTTTTAAAGTGTTCAGGAATCTTACCGTAGATCCCAGATGTTGTGCACCCCACTTTGAATTTTCCACTAAGTATTCGTTAGAGGCAAATCCTGGATAGGCTTACCGACTTTTTTATTTTGAACCAGCCAGTTCTTAAACCTATGGCTCACAAGACATCTTGCCTCTTTTCCACGACTAAATTATTTTTTTATTTCCAAAGAAATAACCAAGGAAAATCCGGCACTATTAGAAGCGACAGACTCTGTTTAGCTGTAAGAGCAATTGTAAGAATATAAATTGCCTTCTCCGGAGCAGCCCAAAAGAGAAGGGAGAAGACAATCCAGGGAACGGGTGTAAAGTAAACCAGACGAAATTTCTCAGATCAGCCACCGGGGCCTCGCAGGAAAAAAAAAAAACCCACTACGCCCCAAGGACCTTAGAAAGGGCGCAGAAGCCGTAATTTGAGATCCACCAGGTTTTAGGCCTACCTCAAAAATCAGATCATCCCGGAGACAGAACGATATAAAACGGCCCTCCGGCGCTCACTCTTCGGCCCCTCGCCGAACACGATCCCACCCGCGTCTGCCCCTTGACGGGCGGGAAAGGGGCCGCAGGGCAAAAACCGGGAGCCGCCGGCTAACACCGGCGGAAGAACCAAAGCAGTTGTCGCCGGGAAGGCACGACTCTCTTCTCCCGCCCCGCGACTGGGGAAAACAAAAAGCGGCGCCCGGCAACGTCTCGGACGAGACCTTCAGCGGCAACGGCCCGTGTCCTTGACTCACGATCGCCGCCTTCTCCCTCGGCCCCGACCTGACAGGACGTCGCTCATCCCACACCCGAAACTTCGCGACAGGGTTGAACTGTGACAACAAACGCGAGGCCCCGAGGCAGATGGGAGGAACTCACCTGCTCGCCAGATCGCTCCAGGGCTTATTCCTTGGCTCGGACTCTTCCCGGAGCCGCTGACTCCCCGCCGGCCAGCAATCCCTCGACTCTCTTCGTCTGTCTCCCTCAGCGACCAATCCTGCGGAGCGCCGGCAGTTGGCCTGACCAATCGCTGTCCGCCATTTAGGGAGGCGAGGCTTAGTCTTGCACTCCGGCTAGATGACGAGATATATCATCGTCGATAAACATCATCGAGACAGGATAGATAGAAGACCGAGGACTCTATGATCTCTGGAGTGACATCCGTTCCATAGATCACATCTCGATGGTTTCAGAAAGTTCAAACCCCGCCTAATGTTTCGGATAAGATATTTGCGACAAAGGCTGGGAAAGTTCTGCTCTTTAGTATCAAAGGATCGCATAAGAGCGCCATCTAGTGGTTATCTTACTGTAACAAATACCTAAGTTTGCGTAAAGGCGGTAGTTTACTTTCTTCTGTACTGGGGTAAATTTTGGCACTATTGACTTGACATGCCATTACATCGTTATCTACTTAACAGCCACACATTTTCTCTATGATGATCTGTCTCCAAGTTGGTCCTTCAGCTCTTTCAACGGTACCTCATCGCCACTCCAACAGTGTCCATCTACGGTACCTTACTGCTGGTTGTCCTCTTCTAGGATATTAGCAGAGAAGCCTTAAAAAAAGAGCATACATTCAACATATTTTCAGATCCCTTTATTTTGCAATTCTAGTTGCTCGTTGTACTACACAAAATGTTTTATACAGAGTAAAACCAACTTATTGAAACTTAAAAGTCTTATTCAGAGTTGCAAAACTGTAGCTCTCCAAATTCATTACTGAAATCCTTGACCATTAGGTGCATTAGTTGTGCCTGATGGGAACTGTAGTTCAACCTGTAGCAAATCAAAGGTTAATTATGAGAACACCGAACTACAGATGTGATAACCACCCTCAACCCCAACAGCATACCAACAGGTTAAGGATGTTGGAAAGTTTAACATTCGATCCTTTGCTTTGGAATCCTCAAATTTTGGGTCAGGACTCAGGATGGATGCAATGCTATAACTATGGAGCACCAGATTAGCAAAAACTAGCATCTTGAAGGCATGTCCCACTGAATTGTGTGAGAAGGTAGCTTTCTGTGATTTTGATGCACAAATAAAACAAGTCATTGCTACTATTGCAAACAACACTGTAGATATTTATGTATAGCAGAGGTCCCCAACCTTGGCAACCTTAAGACTTATGGACTTCAACTCCCAGAATACCTCAGCCAGCCATGCTGCAGGTTGGATATCCTGCTGGCTGGCTGAAGAATTCTGGGAATTGAAGTCCATAAGTCTTAAAGTTGCCAAAGTTGGGAACCTGATGTATAGCTTAACCTACTGATTTTTTAAAAGGTCTATTCCCAATTAAACGTGTACAGCATTGTACCCTTAACCACATCCATGCCTTTCCTAAAAACCATATGAATTTGTCTACTTTAAAGGTATAGTTACACCTATACACTTATATTACTACGATAGCAAAACTTTACAGATGCAGCCACTTGTCTTCAGAGATGCTAATTATGTACAGAGGCATATTTAGAAGCATCATGCATGTGGATGTAGAATAGAAAATTAAAGAATTAGAATTATATTTATGGTAGTGGTTGCACATCAACAAAGTTATTTTCTGGGTATCATAAGCCTATGCAAGAAACCCACTGATGGGTTTAACAATCACACAAACCTATGGTTTCTTAATAAGGATCAAGTAATTGGGCTTTGCTGGTACATTAAGCAAACTCTCATTTATAATAAAAACTCTGGTTTATAAATAGCTGAATTTATTCAATATACTTATGTGTAAATCAGGCCATAATGTAACCCTTTTGTAACCACTTATATATTTATCAGAAAACTATTCACAATGAGCTACTTGCAATTTTATAGCAACCCTGAGAAAAGGAAATTTAAACTGCAATTTAAATACAATTGTTTAACCAACTCTATGCAATTTACCTCCAGGTAAACATAGTCATCCCGGGTTAGCACTTAGATGAAAAACTTTAGGAATGCCCAGAGCTGTTATTTAGGTTGAGGGAAAAAAGCCAGAAGGCAAAGGCAAAGTATTTCTGTAGAGCTGCCAACAAAATTGCATAGATGTTTCTCTGAAACCAGGTATGGAGTTGCTTTTGATTCAAAGGAAAAATCTTTTTCAAAAAAACCTTGGACAAGTAAGTATATAATTGCACAATAAAATTCCACTGCCAAGCCAGCTTCTTAGGAGCTTTCTTTCAGGACTCATGCAGAAAGAATTACTGCACATTATATTTTACCCTAAAATCGCAATCCTATACGTTATTTGATTTGCCTAAAACAGTTAGGATTCACTAAACTAGCTAATAAGCCTCACTACGAATAAGCCACACTACGGGAGTCCGCAGGCAAGCAAATGTTGGAAATACGTCCCAAGGCACACGGTTTACTCATTCCGCCTGCAAACGTGCAAACGTAAATTGTAACCCTCAGAAACTGAACCAGAGCTTCTCGGGAGTTGTAGTTGTCGAAATGCCTCCTAAAACTGATTTCATTCTAACCCACAATGCCTCAGAAACTCTGACCCGGAATAAGCCAATCGGAGGGGGGGCTCATAATAAGGCGAGCCACGAATGGAGAGGAGACGCCTTCGGTTGCAGCCAATCGCGTCTCGGGGATTGCAGCGGTGCCGGAGAGCGGCGATCGCCCGCCTTGCTGGGTGAATGTTGCCTTGGCGGGTCGGCGATTCCAGTTCAGCGGCTGACCTTCGTCGGGCGGCCGGAAGTTCCAAGCGGCTCCTCTGCCAGGGTCTCCGGGTATGCGAAGGCGGCGGCAGCGGCATTAGCCGATACGTGATTTGGAGCGGTCCTTCCTCCGTGGGGCGGGAGTACCAAAGCGCCTCCCCTTCTGCGTCCAATGAAAGTGAGGGCGGTAATGGGGATCCCTGGACCTGGGAATGGGGCTCTGTGTGTGTGTGGTGGGGGAGGGCAGGAAAGAGATGGGGAATTGAGGTGGGAGTGGATGGGAAAGAACACAAGGCGAAGATCATGAACGCTGCTACTTCTTCAATGCCTGGACTTCTTTTAGAAATCCAATTTATCCTCCTGTCCAAGACTAAGGATTTGCAATCACACAAGACACTTGGCAGTTGGCTGCTAGTCAGGTTTAGCATTAGAGCTCAACTCAAATCTTGTTACGTTCAAATGGAAACACAGATCGGGATTTTTTTAAAAATGAGTGAGGTTGCAATCCTATTTACCTTCCTTAAAACCGGTGTTAGTGATTTCATTAATATTATGTGATCCCTCCCAGTGCAAGAGTTGCAGTGCAAGAAAGTGCAAGGACCGGGCCAAGGCAGCTTGCCAGGGGTCGAGTGGAGTTACTGACTTTGTAAGCATGAAAGCGAAAGAAAAGCCGCAATCTCCAGTGTGCTGATTGAAATATGTATTCCCAGAAATAAGTTGCAGGCTACTTGCGAATGAATATGCATGTTTGGATGTTGCAGTGGCATTTTATCCAGTGGTGGGATTCAAATAATTTAACAACCGGTTCTCTGCCCTAATGATTTCTTCCAACAACCAGTTCACCAAACTGTTCAGAAAGTTAACAACCGGTTCCTGCGAACTGGCTGAATTCCACCACTGATTTTATCTGAAGGTTGTGGTTGTGTACTTGGAAGCGCTAGTGAAACTGCTAGACTTCCAATTAAGTATCCATAGAACAGTGCTTCAAATGCAGTCTTCCACATGCTTTCTTGAAGGCACTATTTCCCATAGTGGGGTTTCTGTAGTTCAAATCCTAGGGATTCCTCAGACTTTGTTATCTTTCTAAAGTTTGTGTGAGCAAGTTACTTGGCTTTGAATTTAGTTACAGTAAGAAACTATTGAGTACGTCTGTGATATTTGTGTAGCACTAAACACAATTTGCTCATATGTTAACTATATAAGCAGCACATTTACATAGTATTTCTTAGGTCTGATCCTAAATGCATGTTTTCCGAGTAACTTTTATGGCAATGTATAGATTTCCAAAGCAACTTATTGTGATGTTTCGTTATACCAACATTTGTAATGCATCATATAGTAAAAGTGCTGTGTTGCAAAAATAGTATTTAATTTAAAATATGCTATAAAATTGTGGCTGGTAATGTGACTGGTTTAAATAGAGGAATACATCCATATTTTAGTTCAGTGATTTCAAATTCTTCACCTTCTTGGCAATCCTTCGATTAAGAACCAACAGTTTGTAGAGTTAGGGTTGAAGGCCTATTCAAATGGGGACAGTCACTTCCTATTTAGAGGGAGCTCTGCAGTAGTCCTCAACTTATGACCACAGTTGAGCCTAAAATTTCTGTTGCTGAGTGAGACAGTGGTTAAGTGAGTTCTGTTGTTAAGCAAGACAGTTAAGTAACTTTTGCCCCATTTTATGACTTTTCTTGCCACAGTTATTAAGTGAATCACTGCAGTTAAGTTAGTACCATGGTTGTTAAGTGAATCTGACTTCCCTGTTGATTTTGCTTGTCAGGGGATCACATGACACTGGGACACTGCAACCATCATAAATATGAGTCATTTGTCAAGTGTGAAAAAGGATCATAAATTATTTTTTCCAGTGCCATTCTAACTTCAAATGGTCACTAAATGAACTCTTGTAAGTTGAGGACTACCTATATTTTGGGTTTACCTGAACTGAGAATATACTCTGCTGGTATGTATTCTGCAAAGTAAGATTTATAGTGGTGGACTTTCTGGGAATGTTGATTGCCATTATATATGGAATTAACTGTGAAACTTAGAAACTTATACGACTCCTCTAAGAATTCCAGTATTTGTGGAATGTAATATACTTATTGTGTTTCTAGCTTTTCATTTATTTAAAAAATGCTCCAAGCTGCAATCAAATTAAGAAGCCTACTTTATTATGTGTTACAAATAATATACCAATTACATAATGGGCAATTGTAGCCATGTTTAGTCTTTGAGAAAAAAAAACCCCAATCCACAAATGGTTAGCATATACCTAATAAATATTCAAAATTTACTTTTTATGTTTATATGATTTTAACAAATAAAGAACTAAAATATTTATTTTCTGCATATATTAACTTGCTGTGGTCTTTATGTAGCCCTGTGGATTTCGATGCAGGACTTCACAATTTTAAAACCTCACAGCTTGTTTTTTTCATCACTATCTAAACAGTACAGTCTTCTTTCCTAAAAAATGAATTATATCAAGTTATTTTAAACCATAGCATGCATTTTTGTTTTAGCAGCTATGAAATTACTTCATATCTCTATAGTTATTGATAACTTTCTTTGTAGTACAATCATATGTATGACAAGGAAAAATGAATACCTCAATGAATGTGGAGCCTGATGCACTCACCGTAGTAAACCAGCTGAGAGATCTGGCAGCTGATCCTTTGAATAGAAGAGCAATTGTCCAGGACCAGGGATGTCTACCAGGCCTTATATTATTTTTGGATCATCCCAATCCACCGGTTGTCCATTCAGCATTACTTGTAAGTATTATTGGATAGCTCATCTTGTAGCTTTAAGGGTTTTGGGTAGCTAAACCGTAAGAACCTAAATGGATATTTGCTATCGTGTGTTTCCGTGATTACACTCAAGTATTGTAACTACACATGTGGAAAATTGCTTGAATTTGAATTCTCTGGTTGTGTTGAAACGTCCTGAGTAGAGCAAGTTAAACCCTTTATCCAGCAGTGAAATCCACTTACCTTTGCTACCGGTTCAGCAATAAGAGCGTGTGCATGCAAAGAGGGTCAAAAACGGGACGTAATGACGTCCCAGTAGGTGGGAGGAGGCTCCCGCAGCCGCCGCTACCGGTTTGCGTGAGCCGGATAGATCTGGCCGGATTTCACTGCTGCCTTTATCCCACTGAAACATATAAAGTTTGCTGAAATGAAAATGATGGGAAATATTATAGCACACTTAATATAGATTAGAGCTCATCTACCTATATGGTCATAGGGATAACGGCAAAAAAAATCTTATCTGCTTAGTGCTTAGAAACCTGTATATACTCAGCATTTTGCAACTAAAGTTATTTAATTCATTATTACATGAACCTCAGTTCTTCTGTCTTGACTTGGAAGTTTGTAGGACATCTGTTTTACTCAAGGAAGTTTTTGATATTTTTAGACTTACGTGATGGCTAGCCTTCACATTTTGCCAGAATAGATGTACATAGTGGTATATGTATTGGGAGTTCCCTACAATCTGTTTATTTTATTACATGTTTCTAAGCTCAGAAATTCTGACCAGATGCTGTCTACTACTCTATGCATGGGTCTACAAGTTGGTCATGTGTCTTAGGAAAATAAGAGACTTTGTCACTTGAAAAATATGGATGCATGATATAATGAAGCTTGCAAGCATAAAATCCAATGGGCTAGGGCCCATATCAGAAATCTAATTTCTGTATTGCATTGTGGGCTATTTATTTATTATTCACATCAGTGTGCATCTAGATTTTTTCTTACATTTTAGTATTTATTTTTAATCTGTAGCACCACTTTTTCTGCACTTTGTGTAATGTTCATTCCAGAAAGAAACAGTATGCCGAGTGTATATGTCTGTAAATTATTCTCAACAAGAATTATAGCATAGTAATCCCTGAACAAGATGAGAGACCCTATGCTATTTTAAATACATAGATTTATATTTAAAATATAACATAAATATAACATATAATGTATGGCTTACTGAATTCATGGTTACCAAATGGTGTGTGTTTGGTCTTTTCTTTCAATAACACTTGAAGTTTTAAAACTCTTCAGAGAAAGAGCTTGCTCCTGACAGCTCCAGCTTGTATATATGTTTTAGGTATTTCTTTGAACATAAATTTAAGTCCTGAATTATCCTTGAAGGTAGAAGCAAATCAATGCAGTTTAATCATGGTCTTTTGATATACTGTTCATGAAGGAGAGAAGCCAGCATGAAACTAGTATCAACAAATTAAACTGACATTTTCAGAAGTTTCAGTAACTTGTTCAAGCTTGCTCTCTTTCTTGGGATTTTGTTTCCAAATGTTTTATTGAGGTTTATTGTAACGTAAAGTGTAATGAAAATAAAGATTAAGCAAAAAAAGAGCTGGGGGTGGTGGTGGGGGGAAGAAATATGCAGGATTTTTTTTAAAAAAAGAAGAAAAAAGATATTGACCTCCAACCCCTATCCAACACAATAAAATACACAGTTGCGACTTCAACTTTTTACATTACCTATTATATATAGGTAATGTATATAATGGTATACCAGTTCTATAATTGCATATTATTAAATCTTCATATTAAATTCTAAGTTTCATTTTTCTATTTCAAGCATAAATAACCAGAAGCAGTATTCCAATAGAAACAAATTAAATAGAATCTCTTTATTTAAAACAGTTTACATTGCCATCTTAACCAAATTCATTTTTTTTCTCTTTTTCTTCTGTTGTGGGAGGTGATATATAGTTCTATTGACACTTATTAATTTTTAGAAATGATCATTCCTTATATTAAGAAAAAATCACTATCCTCTTTCAAATTCTTTGCTTTCTTGGTATTTTCAAATTCCAGTAATTGCTTTAAGAATCTAGGGAAAATAGATATATATATATAATTAGCATTGAAAAAGAAGAGAAGTCTAACTATATTCAGTAAGCTAACTTTTTTTGTGTGTCTTCAAGTCATTGTTGATTCTTGGGGGCCTGTCTGGAGAAATCCCTGCAGTTTTGTCGGCAATATTTTGGAAGTGGTTTACCACTTTCTCTTTCTTAGAATTGAGAAAAAGGCACTGGCCCAAAATCACTCAGTTGACTTCATGCTTAAGGCAGGACTAGAACTCATGGTCTCCCAATTTCTAGCCCTGTGCTTTAACTCCAAACTGACTCTTAATAAGCTAATTACTAGTTGATAAAATACCGTATTTTTTGGACTATAAGACGCAGCAAAGTATAAGACGCACCAAGATTTTGAAGAGGAAAACAAGAAAAAGGCCTGGTGGCGCAGTGGAGTAAGTGCTCTTAAAAGTAGCACTTAAGTTTCCAGCTGCCTGCAATTACTGCAAGTTCAAATCCCACCAGGCTCAAGGTTGACTCAGCCTTCCATCCTTTCTAAGGTAGGTAAAATGAGGACCCAATTTGTGGGGGCAATTAGCTGACTTTGTATAAATATACAAAAGTATGAAGGCTATTGCTTAACGCATTGTAAGCTGCCCTGAGTCTCCGGAGAAGGGCGGCATATAAATCAAATTTAAAAAAAAAGTTTTTGGCCTCCATGTGTCTGGTTTTTGCCCTCTCTGGCCCCCAGGAGCATTCTGCAGACCTCCCAAACCCTCTGAGCACCCTGTTTTTGCGAAACAGGCCTGTTTTTGGCAAAAACGGGACTCGTGGGGCGGGGTTTCAGGTGACCAAAAATGGCTGTATTCGGTGTATAAGACGCACCAACATTTCCACCCTCTTTTAAGGGGAGAAAAAGTGTGTTTTATACTCCAAAAAGTATGGTAAATATAGTATTTACCATAGGTCCTTCTCTTCTGATCTGAGGCATATTTTTTTTTTGCTGTTATAAACAGATTCTTAACAACTGAAAATACTACTCCAGTAGTAAAAAATTTACAGATCTTATGATTTGCATTTATTGAAAGTTAGTTTCAAGGCTGGCTGGGATATTGAGAATCTTGGAATGTATATGTACTATAGGTAATCCTTGAATTATGACCAGAATTGAGACTGGAATCTCAGTTGTTGAGTGAAATGGTTGTTAGGCAAGACATCATATGACTGCTTTCCTCAATGACCATAATCCAGGCAATCTGGGTTGCAATTGTTGAGTGATATCAAGAGTGGCTAAGCAGATAAGGGTCCCAAGTAAGGAACACGAAAGGCAAACCTTTCGTTTGAGGAGACCTTGGGAGGCCCAATACAATTGTGTGTGAATTCTGTGGGATGTTGTGGATAAGTTTCTCTGCTCTGGGGATTGAAAATCCTCCCTGACGAAATCTAAGCAGGACTTTTAGTGCTTGAGCGGAGAAACACTCATCTGTGGCTTGTGCTGGGTCTCCCAAGGCCTCCTCCACTCTGGGGTTTCCCATGCTCCTTATCTTACTGAGCTGCCTCTCTGTTCTCTCACTGAAAATCCTTCCTGGCAAAATTGACTGGTCCACAATAGAAAGCATCCTCACTTATTGCATCACGGTATGGCATGTTGGTCTGACAGCTGCGGATAGAAAAACATTACAGAGGGTGGTGAGCACAACACAAAACATTGTGGGCTGTCCTCTGATACCACTAGATAAGATTGCTAAGGCTCGCTGCCTTAGAAGAGTGAGGAAAATTCTCAGGGAGGACTCTCACCCTAGTCATCACTTCTTTACTCTCCTACCATTGGGAAGGAGCTATAGAAGTATAGCCAGCCGCACAAACAGGCTGAAGAACAGTTTTTATCCATGGGCTGTCAGACTCCTAAATGAGAAATAACATCATAACGACGTAGTATGATGGACTGCAGGGCCGGTGCAACGTGTAACATGTTCACACTGGTGCAATAGGACTGGGTGTTTTGTTAATATGATTTATTGGGTTAGGGATTTTCCATCTTCACTGTGAGTTGTATTGTGTTGTGGGGGGGGGGGGGTGCACTGAGGTAGCTCAACCAATCGCATTGTACATATATTGTGCACTGACAAAGATTTGATTTGAATTGAATTGAATTGAAACAGGATTTTTAGTGCCCGAACGGGAAAACAGTGGGTGGATGGATAAATAAATAAATAAATAAATAAATAAATGTAATGTTTTTGGTTTTAATGTATTTTGTATATACATCAGTTGGTTTTGTAAGGAGAGTGATTATAATTTGTATATTGATGTGGTTGGGGAAATAATGGCTGAAGTTAATCAAAGGGTTGGACGGATCCTTTCCAGACAATCTTTTTTTCCAGTTTTTTTTTGAAAGCCTCTAATGATGGAGCACCCACAATTTCAGGAAGCAGACTGTTCTACTGCTGAATGGTTTTCAGTCAACAAAGCTTCCACCCATTGGTTCTTGTACTACTCTTGACTGCTCCAAAGAGTAATTCACATACTCTGCCCTTTTTTCAAATATTGGAAGACTGCTATCACATTTCTCTTAGCTTTCTTTTCTTTAGCCTAGGCTTCCAAGAGCCATGCACTTTCAACCAATTTCATAGGATTTACCATATTTTTCAGAGTATAAGACGCAGCTTAGTTTTTGGGGAGGAAAATAGGGGGAAAAAAATTTGCCTACCAGGTAGTCATCTGGCTAGCTTCCTTAGTCTGGTCAACTTCAGCACATTAGTTTGCTGGTTTTTATCCCCTGCTTGGGGATAAAAACCAGCTTCTAAAGCACAACTGATCTTTGGAGAGAGAAGCAATGAGAAAAGCAGGCAAACCACGGAGATTGGCTTCACTCACTAGTGCCTCGTTAGGGCTGAAAAAAAGCTTCACAGATGAGACTTGGAGGGAGCAGGCAAAGCAGGAAAGATCGCTTCACTGAAAAAGCTTCTAAAGCACAGCTGAGAGTTGGAGGTAGATCCCTTCACTCTCCAGGGCCTCGTTAGGGCTGGAAAAAAAGGTTTGAAAAAGCTACATTCTGAGTATAAGATGCACCCAAATTTTCAGTCTCTCTTAGGGAAAAAAGTATGTCATACTCAGAAAAATATGGTAATCTCCAAGTCTCTCACCATCTTTGCCCTCTTCTCTGCACTCTTTCTAATTCCTATTCATTTCGCTCTTCATTGCATTTACCTAATTTCTCCTTCCAGAATTAATATGCAAATCAAAACCCAGTTATTTGTAATATGCAGTTTCCCAAACACAGACTCTACTCTTAACTGTATATGTACCTTGTTCCCCCCAAAATAAGACATCCCCTGATAATAAGCCTTATTGGGCTTTTGAGCGCATGGCAATAATGCCAAGCGCTTATTTCAGGATTCAAAAAAATATAAGACAGGGTCTTATTTTTGGGGAAACCCAGTATTGGCGGAATGTCATTGTGTTTATTAAAACCCCAAATGTAGAAATAGCCAAATTTGAAAAAATGTAAAATCGAACATGTCAGAATTGTCCATTATTAATTTCTTATTTTATAGAGAGACAAACATTATTTTTGATATTTACCTGGCACATATATGCTAACAGGTGAGATAGGTGATATAGAAATGTGATGAATAAATAAACAGTATTTTAGCTTTATGTTGTAAGCATCAAATAAAATATTTCCCAATCTTCTGAATTGCTACAATGCATTTTTGAGAGGTGTGAAAGAAAATGCTGAGAACTTCTTTTGTTGTGGTTGATTCGTTGATCCATTTGTTTTTAATAGGCTCTACGTTATTTGGCGGAATGTCGGGCCAATAGAGAAAAGATGAAAAGTGAACTGGGAATGATGCTGAGTTTACAGACTGTTGTACAGAAGTAAGTATAGAATGCTTTCTGTGGTAAATGTACCTGATTGTCTTTTCCTTTAAAATTGCTTTCCAAGTTATATACACGGCAATACAAAGGTAATTTGTTTTTGCTGATTCCATACAATGTGATCAATGAATCTCTGCTTTAAAGGTAAAGGTTCCCCTCGCACATATGTGCTAGTTGTTCCTGACTCTAGGGAGCGGTGCTCATCTCCGTTTCAAAGCCGAAGAGCCAGCACTGTCCGAAGACGTCTCCATGATCATGTGGCCGGCATGACTAAACACCGAAGGCACATGGAATGCTGTTACTTTCCCACCAAAGATGGTCCCTATTTTTCTACTTGCATTTTTACGTGCAAGTAGTTATTTTTGAACTGCTAGGTTGGCAGAAGCTGGGACAAGTAATGGGAGCTCACCCCATTACGCGGCACTAGGGATTCGAACTGCCAACCTTTCGATTGACAAGCTCAGCGTCTTAGCCACTGAGCCACCATGTCCCTTTTGCTTTAAAGGTAGCAGTGATCATATGACTGCAGGTACAGTGCACTGGCTGGAACTATGAGGACCTGTCATAAGTACCATTCATTCAATGCCACTGTAACTTTGAATAGACACTGAATGACTGGTGATAATCTGAAAACTACTTGTATGAAGATCCTAAGAGACAGAAAGTTAGTCCCTCTGTATCCTAAGTACAGGTTTCATCAGCTAATCTCAGCACTGCCAATTTTAAGGGAGTCTCAGATTGTAGTCCAAAGCATCTGAAGAACATCAGTTTTCTAAATGTTGCTAAAAGGTACTAAAGTGCAGATTTTGTGCAGTTGTTTTAGCTTATTTTATGTTTTGTTAATTAGATCAGTGATCCATGAGTAGCTGAAGGTTAACATTCATAGCTCATTTGATAATCCTGAGGATCTTTACAATGCCTTTTTTTTTGTATTTTATAATTTAGGGGGATTTTGATAGCTAGGAACTTTTAATGCAGATTGGCAAATTAATGAAAGCCAAACTCTAATTATTTAGCTAGAAGCACTTTTATTCCATGGTAGTCTACTTTTGCCAGGATATGTTGAACTAAATCCAGCACAGATTTTTCCAATTTATTAGTTGCCTAAAATAATCAGCTAAATTAATATGCATTTAATTGCACAAGAATCCCTTGCAGGTATGTATCTCCCTTACTCACACTTCTGTAAATCTAACCATTTCCATCAGTTTTAATTTAATACAGCTTTAATTGCTTGTAGTTCCCATTAGAAAAGTTTAAACTGATTATCTTAAGTTGCCAGAAGCAAGAGGAGAATGATATCCTTCAATATGGTAATACTATGAATCCAGAATTCCTTGATGATAATTGAATACAATCCTTTATCTACTGTGGCTATTATTCAATACAATAAGAGGATAATGAGGCAGAGTGCACTGCTAATGGATAGCAGGAGTCTATTTTGAATCTATAAATTGGATTTTGTATTTTCTTCATGATGGTCATATACACATTTCTTATATGATGGTGAGAGAAATACAAGTGTGACTCAACCCAGTTCTAAACTGGATTTTTAAAATAGTTTGTGGAACAATAAGTATCTTTTATGTTTACATATAAGTTTACATATAATTAATATTGAGCAATATCAGGAGACGTAGCACATTTTTTTATTTTGATTTTCTGGAATTCTTTGAAATCATGAACATTTTATACATTAATCATTGAGGTAGAAAGGCAATGGATGCACATTGTATAGTGCAATATGGAGTTTAGGAATATCGCTTCAGTTTAATTTTAATGTTCATAAAGAAAAGGCAACAATGCCATCTGCTGTGTCTAATTGGAACATGCCTAAATAATTTTTTGAAGATATAGTTCAAGTTTTGTTATGCAATTAAAATTAACATATTGGGGAATAAAACAAATGATGTAGCCAATGTTTATTTGCTTAGTAACAAAATACCTTGATTGACAAAAGGAAAAATCAAATAAATTATTAACAGTAATAAAAGTCATGAAATACTTATAGCCCCCCAACTGAGATTTTCTAGGAACTGATAATATTTTCATAACTGTTACACAAAGGTGGCATTCCAGAAATATGGAGAAGAATTAAAATTATTGTTGTATCAAAGGAGCACTGTTCTGATTAAACTAAAATAGCCTCTAAATATTATAATCCCATTTTCAGCAACATTGGATTGCTATTTTTCCATTTTTTGAGGTGTATGTGTGCGGAAATGTATTCATTACCCTTGTGATTTTGTGTTTATCAGAGTATATCTGAAACTATAAAACATCTGTTAGATGTTGGACAAAGAGTCCTACAGGAAATATACATAGATACATATTTCAAAGCTACCATCTATCTTTATGCTAATATCCTTTATTCATGTTCATCTTTTCCTTCTAAGAACAATTTCTCACCTATCTTTAATATAATACCTTCTGAAAGAAGATCCAAGTAAGATTGGATTGTTTTATTCCAAGGATGAGCACTACTTTCTCAAATTTTGTTATATGACATTACTCTGGATGGGAGCAACGTATAATATTTCTACTCTGTTCCAAGTAACTTCCACATCTTTTCCCCTTATGTTCAAGTTCCCCAGACTATCAGGTCAGTCACGCTTGTAGATTTAGATTTATTCTTTTCCACATGTACAGTACATATAAATACACTTATGGTTAAACCCTGTGTTAAATATTTTCCCCTAAATAGATATTATTTAAAGAGTCATATTTCTAATTCATTGTTGTGGCTCTGAATGGCTCAATGTCTTTTTTTGAATTCTCTCATCTGATTGTCACCCATTCATTCAATGTCAAGTACCAGACTATTTTTCTCCTTATACTTCATTTGTTTAGAATATTGCATGTTCCTCCTCCCCCCATTCATCTCTGGTTTTTCTATTACTACTATTCACTGGAGAATGTCAGGTGACTACCATGAATCTATGATTTTTTTTCTCATAGTCATACAATAACTAGCTCAGTGTTTCTCAACCTTCTGCACTAATATGTCTGGACTTCAACTCCCAATAAATCATTTAACCCAACATCCATAATAAATTACAATAATGATAAAATAAAACACCAAAATCTTTCTGGAATAACTCTGTCATCTTCTGAAAAATATTTGTAAGGGGTGAATGTTTTGCAAAAGATTGAAAAACAGTCTTAGGATCTGTAATCCTGCTTACATTGTAGAAGTAAAAAACAAAAAGCTGTCTTTTCTGGGAGAATTGTAAAAGAAATTTACAATTACAAATTTACAAAAAGAAAGAAAAACTATAATACATATAAATAAATCTGATTTTGCTTTGCCTTAGGACCACAACGCCTGGGGAAACAAAACTATTAGCTTCAGAAATCTATGATATTCTTCAGTCTTCCAATCTGTCTGACATGGACAATGTGAATGAGATGAATTCTCGACGTCGAAAAGCTCAGTTTTTTCTTGGAAGTACAAATAAACGTGCTAAAACAGTAGTTTTACACATAGATGGCCTTGATGATTCGGTAAGAAATTCATATACATTTTGGAATTTATAACTCACACTGAAATATGAAAATGAGAACAATTGTTTTTTGTAAACATATTCTCTGTGTGTAAATTAGATATAACGTGTAACTAAATGTAAATATAATTAATTTGCGTTGTCTGTTTTCAAATCCCTTGGGTGTGACTTATTACAAATAACTCTTTGTAATGAACAATTCAGGAATAACTTTACATTTCCCAAGAAACTAACCACAGAAATGTCTCTGAATATATAAACTTATTGATCTATGTTCAGCCACTTTAGGGCCTGGAAGTAAATAAAAGACTTGGATTAGAAATTGGGCATATGTAATTACAATAGAAATCTAAAGGAAAATAGTGAAATAGTCCAACCAGTCTGCCAATCTTGTCAGCTGGCTGGCTACATGTTCTTCCAGAATATTCTTTTCAGGTCCATGTTCTGATTTCCATTCTCTCCTACGCTAATATATTCATACAAAACATATAAGCATGTATATATTACTCTACTTCCAATAACTTGGTGGTTTATAATACACAATCATAGAAAATTAAACTATAAATCACATAATTACTTAATTACATAATTAATCATATAAAAGTTACTAGGATTGCCTAGGCACACAACATTCTTGGTTATTTTAACTTTGAAGACCATTTCTACCAATTTATTTGGAATAAATAAAGCTGATTACCATATTATTCTGATCCCTCCTGATCTCTCTTAAAAATTAGTGTCGTATTTGATACCTTCCAGTCTTCCAGCATTGAGCCCTATTTGATAAACAAGTTACTCATTTTGGGGAGTTCAGCAGTGTCACATCTTGAGCTCTTTAAGAGCTCTGCCATCTGGATGTGGCGGTCATTTTCTAAAAGAATACTGTATGGGAGACAGCAATATTTCATCAATACTACAAGTACTGTATGGGTTATCTACAACCAAATAATGGGGCAGTTATTTTTCTTGCTAGTTTTTTTAAAATTCTCCTTAATTTTTTTAAAATTAAGAATAATTTTTGGTCTATACCAAAAAAATTGTAAGTTTTTAAAAAAAAATTGGCTTTGCTTGCAGTCGTTTTACATTGTATATATCCTTGACTGTTGGATAACAAATATTAAATATGATCTCAGTGGAGCTTTTATGGAATGTTAAATAGATTCTATAAATTTATCCTCCATTCCTCTATAGAAAACATCTGAGGGCCATGTCTGGCTTTTTATGGCTGCCCAGAAAAATATAAAACTGTTTGATTATCCATAGTGCCCCTTAGGTTTCAGTTTCAGTCCTATACCATTGTAAATTATTGAACTTGATATTTTGCTGCATTGCCTTACATCTTGGTCAAGTTAGCCTGTAAGAGAAGCAGATTTATAGATATGCATCCACACTAATAAAGCTGGTGGGGTGATAATCTGAGTAACACTCAGCATGCACAGTGTGGAAAGTATGAATGAGATGAAATCTGATTTGAATTGATCCAAATGGTTGAAACAGGTTGATTCAATTACAAATGATTCCAAAAAAGGTTTCTCCACATCTGCGGAAGCATTCAGTTTTGTTTTAATAGATTTAAAGTCATTTCACATATTTAACGATTCAGCTTTCTAAGGAGTTTCAGTGATTTGACTGAATCTTCAAATCAACTATTTGCTCAGACCCAGTGTGGACTCAGGCCTACACTTCCAGAATAACATTTCTCTTTTGGCTTTCTTTCTCCTTCTTTCATTAAAACAGATCTAATTAGTTCCCCTAAATTTGTCCCTGTTATGGTAATTAACTTGGTTGTTTATGTGTTTGCCTATTGGTGTGTCTTAAATGTTTCTAAAAGCCAAGAAAATACTGTGGAGTCCTTTGTGCTCTCTGACTTGATTATTTGCTTGCAGACATTTCATTATCCAACTAGTAAAGCCCAAACGCACTGTCACTGATGATGAATAATAAAATGTCCTTAAGGTCTCCGCATTACCAGAGATATTTGTTTTAACCTTGATAAAATACATCAACTTTATAGTCCTTTTAACAAAGTTGAATTTGTTAATCCCTTCTAATAATGTTCTACACTTTGAGTACTTTTTATTATTTTCTTCTTCCCTTCTCACAAAATTCTTGGAAGTTTTAACAAGACTCTTTTGTAAATCCAATGTAGGAAAATTATCCAGGATCCAGATTGTTGGGGGCAATATGCTGACTCTGTAAACAGCTTAGAGAAGCTGTAAAGCACTATGAAGTGGTGTATACGTCTAGGTGCTATTGCTATATTTTCCTATCTTTTTCGTATGCTGTCATTTTTAAATCTACTTTAAAATTAATCTCAATCTTGACAGCGAAAACCTGTTCTTCTCCCATAACATTTATTAAACACATAGAGGCAGATACTTTTAAAATTAACTTATAGAAATAGAAATAGAATAACAGAGTTGGAATAGAATAACGAGAGTTGGAGGTCTTCTAGTTCAGCTCCCTGCCCAGGCAGGAAACCCTACACCACTCCAGACAAATGGTTATCCAACATCCTCTTAAAAATTTCCAGTGTTGGAGCATTTACAACTTCTCCAGGCAAGTTTTTCCACTTATTAATTGTTCTAGCTGTCAGGAAATTTATCTTTAATTCTAAGTTGCTTCTCTCCTTGATTAGTTTCCCCCCATTGCTTCTTGTTCTACCCTCAGGTGCTTTGAAGAATAGTATGACTCTTCTTTGTGGCAACCCCTGAGATATTGGAACACTGGTATTATGTCTCCCCTAGTCCTTCTTTTCATTAAACTAGACAAACCCAGTTCCTGCAACCGTTCTTCATATGTTTTAGCCTCCAGTCCCTTAATCATCTTTGTTGCTCTTCTCTGCACTCTTTCTAGAGTCACAACATCTTTTTTACATCGTCGCGACCAAAACTGAATGCAATATTCCAAGTGTGGCCTTACCAAGGCATTATAAAGTGGTATTAACACTTCATGTGATCTTGATTCTATCCCTCTGTTTATGCAACCCAGAACTGTGTTGGGTTTTTTGGCAGCTGCTGCACACTGCTGGCTCATATCTAAATGGTTGTCCACTAGGACTCCAAGATCCTCTCACAGTTACTACTATTGAGCAAGGTACCACATATATGGTACCTGTGCAACTTCTGGGTCCATTGTTTAAAAACATCCTTCAATATGTCCAATGTTAAAATATTTTACAGTATTTCATTCTGTATTAGTAAGTCAAATTTATATGTTGTTCTTTAATTGTTATCTTCAGTTCTGGTGCCCTCTAGTGTCCAACCTTCAAAATCTCATCCTATCTTTTTTTTAAAAAAAACAACAAACAAAAAAAACATTTTCTCACTGGAAAGGTTTTTATCATAATTTTAAAATCTTTCTTCAGATTCACCTGTTCCATCAGTCTGCTTGTAACTTTCCAAAATTAAAATTTTACTAATACTTTTGCTGTTTATTCTACACACTTGTATACAAATCCCTCCTTAAACATCTAATTAAAACTTTTTTCACTAACCCTGTTTCCCTGAAAATAAGACCTCCCCGGATAATAAGCCAATCAGGCTTTTGAGTGCATGCGCTATAATAAGCCCTCCCTGAAAATAAGCCCTTCCTTAAAATATTTAAACGCATGCGTGGCCGGTCCCGCCATTTCCTCTGCTTAGGGTTAGGGAGACAGAGCTGGAAATCAGGAAGACTGCAAGAGGAGCCCCGTCTTGCTCCATGCGCCCCAAAATAATAAGATCTCCCAAAAATAAGGCCAAGCGCTTATTTTGGGGTTCAAAAAATATAAGACAGGGTCTTGTTTTTGGGGAAACACAGTTTTGAAGAAAACTCATTCATTGTTTTTAGCCTTGTCAATCCAAAGAGTTAACACTTTCTGAAACTGATTCGAAAAGAAAGTATGTGAAACCAGTATCCTTTTGAAGGTACCAACCGTGGTTTGAGCAACATGGCTATTTTCACATCTTCCATATCTGTTAAACTGCCAGAGAAGAGCAACTATCTGGAGCATTTACGGGTGATCTGAAGGACAAGGAAGGAATCACAAAGAGCAATTTGCTGGCTCTTCCTTCCACTGTAGCCGTCAGCTCTTGTTTTTAGCAGAGGCATCTTCAATTTGCCATTTCTTCTCCAGAAGTCCCTAAAAGCATTAAAACATGCTGGGGCAATTCAGAGTTGATGAAACTAGCATGGGTTATTGTTGTGTTGTTGCATAGAAGAGGCCCTGCCATTTGCTTAAAGCATAAGATGAGCTTGTGATTTTATAAGCAGACATTGTCAGTTGACATCAGAATTGAGTTGTGTAGTGCAGTGATGTTCATGAGCTGCCACAGATAAGGAAGCTGAAGGATGTAACAGCTGCTTTGATGCATTCAGTCAGTATGGATACAAGATGTCTGATAAATAGCAACTTAAAACTAACTGCTCATCAGCGAGGATTTCAGTCAGTCAGGACTAAATCACAAGAGACTGTTTAGCTGATCATAACAAAGAAAAGCTGCTTTGCTTTTCAGCACTTTCCATCATTATTCACAGTTGATTTCTCCCTAGTTTGCTTTCAAAATGTAAGCAGAAATGTTACCTTTCTATTTTCTTACTGCCAAATGCAAACAAGTATTTCTTTTTGTTTAAAAATGTTGTTCTGCTGGTATAGCATCACATGCACCTATGTGTTAACTTCATGTTATTTTACTTAGCATTGACCCATTAACTGCATCTCTTTAATTTCCAGTCACGGCGAAACCTGTGCGAAGAAGCCTTACTTAAAATTAAAGGGGTCATCAGCTTTACGTTTCAAATGGCAATTCAAAGATGTGTTGTCAGGATCAGATCAGATTTAAAAGCAGAGGTAAGCATTCCCAATGGTTTGCTTTCATTATTTTCAGCTTCAGGTAGAGATTTTTTTTTGTTTTTAATCTTGGTCTTATTGTTTCCTTTTCCATTTTTGTGCAGGCATTGGGCACAGCAATAGCATCAACCAAAGTTATGACAGCCCAGCAAGTTGTAAAAAGTGAAAGTGGAGAAGAGGTGAGAGAACTGCAATAAAAGTATATTGTTAAAAAGTGTTGGCACTAAGACAGGGGTGTCAAACTCGTGGCCCATGGGCCAGATGTGTCACATGTTGGCCACGCCCACCCCCGTTTTAGCAAAGGGGGGAAAAGTTGCAATACATCACATGACGACAATGTGATGACGTGAGTTTGACACCCCTGCACTAAGATAACAGCAGCAACAATAATTGTAATCTTTTCATCCGATATAATAATATCCATCACATATCCATGAAATTCTAGGCAGATAAATTTTCCAATCTGCTTTGAGCACCAATATCTGCATAATAATGCAACAGTATGTGTGGATAAGAAAAGCCATCTATGTTTGGATAGCCTTGTAGAACTCATGAGCATGAAGAAAAAAAAAGATACGTATTTTAGCTTTTTTTTAAAAAAAACCCTTTAAAAAGTCATTTTTATCCTTTCTGCTAATAAAAGTTAAATTATCTAAAAGCGATTGGAGAAATAAATGTAGCCTAGCTGAAAAGCAAAAGCAAATTTTGTAAAATAACATGTGATGTTCCATGATGCGTGTTAATACCATGTTTCATTTTTTGCAGATGTTGGTTCCTTTCCAAGATACTCCAGTAGAAGTAGAACAAAATACTGACCTCCCTGAATACTTGCCAGAAGATGAAAGTCCTTCAAAGGAGCAAGACAAAGCCGTGTCCCGTGTTGGGTCACACCCAGAAGGGGCAGCCAGTTGGCTGAGCACAGCTGCAAATTTTCTTTCCAGATCCTTCTATTGGTGACTTTGAATCAAGGCTAAAGGACTGTGCCAACCAACAGGGGGTAGTTTTTCCATTATTTTGGCGAACTGCCGAGTGCAATTTGCAATAAGTTATCATAACAGATTTTTTAGACTACACAAAATATATACTGTGTTTTACATTTTATTGGACATTTTGGCCTTTTGAGCAGTCAGAAGATGGAAGCCTCAAATCAACGTTTGTTCATTCCCTCTCCCCCCCCCCCTTATGTTTTATTGCCTCACTTTTTAATGTGGGTCCATGATCAACCAAACATTTTTGAATTTATGAAGCTTTAAGTTAACATTCATGATAAATAGATGCAGAGCCCACTCAACATAAATGTCAGGACATACGTGCAAGAAATTGTTAGCTCTGATTTTACAAAATGAAATGCCTTTTTTTCTTTTCTTTTTAGCCTTATTTCAGATTATATATTTCAATTAGATGGCTCTAGAAGGAAAAAAAGACAGATTTGTTCACCTTTTTTTCAGAGCCAGTGTGTCATGCTCTATTTGTAGAATGTAAGAAGACTTGAACTTAAAACTTGGGGATTTGTTTTTTTCTTTTAATTGTCAGCCCATAACCACTTTCAATATGAACGTTTTAGTAAAAAGAAGTTAAGACAGAAATGCATGTGTATTTATACACATTATAAATAATCTGCTGTAAAAATGCTTCTGACGAAGGCAGTGACTTTCCAAATATGACAAGAAACTATTGATTGGAATGTAGGTCGTTGCTTTTCACAAACTTCAATTTGTTCCCATGATACTTTGTCTGTAGTAGGAAGTGTGGTGACTGAATTGAAAACAAGCTTTAAGTGAGAGTTGAAAATATAAGCTTATGGAGAAGGGATAAGAAACAGGATGCTGAATATGCCATTGTGCCCCTACATTTTAAACATTTTGGCTTGATGGAAACCATATATTATTCCTATCGCCTTTTTAAGAAGCTGCTGTCCTGTGTCAATAGGGCTGATATTTGGAGCTGTATGACAGTTTATGTCATGTCAGAGCCAGGAGCAGGACAAAACTAGTGCCTGATCGCTAGGGTTGAGGGGCATCTTTGAAAATATGAAGAGTCCTTAAAAGTGCATTGTAGCTAGTCTGTTAAAACCCCATACTCGGAGAGCATCATCTTGTATCGTAGCTCATTATTAAGAAGTTCTAAAGTGCTTGGATTTTGTCTTTTAGTTCCCAATAATGATAAAACAGGTGCTGTTTCAGTAGGCAAGATGTTGAGAACAACAGTTAGATTATTGAAATTTTGGCTGAGATTTTTCTCAGTTTGTTAGAACAACTGCTACTTTGCACCACAGGAGTATAGCTGAGAAATTGCAGTGCTGTTCAAAATTAAGTCCTTTGCAAATCATTTTGTGCTACAGTTGTTAACAGATACTGACTTTTTTGAGGCAAAGCTTTATCTTTTGGAAGACCGTATATTTGTCTTGCACAATCGCAGCAATTAAGTAGCATCATGAAATTCTCATATAAATGAAAATAATGTGCAAGAGAGAAGGAATATTCCAAAAATAATTTAAAATTCACCTGAATGCAGTGTCTTTTTAAGATGAAGAACTTAATTTCAAATTAGATTATTTTCTGTTTTATCATATCTTTATTTGGTTAAAGTTTACACACACAGAATACAAGCTTTCTAAGGCATGTATTATAATCAATATGTATTACAAAGCATATTGCTGTCTAGAATGTTACAATACCAAATGTGTTTGCAAAGATCTCTGCTGTGTAACCATGGATGCAATGTTTACTTTTCATTTTAACATCTTCTCTCTACATTTTGCATTGCCGCACACCTTCTTTACTACATGACACATCTCTTTGGATATTAGTGATTCTATACTAGTAAATATTAAAATGTGTATTTGGTTTGTAGGTATGCTTTTTTTTGGTCAGTATTGCAGCTGTCCCAGTTAATGTATCTGTAAAACAGATTTTGAAAAACTGTAAAATAAAAGTGTAATATAATGAACT
Source organism: Ptyas mucosa (assembly GCA_012654045.1). Lineage (NCBI taxonomy): Eukaryota > Metazoa > Chordata > Lepidosauria > Squamata > Colubridae > Ptyas > Ptyas mucosa. The sequence goes on along the minus strand of WNWU01000003.1, from coordinate 34,269,207 downwards.
GGCATCCTTCTACTTTTATAAGGATTTTTCTAGCATTTTTGAAACACGAAGTTCAGAATTCGTACAATGATGGTTTGTTTGCATCGGCAGAGAAGGATTTTTTGTAAGTGCAGTTGCATGGTGAATGTACACTGGTTGCTCACAAAAATGAAAAGAGCAAGATATTTTTTTCAGGGAAGCAAAATTCAAGCTATTTTGACCACGAATGAAACTTACGCTGCTCGTTAGCAGAAACTGACAATATGGAATGCTTCAACCTCAAAGTGCCCTCTTCTGTCCTTGCTGTAAGTGTCTTGATATAAGAATGGCTGTTCTGATTTAATGGCAGAAACATGACCTTGAAACTGACTATTCTAAATGTTGCCCTGCACCTGGAGGGCTGGAACTGGGTGTCATCTCCAGTTGGGACGGTACTTTGATTGGACCATGTGGTGGACTTGTGAGTGTAGGGCAGAGACTTGAATTTTCCTTTGGGTGGGGAGAACCTGGAAAGTTTCAGATTCGGGTTTTGCCAGATGTGCCAATATGACATCTCTAATAAAATGGAACTTTGAGGAAACTCAAGCCTTGGAATTTTCTTTTGTTGGGGGTTTTACTTGGAACCCTGACAGTACCAAGATTGAATTATTCTATTATTTCAAAGCTGGTCCAATTCTGGTAAAGTTGGAACAAGACATTTTGGTGAGACAGTGTTGTAAATATTGAACTTATCACTCAGTGTTGAAATATTTTGGACTTATCTATTAAATCTTATGCAACAATGGGATGTTTCCTCTTTGGAGAAATCATTTATATGCTCTCCAGCAGGAGAAGAAAAAAAGAACTGCTTCACGCCTTATCTAATAATTTAGGTAAGCATATAAGAAAAATGGCCACATCAAATGCAAAAATTAATTTCTAGATATAGATCTGATTGCAGTGTCCCTTCAAATTTTATGTAAAGAACATCACTAAAACCTCCAGATATTGGCAGGTCATTGTATATTTTATATATTGCTGAGCCAACTGAAGCATGTTGCTGTCTATATTACGGAGCCATTATATTAATTTCCCAGGTGAACTGAACTGCTGAAGCAAAATACGGTTCTTTGTAATAAGGATTTTCTCATCAGGACAGAACACAGGCCAAATAGTCATGCGAACAATACAATTCTCTGCATTTCTGTTCGAATGAAAATGCTACTAAGCTCATAGTAAAACATCGTAACTACCTATTGGATAATGTTATTCTTGCTGGTTTTTTCAATACCGGATTTTCATTATAGAGAGAACCGCTACTTTTCATTTTGTAAGAATATCACCATCACCATGGTGAAATGTGTTAAGAAAATTCTGAAACTTAATTTTTCTTTCCTTTTGGTTTCTATCTTTAGTAAATAGAACATTTAATTTTTGTGACCCTTCGTTGTTCTGTAGAAATACTGTCTCCTGGATATTTAAGAATGAAAATTACTGGTCATGTATAAAAATTCTCCAAAAAGTGTTATAAATTGCTCTTAAATGCCTGTTTCTGCTCTCAGATTGGTCATATCTTCATATCTTGCAGGAAGATATTTAGATTGTGTAAGAACACATGATTGATTAGTAGAGGGTGTTCCCACTGCTGTTGAGCAAATAGATTCATTTTTCACATTATTTCTTTTCATTTTTAGTGTGGTTGAATCTCCAGTGTCTTCTTTCCAATGCACATGAGAATGCATTCTCTTGCTCAATCCATGGCCTTAACTGAATTTCTATTTTCCCTTTCCTGAAGTTTGTGGGAAATAAATAATCTGATGGGAGTTCACTCACATTTTGGTCTACGGAATAGTTAAAAAGCCAGATATGGGTTGCTATTAAATGAACAGCAATAAAATCCAAAAGTCATAATTCAAATCCAAATATAGCAAAATGCATAAAGTACAATATGGCTATGTTTGGTTTCAATGCATTGCTAGGATGACTTAATGAATGAATGTATTTTTACTTCCTTCCTGTGTGGCTGTCATTACATTGGATACTTTTCCTTCAGTATTATTTGAAGCCAAAACTGCAATTAGTTGTTAGCTAGTAGCAGTTAGTGATTGGTGTGTGAAATCATGTTGACATGTAAAATTTGCCCTAGTGTTAAATTTCAAAGCCACAACATGATTTGCAAAGTAAAATGTTATGTGTGCAGTATATGTGGGCTAAAATCATTGTTACTTGAACTACCTGTTATTGCTCAGGTAGAGTTCTCATATTTATTTTATTATATACAAAGTGGATGGATTCCAAAGCTTTTTTAAAAAATAATTTTTGAAGTATTTGCTTTCTGGTTAAACATGTATTTTAAAATGTGATGCTGTTCTCTCAAATCAACACCAGATGGCAGAACAGAGATAGTATTGTGGAGATTGAATATTAAACATGTTGATTGCAAATGCTGGCCTCATACTTAGGTGAGAATTGTTCATTTACCTTGATCTTTTGCAATATGTAGATTACTTTGATTCAATATACATGATTTGTAATCTCTAATGTAGTAATGTAATCTATGTTTTAATGTAAAATAGTTGGCTGTTATTTGAACAACTTTTTTAGTGTATAAGAGTAGCTAAATTAGTTGCAGCAAAAACAACAGAATCTTGTGAAGTCTTAAACACCTTCATTAACAGATGCTTTTGTGGATTAGACTTCAGTTCAGCAGAAACATTCTGCAATATTTATTTGACTTTAATAAACTTGACTGAGGGAAAAAATGATCAGAAAGATTTGTCAGCTTTTAATGATCTTTAACAATAGTAAAATATAATTCATTTCAAAATTTAATACATCTAGACCCACATAGTTGACACATTTTTGAGGAGAATAAAATATCAGAATATCTTTTATTTGGATTTGTAGTGGAGTAAAGGGGATAGGAAAACGGGCAGGAAAGGGCATATGCCATAAAGAACCAGCATAAGTGTAAAATGAATAGGATGTTACAAAATCAAGCTCTGCTTTTGCATAACTCCACATTCTTTTAGTGGGAGTTGCCACAAGCAGTAGCTGGATAGATGCAAATATAATTGTATATAATTCAGAATATAATTGTATATAATTCAGTTTGGTCACTGTGGGACCTAGTATATGATAAGAAAACCATGTTTTTGGTCTTGTAAAGATAAAGTAAGAGTTGCTACTGCTTTGTGATGAGTTAGACTGGTAATGGTTAATCTTTTCCGGACCGAGTGTCCAAAGCATATGCCCAAACCCCCAAAATGCAATGCACGTGTGGGCCCCACGCATGTGCCTCAGCCCCCTGGACATGCCCTGCCCATGTGTGCACCCCCCCGCATGCGTCCTGCCCCCCGTGCATGTGGGCAGAGACCCGAAGACCAGCTGGCTGGCGGGAGGTTTGCACGCATGTGCAGTGGAACTGAACTGGAGCAACGGCTCACATGCCATCAGAGAGGGTGCTACGTGCCACCTCTGGCACGCGTGCCATAGGTTCGCCATCATGGAGTTAGACAAAAGCATGTTGACATTGCAGCATTCTAACTTGCTTTACATTGCTCCAACCCCATCCCCTGCAGGCTCTTAGTGATGGGGAACATTCAGGACAGGACCTTTCCAATAAAAGCAATTCAATTCTTTGCCTAAAGAAGCCAGACAAATTCCTTTATTGTACCTGACATAATACTGAAGAATATTTTTCCATCAAACTTTTAAATTGTTTCAATATTTCATTTTATTTTGATAAATGGACAACAGTCTCACTTCAAGTTAATTTCTAACTCACCTGGTTCAATATTAGTGACCCAGACTATCAGCTGGTGTCACCCAGTGTTCAGGAAGAAGTTTGATTTGAAGACTTTTTTCCGTGAAAGGCAAGGTACTCTTTCTAGATGCTGATTTGATTATCTTTACATTTTGCTGTTTTTTTTAAAGTTTTAAAGTTTTAAAGTTTTACCAAGATTCCAAAAAATGAAATCATAAAGTGGAAAACATAGAAACTTGATAGGAACCATCATTCAATTACCTTCCATAGTCTTTGACTATAAATCAGTAAAACAATAAAATGAGTGAGACCCAGTTCCATCTGCCTTATTTTTTTTAAAATAGCTTTCTTTCCATCTCACTTCAAAATACTTTTTGAAACTGATTCATCCTCAAGAGGTAATAAAACCAGATTTTGTTATGTTTTATTTTTATGCATCATTGTTCTTAATTTTATGATTTGTGAAACTTGAGACATACCAGCATAATGCTTGATTTCCATAAATAGTTACTTTTGGCCAAATGTCTTGCATCAAATGTTGTCAGACCATTTTTATGACTTTTGAAAATGTTTTGGCTTTCCTTCTGGCTATGAAATACTGGATCAGAATAAATGCTTCTCAGCTGGGCTTGACAGTGTTAAACTAGCTCAGAATGTAAGCAGCTACCATGCTGAACTGGTCTGACTGTTTCTTGTCTCTCCTTGTTGGACAGATCAGGACCATAGGACATATCAAAAGCCTGTTAGATCTGAAGATGGAGGTTGTATGTTTAGATTTCATAAATACTAGCCATTCTACATTCTTTAAGAAGACTTGGTTCTGCAAATTTGGTTTATATGGTATACGCCTAGCCACTGTTTATATTGGTGTGTGTTGACTACATTTTGAAGGATACCACAGTAGATTCTTACATGGATACTTTTCCTGTATGCCTTTATTATCATAGACACAGTGAATAATGGTTCTCTTTGGTTTTCACAAAAGACACATTTTTTTGGCTCAGTGGCTAAGATGCTGAACTTGTCGATCGGAAGGTTGGCAGTTCAGTGGTTCGAATCCCTAGTACCGCGTAACGGGGTGAGCTCCCGTTATTTGTCCCAGCTTCTGCCAACCTAGCAGTTTGAAAGCATGTAAAAAATGCAAGTAGAAAAATAGGGACCACCTTTGGTGGGAAGGTAACAGCGTTCCGTGTGCCTTTGGCGTTTAGTCATGCCAGCCACATGACCATAGAGATGTCTTCGGACAGCACTGGCTCTTCGGCTTTGAAACGGAGAGCACTTCCCCCTAGTGTCGGGAACGACTAGCACATATGTGCGAGGGGAACCTTTACCTTTACCTTTTTCAAAATTCAACTCCTATTTCATATGGAACAATGTTCCATCTCAAACAAAATCTCCAAGATTTTCAGATTGGATGACCAGAGTATGAAATTCTGGGTCTTGTAGCACAAAACATCTGAAAAGCACAAATTTGGGGAAAGTCAATATATCCCTCGGGAATTCCCATCCCTTATAACTTTTTTGGTTTTCTTTATTTGTTTACCAGTATCAAAATCACATCCAGTTTCTGGAGTGCCAGAAATTCCTTGACAGTGGGAAAAAAAAACACATATAAGCAATTGTTAACACTCAAAAATGCATGACACTTAGCTCCAATAATCATGCTTACAAAGGCTTTTAAGAATTAAGTGGCTATTTGCTAATAAGATTGATCTTTGTGTAAGAGATTAGGAACATCACATAGTGTAGAGACCTGGTTCAACAACATTAACACTGCATCTGTTATCCCTCTGTTGCAACAACAGGGAGAACTAGGTAAGATTTTGATTTTCAAAAAATAATCCTTTCATCAATGAAAGTGTAAAAAGAGGGCTACAGGAGAACTCTTTTAAAATCGAGTTAGTGTATATACTTTAATATGGAAGGACATAGTCTTTGACCAATGTTGAAAGTGTTATGTAATATGCTAAAATTAGATCGACTTTGTGAACTTGTTTCTCTTTAAATTTTCATCTTTGTTGCAATATGCCTTTTCTCTTTCAATTTGGAGATACAGTAGAGCGAATCATTTGCAATAGGTAGTGTTTCCATTTTCAGATTAGATGTCCAGTTTTTTCAGCAACAGAAAAAGCATGCGAATAACATAAGGACTCACCCATGGGAAAAACACTCATGCTTTTGAGGCAGTAAGTGACACCCCAATCCCAGCCTTTACTCTCTTTCCGGCTATCCTCAAGTACTTTCTTTTGCATGTGGAAATGTGTAAGATAGGATCCAATAGATCTTTACTAATTGGATTACAGATTTATTGGATCTGCAGTTCCCAGAATTACTAACCAATATGCCCCACAGCACAAAGGATGTAAAAGCTAATCTGATTATTAATAAAAGGATTAATCATGTGGAAGGAAGCTGGAGTCATTCTTGAAGGAAGTCAGTGAAGTAATGTCAGCTTTCCCTAAGCTGGGGATGGTCCAGATAGTTAAGTGAACTCAGAATTTCCAAAACTCTATGGTGATTTCTGAAAATTCTGAGATTCATTCATTCATTCATGTATTTATTTATTTATTTGTCAAGCATGTAATAGGTAACAAATATAAGTATAAACATAATTATGAATACATGAAATGGATACCTATAAAAGGGAACATTAGGACAGGGATGGTAGGCACGCTGATGCGCTTATGCACGCCCTTTAGAGATCTCTTAGGCATGGGGTGAGATCGACAATAGACAGTCTAAGGTTAAAGTTTTGGGGGTTTGGGGAAGAAAACACAGAGTCCAGTGCAGAGTAGTGCAGTCCAGGCATTGACCACTCTGTTGCTGAAGTCATATTTTCTGCAATCGAGTTTGGAGCGGTTCACTTTAAGTTTGTATCTATTGTGTGCTTGTGTATTATTGTGGTTGAAGCTGAAGTATGTCCGTACCTCATGTCTTGAGGCGCCTTAATTTGAGGAAGACTGGCTAATACACTATATCAACTTTTCATACTCTTTTTCTGTCTGACTTGACTAGGTTTACATGTCAGAAAAAAGTGTTTTTACCATGTTTTACTGGGTGCATCTAGCCTTTATTTTGTAAAACTCAAAAGTTCATCTTCTAAAATAGTGCTGTTCCAACCTCATAATATATTTTCCCTTTCGGGTGAATGTTTCTTTTCCTATCTCTTGCTAGGTTCTATCTACTGAATATTCCAGGATCCCTCAAGGCGGTCTTCTTATAACACTTGATTGTTTTAGGGTGCTTGTGAAAGCTGTAACTAAGTCTAATCATTACTAACCCGTTGAGTGGTTCTTCAGGGCTTAAGATTCTTTTTAAAAAAAAGGATGCCAGTGCTACCCACAAAAGTGCTATGGAGACAGTAAAGTTCCGTATTGCCAGAAGGCACAGAGGAAAGTGGTGGGTGTTACTGATTTTGCTATCAAATATTTTGCTACCATTTACAGAGTGGTACAGCCAGGGATGTTTTCAGTGCAATTATGAGGCAGCAGTACAAATACTGAGTCAACTCATAAAAGTGCAGAAATGTGCACCACAGCAGATGTATAACAGAAGACACTTATGTATAGCCGACTGTGAATCAGTGAGGCTAGGCACAACACTGCATTTTATATGATGGTGATGACTTAATGTCTTGCATGTGGAGGATAGAGAAAGGTGGCTAGACAAAGAGATGTAGTCTTGCCTTTGTTTTCCAGGGCAAAAAAATGAATTTTAAGGACAGCCTTCTACTGTATATTGTTATGGGATGTATCTGCTTGTGTTGCTTTATGTGGCTTTTGCTTAGCAGAGGATTGGAACTGATGGCCTAAATCAGGGATCTCCAATTCCCAGGCCATGGCCCACTACCAGGCCTTGTGTAGTTTGGTGGCAGTGGAAGTGCAGTGGCAGGCAAGGCACATCACCACGTGTGCAAGCAGCAGGTGAATGTGTGTGTGTGAGCTCTATTTGTTCAAACAAATGGGCCTGGTGGCTCAGCAGATTAAAGGCATTGTGATTAACACCAGCTGTCTGCAATTACTGTAAGTTTGAATCTCACCAGGCTCAAGGTTGACTCAGCCTTCCATCCTTTCTAACGTAGGTAAAATGAGGACCCAGTTTGTGGGGGCAATAAGCTGACTTTGTATAAATATACAAAAAGTATGAAGGCTATTGCTTAATGCATTGTAAGCCGCCCTGAGTCTCTGGAGAAGGGCGGCATATAAATCAAATTAAAAAAACAAACAAACAGCGTGCGTACATGCGCGCATGCCTGCCACTCACACAGAACCATTCCTTCTTTCCCCTCTCTGACAAAGCTGGAAAGGTTGGGGAACTCTGGCTTAAATAACTCTACCCAATTCTGAACATATGCTTTCAAAAGTGTCAAAAATGATGGCATTAAATGAACGCCTCCAGTTTTCCCTTGGCTTATTGGCTACCTGGATTAGAACTGGAATTCTTCTGAAACTTGGTATCCTGTGTTTATATTCTCTTCATCTTGGCCCCTTCTCTGGGGTTTTCTTCCTTTTTTGGGGTGTGTGTGTGTCTCCTGTCCTCATCAATGATTGGGAAAGCTGAGCAGACTCTTGTGGCACTTCTTATCACAGTCAAATGGCTACTATGCTTTCCATAGGATGAGGTATAATTTGTGATTTCATCTTGGCTAAAGCTCTGGCTTGAGTGACCGCCCCCTTCTATACTTTATCTTGCAGTTTCTAAGAGACAACGACTCTCTTCCCTGTCCCTTGTTAAATACCGTGTTTCCCCCAAAATAAGACCCTGTCTTATATTTTTTTGAACCCTGAAATAAGCGCTTGGCCTTATTGCCATGCACTCAAAAAGCCCGATTGGGCTTATTATCAGGGGATGTCTTATTTTGGGGGAAACAGGGTAGCTGTCATGTTCTTTATTGTTAGAGGTTGAAACAGATCTCCTGGATGGATTAAAGTAGTTTGGGATTCTTAATAGAGACCTCTGTACAAATACAAGCTTCAAACAAGTTGGATGAAGCCTCCTGCTTGAGAAGCTGTCAGCCTCGGTGCCCTCAAAATCTAGCTTTCACAGTTTTCCATCTGGGTCTTGGATGAAGCCTGCAAAAATGTTTAAAAATGCCTGTTTCATTTACTTAGAAAAAATAAAATAAAATTATCTACACACCAGCCAAACTAACATATTAGTTTTTTTAAAAAAAGATAAAGAAGTCAACCCCTCTCAATTGAACTAGGATGGTGAAGTTATACTAGTGCAAAAAAAGAGACACAGAGAGAATTATCCTTGACCCAGAGCTCCAAAACAGGCTATTTAAAAAAAGAAGAGGTCTGGCACAAAGCAGAAGTTTGAAACAAAACTGAGTATAAAAGGGAGAAAGGAAAAGGCATCAAAAATGGATTTTTAATTTTTTTCTTTCATTTGGGAGTTTATGGAATTTTTGTTTCTTTTTAAAACGAGTTATTATTTATAGCATTTGAACCCCTAATTGAAGCCTGAAATGCTGTCAGAACAACTTCCATAATAAGAAAAAGTCCCCACCAACAGCCTCATGACATTCAAAGACATGATACAGAAAGAATAAAGGATGCAGAAGGTGGTAAAAACCAGACAATTCTTAATGCTTTAGTTTTCATATAATGACCTGCTGGATGGAAGTGGACTACTCATTGAGATTGAGAGGGCATTATTTTTCAAAGTAAGTATCTTTGCTCCTTTTCTATCAGGACAACATTTTTGTGAAGAGGGAGATACAGTTTGAGCCAGTTGGTAATAGTTGATCTGACGTAGTTGTATAGTCAGTGGTGGGATTCAAATTTTTTTACTACTGGTTCTGTGGGCGTGGCTTGGTGGCCATGGCATGGCTTGTTGGGCGTGGCAGGGGAAGGATACTGTAAAATCTCTATTTCCTCCCCACTCCAGGGGAAGGTTACTGCAAAATCCCCATTTCCTCTTGATCAGCTGGGACTCGGGAGGCAGAGAATAGATGGGGGCGGGGCCAGTCAGAGGTGGTATTTACCGGTTCTCTGAACTACTCAAAATTTCCACTACCAGTTCTCCAGAACTGGTCAGAACCTGATGAATATCATCTCTGTGCATAGTAGAGATAAGGATGAATGAAAGTGCAATTTTGTAAACACTAGGTCATCTCTGAGAAAGAAAAGAGAGGTGAGAAAGAAACTCAAGATTATCCCAACATGATTCTCTTTAGTATAAGAGGCTTTGGTACTCCAGAACAATATAGCAGAGCTTCAGTTGTTCTTGTGGTGGCTTTTTCTTGTTGGGTGTATCTTAATAGCTGACAACAATGAATAAGAATGAGTTGTGTCTTACCACAAGAACTCAGAATAAAACTAGGATTTTTTCAAGAACTGTTGCAACTTGTAAAATAAATAATATCTCAATGAAAGCTATGTTCTTCTTAGTATCTCTCCTTAAATAAACTTTAAGAAACTGATATCATTCCTAATGCATTTAGCATTCAGTAGAGCTTAATCTTAAAATAGAAATAGTATTTGACCTCCAGGTAGAACATACTGTACGTATTCATAGCCTTTCTATGTATGTTGTTGTATTGTGCTTTTTTTTTAATAAACAAGATAGGTAAGCTGACTTTATTAGTAAAAAACACTTAGCTTTGGTTAAGGCAAATTTAGTTAATGTTATGTTAGATGATTTGTGGCATATTCATATATTTTTGTGACAAAAGAAAGCAATTCATGAATGTTAAAAATAAAAAAGTTGCATCTGGAGATTAATTGTTTTAATTAAGAATCTGGAGTGTCATCAGGGCAGATAATGTTTGAATTTTTCAAACTGTCAGAATGCTTTCTTCTTCCCCAGGAGTGAGCTGAAACATTTCTGGCATCAAAGAAAGATTTTTGAAACACAGAAGTGCATCTGCTGTTATTAGTTCTGTATTGGCTGAAGTACTGATTTGATTCTGACTGCATTTACTGTAGAACCGGATGATCAAAAGACTTTGGCTTTGCTGGAAATTAAAACAGAAACGAGGAATAAAGAAGATGATCCTGGCTGGGTAAATGTCCTCTCCTGCTTTCCTATGTGAAAGATTGACTGCTCTAATTTTACTGCAGGGCCCTTGTCAGTGGCCACACAGCAATGCAGTTTGAAGGAGAGATTTGATGAATATCTACAAGTAAAAAGGCAAAAGCTCAAGGGCTAATATATTCTGCATAGTATATTCTATGTTTCATTAGCTTAGCTTAAGGCCTTCATTGACATTAATAAGCAAAAGGGACAGAAGGACAAAGGTAAAATGCAAGTAGATTAAGAATTATAGTTGGCTCAAGAATTTTATAAGTACCTGCCATATTTAGATAATAGGTTGGCACAGTGGGAATTTATCCTGTCCTCTGAGACAAGAAAGGGTATGGTATTTTCTTCCCTTCCATTATCACATTTGTATAGTTCCTGTCTATAATGTATAGATACGACAATGAAAAAATGCTCAGGCTAGCATAGAACATTGAGTGTGTGTGCACACTGTTATATAACAAATACAAAGGAACATGAGTCTTCTCGTATACTAAATATGTCTTTTAAAAATAATTTTCAAATACAAAATTAACTGCCTTTTTGATGTGGGCAAAGGAAGTGATTGTCTAAATGCAATGTTTTTTATTCTGAATGTTGAAGTTGAACCGGCTATAGACTCCAGCCACAACACTTCAAAGCTAAGAAAGCTGCATAAAAATTATCTTGGAGCTTGTGTGCATTTTATCAAGGATGAGGGAAACTTTGATCTTCCAGATGTTGTTGAAATACAGCTCCTGGCATTCCCCATCAGGGCCTATGATGGCTAGAGTGACTGGGAAGTATAAATCAATAACATCTGGAGGTCTGCAGTTCTCTACTGATGTGTTGTATCTTCTGCCACAGATACACTGATGGGTTCTGAGTTCACTTTCTTCTGCCAGATAAAAAAGCATCATTCACTACACTGTAAAGGAGATGTTGTCTCTCATAGACCTATTTTGACTTTGAGTTAACTTTGACTATGGGAGGTCTCTAGTCTTTGATTTTGAGAAATTCTATTTCTGATGGCTATGTGGCTTCCTCCTTTTTAAAACCCCCCTGTAAAGATCTTCACACATTCGATATTCTTGAGTCGGGTTTATATCACTTGGATAATTATTATAGTCATCCTCTATGTGCAACAAAATTAACAGAGATTCCATTTGCTGGAATTGTATGGAGACTGCAACTGCACTCTGCCTTATTACCAAATGAGTACAGCATGCCCTTCAATAATTCTCTAAACTCTCAAATGCCTTGGAAATAATATGCTAGAATATTACTGAACTGTGACTGAAGCACCATTTGTGCTAAATGTGACAGTGCACAAATGATATTCCTCTATAAAAGTTCAAACTACATTAATCTTTCACAAAGGTTCATCGGCCTTAGTTACAAAATAAACCATAGCAGCCCTTCTTGAAATTATTACTGTCAAATTCTGCCTTGTTTAATTTTTTTTGCCATGCATGTATTATTTTCTCTTTCATATTATGTATGTGTGTATGTACTGTATGTATGTATATGTACATTTGTACAAGCATTAGTACAAACATTAGATCTGCATGTGCAATAGATAAATCCCTTTTAGATATCTTCAAATATAATATATAACTGTTGGCAATGTAATATATTTCTTATTTTTATTCCTTTGGGATGAACTACTAGTATAACTCATCAGCAGATTTGCTTTCCTGGGATACAATGAGTTACAGTATGGTCATTCCCAGAAAAGGAGAAAAATGGCTTCTTTGCACCTACTTGCAGTTAAAAATTGTTTTACATTTGCTCCACAACTGTCTAGAATCACACAATAAACCAATATGATTTCTGGTAAACAGGTTGTGTGGGTCTCAGTGTTTCAGTGTTATAACTTCTGTAATTCCTGACCATTTTCCATTGTGGTTGAGTCTGTTAAGGGTTGTATTAGTTCAGTGAGAGCCACCAGACAGGCTATCCCTGTGCCAAACAAATCAAAAGTGGTTGGTTTAACACTGGCAAGGGCAATCTCTTCAAATGATAAGTATCATTCTGCAGCCTTGTGCAATGATATGTGTAGCAAAAAGGAAAAAAATTAAAACTTAAATGACTGACATTGTAGGAAATCACAATCTCTTCAGGAATCCCTCTGCTGTAGGGTCTGTCCTGAATTGCCACATGTGCTTTGAATGCAGGCTTTACCCAAATGGCAATAGAACTCTAAAGCTACAAATTTATTTGGATTTCTTGTCCCAAACTTTTAAGCTGCAGTTTAAGTAGTTTTAAGGAACAATAAAACGTACCTTTGGCTTATTAGATGTCTAGTGCTAATGCCAATCAGTATTTCAAAAGTATTTCAAAATACTTTCCCCTTCATCCCATTGTATTTTCCACATAAAGGCATTTCAGTACATCCTGCTCAAAATGTTAAAGTTCTGGAATTGTCCTCCACCAATTCATTTGTTATCTAGTTCAGGGATTTCACAGCTTCAACCTTAAATTTTCTACCGTGGACCTCATCCCACTCCTAAGAGGTCCGTAAAGGGAGCATGCATAAGCGTACCAGCGTGCCTACCATCCTTGTCCTACTGTCTCCATTTATTTGTACTCATTTCCTGTGTTCATGTCCATGTTTATACTTATACCTCTTATCTTGTACATGTTTGACAAACAAATAAAAATAAAAATAAACCTTGGCAATTTTAAAACTTGTGGACTTCAACTCTCAGATTTCCTGCAGCCAGCATGGTTGGCTGAGGAATTCTGGGAGCTAAAGTCCATAAGTCTCACAGTTGCCAAGCTGAGTTGACTCTTTATCTGGAGCATTTACCTAGTTTTCAAGACTGCCTCAATAGGAACCTTTGCTAATTGTATAAATTATAACATTCAGAGCAACACTTATTTAAACAGTATACCTGGAACTTAAAATGGGAAAAGAGGAAGCTGGCTGGGAAGATCGTGAATAGTGATCATGTGACTCTGGGATATTGCAACCATTGTAAATATGCACCTGATGCCAATCACATGACTATAGGGATGCTGCATCAGTTGTAAGTGCAGGGATAGTCACATTTTCAGTGCCATTGTTGTACTTTTGGTCACTAAATGAATGGTTGTAAGTTGAGGACTACCTGTACTTATATTTTTATTTTATGATAGCTTAACAAGTAAAAAAAGCAAGTAAAATTAGTTTGAGGGTTGATTTTACTCTCTTGCACCAACATTCATATTCATTTTTGTGCAAAAAAATGCATTTAGTAACTTACTTTGGTACTCACGAAATGCATTGCAAAATTTTGGCTCAATAAGCAGAGTATGAATGGCATAGTCACCTCCAAACCAAGAAATAATATGTGAAACTTTAATTATACTTTCTATTTCTTGTTTCTAAGTGCCTTCTATTATTTATTTGTGCCTCCCTTGTTGTTTTGTTAGTTCACTCTAATTGGATGGCCCATAAACTCACAGAACCCTAAAACACTGCTTGATGGATTTGTTTCTATCAGTAAAACTACCATGAACTCAGTTTGTCATCAGCTAAGTATCCCAGAACTCAAACGTATTCAGGGACCAGAACTTTGTGGTAATTCTCTGTCTTGACAGAAAATTAGCGTGCCTCAGAAATGAATCGAAACAAGTCATATAAACAGAGCCTTTGAGTTAAAGGGATAAATTTCACCTGCCATTCTGCTCCTTAAGGAAAAAAAAAATAGAATTCTCCTTCTGAACTTAAATCTCTGATCTCTTACTTAGTGGCTTAACTGATCACAGTAGATGATGTGGCCAGGTAGTGTTTTTTTGGGTTTTTTTGCTTTTAGAAACAGTTATCATAGATTTAAGTGCAGTATGAGAGGCATAAAACCATGAATGATTTATTGGGGTGCTCTAGTTCATCTCTCAGAAGGAGAGTTCAGTGCCTTCACTTAAAAGATTAACCACCTAATCCTAGAACAGCAATTATAGCCAGGAGCAACCTTATTAGGCAAACAGCATTACATAATTTAAGCTGCTAACTTGGTTGATGAATCTATTCAGAAAAGCTGAACTCAAGGCACACAATTTACGTGAGCAAATGGTTAATCCTTTTTATTTTTGGATTACTATGATCAATGGCCAGTGAGTTAGCATTTTTAAAATTCTCATTCTCTGTCTCTCTCCTACTCCCTCCCTCCCTCCCTCACTCAACCAACGCTTGTTCAGAAGGGAATTTTCCTCTCATCACTATTCTCAATCTGCCTTATGTGGTAAAGGATTCTATGAGAGAGAAGTTCCCTGAGGATGGGATCCAGCATGAGTCTGAAAGCTCGGAAGACTAAATCTCTGGTCCCAGATTGGATCATGCAATGTTATCCTGGGACACCTATATTTGCCTTCATTCGTAGCAAAATAGTCCATTTGTAGCATCTACTCATAGGCATGGTTGGTCTCTGATCTTTGAGGGACCAAAATATCAGATAGAATTTTGGTATTACATAATGACACAAAGGGAAGCAGTTTGTATTATTTAATAATAAGAATAAGTTTATTGTCATTGTACGTGTATAAACACTATACCCATACAATGAAATTCACTTAACACCCTAAGACCAGGTCCAACACAGATAACAATCCCCAAACACACTCCCACCCACCACAATTTCCTACCCCTGAACCACCCACTGTAGAGTAAACAATCTGAAGAATCTACCAACAATGTACGTACCTTATCTGACCTGATGGAATGGATAGATAACCTCAGAGAGAGGAAGTCCTACAAATAGCCTGGCCCTATTTCATTTAGGACTTTAAAGATGATAACAAGCACTTTGAATTGCATCTGGAAATAAAGTGGAAGCCAATGCATCTTGCATAATCCACAGTTTATAACACCAGATTTAAAAAAAACAAACTATTTGTTGTAGCCTATATCATCCACTAATCTTCACATTGCCATCTTGAGGTTTGGCACCCATCATTTATTTTGATGATAATTATAGATGGAATCTTTGGAAGCCTTGTAGCTCTTTACAAAAATCCTGCTGTTCTAAAACCAGATTTTTTTAAAAAACCAACATAATATTTTGTGTCGATTTTTTCTGAGAAACACCATTGCATTTTCTTCCATTTATATTTTTAAGTAAGCTTCTGCTACATCTATTTTGCAGAAATATCATTCCCAGATGAGGTTGGCAAAATGTTCTTAATTCTAGGTAAGGGTTGTTGCTTAATATATAATTTTATCAAGCCATTTGAAATTAATATTAAACTTTAAAATAACCACATATGCTGATAGTTTCATTATTTTTGGGACCTGGAACCACAAATGTAGCTCATGAAAGAACTCTGTAAGGTCTGGTTCAGTTTCTACATTTGGTGTGTGGTATATGGCAGTGATTCTCAACCTGTGGTCTGTGGACCCCTGGGGGGGGGCGCAATGTTGTCCCAGGGGGCCAAAAAGACTTAAAGAAATGTTATGATTTAAATCTTGTGTAAGTCTTGAGGGTCTGTGGTCACAAAAGTTATTTAAAGGAGCTCCATGGTAAAGAAAATGTTGAGAACCACTGCTATATTGTACTGGATGTGCTTTGTGAAATTTAGATGTGGCATTTTCTTACAATCCTTTGAGGTGCTTGAGAATAGATGACATATTTGAACAAAGGTGCATTATCATCTAATACCTTTAATAACTTACTACTCTCTGTGCTCCATGACAGGAATTTTGTTGTTGGACCTTTAATTCAAAAGCAGCAGCTTCCTCGGCCAGTCATAACTGCAGTGTTTGTTTTCACAGCATCTAAATCTAAAATACCTTACCAATTATGTTTTTGACAGGTACAGATATCATTCTATTAGGTATGATCTTTTTTCTGCATAAGTATTGAATTATATTTTTGATGTGTTTACTTTACCATCTCTGAAACGCTATTTAAATTTGCATTGTGATACTCTATAATTGATAGAGCAGATCCAGTGTCCAAGTGCATTGATACAGTTTCATTGATTTGATTGTGAATGATCATTTGCATATGACGTAGGCCAGGGGTCGGTTCTACTCACCTTTACTACTGGTTCGCAATGGGGCTGCGCGCGTGCTTGCTTTACTCGCGCACACACGCACTCTTCTGCATATGTGCAGAAGCATTCTGATTACGTCAGGGTCGGTGGGCGGAGCCTCCGTCCAGTTTTACTACCGATTCTATAGAACCGGTCCAAACCGGGGGCAACCCACCACTGATGTGGGCCATATTCCTGGTCTTGTTTCATTTTTTATGCTGCAGGCTTTCAGTTTAGTTAACCCAGTTTAGTTTCACTTTCTTTATCAACGTTGTCATCTACAAAATGTGCTCCTATGCTTCTTTCAAAATAATGGCTTTGGGTTTTTTTAATCTTTAGCAAATTGTTTGCTTTTTCTTCAGTGAAAGTCTCTGTCCCTCTTTATTACATTTTTATAGGTTTCACTTTTAAAACTTCATTGGCACATATCAGCTTCTGCCACAGTGGTAGTATAGTTCATTTTTGCTTACCACTCACAGTTTGCATACTATTCTAAACTTACTTACATTTGCTTTTGTTCCTGACTGCAATCTATAGTATCTCCAGCCACAGCTTTTATGGAGACAACAGTTGCAAAATCTCTCTTAAATATAAATCTTTCCTTGTTAAGTTTTTTTTGTATTATTTTTTTAAAAAATTCCACAGATTAGACAATCTCCCCAGGCACAATCTATCCATTTACTAAATTTGCAAAGATCAGATAGTTTAAGTTGTGCTCATAGGTTGCAATGGATTTCCACTCATTCTGTTTGTGCTTCTGAAACCTGAAATATTTTGAAATAATTAATTGTTTCAGGAATAATGTTCCTGCATTATTTGTATTAGTTCTATAAAACTACATTTTGAGGACTTTTGTTGAGCAGTTATGCTGCTTGACCTCCTCTCCCTGAATTTATTCAGTCTCCATTTTAAGCCACTACAGTTGATTCATTTGCTAGATTACTATCCCACATTTTCATCAGAAGCTCATGACAGCATATACAGTGGTTTTTCCTCCAGATTTTTCTGACAACAGCCTTAAAGGTAGGCTGGGCTGAGAGCAAGTGACTGGCTCCAAATTACCCTGTGAATTTCTATGGCTATCCAAATAAATACTTTCTTTTCTCTGTGGAGAGAAATTAGTACAGATCAGGTCAAATAAAGCAATTCTTTACACAGCAGTGGAAATTCACTGTGTGGGCCACACTTTCTCGGCTTCACTGGATACTCACTAACAACCTTGAAAAATAGAAAAAAATAATAAAGGGGTAGCCACAAATGAAGCTGAAAGTGGGAAATTCTCCTCAGTGTCCTTTCTGTGTAAAACAAATCTCTACTATGTTAAATAATTCCCTAGTGGCTTGTCTCTCCTCCTGCATAGCTTCAGTTCAGTAGCCTCAAATTATGACATGTGTCCCTGCATATGAGAGCTTTTGGCTGAGGCTGAACAAGCTTTCTGGTAAGACAGATGTTCAGCCTTTGGATATATAATAGGAAATCCATCTGATGTCTCATCAGTACAAAATCAATGATGTGATTCAACTGTAGAGGCCTTGCATTCTATGTAAACTTCTACATCCATTACTTTGAAAGCGAAAATTTCAAATCTGATTATACAAAAATCCTGGTTGTAATTCATTGATGGACCCTGGTTCCTGCATTTGTCATCACCAGGAGTCAAAATGAACTTTCCTTTTTTTCCCCAGAATGATCCTTTGCAGCCTTATGTAGAACAGCTATTTGGTCCATTTTTGGATTTGGGGGACTACATTTGACCTTGGCTGATCTTGAAAAAGATTCAGGCCCTGACCTAATTAATACTTGGATGGGAGCACATCAAGAAATCTCAGGGCTGCAGGCTGAACTAGGAAATTGGAAAAAACATTCTAGAATAAAGCAATGGCAGACACTTCTCTATTGTTGCCAAAGAAATTATGTGACTCTGTAGCATCCCAGTCAGAGGTGGATTCTACTTACCTTTAATACCAGTTCACAACGGGGCCGTGTGCGCGCACTTGCTTTGCGCATGCGCGTGCTCTTCTGTGCAAACGTAGAAGCTTCTGTGCATGCGCAGAAGTGTTTTGATGATGTCAGGGTCAGTGGGCGGAGCCTCCCGCCGGTTTTACTACTGGTTATAAAGAACCGGTGCGAACCGGGGGCAACCCACCACTTTTGAACCCAGTTCAAAAGAATCTGTTTAGAATACATCAGTTCAACGAGAATATCCACAAATACAGTTTAATGCCACATGCCGGCTTTGATCTAATCATATACTTTATTTTCTTCAAAGTTAATATCATGAAATCATCACTGCAGATGTTACAGGGAAAAAGTATATATTTAGGATGGGAGCATTATATAAAACACACATTTAGTTCTCTTTTAAACATTTAAGCATTGTGGACAAAATGGTTACACCACTTCTTGGTGTAAAATGATTGCATTTAGCAAATTCAACTTCTGAGTCAAAAATAAAGTTAATTCAAGCTTAACTAGGGTCTAGTCCAGCAAATTAATACTTTAGGATGTGTTACATTTATCAGAAACTTCAGCACATGAGAATAAAGTGTTTTTCTGCCTGGCTATGTTAATCTTGCAATATTAAAGTTTATTTATTTATTTATTTCATCAAGCATGTATTTTATGACAGATACAAATGTAAACATAATTATAAATACATGAAAGGAATACGAATAAAAGTATACATTAATCAACTTCAGTTGTTGTTGTTGTTGTTGTTGTTGTTGTTAGTCGCAAAGTCATGTCCGACCCATTGCGACCCCATGGACAACGTTCCTCCAAGCCTTCCTGTCCTCTACCATCCCCCAGAGTCCATTTAAGTTCATGCTGACTGCTTCAGTGACTCCATCCAGCCACCTCATTCCCTGTCGTCCCCTTCTTCTTTTGTCCTCAATCGTTCTCAGTATTAGGCTCTTCTCCAGTGAGTCAACTCAACTTCAGTGGTCAGTAGCAAAACAAAGCAAGTAATGTAGAAGTAACTATGTTAATAACCTGTTGAGATGCACTAGAATCTTACAGTAACTGTAAAAAAAGCTTCAATATAAACAAGAAAATGCACAACCCCACCCCCCACACAACTAAAAACCAATAATATGTCATTTTTACATTATACAGTATACAAAACCTGGGCTGCTTATGTCAGTCACACTGTCAAAGAGAGACAGAGAGAGAGAGAAAGATTTCCAAAATTTGCCTCGCTTTTGAAAGTCAAGTGTATTGTGGGAGTGTGACTGATTGCTTCCATTCATGATGGATATGAACTGAAGAAGAAAATGGTAAAACTGAACATTCATTCTTTTTTTCATTTCTCAATCTACTTAGAAGTAAATGATGCTAATAAAACAAGTCATAGATGGCTAACAAGGTAATTTCTCCCCATATAAATCTTGACTGAAAAAAGATTTGTATCCCCTCGTGTTCACTCATTTCCACATTTCCCATGAGTGACAAAATATTGTGACCTGGATATTTTTCCCTTGGTTGTAAAATCCTTATAAAGCGTAAAATGACATTGGTAATGGGTTTATTAATCTTGTAGTGCTGTATAGATTACAAGTTATTGCTGATTTCTTTCTAAAAAAAGTTTAGTTTCTCTCATGGGATTTTATGTGAAAATATAGGATGCAGAAACAGACTGATGAGGATGCTAGCCTAGGTTAAAAGAGGTAATATATTCTAGAAAGGATGTGGAAATTATTATAGGAAAAGGAGCAGAAGCAGTCAGATTCCAAGGAAGAACTATTTATTTATTTAATAGATTTATATAGCTGGTCATCATAAGTATATGACTGAGCAACTTACAACATTAAAATAATAATGCCCCTTCAATCTGATCAGATAGAAACAACTGGGAAGAGATGGTCCCATAAGTAACCTGGCCCCAAATCCTAAAGAGCTTTAAAGTTCTTGTAGCATCAATTTGTGGATAGGATCTAAACTTACTTTTCCATGGATCAAATGGTTCTGTTCACAAGAGCTAGTAGGTTCATGTGGGGGACAAAATACCAGAAAGACAACCATTACTGATTCTCCCTTTTTTTCCAAACTCACAGTCTGTTTCTTGCTCTCAAGAGAGTTTCCAAAGTCCATCAATAGTTCTTTCTTAGTTTAGAGGAAATTGAAGATTGAAGGAAAAACTCCAAAATGTATTCCTCTGTGTTTAGAATCGGTGAAATTCCATTTAATGAATCTCTGAATTCCATCCTAAATCTTTATGATGGATTCCAGACTTGTTATAAACATCAAATTTCTTCGGTCTTCAGTGTTAGCTGAAGTTTAGTGAGTAAACATGTATGGAAAAATGGCTCCACAATCAACTAGCATATTGTTGGTCTAATTTTTTCTGTGCATCAAACTCTTACATCAAACTGATGAAGGATAATGATATGGAAAGAATGTTATCATATTTGCATACAACCACAACATTGGACAGATTATTAATACCCTAGAAATAAAATTTTATCATTCCACTTTGTTTTGCTTTCCTCAGAGGTACCATGCTCTTACTTTAAAAAGGTATAAGAGAAATTGAAAGAAGTTTAGAGAAGGGCAACAAGAACTTGCAAGACCAGAACTTGTTATGTTAAGGGACTAAAAGGTATTAGAATCTCTCCAAGGAAAGGAAGAAGTTTGGATTATAACCGTGATGGTGAACCTATGGCACACATGCCAGAAGTGGCACACAGACCTCTCTCTGTGGGCATGTGGGCCGTTGCCAGCTGCTCTTCCGGTTTTCTGGGCGCATGCTGTTCTTCACACGTGCCGGAGTGCCGGAAATCCAAAGACCAGCTGGCTGGCGCGCATGCGTGTACTGGAAACGGGAAGACCAGCTGACTGGCGCACACATGCACCAGCCAGCTGGTCTTCCCATTTCCAGTGCTCTGGCGCACGTGAAGACCAACTCGCCAGTGTGCATGCACGTACTGGAAGCTAGAAGACCAGGTGGCCGGCATGTACATGTGCTCCAGCCAGATGGTCTTTGGGTTTCCGGGCTCCGGCACACATGTTCCAGTTTCAGCATTCGGTGCCAAAAAGGTTCGCCATCACTGGATTATAACATACAAACATACTGTATAAAATTGTTTTGGATTTGCAGCTCTTGGACCAGGGTATTATAACAGAAGGCTGTGTTTTTCATAAATAACAACACATGCCTAAAAGGTTCCTTTTTTGGGTTCTCTAAACCTCCTAGGTATTCTATGGAACTCTAGGAGTTCTATGGAAGTTGGATATGGCAATCTTCTCAAGTAAAAGATTTCTATCCAGAGGTCAGTTAAGCCACAACATGTTCTGAAATGTCTTCTTTCACCAAACCCCATAGATTTTTGTATGTATTCTTGTTTGCCTCCAGAGCTCCATTGGATAGATGGGCAGGCTTAATAAAATACATTTAGATAGGACAGAACATGAAATCTATCTTCTCCAGGAGAAAGCTTTTAAAAAGATTTTCTTTCTAAGGAGGGCTTTTAGGCCCATGCAGTTTAGAGTGTGTGGAGTACAAAATAAGAAAGGATATTTATTTTAATAAAGGCAGCAACAGAAGAATAGGAGAAACAAAATGGCTGTACATGTCACATGAGAGTAAAATCTCATGACAAAAGGAACAATTATTAATTGTTACAATTGAGCTGACAAAGATACATAGGAATAGAGCCTGGTGGCGCAGCAGACTAAAGCACTGTTATTAACATCAGCTGCCTGCAATTACTGCAAGTTCAAATCTCACCAGGCTCAAGGTTGACTCAGCCTTCCATCCTTTCTAAGGTAGATAAAATGAGGACCCAGATTGTGGGGGCAATAAGTTGACTTTGTATAAATATACAAAAGTATGAAGGCTATTGCTTAACGCATTGTAAGCCACCCTGAGTCTCCGGAGAAGGGCGGCATATAAATCAAATTTTTTAAAAAAGAAAATAAAATGGGAACCAATGTAAAATTATTTAAAATGAGCAAACGTGGCATTCAAAATAAATCCCATGCTGATGGAACTGCCTTACATTAGCTTTGCTAACATTCAGTTCTTCTAGGACTTTTAAAAATCTGCCCCTAAAAGCACTTGTTTCCTGAAGGTCTCTGGCCAAGATGGACAAGGTTCTATAGACACCCGTTTCTACCTCTCATTGAAAAACACAATGGTTTCATTCCATTAAAGTCACCTGCTAGCCTGGAGTATTTCAAAAAAAATTTATAGTGAAAGGCCAAGAACGCATTTCTTGAGAAAGTCTATAGGTTGGCATCTTTACTGAAGGTATGAATGTGGCAAACTTTATCAAACTGTCTGCTCCCATTGAAACATGCAACCATATATATCCAACCTCATCTGTTGCAAGATCCTAAGACAACATTGGACACCTGCTTCTAGCTAGCTTCTATATTAACACTAATTGTTGGATAAACTGCAGTAAGCTGGTTTCACACTACATGTGAAGATATAATCAGGTTGTGATTTGTTTGGTTTAGCATGTCATGTAAACTCAGCCTTTATAGGAAAATATAATAATCAACTTTTTTTTGGTTTAATTGCTCTCAATTTCTCAAGCTGCTTATGTTTCTAAATAAGGGACAATATTTAGTTTTCTTATTATGTCTAATCTTGAATACCTAAAAATCCAGCACTATTTTTAAAGTATTGTTTTAGAAAATTATTGAAATTCAAATTAATAGGAAAGCTGCTATTTAATGTTGGAAATATTTGAGAGAATGCATAATTATAATGAAATTCATGAATGACGGCAAATAGACGTGTTAAGATAACACGTAATAATAACACATAACAAAGATAATGTTGCAAGATCTAAACTGTATCAGCCATTGGTTCTGAGTGACTGACCCAAATCGGATCCTGTTACACTGAAATTGCCAAAATATCTCATTGTTTAAAAATCCAATTTCTAACAATCTGATAGAAAGTAAACACACCATGATGAGAAAGGCAGCAGCTTTCTTTGAAAAGGCTCAGAGTATATTATTATGTAATTCAGGAATTCAAATCTGAGTTATGTTGGGGATTATCTGTTTGAAATCTATCCCTTTGTCTAGGTGGAAAAGTCATACAATGTTCTGTGAAATCAGGCACTGATTTATTACTTTTGAAAGGACTTAATTTGGTTTTCATGCTGACTTGTTTAGCAGAATGTCTTACCGTAATTGTGTGGGGGACAGAACAAAACCATTTTATACGCCAGGAAAAAAGGAAGCAAATTGCTCAAAGTACATTGCTTGATCCAGGTTAGAAAATTGTTCTGTTTATAACAGTTTGATTGACAATAATGAAACATAATAACCCTATATCTAAACAACTATGTGGTAATTTCATCTTAGGCTATTTGTAGATTTTTGGTTCCAGGCAAGAAAAACTGAACTGAAGTCAGAAATGGGGTTTAATAAAGCAGAAAAATTGCATCTGAGAAAAAAAAATAGACCAAAAACATGGTTGCAGATATCAAGTTTTTCCATACGGACAAAATATATTTCTGGGTGACAACTTTAGGACTGGATTAAAGTTAAAATAATTATAGTTCCATTTCACCATCCGATATGTTTCCATATTATTTTCTCTGACACAGTTAGTAAAATTACGTAGTTATTAAAAATGTACATTACATTAAATAGGCTGTTGATATCTATAGCTTTTCCAAATTGTGTGAATATAAGAGACAATAGCAATCACAAAAAAAATCAGCTGCATAGTGTTCCTTCAGTTGCAATAGCAATTATGATAATGACCATCTTGATCTTTGAGAAAATTCCATGTTAAAATCCTGAAGTCTTTTGCTAAAAATGGACTGAAAAACAGATGATAGGTGAGACATTCACTGCTAGGCTGAACAGTTAGTAGAACTAAGCTACTAAACAAACCAACTTATGTTCCTGATGTTTGAATTCACATAAAAGGATACAAGTTTATCCACTAGGCTATTTTCTTTTGGGATAACCATTACCGTATACTGTGGACTACTGAAACGGTGCAATAAATAGTGAAGAAATAACAGCATGAGATAAGAAAAAGGAACAACTAAGACAGTGGTGAAATCTAAAATTTGTTACTACTGGTTCTATGGGCGTGGCTTGGTGGGGGGGTAAAGTGACTGGGTGGGTGTGGCCATTAAAAAAAACTTTTAAACTATTTTTTCTACAATCTCTTCAGCGAAGAGCTTGAAAAAAAATGCTTTCAAAAGGCTCTGACGATCCCAGCTGAGTTGCCTGATTGGCAGAGGCTTTTTTTCTTTTAAATGCCTCTGCCGATCAGGCAACTCAGCTGGGATCGTCAGAGGCTTTTAAAAGAAAAACAGCCTCTGCCGATCAGGCAACTCAGCTTGGATCGTCAGAGGCTTTTAAAAGCTTTTTTTAACAACCTCTTTGGCCGAAGTGGTTATAGAAAAAATGTTTTTAA
This sequence comes from Ptyas mucosa, assembly GCA_012654045.1. NCBI lineage: Eukaryota > Metazoa > Chordata > Lepidosauria > Squamata > Colubridae > Ptyas > Ptyas mucosa. The sequence continues at coordinate 34,244,071 of WNWU01000003.1, read as the reverse complement.
AAGCCTCTGACCATCCAAGCTGAGTTGCCTGATCATCAGAGGCTTTTAAAAGCATTTTTTAAATAACATCTTCGGCCAAAGAGGTTGTAGAAGAAATATTTTTAAAAGAAAAAAGAGCCTCTGCCAATCAGGCAACTCAGATGGGATTATCAGAGGCACTTTTTTACAACCTCTTCAGCTGAAGAGGTTGTAGAAAAAATGGTTTTGAAAGTAAAAAAAAAAAAAGTTGGCCACTCCCACCAAGTTACATTAGCCACGCCCACCCACCAAACCATGCCTACAGAACCGATAGTAACAAATTTTACATTTCAGCACTGTATCTACCCATACCTCATGCAGCATGGTCTGCTAACAGGAAGCTTTGATTCACTTTGGTCAGTTTGACACAAGCAAAACTGAAGCCAAGTTTTACACTAAGTCTTCTCATATTTGGCTCATTCCCACAGTGTCCTTGCTCTGCTTATTTCTTGAGGATATGTCTTCCCAATGGAGCCTCTGTCTACAGGAAGTCTGCTGCTAAGGTAGGCTGAAAGCAGTCCAAGGTATTGTGGCAGACAAGTAAAGATTTCCCATTTCTTGTAACAGAAGGCCTTCCATCTGGGCAATCCATGGCACATGGAAGATGGACCTCCGGAGGTCAATGATCTGTTGGGCTCCAGTTGGCTGGCAGTTCTACTATGGGACATTTCTTCTGCCCAGCTGCTAGGCTCAGCAACTCCAGGACTATTTGTGTTGTGGCTGCCAGAGAGAATAAGCTCAGCAGCTGTCCTATTTTTGTATCTGAGTTTCTTCTTTTCTAATTAGGCTTTAAAGCCGAACTTGAAATGATAAGACAATAATAATAGCAATATCAATAATACATTATCAATATTATTTTTTATTTGTTACCCTCCATTTTACCATTGTCATTTATGTCATCATTATTTTTTGTCTTTTTTTGTTTCCTTGCTTTTAAATGTTTGCTAGGAGTTGGGCAGCAGATACATTTCATAAAATGTTAAATGAGTTTTCAGAACAGTAGTATTTTCAAAAAGGCGGGATGGGGGTGGGGTGGAGGAGGTTTATCCTGACTGTCTTTCTACCTAAGATTGTTTTTAATGCTTCTCTGTTGTACTAATTTTTGTCAGGGTGGGCTCTAGTTCTACTGCTTTGTAAGAGCTTGCTTATTCCACAAGTATAGTCTGAAATAAAGCGGCTTCTGCAACATGCAAGCTTCCTCTCCTCTTGCTGTCCATAGTCCCACTTGAAATCCTTGTCCTTGTTCACATATGGCAGCTGAGGAAACAATGCCCAGCTTCTTCTCCGCTTGCAAGATGTGAGGCAAATGACTACATGAAGAAGGGCTCTTCACCAATACCTCCACTTCCATGTCTTAGCCATTCCTGTAACCCCTGCAGAGATTCTTCCTCAGGGATGGCTTTTCCTGCTTTGACAGACTTTAAGGAATAGCTTTCTTCAGTCTACTCTGGATTCTTGAAATCATGGATTGTTTTTTTAAAAAAAGTTTTAGTCATCTGACAATTGATCTAATAACTTCAATACTTAGCACTGATTTACTATTCTATTCTATTCTATTCTATTCTATTCTATTCTATTCTATTCTATTCTATTCTATTCTATTCTATTCTATTCTATTCTGTATGATCTGATGGCAGAGCTTTTTATATTGACATACTTTCCTCCCATTTCAAGGATGGAATAAAAATACATTGGCATTGCTATGCGTATACTATAAACCTTCTATTCTATGCAAGCTAGGACCTCTAATTTAAAGACTGCCTTGCAAGCCAACATGCTGTTGTCTACATCTAAGAGGTTTGTACTGACACACATGCATGGTGAACACTTGAGGTTTGGACAGTCCTGAGTTTTGCAGGCCTTCCAGAAAGCCTAAAAGACCTGGCTTGTCTCCCAGGCATTATGACTGGGATGTTAGTAAGGCCTATAATTGATGTGATTTGATTTATGTTGTTGGGGGAAAAAAAAATCCCAATTCAATACCTAGGTGAGACCTAGGTATTGAATTGGTTGTTCTTATTGTGTTCTTATTGATTTTATTTTACTTCACTGACCAGAGTTCTCTTATTTAAGATGTTCTGCCATCTTAACTAAATTTATAAGCAAACAAACAGAACAAACAAACAAACCTTAACTCCAAAGGATGAATTAGAATGCAAAGATCTGTGAATGATATAATGGTCAATATAATTAATTGCATGAGAAAATTCATGAACAATTGCATATTCTATGAATGTTGTATGTCAACTACTAAAAAACTTTTTTTGGGGGGGAAGCACAGAAATATGTTTAATAAAATGAAGACTAGAAAATAGGACAGGCCAGGATAATTTGGTTGACTTGAATCCCTTTAATATTTAGCTCTGTATGGTGTTCAGGCCTTATCTGAAATCAAAGGTCCACAGTTGCCTACACTAAAATAATTTAGCATTTTTTCCTATCATGCTGAATACTTTTGAATGTCCCTTTGATTCTATGGATTGAAAGATCTTTGCTCACCACAGGGGGAACAATTTGTTTATTTTTCCCAGTCCTGAGTCATTCTGCTTCTTGTGTTATCTATTATATAGTACCCGCTACTTAATTGTCTACTTAATTGTCTAATAGAGGAGTCAGCAACTGATGACTCTCAGGCAAATGGGGCACTTTGAATGGGGCCATCTGCCTACTAATTGCCAACACAGAGTGGAAAGAGATGAATGACTGATCAATATGTGAGATAAAACATTAGTAACTGGCAGTCTTGGGATAATTATAAAACACATCCTGCAAAACTAGTAGCTGGTGTTATTGTGATCTTCATTTAGCCTTGGTTGTATGTGAACATTGCATTAAATATTATTGTAGGATTTTTTTTTCTAATTGAGAACTTTTTCTAATTGAGAATACATTAGAAGAAGCACAAAACTGATCTTTTTCAGTGTGGTAACCAAACCTGTGGTAACCTTTTCAGTGGGGCTGTCGGAGACTTCCTGTTTCCAAATGGAAACCTTGGATCTTGGAGTCTATGTATATTAAAAGGAAAAGTACAACATATCTAATTTCAATTTGCCATATATTTTTAGCTATCTGTAATACAGGATTGCAAATCTCATGTTTAGGCAAAAAGTTCAAAGCTTTGGTAATGGTGTTTCAGACTCTATTAGCATTGCTGATTGCTGACCTCTCCTTATACAGTGCTTAGGGATGCATGAACTGCAAAATATCAGGAAGGAATTTGTTTCCATTAGAAATAAGGAGTAACAATCTAGATACTAGAAATTTCCTGACAGTTAGAAAAATTAATCAGTGGAACAGCTTGCCTTCAGAAGTTGTGGGTGCTCCATCACTGATACAACCACTTGTCTGAAATGGTATAGGGTCTCCTGCTTGAGCAGGGGGTTAGACTAGAACAGAGGTTCCCAATCCTTTTTTGTTCCATGGACCGGTGGCAATGATTTTGGCGGGGGGGGGGGGGGGGGAGGAGGGATGGTTTTGTGCACACAAGCTTCGTGTGCTTGCCCACCATTTTGGTTGCCCAGTAGCAGTCCACCATTTTGGTTGCCCACGGTTGAGGATTCCTGGACTAGAAGACTTCCAAGGTCCTTTCAAACGCTGTTATTCTGTTATTCTATTATTCATTACATTTTATGGACTGCCTGGATAGTAAAACTTTAAAGGCTGTGTTTAACTTTCCTGGAGGTTTACCTGTTTGAAAAGAAGAAAGTTTGCTGTACAATAGCTCTAGAAATGATATAAAGATATTTTTGAATTGGGTTTCATGAAGGCTAGCCAGTTTAGTGTCTTGTAATAAAACTAAGGAAAAGTTTCATGGCATCTAAAAGGTTAACACATTTCTTATTTGAGAATGTATTAATAGGTTTGGACAAGACTGGATTTGGGAGAAATGCAGATGATGTTAAACTATTATAAATATCCGGTGCCATTTTACCAATGCCTGGATTAATAATCATGTTTTCTGAATTTATTAATGGTAACAAACTTACCATCAGTGTATCAATAACAAACTATCATGGCACCAAAATAATGATGTCAGTCATGCACAAGTGCTACCCTGGTGGTCTTACATCACAAATGATATGTAATTTGGGAGGTTGAAGATGGCAGCTATGTTTGTAACTGTTGCAAAGAAATTATTTCTTTAGATATCTTCTTTTTCTTTTTCTTTCCCTTTTGTTATCTTCCACTTTTTCTTTTCCTACCTTTTCTTTTGTGTTTCTGTAAGATTTTAAACTTATGTAAAATCTCTTATAATAAAATTACTTTTTTAAAAAAATAAGACTCACATGTAAGTTCATACATTTGAATTATGATGGAGTCACATACATTATTTGCTCCCCACCTTCCATGCTCATGCCTGTCACAGTTAAGCCTTTTTAAAAAAATAGTTTATTGTCTGATTATATGTGGAATAAATCTTGAACTAGCAGATCTTAGTGTGATGAAAGGACCCAGGAAATTGGCACATTGAGATACTTAAGATTCAGGCTCAAATTTTAAAGGTCAAATCAAACATTCTGAATTGAATACAAAAATATACTGTCACCCAGTGAAGACATTTCAAGGCAAAAATTATGTGCAAATCATATCCAAAAGCCATTAGTGGCAAATCAATTGAATTACCATACAGTGAAAGTTTCCATATAATCTTCAAGAACAGCCCAAGGAGAAATGCATTGCAATAATTTGATCCCATCCTTGAATCAGCATTGATGTTCATTAGATTCTTGCAACAAACTGGCATATTAAATTCATAAAATGCACTGGATTATCAAATTCATCAAAGTACATGGGCTATAATTGTTACCATATTATACACTAAATTACCAAAGTTTGCTCCAGGAATGTTCAATTGTCACAATATGATGGTACCATCGTACTTTAGCATGATGAGAAAGAAAACAGAATTGAAAATCATTAGCATATGACAAAACCAGTTATTAGGCCCTATCCAACACCTACAAGTTAATTCCTATGGCAAATTTGCTAATCTAATATCTACAGCCATGATGATGAACCTATGGCATGTGTTCCCGAAGTGGCATGCGGAGCCATGTCGTCTGGCACACATGGCATTACCCATTTCTCTTACTGGTTTCTAGTGCGCATGTACTCACGATGATCAGCTAGCCTTTTTGCATGTGGCAGTGTTGGAAACTAGAAGATCTGGTCTTCCATTTTCCTGTGTGACCATGCATGCTGGCCAGCTGATTGTTGCGTGTGCATGCGCGCCAGAAACCTGGAAGAGTAGCTGACTGAAACCAGAAGTTCAGTAGCTGAAACCAGAAGTTCATTTTTGGGTGTGCGCATGCACCCTGGGCAGCTCCTTTTCCGGGTTGCGGCCCAGATGCGGATACGTTTCGGCACTCAGTTTCGGCACTCAGTGCCAAAAAAGTTCGCCGTTGCTGATCTAGAGCTCTTTCACACTTTGTCACAACCCATGGTTTGCTTTAAGGCATAAACCAAAATGTATAAACCATGATAGTTGGGGTCAAAAAATAGTAAGCTATAAATAAACAAGTAGCATTTTGGCAATTGCAGTGTATAACTCCAGCCTATATTTTACTGGTGATATTGATTTCCTTATAGTTTCTATAGATACAATATGAATATTAGTAATAACTGTGCTTTTGTGCCTGGGACTGGGCTATATGACCACATTTCTCTGCTTATATCAGCCTTCCCATCAAATATCATAAGAAGTATGCTGTAGCTATCTTTAGCTAGGGATTTACATTTAGAGGATCTTGAGGGATGTGCCTTCTCTGCTGTGGCACCTGCCTCATGGAATATTCCTCCTCTTGAAATTAGACTAGTCCTATCCATTTTAATATTCTGAAAGAAGACCTGGCTATGTGACCAGGCCTGGAGTATCTAGGGAAATGGAAACATATTTAGATGGCTTCTTTGTTAAGGAGGCCATTTTTATTTCCTCTAGCTATAGAATTTCCAGTTTTTTTTTAAAAAAGAATATTCATTATTATGATTTATTCTATTTGTATTTGCTATTTTTATATTCTTACTTTTTATCTATCATTTTGCACCGATCAGAGTTGCCTTGGGTCAGACGGGTGGCTATATACATTTGATAAATAAACCTAGCTTTGTGAAGATTTTCATTCCTGCTGTATCCTGTACCATCGCTCCATAATACAAAAAATTAGCTTCATGGCCTGATATCTTCAGAGGTTTTGAGGGTATTAAAGCTACATGTGAGAGTAGATAATGTCAAATATGGCTTCCACATAGCCCTGGCCTCATTTCTTTTACCTTTTAGTCCATTTTCCTGTTGTAGTGCAAGGATCCTCATGGATACTTTGTGATGGATGAAGAAGGGCCATCCAGCAGTCAAAGGGAAAATTAGCATGCTAATCAGTGCCCTACCTGCCCATTCCCATACTCAGATCCACTCTGTATTTTTGGGGGGAAGGGTGTTGAATAGACGGACTAGCAAATCCACTTCTTCAAGTATATCTGATATAGCAAATTAAGAGATACCACAATAGCACAAGTTCAGTTTAGAAGGGGGAAATCCCAGGAACTGGGAAGAGGTTGAGATGGGAGCTCCAGTCAACTCCTCAAGGAAGGCTGCACAACTGTTTTTGTAACATTTTCTCAGATCTAAAACTAAGCCAGAAGTTAAATGTTTCTGCAACTGGAAACTCCTTGAACTATGCAGATAGAAATGGACAATGCCAAGCTTAGATGAGTCCTGTCCTTGCACGAGGAGAGATTGTGTGATCCCTGTAAAGAAGACCAGACTAAAAAACTAATGCCATGTAAGTCAGGACCACTTTTAGTGTAACAGCTACAGCAGTGGTGGGATTCAAGTAATTTAACAACTGGTTTTCTACCCTAATTATTTGTTCCAACAACCAGTTTGCCAAACTCTTCAGAAAGTTAACAACCGGTTCTCCTGAAGTGATGCGAACTGGCTGAATCCCACCACTGAGCTACAATAATAGAACCTTGCAAATAGGAATCTGCTTCCCCTCCCTCACTTAGATGAACTAGGGAGAGATCTGTCTGAGACATTTACTCAAAGTAATTTCTTGGAATGGCCCAGTTGTCTGATCATTGCTTTGGTAAGGTCATTCCTCCTGTCCTTCAACGTCATTCCCTATGCCAGTGATGGCTAACCTTTTTGCCATCGCGTGCCAAAAGTGGGGGGAGCATGGGGGGTTGCGGGTGTGGGTGCCCACATCCATAATTCAATGCACCCTGCCCTCCCACACGTGACCCCCCACTTCCCCCTGCTTTTGGCACATGATGGCACGGTGGGCCTGGTAGGCCCGTTTTTCCCCCTTCCCAGGCTCCAGAGGCTTTCTAGGAGGCTGGGGAGGGCAAAAACAGCCTTCCCCCACCCCCTCAGAGGCCGTCTGTAGGCCGGAAACAGCCAGTTTCCTGACTTCCGGTGGGACCGGAAGGCCTGAAAATCAGTTGTCTGGTGTGCATATGTGTGCTGGAGCTGAGCTAGGGCAACACTTGCGTGCCCACCAATATGGTTCCGCGTGCCACCTGTGGCACCCGTGTCATAGGTTCGCCATCACGGCCCTATGCCCTCTATAGATTCTTTATCTTGATTCCAGGAGCTAAATGGTGACAATAGGCAGGAAGCCATGGTTATTTTTTCCACAAGTGAAGTAAGAATGTATGGATTTGTTTTACTTTCTCTTGAACCAGGATTGTCCCAAACTTTTTTGCTAACATAGATAGAACAGTAATAGCAATAGCACTTAGATTTATACACTGTCCCACAATGGGCGGTTTACAACGTCAGCAATTGCCCCCAACAATCTGGGTCCTCATTTTATTAACTTTGGAAGGGCGGAAGACTTTGAGCCCGGTCAGGACTGAATTCCAGACTCTGGGCAGAATTAGTCTGCAATACTGCATTCTAACCACTGCGCCATACGGACTCTTGCTTTTTTCCCCAAGTAAAGGTGCATATAATTCATAGCAAGCCAAATTATATCAGTATTAGTCTTTGATCTCCTGGAGCAGAGTGTGCATGAAACACTATGTACATGAAATAATACCACAATTTCCTCAAACCAGTTGCTTGAGGCTGCAGCTGATTCTACCCATTAGAACAGCCCAATTTTTGAGAAATGCAAGGTAACAGTAGAAGATCTCAGCTTGTCAATAAATAGCCACTGATATATTTCAGAATTGTTCAGAGGTGTATATTATCAAAGTGTACTGAGAAACGGATTCCAAATATTATTTATATTTAGACTCGTACATGACACTGTAGAATTCACTGAGGAAAAAGAAAGCTTCTTATGAGAACAGTGTGGATAATGTTTCCTCATTTTTGTCATAACGTACAAATAAGATTGTTTGGTTGATAACAGACTATCTTTTAATATTGTGGTTCTTAATTTGAGCTTTGATCTGGATGGTATGGATTATCTACATTGTGAGCACTTTGGACTATATTTAGGAAAAGCAAGACATACATTTTAAAAATAAAATTCATTATTTAATTTTTGATTAAATAATAACTAATAAAAACACTGTTAAGCTTGTCTTTGTCAAATAAAATGAACTTATTATAATATTTGTGTGCGTGTGTGTGTGTGGGGTGTGTGATTGCAAAATATGGTCCTGTTTCTTTGGTGCCAAACTTTCAAACAGAATCAGCTGTTACTCTACATAAAAAATATACTAGAACATGTTGCTTTAATAATGAAAACTGAATTAGTCATACCACCAGAATAAAATAACTGTAAAAAAAATTCCCTTTACCTTAGCTTCCATGAGGCAATCAAGGGGAAGTGGTCTAGATTCTATGGTCAATCCCCGCAATTCCAAGTTGCACTGGAAAATAATTTTATATCTATGATTGTGACAAAGCTGCTTCCAGCCAATATAGAGCATATTTGGGTGTGATATACATGCATGTAAAAGGTAATATCTGAGTCTGAGAATTGGTTGCTTTATTTTGGTTGCCATTGCTTCACATGGATCTCTGCTTTTTACTTATCAAGCAATGACAGCACAAGAGGACTTTCCCTCCTCTAAATCATACTGTTAAATGAAAAAAGAAAGGATGGGGGAGGAAAACCAGGAGTGGATTTTTGTGTAAAAGTCTTGGAAGCTCTGGAATTCTCATCCTTGAAGCAACCATGAAGGCCTCTTCTGTTGTTTGTTTGTTTGTTTGTTTGTTTGTTTGTTTATTTATTTATTTATTTATTACATTTATATACCATTCTACTCCCGAAGGACTCAGGGCGGTGTACAGTCGAACAATAAAATACATATAATACAAATATTTAAAGATTGTTTAAAATACAATTAAATAATTTGGTCCTGAAACAAAATTTTAAAACCCCAATTTATAAGATTAAAATTTAAGAATTTAAAAGTAGTTTTAAAGAGGTTAGTCCAGGCCAGCCTGCTGGAATAGAAACGTTTTGAGGGCACGGCAGAAAGCACGAAGATCCGGGGTTGTCCGTATCTCCGGGGGAGCTTGTTCCATATGGTGGGTGCCCCCACAGAGAAGGCTCTCCCCCGGGGGCCACCAGTCGACACTGCTTGACCGATGGCACCCTGAGAAGCCCCTCTCTATGGAAGCGTACTGGTCGGTGAGAGGCTACTGATGGCAGAAGGCGGTCTCGTAGATACTCCGGTCCTAAGCCATGGGGCACTCTAAAGGTGGTAACCAGAACCTTGAAGTGCACCCAGAAGAACACAGGGAGCCAGTGCAGCTCACGCAGGAGGGGGTCACATGGGAGCGACACGTCGCTTCCATAACGACCCGCAAGGCCACATTCTGGACCAACTGGAGCCTCTGGGTGCTCCTCAAGGGGAGCCCCGTGTTGCCCGTCTCTCTTGAAAGAATGCTTGATCTGGGATTAAACAAGCATTAACCCTGCCGGCATTGAGAAAAGGCAATAAGAACTGGCTATTTTAGAAAGCCTTTGCGTACAGGAACCTCCAGTGTCAGGTTCTGCCATTTATAACCTTTTATTGACAATATCATCTCTTGGTCCTATCATGAGTAGCAAGATAATGATGAATATAATTTGTCTGGTTTATGTTATAACTTTTATGTTACTGATTTTAATGATGATGTTTGTACTATTCTGTATGCTGTTTAGAACCTTGTTTGAAATAAGCATTTTATAAATTGTTATAAAGAAAACAAACTCAATGCAAACTATTGGGATTTAACTCCTAATGTGGACCAGATTGAGTTATTGTTTGAAGACTGAGTTCTCTAATGATGCAAAATGTCACAGAGATGTTTTCTGTATGCATTAGATGGAAATTAATGTATGTCGAAATATTGTCTAATCTGTCCTACAAGCATGGACAAGATGAAAAAGCTTTTCTTGTCTTGGACCATTTCAGGTTGCAGGATAATTGAATCTCTTTCTGTCACATCTCTCTCTTTTGACTAGTATTCCATTTTGAGGAAGAAAACTCATATGGGAGTCGTAAATACTGTAATCCTTCCATTCTGCTGATATGCAGCCCAGGGAAAGATTTACTTCTTTAGTCTGCTACTTCATAGATACATATGTAGAATCTTCATGTTCTTCAATTCTATACTTTAGGAATAGACCATTTTGTGATTGATAAATATTTGGCAAAAAAAAATCCTCCTGCAGAGAAAAATGATCTTGTGCAATTATTTGGAATACAATCCATCTCAATGAAAGTCAGTGGGAGTTTCAACCTTGACTTCAAATAGATGTATATTGCAAGCAGAGTTATTTCACTGTCTGCTGTAGATCAATCCTATACAAATAGCTCAGTAAACTAAAGCCAGCTGTTTGATCAATTGAAACAACTGATACACTGCGTGTGCTTGTGTTAGAGATTTATTTTCAATGACATACATACAGCTATATTGTATGAACATCCATACTTATCTAGTTTTTGTTTTGAAATGCATGGAAGAAAATTATGATTTCAGGTCAAAGATCAAGTACAGATAAAAAATATGCAATTAGTTATAACTATGTTATAACCATATAAAATACAATTTTTTTTAAAAAAAGGACAGTTCCTTTTTTTAGGTTATTATATTTTATCAATATTAACATCTTTAATTGATAAAAATTAAACCCACTACGTTTCTGATAATCCGTTGGACAGTATTCAGATATCGACATTTTAAATATCCATGTTTACAGCAGTTGAATAGACTTTTACTTGGGAATTATCATGTCATGAATTTTTTATATCAGTATTATTGTACTTCTATATAGTAAATTACAAATGTATTTGTATTATCAATAGTTACAAATGCATACATGTTTATTTTGCTTCATATATGAGGAGCTTCTGTGAATATACCTACCAAATTAAATATATGTAGTTGTCATTTATGATCTTGTACATTAGAATCATGCATGCTTAAAAAAAAATCTCAGAAGAAATCTTTGGATCTTGTATAAAAATGAGCACAGTACCTCTCTGCTTCTAATTAAAGCAGCAATGTCCTTTGTGGGCTTTTGTGTAAATATGAACAAAGAACAGTGTGCTTTAGCACACTGATTCATTAAAGAAGCTCTTAAAAAGGTAACATATTTCTTCTAAGAGGGAAATGCTATGCTTGTATTCACATGAGGGAAAACATTTTTTCTAAATATTTTTGGAAGCATGCACAGTTTCAGTATATACATGTAGGGCATGGGTGGGTTCTACTTACCTTTACTACCGGTTCGCAACGGGCCCGCACGCGTGCGCTCGCTTTGCAGAAGCATTTTGATGATGGCGGGGTCGGTGGTTGGAGCCTCCTGCCGGTTTTACTACCAGTTCTATAGAACCGGTGCGAACCGGGGGCAACCCACCACTGATGTAGGGTACATTATAATTCTGTGTATAGAAATGATCTCCAAGTTGAAACATTTTGTGAAACAATGAAAGAGTGAATATTGCACCCTGGAAATCAAATGCAATAAATCTTTTGGTTTTCCCTGATCAATATCATTTATTTAATCCTTATGATATTATGGTTAGATTGGTTTCTTGGAACTACAAACGGAAAAGTCTAATAGACAAAGATTATGGAATGATATGATGGCTTCAGGATATTTGAAGAAAGAAGAAAATGCAAGAGCATATTTTGTGACAGAAATAGGTTTTCTAAGTCAAGTGAAGCTTTCGTGGGAATCCTGCTTATGAAATGGTTATGAAATGGAAGGCTCTCTAGGCCACATATATAAACACTCTCCCTCACCATAAACAAATTGCTCCATAGCCTTTTTGTCTAATCAACATTAATTTCTTTTCATCATTATATTTTGAATATTTTAATATTCAGAGGTTTTTCTAGGCTTCTAGGTATAAAGTATGGAAAGCTAAACCAAAGGATAAGGGGGAATATGCGGAATAATATATATATTAAAAATAAACTGTATTTTATTTCTGTCTGTAGCAAACCATATTGCTGATTAACCACTGCTTTCATAAACTAGAAGTGGGCCATTTAAACAGTCTCACCGCTGCTTAATGTAGTGTATTGTGATCATTTTTCCTTTCACCTCGCCAATGTTTTGTTTTTATTAGAAATTCACCTACCCTTGTCTGCTGAGGAGAAAAGAAATTACACCATAGAGCCCTGCAGCACATAAAACAGCGGCGATTCCTCAATAAGATGAGAGAAGCCTCTGCCTGCTTGCTCTGTAATGAAATGCATGGCTACAGGAGATAATAATAATTGCAGCAATAGCTCGTTACAGCTCCCCGATGATTTGGTACTGTCAGGAGTGCACTGTCCTCTTGACATCTCAGGAGGTGAGAAGCATCACTGACTGCAGGCCCTGATTGGTGCGGTGAAATATTGCTGGCAAAAATTAAAAGGTCTTGGTGTCAAAATAATTCATGATATGCATATCTTCCATTCTGATGAAACGGCTGATATCCGGATTAGCAAGATAATAAAACTGATCAGGCTACAGTTAAACAATTTAAGTTGGAGGGCTGTTCATTTTGTAGGTGTCACTTGTCAGATCAAGGGGTCAAAGCAGAATGAAAAGCTCTCCCCAGTAACCTTCTGATGATTTCGATCTGGAATGTTCTTCATGATTTGTCCAAAGTTTTCATCACAGCACTGCCGAAGAGCATTACCACAGCAGGCTGCATTCTGACATTCAAATCCCAGGAATGACAGGTTATTAGGAGGAGAGAACTGGCTGTACATACATTAAGCTCCGTATCTCTGACCTGTAATTTGAACTGATAGTGATATTGTAATTGAGTGAGTAAAAAGGGAGGATTCTTTATTAAAACACAGCAAGATGAGGAAAACGTTTATTTTCCAGAGATTTATAGATTCATAAAATAAGGCTTTTGATGATGATTTATTTTACAATTTTTGAAATGCTGAACTATGTGCTTAGTATTTATTTGGTTGAACAGCTATTTAAAATAACACTGCCTGCCATCTCTTGCCAGCCTGTTCTCCTGAACCTGTACTCGCACAGATGGAAAGATATTTTAGTAATATTGAAGTTCATGTAGTGGAATAGTTCAAAGATTATTCTAATAAAATGTACCTATGGAAAATACTGCTGCCATTTAATGGCCAGGTTGTTCACAATTCCAAATGGCCTTTCTTGGCAATTCCTGTTAGTAACATATTGAGCTTTGAGTCACATTTGCTAGGAGGGAGAATGTGAGAACAAACCTCCTTGATGCCTTTCAATGGACATATGGTGCAAGCAAGAATAGAATGAGATCCACCGCATAATTTGTTGGACCACTATTCAGTGTCAGATCTAGGTAGTTTTTTGAGGTGGGTATCCTTGGCTAAGATGCTCCTTTGGTTCATCTGCCTCAAGTAAGCAGAGCTACTAATTGCTGTTGCCTATGGGTTTGCTCTCAGACTGGCTGCTCCTCTGCCCTTGCTTCTGTTACTATTTGCCATTGAAGTACACAGCTTAGCAAACTGCAACTTTTTTTTCTTCCTAGTGTTTTCCCACATGCACAGGGTCCACTTTTATCAGATCAACCGAGTATTGATCCATTAGTTGTGACATGAATTGACTGAACTGCTTTCACTTGAGCCTGATGTCATGGATTGAGAGAAGGTGACTGCCCAAAGTCATCCAGCAGGTTTATATGCTTAAAGTGGGATTAGAACTCACAGTAGTCTGGTTTCTAGACTGGGGCCTTGGCCTCTGGACAAGTGATGGCGAACTTTTTCGGCACCAAGTGCTGAAGTGCTAAGTGCCAAAAAGGTTGCGTGCAAACGTCGTGCGTGCTCATCAGGGCCGTGTTCAGAAAAAGTCAAACTTCCAGGTTCTAGCGTGCATTTGTGCACCTGACAATCAGCTGGCTGGCGTGTATGCGCAGGCCTGTTTTCAGCACTGCCGCACAGGGGAAGGGATTGCGTTCCGAAAAAGCTGAACTTCCGGGTTCCGGCGTGCATGCACACTCAACAATCAGCTAGTTGGTGTGAATGCACACACCGGTATTTGGTACTGCTGCATGCGCGGACAGCTGATCATTGAGTATGCATGCACACCAGAAATCCAGAAGACATACAGGCAATGCCACGCGGGCTGACGACATAGCTTTGCATGCCACTTTGGGCACGTGTACCATAGGTTCACCATCACAGCTCTAGATCAAATTAGTTTTTAGTTTAGCAGAATGCAAAATAAGGAAGATATTCTTCAATTGCTCCTGGAGTGATGAACAAGCTCTAGTGTCAGCCCTAGAAGCCATCTTTTCTTTGGATCTTCAGTGCTGCCACATTTAGTAATGTGAAAAACTGGGAGGGGGGATTGTATGGAGTTGGAGAGATATCTACCCATAATAACATTCTTTTCTCTGAGTCAAGGACATTCTGCCATGCACCTGGAGTGGCGTGACTGGGAGGAATCTTCAATTGGGACGGTGAATTGATTGGACCATATGATGGGCATGTGGGTGCAGGGGAAGGGACTTGGACTTTCTTTTGGGTGGGGTAAACCTGGAAGCTTTCAGATTAGGGTTTTCTCAGATGTGCCAATATGACATCTCTAATAAAATGGCACTTTGAGGAACTTCTAGCCTCAGAGTTTTCTTTTGTTGAGGGTGTTACTTGGATCCCTGACATCTTGAATGTCTGAATACTATATTCACTCCTATCTTAACCTGCTGTTCTTTTCTTTAGGAAATAATTATTTTGCTTTTTTCTTACTTCTATATAAATAACCATACAATTCAAGCCTCTGCTTTGGAAGAAAAACAGATATGAAGAGTACCTCACTTAAATACATTGCCAGTTAAATTATTATCTTTCAGGTTAGTAGCATATCAAGATTTAAGACTTTAATTACTTTGTAGGAAACTGGAATTTTAATATTAAATATTTCTTACAAATAGAAAACCTGCATTTATAAGTTATTAACTAAGGAGTTTATTTAATGTATTTAAGCCATTTAATTAGATCGTCCAGTTCCTGACTGCACTAATCTTGTCTTTATCTACAAAAAGACCTTCACATGATTCTTCAAGGGTTTTGTTGATAGTTCTCGTGAATACAGCTAAAATCCATTTATTTATATGGGTAATGTTGTTTCATTTGTCAGTTTTAGTGTCTTTTGGTTGTGAATGATTGCACTGTGCCTTAAGTGCTTTCTGAAAGAAAAGTAATGAATGCAATAGTCTAACGAAATGGAGGATCAACGGTTACATGACAGCAGTCTTCCAATATTTGAGAGCTGTCAAAAAGAAGAAGGGAACAACCTATTCTCCAAAGCACTTGAGGGCAAGACAAGAAGTAATGGATGGAAACTTGTCAAAGAGACACCCAACCTAGAACGAAGGAGAAATTTCCTGACAGTGAGAACAATTAATCAGTGGAACAACTTGCCTTCAGACGTTGAGGGTGCTCCATCACTGGAGTTTTTTTAAGAGCACTGCCATTTGTTAGGAATAGTATAGGGTCTCCTATTTGAGCAGGGGGTTGGACTAGAAGACCTCCAAGGTCCGTTCCAACTTTGTTCTATATTGTATAAAATTTGTTAGATTTTCAAATACATATTTGGTTTATTATGATGCACTTTTCAATCAGAGGTATTTATTTCTATTCACAGCACATTTGACAACATTTCTGACAAAAAGACTAGCAGACCATTGTAGAATAGACTTTCTCCTAACCTACCAACTTGATTATTATCATGGGCAGGTGAGCAAAGAAAGCTTGCTGATCATAATATAAGGCTAAGTTACATGGTTGAAGACAGACCTTCAAGTTACTCTCTAAATTATTTAAAGCTCTAAACAATTTCATAGGATCACACACACTTTCTAATGTCTCTGTGCAAATGACTGCAGTCTAAATAATTATGAACAATTGAATTTCTAAAATGTAGAAAATGGTTGAATATAGAAAAATATGTTCAAAATTAAATTGGTCGTGGTAAATCAGCTGAATGGATGAAAATATTATCTTGTCTTAGCATCACCTCTGTTTGCTTTTTTAACTATTGAAAGAACTACATAGATTAGTTGTTCATGCAACCTTTATTAACATGCATCTGAAAAATAGTCATTACAATACCTACATGTGTTAATTTTTATATTCATTTTTTGTGTAAGATAATGCGATAGTAGGAAGAACATCTGATTTTCCAATTCATACATAAATAATGTAGAAATATTTTTATTTGAATAAAATGTGTTAGAAAATTTGCTTTCTGAATAACTAATTCTTTATGCTAGCAACTGCAGTCTGAAAATGAAAATAAAGACTGAGAAGCTCATTTATCATCTGGAAACTACCCAAAATGGAACATGAGCACATAAAGCATTACTTGTGTTAGAGTAATAGATCTGCCAGGACATAATGTTTGTAGTAAAAACAAACAATTGAAACATAACAGAATATCTGATGACAATCATCTTTTAATATTAGTCATAATTATTGCAGGATTTATTTAGAAAACATAGTAGCAAATAAAATTCTTCTTTGAGGCATTTGTTTATTGATGCCACTTAATTATATCAATAATACCTGAACTGAATTATCTGACAACTTGTTTTTACTGTTTGAAGAATGTAGTACTATTGCTATTAAATTCTTTTAACCCGGACGTCTGTTTTGCTGATTATTATGTTTCAATCACTTTTCTGTTTGTATCTTGCAGTAACTGTATTCCCTTCCATTAGTTCTATAAAGGTGGCAAGTCACTTCTTTCTCAACTAAATTAAAATACAGAAACAAAACAAAATATCAAAAAAGAATATATCCTCTTGTTTTAAGAAATTCAGTTTTTTCCTCCCTTCATGAGAAATACTTTTATTGGCATTGCAAATCCTGAATAGTTTATTGAAAAAGCTCTTGTTCTATAAAAATGTATGGAATAAAAAGAGATGTATGAAATAGAAACAGAGTAATAATGCAGTGTTCTTGTATAAAATTATTACAGAATAGAGCAATTAATCTTTGTGGACTCTTTTTTTAAAGTCAGATTCAGAGAATTGCAAGTAATGTAATTGGAACATGACAGCAGAAGAAGCAGGATCTGTATTACCTGTTTTATGGATTGCTGGGGAATTAAGTAAACCAAATACATTAAGTTATCACAGATCTGGTGTGCCAGGTTTGTTTATTTATATGTAACACACCAGTGGTGGGTTTCAATTTTTTTTTACTACCAGTTCTGTAGGTGTGGCTTGGTGGGCGTGGCATGGCTTGGTGGGTGTGGCTTGGTGGGCATGGCAGGGGAAGGATACTGTAAAATCTCCATTCCCTCCCCAATCCAGGGGAGGGTTACTGCAAAATCCCCATTTCCCCCCGATCAGCTGGGATTTGGGAGGCAGAGAATAGATGGGGCGGGGCCAGTCAGAATTTTTACTGCCGGTTCTCTGAGCTATTCAAAATTTCCACTACCGGTTCTCCAGAACTGCTCAGAACCTGCTGAAACCCACCTCTATAACACACTCTTCCCAAATCCCACCAATGATTTCTGTCTTGAAACTAAAATTTATTAGCACAATCAGGATGGGCAGAAATTATGGAAGACAAGCAGTCCCACAAGTAATCAAGCACTATGTTATGAAAAGCTTTGTAGGTGAGGATTGGCACCTTGAATTGCACCCAGAAGCCAATTGGTAACTAGTGCAGCTCACGGAGGAGGGGTGTTATGTGGACATATTGTGATATGTCTGTAACTGCCTGTGCTGCTGCATTTTGAGCCAGCTGCAGTTCTTAAATAGTATTCAAGGGGTAACCCCATGTAGAATTCACTGGAATATCCAAATGTGAGGTGACCAAAATATGAGTGATTATCCTAAAGTCCAGATATGGGCAAAATTAGTTCACTAGATGAGTTTGTGCAAAAGTTTTTTTGGCTGCAGCTGCTATTTAGTCAAGCAGGAATTGTGTCCAAGAAGATCAAAAAGACTCCCAATTTGCCTACCAGTCCCAAAAGAGAACTGCATCCCCATCAAAGGTCACAGTTGGATCATCTCTGGATATTTTCATTCATTCATTCATTCATTCATTCATTCATTCATTCATTCATTCATCATATTTATATTGTCTAAATACCCATAGCCAAACAGTCTAGTCAGGTTTCAGTTTGAATCTGTTCTTTCTCATCCAGACTCACACAGCTTCTGCACAGTGCGATAAGGCTTGACAACAACATCTGGTAGCCCAGACTCGACATGTGCAGTTAGCTATCAACAGCATACTTGCTGAGTGATATTGTTAATCAATCATATTGCTTTCTTGATTGGGTAAGAAAAAATATGTGTATCCTGATTTTGGTAAACCACTAGAATGGGTTTTATCTTCCTATTTGGGGTGTAGGGGCAAGAAAGGGAAAGACTGATCAATATAGGTTAGTATCTACTAGCAAAAAAATGTTCCTCCAGTTGATTATAAGAATAAGTGCTGGAATTGTATTATTCAAATATTATGGATATCTGTAGTTCATCATCTGTAGCTTTGGTACAACCCGAAGGCAGATGTGGATGCCAGAAGGTACTAGTAGGAGGAAGATCTAGCCCAGTGATGGCGAACCTTTTTGACAGAGTGCCCAAACTGGAAGGCATATGTGTTTGTGCCAGAGTGCAAGAAACCCGATGACCAGCTGGCTGAGCTGGGGCGATGGCATGTGTGCCCACAGAGAGGGCTCTGCGTGCCACCTCTGGCATGTGTGCTGTAGGTTCACCATCATGGATCTAGCCCAGGGGTCTGCAACCTTAAACACACAAAGAGGCATTTGGACCCCTTTCCCACAGAAAAGAAAACACCGGGAGCCACAAAATCCTTCCCGTGCCTGACTATTTCTTGAGTGGCCACAAAACTAGCATATGTAGTTGAATTAAACATTCTGTTTTCTTCTGAAACTTTTCTTTTCTTGGATTTATCCATAGTTGGCCTACTGGGCATTGAAAAGCTCAATAAATCACGTGCTGTCAAGTGTCACACATTGGCGGTTGGGTCGCATATTTTGAGTGACAGGAAGCCACAGCAGAGGGGTGAAAGAGCCATATGCGGCTCCAGAGCCATAGGTTGCTGACCTCTGATTTAGCCTAACACCCCCAAGGAAAAACATTGGGGAGGACAGATCTCTACTGCAACTGATGGGAGGAGTTGAAGAGCAATTTGGGATGGCATGAGAGCTTAGCTGTGGACCCTATCGTCTAAGGAATTCTGCTGGGTGGGAGAAGAGCGCTTTCTATCATGGCTCCGACCCTGTGGAACACTCTATCACTGGAGGTGAGAACTGCTCTTGACCTGGAAGAGTATCAAAACTTGGTTTTGCCAGTTGGTCTGGGATCCTGAATGGGGCGCTCACTGCTGGAGGTGTTGATAGGGTACAAAGATCTCACCCCTGTGCCATCTATTTCTTTGGTTCTAGTTTTTATATAGCTTTTAAAATTTTGTTTTATTTTTTATCTTTTTAAGCCACCCAGAGTTGTCTTATAGGAGATGGGTGGCATATAAATTTAATAAAACAAATAAACAAATACATCTCTGTTGGGCAATAATGCTGCTCTCACTTCTCATTCATCCATCACATGCAACACCCACAGCAACACAATAATTACTTTTAATTTGCTGGTGTTTTAGGCAGGGGTGAAATGCTCCCGGTTCGGACCGGATTGCCCAATCTGGTAGCGATGGAGGTGGGTGGTTCGGAGACCCAGTAGCAAAAATCCCTGCCCCCCTCCCCCCATGCCCAGCTGAGCCGCACAATCATCAGAGGCTTTTTTTTTACTTTTAAAGCATTTTTTCTACAACCTCTTCAGCCGAAAAAATGCTTTTAAAAGTAAAAAAAAGCCTCTGATGATCGCGCGTCTCAGCTGAGATCATCAAAGGCTTTTAAAAGAAAAAAAACCTTTTTTTTCTTTTAAATGCCTCTGATGATCAGGCAACTCAGCTTGGATCGTCAGAGGCATTTAAAAGAAAAAAACCTTTTTTTTCTTTTAAATGCCTCTGACAATCCAAGCTGAGTTGCCTGATCAGAGGCATTTAAAAGGAAAAAAAACCTTTTTTCTTTTAAATGCCTCTGACGATCCAGGCTGAGTTGCCTGATCATCAGAGGCATTTAAAACAAAAAAAGTCTCTGCCGATCAGGCAACTCAGCTGGGATCGTCAGAGCCTTTTGAAAGCATTTTTTACAACCTCTTCGCCGAAGAGGTTGTGGAAAAAATGGTTTTAAAAGTTAAAAAAATATTGGCCACGACCATCCAGTCACATTACCCCCCCCCCAAGCCACATCCACAGAATTGGTAGTAACAAATTTTAGATTTCACCACTGGTTTTAGGTATTTGTAGAAGAATAGTCACCCTTAAAACTCTAAAAATCTCTGCCCTATTGTTCTTATCCTGAATAATTACTTTAGCAAGGATTACCCCAACGTAGGCAAAATCTTGCTGGTGACTAGCCAACTTCCTATCCATTGACATAAGATCTTATGCTGGAAGCTAAAATATATTTTTGGAAAGTGTTGAAATCTAGGAAGTGTAACACAAGTTGGTATTTTTTGTCATATGCTCGGTGTTTTGTCAGCATCTTTTTATTCCCTTAAATATCCAGGCTGTTTTCAAGAGATCTCTCCTTCCCAGACTCTGATCAGTGTCTCTGCTCTGACTAGTCTTAAGTATGGAACACCTAAATAAACTCTGAGCCATTGGACTATTTGTTTTCTTACAATGACATTTTGCAATCTTTTCTTACTGTGATTTGTTTACACATTCCTTGCTTTCTCTTCCTACCAAGCATTGTTTCTGAGGCACACAGTAAAAGTTTAGAGAGAGAGAGTATAAAAATAGCACTATTTCTCCTAAAACTTTTGTTAAAAGTCAAGTACTGGAAAAACATTCTGGCTTTAGGTTTGTGAAATTATTACTACTGCTACAAATGAGTGTATCAAAAATTGTCTCTACATTAAATGTTAATGAAGAATATTTTTCTTACGTAACTGAACCAATCACTCCTGTCCTCTAACTTAAGCATGACAGTAAGCTTCCCAGTGTCGCTTGGTAGAGAGCAGAGGTGGGATTCAAATTTTTTTTACTACCGGTTCTGCGGGCGTTTCTTGGTGGGTGTGGCATGGCTTGGTGAGTGTAGCTTGGTGGGCGTGGCAGGGGAAGGATACTGTAAAATCATTTTTCCCTCCCCACTCCAGGGGAAGGTTACTGCAAAATTCCCATTTCCTCCCGATCAGCTGGGACTCAGGAGGCAGAGAATAGATGGGGGTGGGGCCAGTCAGAGGTGGTATTTACTGGTTCTCCGAACTACTGAAAATTTCCGCTACCGGTTCTCCAAAACTGGTCAGAACCTGCTGAATACCACCTATGGTAGAGAGATGGTGGCATACAAATTTAATAAATAAAGAAATAGATAATAGACATCTTTAATTTGATCAAAGTTTCAGGTGCCCATATGCAGACACCTGTGTCACTCCCCCTTTTAAATCTCACCATTGGGCATCACAATTTCTTGTTCCATGCCCAGGCTGGAATTCTGAATTTAAAAAGTCTTGATTACCCAGTTCTTCAAGAGGCCTTTCTAATTGTCTTCCCATGTTCCCGGTGCAAGTTCTGATGATAAAAAGAAATGATTTGCTCTAGCCCAATTAAGCCTTGTTTGTTTACATCTTTAGTAAGTGGAAGTGAAATGCCTTTCCAGCCAATATTTGGCTGTCATTGCTATCTTTCAATTCATCTTTGACCAAATTAATTATGTTTGTTTGTTTGTTTGTTTGTTTATTTATTTATTAAATTTGTATGCCACTCATCAAGTGACATTGGGAAACTTACAATTCAAACTTCAGCTAGATGATTGGTATGATTGGTTCAGTTAGGTAAGAAAAAATATGAATATTTAAATTTTTCAAACTTTTTTCCCAACACAGAAAATGAATACATTTTTAAAAATGTGGCTGTCTCAAGTCCAAACTTGGGTTTTTGATTAAAACCAGAGAACTGTATGCATGCAGTCCTATTACCCCATACCTGTTCCTCCAGATAAATGGAAGATCAGTTGCTGTGCTGGATGGACTTTATAGATGGTCTTAAGTTCATCACACAGTGGATAAAGTCAGAATTTAATTTTCTTTCTGACTTTAAGCTTTTCTAATTTAGTATCTTTTTTTCTTTGCTTGTTTTTTCACCACAAATATGATGATAAATAATAGTGATGATATTTTTATTTTTGAAATGGCAATGAAATTGAGCAATGCAATTGGATACCATTGTAAGTATTTGGAATCTGCTTGCAGCCTATTGTCATAGTCTGCCAATTCCTGACTTTGAATAAATAACCTAATGAGTGGCTATGGATGGTTCCAAAATATAAACCCTGTCTCACATTTTTCTTCCCTTAACAGAAGAGATTATGACAAAGGCTCAGTGAGAAGATAGCTACCCTCTTCTGTTAAAATGCTGGTCTTTCCCATGATATAGAACTGAAGTCAGTGGAGAATTCTGTTTTGTTCAAGCCAGCATCAGTTTAGTTATATTGTTCATGTGAATCAGTAATCTCTGTCTAGTTTGTTTTAAGCTCACTGCTTTCCTAAAATTTAGGAAGTACAAAATTATTATAGAATAGGAACTGAGGATAAGAAAGTTTTGTTGTTTTATATGCAAGATAAAAATATATCTTTAAGGGAGTCATAAATTGTTCATGCCAGATGCATTAGAGTAAGAATAAATCAATATTAAAATAACAAATGTTAAATGGATATATAATTTAAATAAAATTCACCCAATATATCTAAACAAATGGCTATATCACTCAGTTTGATACATATTTACTTGCATATTAAGAAAGTGCCATTTTTTTCTATAAGTACCCTTTTTAAAAAGTTGTTTATTTCCAAAATGTGACTTGCAAAGCTTATTAAATTTAAGGATCTATCTTATTCCCCATGTCAGTTTTTCATTAGGAATGAAATAGTCATGAGAATGCAATGTATTTGATTATGTTCTTAGAGTAAAAGAATATAAATTGGGACAGCATCACTAATTTTCAAGCAGAATAATTTATTTCACAGTATTTAAATGCTGTGATTTTCACAGTCAAGCACATGCTGCCACATCTATCTTTCCCCAGGACCAATCTCTGTCTTGTTCTTTCCTTTTCATCTATGATGGTGCTCTCTCTCTCTCTCTCTCTCTGTGGTTTTCCCCCCATAAATTCGACAGATGGCCTCTTGATGAATCCTTGATAATACTGTCATGTAAAGCAGCTAAGGCTGGAAATCATCTCACAACAATTTTTCATTGAAGGGAGAAAATTGAACAGAGGCAAACATTGCTAAGTCCCTGACAACAGCTACCAAAATCCACATCTTGTAAATAAGGGGGACTGACTTTCTTTTTAATGCTTTGGTTCAATTGCTGATATCTTTGAAAAGCCTCTTCGTTATTTTCACAAGCTGACGGATTGTTAAGTGTTTGGTTGCTTTCATATTTAGAACATTTTTCTAAGCTCTTAATATGTTCGTCCCAGACCCCCTTCCCCTCCTCCTGGCTCTTTGTAATTGTGGATCAGGTGAAGTTTGCTTCCCCTCATTTCAAGGTCATGCACCACTAGGACTATTTTCCTGACTCAGAGGGCACATAATTTCACAGCCGTGTAGTCCTCATTAATCCACCCTGAGTGGGTGCTCAGGAAGTTCCAGATCACAGATTTGTTTTTGTCTTGTTCTCTGATTCAGTGCTTCAGAAAAGGATTAGATTAACCCCCTCTTGCTTGTATTTATATCTTTCCGCATCAGAGTGGAAATAAAGTGATTTCTTCTCTTCTTTCTGTCCCCTTTTTGCCTATTTCTGGAACTATGCTGTGCCAATACAAGCCTTATGACAGTTATAGAAAGCATGGCCGACTTGTTTGCACCATGATTGTTGCAAATTTAATGATTGATTTGTCTTGATATTCCTTTTCAGAGTGCTGCCCTCTCCTACCAACAGGTCATGCGGTCCAAAATGTAGGTGGATAAAGGCAGACATCTCCATCTCCAAATCCTCTGCCAAAACTAGAGAAAAATAAATATATTGCTAATATATGCATGTAGGCTATATAGTTCAAAAGTACTTTTACTAATGAAGTAAGTTATATAGGGTAAAAAGAGGGAATTGTATTCCTTTAAACCATTGCGACAGGCAAATACATATCAGTTTTAATCTTTTTGGGATATTACTCATCATTTCACATGATAATAAGGTTAGGGAATAATGAGATGGAATTGGATAGGGGTAGGGAAAAGCCAAGTATAATATGTTCCTCAAAGAATGCATGGGAAAGATAGATTGGGATATAATTTCAGTATCATAACATTATAAAATCATCTCAGAATCATAGAACTGGAAGGCTTGATTGTCTAGTTCAACCCTATGCTTGGTGCAGAATTTTGGAAGATGGACATTCAGTCTATTAAAAGTCTCTAGTAAAGGGGACATGCTATTTCATCAGGTGACCTACCTCACTGGATAAAGTTTTCACTGTCAGGAAATTTATCCTAATAATTAATCTCAACAATCTTAATCTCTTGTATTTTAAATCCATTTAATCTAGTCCTGCTGTCCAGGATAAAAGGATACATTTATTCTCTCTCTCTCTATTACAACCCTTTAGATATCTAAAGACTATTGTTTGCTTTTCTGCAGACTAAACCTTACTCAGTTTTTTTTACTCATAGGATATGGTTTGCCATTTTTTTTCTTTACGTATTATGCATGACATCACATGCTTATTCTAACTAAAAATTGCTAACATGGAGGATTATCTTTGTGGCATAATGTTATGCTTTACATACCATTTATGTTGTTGGAATAAGCTTGCACAGATTTACATGTGTAGACATAGGCACACAATTTTGTGGTAGTTTTAAAGAGATTATTAAGAACAAGTTAAGTGCAGAAGGCCTGTAGAAGAGCATAAATGTTTTTTTTTTGTCAACAACAAAAAAGTGGGAGGAAGTAGTTCAGGGAGTATGGACTAGTACTATCAGACCACATTGAAATTTCTATGGCTCTATTTCTCCATACCAGGAAGCTCCTGATATATGGGATTTAGGCCCAATTAAGAAAAACTAGTTGATGGCTTTGCAGTTCTCCTTTAGTAGCCCATGAATGAGTCTAGGAAAATTGACAAGCATTGCTGCAATTGTTGCTACAGTAGCCCAGGGCAGAGCACTGTTGACTCATTTCAAGTCAACAGAAGTGAACATAATCACATATTGCTTCTGAATCTGAAGAATAGATAAGTGAAAATGGAAGTATTCCAGGTTTAACTTGGGGACAAGAATTGGGGGAAATTTGATTCTATTTACACATATCCTAAGCGCTGTCACATAGAAGATAACACAGAGTTGTTATCATTTGCTCCAGAAATAGGATAAGGAGCAATGGTTGAAGTATAGAAGAAAGGACATCTCACTGGAAAATAAAGAGAAGTAGTTTGGCTTGGAGATGCTGGAGGTATTTAATGAAGGGCTGCATGCTAATTTCTGAGAGATTTTATTGTAATACCTTGATTTAGTGATACTTTAATATGGAAACCTATATTCATCCTTTCTGTCAATCATAAGTTATACGTGAGGTGAAGATCTGTCTTGTGATTTTCTAACTTAAATGGTCTAAGTTCTAAAAGAAGGATTAGATGGATTTTTATAGAATGCATAAGCAGCTTTTAACCATGTTAGGTTCAAGAATAGTGGCCTTTTAAATGTCAGTTAGATAGAGAAACTTTAGGAGGTAACTGTTGATTTCGTGGCAGGCCAATAAATATCTTAGAAGTATTCTGGCTGGCCAACCTAAGCGCCTTGGTCTTAGACTAGATAAATCTTTTATCTCATCTAGTATTTTCTGATGTTCATCATTCAGTTTTATGTTCATAGTATGTTCCACATCAGTGATATTCTTACTATTTCTAAAATAAACCATATTTGGAAAACTGTAAACAAAATAAAACTTTTCTGATCAGTTAACTCAAAGGGAGTCTAAAATGTTTTTTTGGGGAAAAAGATTCACACCAAATATGCTTGTGAATGCCTGTTATCTCCTGTCTGGTAAAGTACTAGATGATTATGAACATATTGGTATAATTATGAGACAAGATGGTAGTTGCAAAAATAATGTTCAATCAGTGTGCATGACATTTCCATTCAACTCAGAGCATTTTTCTATGATAATAATAAAAAAGAATAGCTGTACTTGCTTTTTTTCAGTTTACAGATAAACTTCTCCTAAATAATCTTTCTTTCAAGAATATGTCTAGCTTTGCAGATTAATTTCTTGGACTATTAGGCTATTAGTTTACAATTGATATTTGGAACAGAAACAAAAGCATAAAATAACTAAGGCTCA
This sequence comes from Ptyas mucosa, assembly GCA_012654045.1. Taxonomy (NCBI): domain Eukaryota; kingdom Metazoa; phylum Chordata; class Lepidosauria; order Squamata; family Colubridae; genus Ptyas; species Ptyas mucosa. Next base: position 34,217,271 of record WNWU01000003.1, on the reverse strand, counting down.
AAAAAATCAGACAATTTGAATTTAATTTCCAGGAAAATTAATTCTAAAGCAGAATTTGGCTGGACTTCAGTCTTTCCATTAAAACCCTAATTTGATCTATGAATAGTGTCTCATATGTAGAATAAATGTAATCAGAACATACATACACAGATGTGTGTGTATCCCAAATAGATATACGTTTGAATAGACAGAGACTTCAAAGACCATGTTGCAAGACTACTCTATACATATAGAGTATTCTTTGACATCATACTTTCGTATAATACTTTCTTTGTCACCCAGGAAAACGCTTTTTAAAAGCATTTAAATGCAACTGCTAATGGAAATCCATGATTTTAAATAATCTACAGCTCCATCTGGCTAGAGAAATACCAGGTGGAAATGTAGATCAGGATGAATCTACCTGAAGAGACATCTTGGCTTAAAATATTACAGTGAAAAATAAACATTTGGGAATCGTCCACAGTAACTCCCTATATTTCCTCTTGAATTGTATTTACTAAAAATTTGGTATACTATTTTTCCTTAGCTGCAGATGAGATAGACATCCAGGACACAAATTTTGTAGTAATGCAGCCTAGAAAATAGAAAATTATTTCATTACTAGAACATTTCTAATTCCATAATTTATTGCTTTCAGGTTCCAATTTAAATATGTAGATGCTTTCATAGAACCAGTAGAAAAATCAGTAGGGTGATGGACCAGAAAGCTGTCATAGGCTATAAAAGAAGCAAGGTACCAAAGCCAATTAATATATTAGAATAACTATGCATTCTTCACTGAATCATTTGCTTTAAAGGGTACATTTTCTTAATGTCTTCACTGTATCATTTTCTTTCAGTTGTTTGATGCTCACAATGTACTGTTACTGAAAATTCAAATAGTGTGGTGGTTACTTCTTTCCAAGCAAGCTCTAATCTTGAGCTCTCTTCTAATTTTGTGTAGCTTGGGCTGTCTCTTGTCTCTTAACAGCATATTTATATCAAAAACCTTCAGAAACACTGCATTTTTCTATCATTTTAAAGATACTTTTATCCATAACAAATAGTAAAAATAGTTGAATCAAGAACTAAAAGATAATAAATAACACAGGAAAAAGAAAATAAAAAATTGGATAAACATACAATTTTGTCCAGTATCAGTTAACTTAATCATGCTACTGATTCAGATAAGTTGCTGGATTCTTTTGGCTTGCTTTGGTTAAATTTCTTTTGGAATTCCAGATATTATTAGCATAGCGACGTAATTGTGAGTAAGAATTATTTTCTCCATCTGCAACAATATCAATGTTTATCAAGGAACTGAACTCCAACCTGAGCCCAAAATCAAACAATGCAGTTCTCTGCTGTTTCAAAACTGGCAGTAAATCTATGCTGAAATGTAAACTGACCTGATTTTGGTTTTGGCTCTGCTACAATTGATGTGCAAGATCAAAGCTGTTTTATTTTACTTTATTTAATTCAGTTTACTTTATTTCAGCAATGAAACTCTGAGGAACATGTGGATGGACTATTTCCCTATTGTTGCCTCTCTTTGACTCCTTCACTCAACACAAGCATTAATACTGTATATCCCTCTCTACCCTTGCAAGCTTCACTATCCTGTCCTGGTATCTATCTGCAAGCCTTGTTTTGATTATGCCTGTATTCCATTTGTCCCAACAACACAGAACCACAAGTAAAGCAATGGAGAAAAATAAGGGCATATCAACTGCTCCCAAAAGGAGCTATTGAATGCAGTGATGGGAAGGTGGCTGGATGGTTTTAACAAGTCAGTAATATTCAAATTTCCTGGCAAATGGCAGATAAATGGATGCAATATCTAAACATAGATAGGGGGCAGGCTAGCAAGCTGCTTTATTTCCTTTTCATGTACAAAGAGAGGAGAAGATTTTTGGGGCTTTAGATGGCACTGAAAACTACTTCCCCCCTTTTTAGTGATTGGGTGAAATTCTATGTTTTCAGGGATTGAAGATGGACGGAAGTCAAGTTGGCTTCAGTTGAGAGGATTTGAGGGATGGGAAGTGGAAATGCTCTTACCATGTACATGTAGGGCTGAGTCATTTTTCCTACCCATTGTAATAAGTTGTAATCATTATCATTTATTTATTGTCAGTATTTGGGAGTGTGAAATGGTATTTCTGAAACGTGATTCCAGATCTTTGATCACCACACTATAAAAAATTGTGTTGAGACTCTAGAAAAAGAAGAGAGGAGAGCAACCAGGATGATTAGGGGACTGGAGACTAAAACATATGAAGAACGGTTACAGGAACTGGGCATGGCTAGTCTAGTGAAGAGAAGGAGCAGGGGAGACATGATAGCAGTGTTCCAATATTTGACGGGCTGTCACAGAGAGGGGGGATCAACCTATTTTCCAAAGCACCTGACGACCAGACAAGGAGTAATGGATGGAAACTGACCAAGGAGAGATTCAACTTAGAAATGAGGAGGAACTTTCTGACAGTGAGGATAAGCAACCTATGGAACAGCTTGCCTTTGGAATTGTGGGAGCTTCATCACTTGAGACTTTCAAGAAAAGATTGGACTGCCATTTGTCAGAAATGGTATAGAGTCTCCTGCTTTAGCTGGGGGGGGGTTGGACTAGATGACCTATAAGGTCCCTTTCAACTCTGTTAATCTGTTAATCTTTTAAGAGGCATCTTTTATAAGCAACCCTTCCCAGGTGCCATTACAAATAATTCCGGAGCTGTCTTTAGAGGTTGAGGCATAGCTAATAGCTCTTCATCAGTACACATGAAAGAACATGTGTCTTGTACATTAGCATCTTAACTTTCTTTTTTTTACAGAGATGTACAATACAGTAGGTGACTTTAAATGACCTTCTTGTTTCTATTCCCTTTGGAAAAACAAACAATAATCTTCTCTCCAAAATTCAGTCTACACAATATCATTAAAGACAAGAAAAGAATAACACATAGATTTAAATGTTTACTGGTTTGTGTCAGTGTTGGGAAATACAATGAATAATTCATATCAAACTAGTAGAATGTAGCATTTACATAAAATAATACTTTGCAAATATATGGTAAGTACTAATTACTTGCCTTATTTGCCATGACTATGATATTAAATATTCATAAAAATGTGATTATTTCTTTGATTTGGCAGGCATTTAGATTTCTCTACAGCTTTTCACACTGCTAATTTTAATCCAGTAAATTATCTGGAAGAAAACAGTATGCAACCTAAAAACTGTTCTAAATTCACTCCCAACACTGAGCACATTATGGACGTAATGATCCATTACAGCCAAACTTCAAGAAGGTCTTGCAAGAAATTCAAAATTAAACAAAGAAATATGGACACTATCATCATTATTTACCAGATATATTTATTAGAATTATATTTTATTTTATTTTGTATTCTTTTACAAATGCACAATCATCATACACAAATGCATGCTATACATCCACACACACACGTGCACACACACACGCACACACACACAAATCTGAAAATGCAACCCTTCCCAAAGTTTGAAATGAGGTGTATTTATGCTATAGCCTATTGTTGATGTTGACTCTGATTCATTCATACTCCTCATCCATATGTTTTCTGTCTATGCACAGTGATAATATTTATGGTATATCTTCCTGTCATAAATCCTGGGACTGAACTTTTAATGGTATGGAGATGAAGTGTGACTTGGGGTGAATTTAGACCTTGGGAATGGAGTGTGCTCCGTGGTTATTTATTAAAATGGTGCTTTGTAATTTAGTATATTGTCCATGACTGTCCTTTTCTGTAAATGGACAGGCTTTGTCCCAGTATTCATTTAGTGAGAGTTTCTACAATGTTTTCAGAATTCTAGCATTCAAAGTTGGAGATCACTGACCTAATCATTCTAAAAACCTCAGTTAAAAACTATTATTTAGGGACTTACCACTTACTGAGTTGGCAGTATTGAACTGCCCTGTAAATCATTATTCTGTCTTTATAGTCTGTTTTGCATGATGACTGGGGTCATTAGTGGTTCACAAGATTGACAATGTGCATAGTACTTAACAACAAGCAATTTAATAACCCATAAACACATACCATTTAAAGCATTCACTTGATATTTAGGACAAAGGCTCATAAGAACTGCAAAAATGCACTTGAAATAACACCAAAATATAACTTACCCAAAGCTAAATTCTACAGCTTGAAATGTGAAGATTCAAAGACACCTGTACCAGCCTTTGTTAGTTACAACCTTAACTTCTCATTTTTCTCATGACAGGTGGAAATCAACCAAACAGAAGACCAGGGAACAGAGACCCAATTTGACCTAGTGGTTAAGGTACCAGGATAGAAAGCAGGAGACTGTGAGTGCAAGTCCTACCTTAGCCATTAAAAGCCAGCTAGGTGTCTTTGGGTTAGTCATTTTCTCTCAGCCCCATTCAACTCACAGAGTTGTTGTTGCGGGGAAAATAGGAAGAAAAAAGTATATTGGATATGTTCACTGCCTTGAGTTATTTGTAAAAATAATAAATAAATAAATAATAATTAACAAACAAGGTCTTTCAGAAGTCACATTTGATCTTAGCACGCCTGCTTCTTATTTTAGTTGTACTAGTTATTACTTCAATTCCTTGTGCCAGTCATGTTGCTGGTTATGACCTTTAAAGCTGAAATGATTTGGGGTCCTAAAATACCATCTCCTTCCATATACATCTACCTGACCAATAAGAACATACAAAGATTATACTTCCTTTTGAAGTTCAATATTTCTCCAGTGGTCTAAGTTCTATTATGAACTGAATGGCAAACAAAATAGAAATTGCAAATGTAATTTTCTGAAAATTCCAAATACTGCAAGGTGTTATTGCCAATACAATCAATATTATTTCCAGATTTTACTCTTTTTCTAGGTGGTGAAGGTGCATCTGGCCCTAACAGCTTTGATTCCAGCCCGTAGAGCTCCAAAAATATTGCTTACAAATTGTAATTGTTAATGTGATGAAAGGAGGAAAAAAAACCTGCAAATGATATGACAAAACTTACATTAATCCTTGATAATATAATGTGATTTCATTTAATTCATATAAGATTAAAGGTATAGGTATGCTTTAGAATTTACCCATTCATTTTTTTTTTTTGGCCTCAATTACTTTTTTGAATGTCGTCCCTGGCACAGCGTCTGTGGCAAATATGTCCTTTGTCCTTTAAGCCTTTTCTTAATTTTAGAATAAAGAATGGGAGTGAGTAAAGCTTCAATGTGCTTTGAAAGAATGGATATTTCTCAAGCCTGGGTAGGTGGCTCAAGCCTGGGTAGGTGGCTCAGTGGCTAAGACGCTGAGCTTGTCAATCAGAAATGTCGGCAGTTCGGTGGTTCGAATCTATAGTATAGGTCTCCTGCTTGAGCAGAGGTTGGACTAGATGAGCTCCAAAGTTCCTTCCAACTCTGTTACTGTTGTTGTTGTTGTTGTTGTTGTTGTTGTTCACTTTATTCATTAAACATGAAACTCAGTCAACTGAACATTCAAAAATGCATCACAAATACCATTGACTGGTGCTAATGGTTGATACCGGTTGCTGCCAACATCCTAGGTATCAACCAAGTACTTTCTTATGATGTACGATGTTCCAAGTAGAGCAGTTCCACTGGTGTTGTTGCAGGAAGCTGCAATTTGTTGATGTATCTTATAAAATTCTTAGACATGGTACCAAGTGCCCCGATGACAATGGGTATCACTGTTACATGTTTCATCTATAGCTGTGTAGTTTCGATGGCTAAGTCGCGATATTTCATGATTTTTTCCAGTTCTTTTTCTTCAACTCTGGCATCTCCTGGTACCGTGATGTCAATAAATTGTACGTTTCAGTTTTTGACAACTGTGATAACTGGCATGTTGTGTTCCAAGTGATGATCTGTCTGTATTTGAAAGTCCCACAAGATCTTCACCTTCTCATTTTCTATAACTTTTTCCACTTTATGTTCCCATGACTTTTTGGATACAGGTAAGTCATATTTTTTTACATAATGACTAGTGGATTAATTTAGCAACTCGTTCGTGTCTAGCTTTGTAATCAGTTTGTGCAATTTTGCTGCATTCACATATTAAATGTGAAACAGTTTCGACTCATCATCATCATCATCATTATCTGGAAGATGTCCTCATTTAATGAACAAAGCATTGCAACATCATATAATCTGTTCACAACCAGCTAGCTTTTTTTTTTAATGGCCAAATAAGGTATTTCTACATGAACTGGAACACAAATCCTCAGTGAGGCAACAAGTTTCCCAGATACATTTGATGTGAACTCTTAAAATAAAGCCATTCAATAGGAAATAGGTGTGGAGAAAGTTGCATAGGTTGTATTTGGCTGAGATTATACTCAAGTGCTTGAAAAGTGAAGAATTTAATGTAACCCCTTGTTTCTCTCTTAAAAAGGCAGATTTTTTTTAAAAAAGCATTTTCTGGCTGTTGAAAACAGACCTCATTCTTGTCAGATTGTAGAAGGTAAGACAATAAGTGGGGCAAAGAAGAGAGGGATTGAAGGTGATATCCTTACCATCAAAAAGAAGGTAAAGGAAAATGGCACAGGGGGGAGCCAAGTAGATCATATAGCACAAAGGTATCAGTAGGTATGTGCCAACCTATAGATCTAAAGCTACTTCGGAGCTGTTGATATGATATATAGGACCTACTTGAGACTCTTAATGATTCTGGTGTCTCAAAAGGCTGTTTCCCGCAGAGAAAATAATATAAGTTTATCACGTATTAATCGCAGTTTCAGAGGCAGGTCATTATATTATATAACTATTATATAACTATTTTGTATTGTTTATGGGTGCATAGAGAATGTTTGCGTATTGCAAATTTGATTTTGATTTGGAAATGTAACATACATTTGGATTCTTTGCACAAATAAACTACATGCATGCATTCCCATTGAATTACTGATAACGAGGAATACATAATAGAAAAAGTCAACATTTTGCCAGGCCAAAAGTTGCTATATTAGCTTCACTTATATTATAGTAAAGGCTCCTTGGAGCAGAGATGGATAATTAATCAATGGCTACTATCAATGGCATTTGCAAGGGGGCTATTAAAATAGGGTGACAGACTAGATTTGCATCACAACACATCTGTCAACTTGCTTGTTCTGAACAGCCCTCCCCCTCTCCCTGGGGTACACTGCTGGTTGCTATTAAATCATATGAGTGAAAGTAGCCTATTCCTTCCAGACATGAATTCCTCAGAGGATCAAGCTATTTATGAGTTGTATGATCTTCAGTGGGGGAACTGGGACCTGAAAAATTTAAAAGTTTTGTTTAAATACAGGGCAGATAGGATACTTATGGATGAAACAAGAAGAGGTAGAGTGAAGGATGAATGGGTTCTGAAAGATGAGTTATGAGTTTTGCAAATGGAGAAAACCACTACCAGGGGTGGGCTGCTGGGAGTTCGCAGGGGTTCGGGAGAACCTCTAGCTAAGATTCTGTGCAGTGCAAAGAACCCCCAAATCCCATTCCTGGATGCCCTGCCCATCCCACTCTGCCCCTCCCAGGAGTCCCCACGTGGCCCGCTTTGGATGCAGGTAAGTGCAGGGCAGTTGCAGAGGCTCGGAGAGGGTGAAAAATGGGCCTATGGGAAGTTAAGGAAGGCTGGAAAGGGCCCATTTCTGGCATCCAGAGGGCCTCCGGAGCCTGGGGAGGCTGTTTTCACCCCCCCCCGAAGGCTTGAGGAAAACCTCTGGAGCCCGGGGAAGGTGAAAACACCCCGCTGTGGTGCAGGAAGCTGATTAGGCCATGCCCATCATGGCCACGTCCACCCCTGACCACCACCGTCAACATCTACTTTTTGTTTTGGACACTCCAGTTGAGTCTCACTTGTTCATTTAGTTTACTTTCATTTGGTTCTATTTATTGAAAATTTTAAGTGTAAACATGTAGAACAAATGGGCTTTTACCTGTAAGATACTGATCACATCTCCTTTTTATTGATGCACCTAAAAGATGTTTAAATAATAGTTATTAAGGAGAAACGTCTGATAGAGGAGTCTATTGATGCTGAGTAAAAAGGCTGAGACAAAAATTTATAATTTGTCTTCTTTTATTTCTTCAATTATTGCATCGTTTTCTACCCCAAGATAACTGTTTGGCAATTTCTTTTTTATTTTGTTACCATGAACTTTCAAATTGCCTCTTACATTTGATGGCTTTGAGAAGAAAGTCAAACGCAATGTCTCTGATTTATGTGTTCTAAATTATGATGCTTTTTCCTTTCCCATTTCCTTTCCTATATTTACACTTCAACAGCACTGTGATTTTATAGGTTTTTTTATACCTATACATTTTAAAATATAGACTTATCTTAGCCCATCCATAATAAAATTCAATTGACCATTGCAAATTGATATATTCCAGTGTCTCTTGCCCTTTTATGAAACTGGAATAAATTAATCAGAACATATATGAAGAATAGCAGAGATTATGATAATGGTTTTGATTCAGACAGGCCCATTTTAAAGTACCATTGCAGTAATCAATAGGAGAAACTGATTTCAGTGGGGGCATGATTGATCTAAACCCAAATCAATGTAGCATTAGAAAAAATATTAACAAAATTTAGTAAAAAGATTCCAACAAATAAGAAGATTCATTGTGGGAATGAATATATCTAGGCATTATCAATTTAATGTTCAATTTAATGACTGAATTCTCTAAAAAAATTCTCCCTCTCTCTCTCTCTCTCTCTCTCTCTCTCTGTGTGTGTGTGTGTATATATATATATATATATATATATATATATATATATATATATATATATATATGTTGTAAATGCTAGGCCATTCCCAGAGAATACAGTACAACACCTAAGCTTACTGTGTTGTGCTTCAGACATTAGTCTGATCCATTAGTGGGTTGCACATGTATGCTCAGAAGCTCCACCCTGAAGCGAAGAGGCTGATCACAGTGGATTACTACTTATTTAACATTTTGTAAGTTGAAAGGCACAGTCTCCAGTATTTCCATTTGAGTACAGAGATAGATCACATCACCTGTGATACTTGAAGGATCATGCCTTCTTTGCATAGACCAATGGGGTGGAATATGGTACAAAGTCACAGGAAGGAGGGGGTCTTTCCCAAAGAGGCAACTTGGTGTGGAATGTACGGTATGCAGGAAGAGACTCAGAGTGGACCCTCCCTATCTTTTCACAAGGTATATCTAATAATTATGCAGAGTTTTGCTTTAGTCTGGCAAGATTCCTATCTATAGGCAAGCAACAATAAAAAATTACGCTGAATAAACCTCTTGTGTTTTTCTTGGTTCTTTGCACCAGACATTAATCTTGCCAGACTGAAGCACAAATCTATTATGAAAGGTTAAGGAGGGCCCACCCTGGCTCTCTTCCTTTCAAACATTCTTACTAGTAATATGCAAAAACAAAGCCTTTTCTGCGGCAAAATTGGCTAGAATGCCATTGAAAGACAGCATTTTATCTTTTTAGTTCACTTATTTAAATAATGTATATATTTTTTCTCTTACACTGGGCACTCCTTTTATATATATAAAAAGGCATTGCTTTTAACAAATTACATAGAATAAATTAAGTCAATAAATAAAACAACTTTGCATTCTCAAATGCAAAATTGCAGGTTAAAAATGTTCTCAGGCTGCAGGCATGTTTTATCTCACACAGATGGTTTTCCAGGTAGAGGGTGCCAAAACAGAAAAGGCCCTTTTCTGTGTTGACACCTAGTGAATTTCTGCATCTGGCACAATCTGGGCCTCTAATGATGATCATAGCATTCAGGCAGCAAGAAGGCAATCTGTCAGATATCCTAATTCAAGATTGTTTAGCATCTTATCAGTAAATATCAAAAACTTTAAACCTGGTAATAAAGTGAAGTTCTTTCAACCATAAAAAGAATGCAATGTCTGTTTAGGCAATTTTAAAAATGATTATCTCCACTTTATCTAATGCACTTGAGTTCTTCCCTTTGTAGCTTTTATATATATTTTAAACAAAACAACAAGAAGATTGGTTGCTAGAAGTTTAACCAGGACTGTTAAGGTATGCATGCATTTCGTTAAAAAAAAAAAAGCACAAAAGTGAATTACTGCATAACTGTTCTATGATGAAATCATCTCTAATATTTGAAGCTGCAGTTTGTCTGGTTGTGAAGTCTGTGTCTTTAGTTCTTTTTGTGCAAGTGAAATGCTTGTCTAGTTTCCTTCCAGTTTGAATTATGGCCTTTCTGTGGGACTGAAACTCCAGTGGTTTATTTTGTGGAAGACCTATGGCAGAATGTAGTGCACCCTGCGTTGTCCTGCTTTCTCCTGGCAGTATTCAATACCATCGATCACTTGATGGTATTGAGGGTTAGGGAGACTCTGATGCAGGGGGTTCCTATGTGGGCAGTCCCAAGTACTGTTGTTGGGAAAGAGGAGGTGTGGATACCCCAGAGTGTCTATGGAGATTCTCAGTCATCCAGGTCATGGTTGTCCCAAAGGTGCTTTTTCAAGAGGCAACTGGACTTTCTGGTTTTTCTTTGAAGGCATTTCACTGCTCATCTAAGAAGCTTCTTCAGCTCTGACTGCATAGTGGGGAATGGAAGGATTTATACTCCTTGCAGACAGCTGGTCATTTGCATTCATTTAGGGAGTCATTAAGGTCACATGGAGGTTTATCTGTGTCATTAATCCAGTCCTTTCAACATTTTCAAGAAGGCTTCACACCCATTTGCACCACTCAGGTGACTTTGATGACACAGATAAACCTCCAGGTGACTTTAAAGACTTGCTAAAAGAATGCAAATGACCAGCTATCTGTAAGTATAAATCCTTCCATTCCCCACAATCCAACCAGAGCTGAAGAAGCTTCTTGGATGAGTAGCAAACATCTTCAGAGAAAATCCAGAAAGTCCAGTTGCCTCTTGAAAAAGCACGTTTCGGATACCCCCAGAGTGGTAATTCGCATCCTTGACATCTTATAATATTATAGTGACAGAAAAAAACCCACCATCATGTTGTATTTTTATGTCTTTTTTTTCTGCCTTGGAAAAATATCATCTGAGGCTTTCTAAATATCACAATGAGGTTTTCTGAAGATAATGCTTTTGAAATCTGAAGAAGAAGCAAACCATAGAGTAAAACTAAAAGTCACTTCTAGGCTATTGTTAATTGCCATTGTTTATATATTTTTTAATACATTTGTACAGAACCAATCTTGTTTTAATTGCACACAAAATGCCATTGCCCAGTGTCCAGCCTGCAGTATAGTCCTGGTACACCAGAGACATTATGACCTGCTTGCACTTAAATCACTCCTTTATCAGAATGAGATAGCATGCAAGAAAAACCTTAGATGAGCAAGCAGGAAAAAGAACAAAGCAGTGAGGAATGGCTGGCAGCCTGCCTAAAGCACTGAACTGAGAGATGAGCTTTTGACTCTGCTATGTTAAGGAGCAACTGGAATTCTGTTCTCAATCAATGGGAGATAATATCCCAGAATCCCATGACTCTATCTGACATAGGCTGGGACATCAGGTTCCCTTGGTGCACAAGCTCATAAATATCCTCCTGATTCCCTTCAATAAGCACAAGCTAGAGGTTAATGCTCTAGGGATGTTTGATTCCCTGCTGTTTTAAATAATTTCATGGGAAACCTAATGCAATAGGACACTAGTTTGAAGAGGTTATTATCCTCATCAGATTACCCACTTTCCCCCCATTATTTTCTACCAATTTCCTGGCCTCATCGGTCCTCTCCGTTCATTTACTGCAAATGATTCTTCAAAACGACATTCCGTGGTTGGGTGGAGACAGTATTGGAGAAAACTTAATCCCTAATCAGTGGCCTGTCAATGCTAGTAGTAGTGGGAATCTTTCTTCTACCTTCTGCTTGCTTGGTTGTCCAATTCATTGTGTTTGTTGTCATTGAAAACATATTTTCTGTCCCCTGGCAAGGATGTTCATAGATACAAGCCTAAATACAGTGATGGAAAATGCAGAATTGCCCAAGGGTGCCTATGAATCTATTAAGTGCCATCCAGCTCTGGACAGAACAAAACAGGGCATGTTTAAGACCTATTAATATACTGTAGGATAGAAATAACACATGCTGGCCAGGCCATTATATCCATTTCTACTCTTGTTGTCTTACGATCTATATACCATTAAAATTGTCATGACCTTTACTTGAACAAATGGTGTATCATGGGGCAACAATTTTTGAACTAAGCTTCCTCAAATAGACTAATTTACAAAATGTGTCCAAAATCTGGAACCCCTGACTTGTAAGGGAGTGAAATTTGAAGAAGCTGTGGTTGTTTCAGTGCTACTGGCTGCTGCTGCTGTGGTCACATGATCTTTATTTTCAACATTTGTCAGTCCCACAATCCCTACTCCCTACCCTACCCAGCAGCAAGGAATCGACTCGTTATGTATTTCCTAAAGAAGTACCAACTTTAAGGCGCATGAAGAAAGGCATGGATATATTTATTGCTTTATCTGCCCCTTCTCTGGCATACAAACATGCACATGTATCTATACCCCATCTTTGTTCAGGAACTTAATGTACACAGAGAGTTCCTTTCTCCTATATTTCTTTAAAATAGCCCTTTTAGGTAAGTTAGACTGAAAGTTCACCAAGTGAAGTGCTGTGACTGCAGACAGGGTAGTAATTGGATCTCTTTGGTGTCAGTCAAACTCATTAGCCATGCTTCCTACTTTGAACCTGAGTGCAAACCAGCTCCTCCTTCAGCCACCAGAGATCAGGTAGATAAATCCTATCCCAGCCCTCAGGAGATCATGTGATATTTTTATTTTATCTCTGATAGCTTCCTACAACTCAGAGGAAGAGTGGCAGGGATTCTAAACTCTTCTGAGGTGAGAATGGCAATGTACAACATTGTGGTAAAAAAAAAAAAGAATACTGTTAGCATAATTATATCACGCGGAAAAAGAATGGGGACATCATGGTCAAGATATGGCACCAAACATCATCAGAATGTGGTAAAGAGGAGGAAAGATGAAGAAACAAAGGAATGAAGGGCTGCACATCTCCAGAATTATGAAAAATACAAAATGAGGAGACAAAAAAAGATGGTGGAGGAAAGAGAAGATCAACCGGACAATATGTAATTAAGATGAATAGCAGTGAGAGCTCCACAATATGACAATACCTGCCATTAACAACAAAATCTCAACAGAGAAAGAGCATGGCCAAATTAATGAGTTGCACAATGTAGTATTTTTGCTGATTGTGGCACCATGACCATGCCTACCCTCACTGTTGTGCATTCCTATTCCCTGGAAAAACCACATCATCTGCTATGGCAGTAACATTGGTACCAGTGACAGGAAAGCACATTCAAGATTCAAGCTATCCATCAAACTGGGTGAAATGCTCCTTGTAACACTGAAGAGACCTAGAATACTGCAAATTTGTTTTAACATGTCCTTATATCTTGGTTCATCTAAATGAAATTACAAGAAAAATCAATTTCACATGCATTAGATGCTTCTCTGGAATGATGGAAGAATATTGTCTCTTCAATGCTGTCAGTAAAGGAGCTAATGCTTCTCATTTTCCAACAGAATTCCTGAATTCAACCAAACTATCTCGATTGCCGCCACATAAACTGGAATTGAATGCAGAATCTCCCATCATTTTGATAGGGAACCTGGATCTTCCAAGTCTTTGCAATGAATACTGATAATCATGGAAGAATTTCATTCTAGCAAAGATAAACATTGGTGTTTTCAAATATGACATCATCGTGATTTCAAGAATTACGCTCAATTTATCAGAAGGTGAAGATGTCAGAGAATACAATTCCAATACAGTCATGCTTTGCTCTTATTATACATAAAGCACAAGGACAACTGATGAAGAATATGATGATTTATCTGGAAAAACCAGTATTTCACTACAGTATGTTGCCTTAAGCCAGGGAAACAATAGTGAAAATATTAGAATATTCTTAAAGAATGGCAGCTCAATCACAAATATTGTCACTCAAAGCATCCAATGTTAAGTGAAAAGCATCTATATTTGTCCAGTTATGCATCTTTCTTCTTAAATAAAATATTTTCTTCCTTAATTTTGAAACCAAAACAACAGCAATCTGTCAATGGTCATTCTGTTTCTCTGTTTAGGTAAGGAAAAATCTCTGAAAGGCTATTGTATGTAACATGTAATCCTACTTGGACCTTTATGGTCTACAAGTGGAACAAGATGTAGGTTTCAAATTAACTTTTGCATCAGCATTAGCTTTCAGCAAAAGTGAGGTTTTGTACAATCCTTAATTTAATTCTGTGAACATTTCTTCTATGCCAATCCCAAATTAAACAAATGCCTTACAAGATAGCTGGTGTAAGTTGTGCTCTGTTATACCATTTATATAAATCTTAATCTTTCTCATTTGTGTGCATGCATATGTGTATATGTGAGACATGCACATATGCATTTGCATACACACACACTCTCAGTCTTACATGATATTTCTTGATTTAATGTGTGGCTATAATGTTAGTAAGATTATGAACAAAGCACCAAGATTCTTTCTGATTCTGAAGAAAGCTCAATAAATCCCACAAGGGGGTTAGGAAGCAAATGAGAAGTGGCAGGAGGAAACTCTCTGAAGTGTAATTGCAAAAGATGGTTATAATTAAATGATCTGAAATTTTTATGAGATATTCCTTCAAGGAGCAGGGACAAGGTAGGCCAATCTAAACAACCACTCCCAAATGATCTTACTCAGAGGAAAGTGGGTGTCAGTCTCTCCAACAACAGTTTGCCTAAGGACACATTTAACTGGCAACATGATATAAGGGGTGTTTCGTCAATTATTCTTGTGGCAATTGCTTTATATAGCACTGTATAAAAAGACATTTTGCCATTGTGAACAATGAGAACGTCCGCTAGCTAGGAGCTGCTGTGTTACCTAAGAATGATTTTTTTTTTTTAAAAAAAATGCATTTTGAAGTTTGAGCTAATGATGTGAATGACATTAAGTGAGATTGCCAAATACTGGTAATTTACTTTTGTCGTCACATTAACGTGGGCCCACCTGTGATGAATTGGAAACTAAATAAGCACATCAGTTCTAATTAGATAGTTCATAGGCTGGATTTAGTTAAGCAGCAGCCCTGGATTTCAAAAAGATCCATATTCACAATATAACCCTTTCATTTATAATTTCTATTTTGTGCTCTCTTTAGTGTTTTTAAAAATTCACCTGTCAGGAGTCTGGAGGTCATCTTTTCCTCTGGATCTTCAGGGCTGCCACACTTAGTGCTGTGGGAAAGTGGGAGGGGGGGATTGCATAGAGTGGTGGAGATATTTAGCCATAATAATATTCCTTTCAAGGACATTCGGGCCTGCACCTGAAGTGGTGTGACTGGGAGGCATCTCCAGTTGGGATGGTGCATTGATTGGACCATGTGATGGACATGTGGGTGCAGAGAAAAGGACTTGGACTTTCTTCTGGGTGGGGAAAATCTGGAAGCTTTCAAATTCGAGTTAATGTCAGGGTTCCAAGTAATACCCCCAATGAAAGAAGACTCCAAGGCTAGAAGTTCCTCAAAGTTCCATTTTATTAGAGAGGTCATATTGGCATATCTGGGAAAACCCGAATCTGAAAGCTTCCAGGTTTTCCCCACCCAAAAGAAAGTCCAAGTCCCTTGCCCTGCAGCCACATCATCTTTTTACTGTAATAATTGGGGGGGGGGGCATTTCCCCCTGTTAACGTGAATTAGTTTTACCCTGACATTCTATTCTACTCGTTCTTAGGGTGGTTGGAAGATATTCAAACAGACAATATTTTTGAGGAGTCAGATAAGAATACCAGTTCTTGATACATTGACTGATGGTTACATCACTAATATCTGATTGCTTTTAAATATTGCAACTTAATAAGGAAGTAGACAGCAGTAGGAATGAGTGTCCTGTTCAACTAAAAAAAAAAACAGGACTAGAAATAGGTTTAAATGTTTTTGGTGATGTAGTTGCTACAGCGACAAACTTTCTGAAGCCTATTTGTCTGAGGCTTTTACAAATGAATTGATGCTTAATTTGGATGCAAAAGTTTTTGGTCGTGTAGTAAATATTCATGATGAAAATCTGTTGTCCTCCAGAAAGTCACTGCACTAATGGGTTTATAATGGGAATATTAAAAAATATCTTTTTACTTTGAATATTATGTGTTTGTTGAGACATATTAACTCCCAAATATCTTTTTGACTGCAGTGAAGTACAAACCCAACACATATGTATCTATGTGTATAACATCTATATCTGTCTGTCTGTCTGTCTGTCTCTGTCTCTGTCTCTGTCTCTGTCTCTGTCTCTGTCTCTGTCTCT